>JAJEKV010000017.1:5499900-6099900 GCA_021234155.1 Isoetes taiwanensis | reverse complement strand
AAGTGGAAGAATTGACCAAATTGCTAATTTTGAAGAAATATGTAGGACATAATAAGTAGCCACAAATCATAGGAGAGACATGAAAAATTAAACTCGAGAAAATTTTAAGGAGGTCTTCAATAAATTTAGGAGGCTCATAAATACTTAAAGAGTCCATACATAATTACATCCATAATTACACTTTTGAGAAAATCCGCCCTATCTAACCCTTTCCCTTCATACTTTAGCCCAAAACCAGGTTTTAGTGTGTTCAAGTGAAAGAAAAGCTAATCAGTTTCTCAAATTGCAAGAAATGGCGTGCGGCAAACAAACTGCTAGAAGAGTTGGGAGGCCAAGAGCTTTATTAATGTTCGTGCGATTGCAGGAGGGGGGAGGGAGGGGAAGCAAATCCCTCCTAAATTTCGGCCAGGAGCGGATGAAAATCCCAGTCAGTTAGATTCATTCGATGAGTCTTTTCACTCAGCTGGAGAGGGAGACCCCAATATCTTAGGGGAGTTTGTCAGAAAAATCGAGAGAATCCCACGAGAAGCCTGCTGACAGTGGCCATGAGAGGATGAAGAGGATCCGACGGCTCGCCAGAGAAGGAAGGACAAAGGAAAACGAAAAGTGGGAGATACGGAGGAGGCTGTTGCCTGGCTATTTTAGAAGAAGGTTTGCTTCTTCATAGTGGTATCATCGAATGCAAATCAGAGTTTGATATTGTGTTAGGAACTGCTCTTTTGAAGATGTATGGAAAGTGTCAAGGTGTAGAATATGCTCGCATGGTTTTCAATCAAATGCTACAGAAAAGAAAGCATCCTAGAATGCTATGATGGCAGTGTATGCTCAAAATAGGCTTGGCCTGGATGCCCTTTTAATTTTTAGGCAAATATGCCTACAAGATTTCCACTCGGACCACACGAATGTCGCTACATGTGCATCCTTGTTAAGAAGGCACGCTCATACATGCTCTTATTCTTGAAAGTAGAATGAAAACTGCTTATCAACATGTATGGAAAATGTGGTTGTATCACAAGAGCACCCGATGGTTTTGGAATAATGGGTTATCGAAATACAATTTCATGGAATTTCCATATATGCTCAATATAGAAATGTAAGAGGATCCCTTGATTTGTTTTGGAAAATGGAACTTGACAGTGTTGAAGCAGACGACTTAACATTCTCAGTCAGTCATTTCAAAAGATTCAGCATTAGGAAAGACAATTCATGCAAACTCAATTAACAATATGTGCGTCCCGGGACTGTGATAATGTAGAACTTGCCTATATTGTCTTTGACAGAATGTCAAAACATAGTTTGAGTTCATGGAATGCTACAACATGTCAATTCTAGTAGCATGTAGAGTCTGACATTGGGGATAACGCAGGCCATGCTATTTCCACCACATTACAGGAATCGAAGGAGAGAAAAGAAAGAAAGAAACTAAAGGGCCATGGAAATTATTGTTGTCACCAAAATGAGTAGATAATGCAAAATGTTTGCTTGTGTTTACAAAAAATAACCCTACTAAACGGAACTTGTCTTCACTATTTTCCGATGCTAAAGCTTGAAAAGCAAGGAAACATCATCAGTGTAGTGTATTTCGACAATCTGCTTAGTCTTTGTAAACTCCACGATACAATCTGCTATATGTTCTAGATGCAAATTTTTTCCCAAAGAAGAGTTCTTTCATGTTCACATTTCATTTCTCAGCCCATTCGACTACCTTAACCCTTAACTAGGGGATTCATGAAACTGAGACCATTATTTCGAACGTTTCACTCGTCGTGCTTGTTTTCAATTTCAAGAAAATTTGCGTTCGATGGAAAAAAGAGTAGCCATGCTAGATGAAGAAATTGGGGAAGAATGAACTGCAGATCCAAAAATACCTGGAAGAAATGCTTCTTCCCTTAGATCTGCCAGAATAATCAAAGAATAAGGAAGCATCTTGCCTAGTAGAGTGTCTATCTGTATTTATAGACAATGGAGAAGGTTCTTTACTTGAACCTGCAATTCCATGACGAAGGCAGGCAAAGCATCTACTCTGCACGCATCTATCCTGTGGCAAACAACCCAAGAAAGATTTCTCTTGCCTATCCATGAAACTGGCTTGCTAAAGAAAGAATTTTCAGCGTCCGCATCAGAGTCCATTCTTCCCAAGAATGCAGTAGAAGCTCTACAAACCCCTCGCCGGAATAACAAACCGACGAATCCATATCCTCAAGAACTTGTATTTATTAAATCACAGGCAGATGGACCCAAAAAGGCCAGTAATAGATCTGCAAGTCGTGCATCTTTCCAAACTTCTTCTGTAGTAGTCTATGCCCTGCCACTTTCCTAAGAAGTAGCAACCAAATAGAGAACCAGAGCTGAAAAACATCAAAATGGGAGAATTGGTAAATGGGCTAGATAAACCAAAAGTTTTCTTGCCATGTCGAGCGCCCTTGTGATAACTGTCTGGCATCTGTAGATAAATATTACAAAATCAATCTCCTTATTTGAGTTTTCCCAATGGCATCCTATTACACTGGGTGCAAAACCGTTAAATCAAGGGATTAAAATACATTAAAAAACATCAATAGCTAAGATCGCACACAAACTATCCTCTTATTTCGGCTTTAGTATTATATATAGATTTTCACATAGGAGGCATACAACATTTATCTTGACTGTAAATCTGCAGATCATCTTTGTTTATATGAGAGCTAGAATTCAAAAATCTCCAATTCATACAGATACAATTTATTATGCTCGAGTGGCAAGTTGTGATACTGTGTTCATGCAGGCAGCAAGTTGCAATACTGTATCATGAAAATTTCATTAATTTTGCTTGTATTTTAGTCTTTTAAAGAAGAACAGAAGGATATACCTCTCAAAGCATAATTTGCAACTCTCTTCGTGATGTGCATCCACCTGAAGAAAGCTTTGAATTAAGCTTTGCTAAGTTGTATGGTTGCATATTGTGATTTTCGTGTTGGACAAGGGTTATTCCATAGGAGATCAAAGTTGCAAGTTGTAATAAGCTAACTTGTTGCCAATGGACAAACTACTTACAAGATGTTTTGAAATGTCTGCTTATATACAATTCCAATTTGTATCCTAAATGCATATTATTATTATGTATATATTGGCATACATTTTATTATTATTTACACATTTGTTTGTCTATTTGCAATGTAAGAGTAGGATTCATGATGCATTATTGTTTTCCTTTATTTGTTCGTTTTATTACTTGCTACAAAGTTGCCTTCGACTCTAAACATATTTCAATCGTATGAGAGGCCATCATATAGTTTTAAGGTATTTGATGCTGCAAGGCAACCTGCCAGAGAAGAAGGTGTGCTCGAATAAGGATATTTACACTTTCTTGTGTTTTGCAATATACGTTATCCCATGTTCAATGATGTATTAATATTATTTCATATTTTATGATCCATTTCCCATGTAGTTCCATTGCACGAGCATCCTTAGGCCCCGAAGGGGCCAAACAAAATTTTGGACGCATGCACATCTATATTATTTATAAATATTTATGTATTATAACAATGTACTATACTATACATTAAGTCATTGTACATGGCATCCCACATATTAGGAAATTAAACCGTTGAATAAAATCCCTCCAGACCCACCCCAGTTATTTTTGGTGATATTCGTACAGTATACATGCAAATATGCCAACCCCTCCCACAACCTTTGCAACAATTCCGTATCTCTAACCAATAATTAACTGAAACTTTTTAAAATGATGACTATATATATGGAGTATGATATGTAAAGGCCTATGCATATGGGTTAGTTAATGGGTCTCTAGTTCATAATGATGATCAAGCTTGTAAGCTTGAATGGTCATAAAGAGTACGTGAGCTATAGTACAACAAGGATGTTCAACCAGATTGAAGCAATAACATCTGCTTTCCAAGAAGAGAAATAATAAAAGAATCACGACATTATAGACACCCAAAAAACAAAACCCGAAAATCAAAACGCGTATCATAGATATAATTGAATATTTTACACTTTATAGAAAAATACATAGCCCCACACTTGGGGATATTATGTTACAAAAATTTATAAACACACTAATCAGGCCCTCGTTGCTTTAGCTTATACCTTGAACAGTTTGTGAGTGTACACAAGTGTAGTACACCTAGAGTGATTTCGTAAATTGAGGTGCCTTTAGATCCAATTTTTGCGTAAGTATGCTAGAAATTAGCCGTTCTCTTGTGTAAATTGAAGGCCTTCCTTTGCTGCCCATAATGCTTCTGGTAAACCTTGTTAGCAACTAAAATTGTTGGCGACGAATCATGCAAATCAATAGCGCCCTTCAAGGGTGCCATAACCTGCAGGGCCAAATATAAAAATAAGGTACGACCTTCTTGCTCAACAATCCTCCCCACCACTTAAAGTTGATAAGAAAGTGTTCAGATGTACCTTGCTACCAGCTAGTCTGATTGTCTCCAAAATGGTGTCTCTATCAGGTTGAACATTACATACATTACATATATACACATTACATTTAGTAGCCGATGTTGTCTTCCTTTTGCCCACAACCTTTTTGAAAATTCTTGTCCTCAAGGACAAAACCATCTCCATATGTGCATACTATTAAAGGCGTGTTTTAATTTATTTACCAACATGAAGGAATATTACAATAGATGTACTAACAAAATGGCCTTCTTTTATACTTGTTTTCAACCAGGTTGGTGATAGTATCCATGAACTGCATTAAACACGAAAAGGTAGAACATTTACAATAATCCAGAGCACTTAAAGTACATTCAACAAATACCTTGCACAAAGAGGTGCCAAAAGGTTCAAAATTCATCGCACTAGGCTAAAGTCGTAGAGACTTCCATAAATAGAACCTGAACTTCCTTTTTTTTTTAAATTGAAGGCAGTATTAATATTATACTAGAAACGTGTGCCCGGCGATGCCGGGCATCAGTTGTAGACGTGTGGAATGAGCAGACATATTGGAGTTTATAGGCAGAATAAAGAATCATAAATGTAATTATATCCATAAAGGGTTGTAAATGTGATCATGTTTGTAGATGTAATGGAGGGTTAAGCGTGAAGGCTTTAGAGTTTAGGATCGATGAGAAAAAACTATAAGGCACCCAATTGGAATTGTTTACCGTTATGGTTATGTGGTATCCTATCTAAAAAGATAAATTTTTAAGCCATTAAACATTATTTGCATATGATCACAACGTTTATACTATGATGGCATGGTTAGTACTGCATGTTCCATCTATGAGTTTATCATTCATAATATGATAAATCCTCGAACCCTAAATGCATAAATCCCTTGTTGACCTTTAACCTTAAACCTTAAACCTTAAATGTGTGATTTATCGAACATATTTCACATCCATATGTTTAATTATTGAATACTCCCTGCTCGACGATGCTTGCCATTAGTCTTGAGCGCATGGAGGGTAGATGTAATGGAGTTTGTAGGTGGAATAGAAGGTTGTAAATATTGCAGATGCAATGGAGTGCTTAAATGTGAGGGCATTTTTTGTAATCAAGTTAAGGTGGACATGAAATAGAAATTATGCTTAGAAATTATGCTTATACATAGGAATACAACATCTAAGAAATAATATGTTCCGCTCTAGATGTCAAATACCATTTCTAGATGGTCTGCAATATAGAAACAAAGTATTTACTTCACTTCTAGAAGTTGCGGCAGTGTATGTAATGAAGAGTAGCTTGCTACACTATTCAATAGACCACTGCTCATGATCTTTCTAGTTTCTTCATTTGATCCAATGATGGAGGTATTTATAAACATTTGAAAGTGATATTGGTTGAGTTAGTTATTGGCCACTAATCTTCCCAATGGGGCTAACGCTCATTCAAGAAATTTGTATCCTAGAAAACACATTTTCTATTTCCTCCATAAATTATCATATATAAGGCATCCTTGATTAGTTTCAAGATGAGCGACCTCAGTGATGATCATGCATCAAAATTGAAATGTTTCACATTTCAACATTCTAGAAAAGTAATTCAACGTTGTGGGAGTAATTTAGAATTGCCATCAATCTATACCCCAAAGCATTGTAGTTTAGACTGGAAATACAAATGTAAGATTTTGTAAATATTATTGAGATGTATTATTTGAAATATTGTTATTATAAATTAAATTTTCAAGTCCTATGTTATATAAACACATGAAAATGATACCTGCTATGTAGACCTCATTGGACCCAAATAATATTTGGTCTAATATTACTGGTCTTAACATTTTAGAAGAAAAATAAAAATAAACTCAGGCCCATATAGACAATAACAAAAATATTCCCCAATTTACAGTTAAAAATGATGACGTTGATTTTAATATGAGCAAAAGCAATGATTGTTCTACTTTTTACAATTGATTAGACATGACCAATGTCAAAAGAAACACATTTGACCTACAGATTCATGTATAGAGACCACGGTGTTTGGTAAAAATACTGTGTTCTTGGCACTCACAAAGTGGTATGGTTTTTTTATATCGCGGTGGTGGTTTAGTGGTAAGGCCTTGGGTTGGGATGACCCCCACCAAGGTTCAAAACCCACTAGCTACCATCGGGTGGGAGACATGGGTGGGTGCAAGTCCCACCAACCTTGCCTTCAAAAAAAAAATAAAAAAATAAACAAAGAGCTAGAAAATGGAATATACTTTATCTTGCACAAACAGCCAAAAGAAAAAAAAATAAAAAAATAAACAAAGAGCTAGAAAATGGAATATACTTTATCTTGCACAAACAGCCAAAAGAGATTATTGATGTAAGGGAGTTGAAGAAGAGAAAATTTGTAAGACTTGCAATTTAGTCCTCAAAGTTGAATCTTGTCCTCCATGCATTTTTCAAATAAGAGCTGCAAAGAAATAGCCTTAAGTAAACGATAATTTATCAGAATAGCCATGGAAAAAGCAAGCAACATACTCCGACTCCTTATTCCACACAACTTGCATAACATGGGATCTGAGCAAAGCTGGAACCACCATAGTTCCTAGAACCATTGTATTAACCTCACATAAAGACCCAAATGGAAAAAAGAATAACTATCTTTTTGGAATATCTAGACATCATTTCTCAAACAACACTCTGGATGATTGCATATGCAGTATGCTGAATATGTTCTCTGATGCCCTTCTTGATGCCCTTCTTTTGCTGGGATATAAAGGCTCAAATTACTGGTAAAATCTCACTGTCCATGATATAGTGTTATATCAAAGCTGACTCCTATATGCCAGTTCTAGAAGCGTGTGCTATATAGCCCATGCAGATGTTGCATCTCATTCCCCAATGCAGGTAAAGTGCTTTCATATCGTGATGTACCTATTCGTAGCATATTGCATGAATTTGACCTTTGCTCTTCTGATTCAAATTTAGTGTATATTATTTGCAATTTTGGAGCAAAGGAAAGCCAGTGATTCAGAAGACAAGGATGAAATCAGCACGACAAAGCCATGGACAAAGTATGCAACAATTGTGTTTGAGCTTTTTCACACACCTGGGTGCTAAGCATTTGTGTTGCAGGTATGTTGCTAGCAAAACTGACAAACTCGAAAATTGTCACGTGGACTGAGTTACTTAAGAGCTATATTTTGTAATGTTCATATTTTTAAAATCATGGTATGTTCAACAACCAGCTCATGAAGCCAAAGCACTTGATTGACATTTGAATAATGTACATGTTGTGGCGCTACTAAGTTGTATCTATTTTTGTAGGGTTGCAATGTTTACATTATTATGTGAATTGTTATGAAGGTAAGTTATTCCTAATTTAAAAAATTGCGGCAATTACTTTCATGGAATATTGATTTTTTATTTTGCAAAGTTCGAAAGCAGGGCCTATTGATTGCCTAACACAATTGTGTGAAACATCAAACTGAAGATCTTAGATATTCTTATGGTAATCGCTCTGGATTTTAAGTCATGAGAGAATATTTTGCATAAAAATCCACTTTCTCAACTCTCGGTCCTGTCAATGTGACTGTTGCTCAGAAAGCAAATGAGGATTTCATGGATTCAAGTTAATTGAGAACAAGCCTTATGATAACAAGGCATATACCTTCAGTTTTAGAATAGTATTGTGGGAACTTCTAACTGGGCTAGCACTGTTATGAGTGCTTCCATGGGCTTTCTAGATACATGCCCATATTGATATGTGCCTCTTTGATCTTTGCAGCTTCTATATGATTTCTCTAAGTCCCTTAGGGCAGGCTACTGTAGCAGATGTTCAAAAGGTACTTCAATATCTTTTAAGTGCGCCAAACATTGAAAACCGATGTTTATATGTGGAACCATGTAAAAACAGCGTAATGGTTGTGTTTGTAGTCTTCGCCAGCTCTGAGTGGATAATGACAATCGGATAGTTGAAAATGACATCATTGTTTGCTTTTTGTGTAATGGGATGTTAAGAACTTGAGATGCTCAACATCCTTTATTTGCATTGATGGGTAGCAAAAGGATGTACTACCTTAGGGAATCAGTTGGTTACACATTTCTGAAGGCCTGCCATTGGGCTTGCTTACAGAAACATCATGTATTGCATTGCCATGCAGAAAGATGCATAAGTTATAGAATCCCATGAAAACAGAAAATACCAGTTGTTTTGATATCACTCCCTTGCATGTTTTCCCATCTGTGTTTTTAATTTCACATGCCTTTTTTAACATAGGACAACCATTATTATACATAATGCAGCATTTGATTTTGAGATAATCTTAGACTTTCAAGAGCTTAAGCAAAATAAGTATTTACAGTAGCTACTACTGCACAATAAACTGAAATGACTTGCAGAAATGACTTGCACTGAGGCTTCAACAACAATTACACTTTTTTTGCTCCAACACATTTGCCCCTTCTTTTAGATGCTTTAACTAAATGTCACATAATTTGATTTTAGGCAATGCCTCAATGTTTTTTTTGGAGAACTGTGTCGTCAATATATTAAAAGAATGGTAACGTTACAAAGCAAGTGAGGAGGAAGGAGAAATGCCCCAAAGAGACAGCGATACCTCGACACTCCACAACAAACTTACAGAACTTGCAACTCTACTGCAATGCATGAATGTTGCATCTCCACATTTGATCTTTCTTAACAACCTAAAATTTATTTTTTCGAGGATTAATTGCTTCTAATTATGTATCTCTCCCTTTTCTTCAAACACATTTGAAGGCATTTAGTTGTCCTACTTTAGGCCTACTTTCCCAATTCTCTAAAGGAATCAAGGAAGCCTATCAACTTGCTGCAACGACACGGAATTTGCAAAGTAAGGGTTGCACAAAGAAATAAACCCTTTTCCATTCGCGATGTATGAGATGCCAAAGATCAGAAGACAATGGGTGCATTATGGCATGATTGCACTCTTGCTGAATATCCGCTTTGTAAGCTGCACATATGAAGCTACACTATTATGCAAGGTTTTATGGGTCACAATGAAAGGTAGGTACCCTTATTTTAGTAATTTTGCACATGATTCACTTTCCATAGTCCTTGTTTGCACCCTAGGTTGTTATAGGAACAATAGTGTTACCATAATGAGCATAGACCCCCCAAGTAGAGTGCTCTGATTGCAGAGCATGTACATCATGGACTGAATGAGGAGGCTCTTGCGCATCTTACATGCTAGAATGGAAAGCAAGGAGGCTACAACCCAATTAATGTGCATGCAACAGTCCTATCACAGCTGCATGGAAAGGTGCGTCTTTATTTGCAGCAGGTCCGGATTATGATAATTGTGCCATATTGAAGAAAGAATACGAGGAACATGGCTCATATAGTTGCAGGCATAGATTCATGCATTAGAAAAATTGTTAGTTCCAATGTTTTGGAACAATGTGTAGAGTTCTTTGCGACTTCAGGATCAACTAACAGGGTCTTTTCTATAAGGCCAATTTCAGAGCTTGACATGGTCAACTAATAAAGTTTGTTCTTTTTCCTGGTGCTCCAATCACCCCCTGCTGCTGCTATATTTTGGGAAATGTTCAACTGAGCTAATGTTTGCTTAAGTTTGTATAACGATGTTTGTGCGAACTAGTAAGTGTTGAATTTGAAGCCATAAAGCTTGTAACAAGGACAAAATTTTATAAAGGATAGCATGCATCTCAAATGTCTCCTTAAACTATAAACACGTGTAACGAAATTATGTATGATGAATCCCTAGATCTTTGATGTACTAAACCCCAACTTGCAAAAATGATTTTATTGGCCATTGTTCTAGAGAGTTTTTTCCTGATCCATTCGTACAAATTTATGTGTAGAACTCTAGCAGACATTAAGAACATGGACGCAAAGAAGCCCCTTGTGTCAAATAATGCTTAGATATTTGGCTCTATTCCTTCCACATTTGAGCTCATTTGTGTAGATAAAACATTTTACCACATTTGAGCTCATTTGTATAGATAAAACATTTTAGATTTGATGATCAATTAAGCTCCTTTATGTAGATACAATTGTTACATTTTTGAGGTAAAAAGGTGAAAAAAAAGGGACTCTAAGACAAAACGTAATATGATTTGATCCCTACAAGTTCATAACCAAACCTAACAATGTGCCTGTAATATACCCCAGAGATGCACAATCAATGCCAAAATAAACTTTAAATTATCCTACATAAATAAGCCAAAACTTGAGCAACAAATTCAAAATGTGAAAAAGATAAGATTAATCGGGTATCTAATGAAGGAAGGAATTTTTGGGTTGCCCCTAGAGGGGCAAACCGTCGCTTATGTGGGTTTGTGGGCATATCCAGGTATATGCTGGCATATGCCTAGGATATGCTGGTGACTGCTCCAAACTGGATGCTGCCTGTAAACTGGCGGTCATCCGTGTTGCCAGTCGAATCACCTAATCGGCATGAAGTATGATGTTGTGCTGTTATGAAGGAAGGAGATGCCAGGGGTCTCAACCAGCCCCATTCCTTCGACGGCGTGGCTATGGCGTAGCTCGACACCCCCTCCCCCCCTTTTCTTAATTATATATTTGGATTCTTCAAACATTGTTTCGTACGTTTCTAAGGATCCGACGAATCCATTATCTATTTCACATGGTTCTCCATTCACATGACGCAATAAACCTAACTAGACCTCACTTTCATGCATTCATAAATCGTCAAAAATGGCTATCGCCTTCCCGGGAAAGACACACACACACACACACACACACACACACACACACACACACACACACACACACACAGAGAGAGAGAGAGAGAGAGAGAGAGAGAGAGAGAGAGAGAGAGAGAGAGAGAGAGAGGTGAAGTGAAGTGAAGTTTTGTATTTTTGCCCTGTTGGACCATCAGGTCCATAAGACTTTAACGAGTACAATCATCAATTGTCAACTGCAAATTAAAGACCTCTTGGGGGAGGTCTTCTATCTCACCCTCATCTCCCTCTAAATCTGAATCAATACATATGATTCTGCGTAATTCTTTAATCCTTGTCTCCCTCAACTGCAAGCATTCAATAAGAAAACTACCAACGTTTCTGCGGGCAAGCAAGGCGAAGTGAAGCATATCTGAAGCAACCACATTGAACCTAAGGCGCAATGCATGGTACGCTGGGCAGTGTAAGGCTACATGAATCTCATCTTCAATCTCATCTGTGCCACACATTCTGCACACACGTGGCTGCCGAGTGGTGTTATACCATCTTCCTACCTCCACATTCAAATGATGTGAGTGCATACGGAAGCGACTGATGCAGTGCCGCTTTTTCATCGAAATACTTTCCTCCAAGTACGTGGCATGCTGCAATCCCATCGATCCGAGCCATCGGATCGTCATTCTGGGAAGGGACGAGCGCCTATATTAGGCCATTTTCATTTTGGCTCGGTTATCGGCGTCTTCTCACAGCAGCTCTTCTTCTCCTCTCGTGGCTTCTCTCCCTTCATGCAGCATCTCTTTCCTTGTCCATTGCTTCCTCTCTTCATCATCTTGCTCCTCTTCCTTTTCTGTTATCTTCACCTTTATCACCATCCTTTCTCGGCTGGTTGTACATCCCTTTGTGGGCCTGTTCCAGACAGGATTGCTTTGCCCATTTCTACCAAATCACTCTGTGTCTTCCTTGTCTTTTTAATGTTTTTGTTTTTGTTTTTTAGGACTTCTTACAGATTGGCATTCAAGAATTCACGCCATATCGGTACTTCCTCGTCACGATTTCAAGTTGGGTTGCAGTGGTCAGAGTGGCATTTTTGCGGAGGGCAGATTTGGCATCTTGGGGATCCGGATCGACGATTCGTTTGTCCAATCCATCTGTTGGGTTGGATTTCGGCCAGACTGCTTGATGTACAGGAAGGGAGCAGGGTTGGAACTGCATGCAACCTCTGCCTCTTAGCTTTTCCGTCCTTTGTTTGCCTATCTTCTTCTTCAATTGGACGTTTGTCCGGTAGAGGTATGGCATTTCCACAAATTCTGATGCATGCACAGAGTCCACAGTCCTATCACTTCATGCAAACAGTTCTATGACTTATGGAGTGTGGTTTTCCTTGAATTCTGAGGCATGCACAACGCTTTTATAGATGGATTTCTAACGCAATTTGTTTCCAAGCAGGGTGATCGGATTCAGCTGTATGATGTATCTGCTTCGTTTCTTTTTTATCTTTCCAACAGCAAGACATTTGTTGCACTACATGCTTTCCCTGTAAAGTACACGCTTGATTTCTGCTTTAGGTTCACTTAGTCACAAGCCAATCAAGTTAGCAATCAGTCCAACTGCATAGGGAGTTGGCCACATCGGGAATCTTGCCGGGGTCGTGATGGGTCGATCTGGTAGCTGGACTGAACTCAATTGATCGGCATCCAATCTCTTCTTGTTGTTGTTCCTACATGGTAGCGTGATTTCCCATCTCGTTTCTCCCTTCTGCCCTCTGTTCTAGTACATAAATCAATTTGCCTATTTGCCTAGCCTTCTCGCTTTGCCTCTTTCCCTATCGATCATCTTTAAGATCCTCAGCCCATTAGCTGCTTGCCGCTTCATCTCCCATACCTCTTCACGATCAATGGAACTGCATCGACTTGTTGGAGCAGCTCAGACATCTAACATCTTTCTGCCCAGACATCTAGTTCCCTGACATAATCGGATTCTTGCTTTGCAGTGGGCAACCTGGAATTGTTGGGCAACCTGGAATTGTTGAACTTCCAGCCTGGATCACATGCGACGGACCAGAGACTGGAGGGCTCCGCTTGTTTCTTTCGTGGCTGGCTCATCTCAACTAGGTATCTACTGCCTTTGCATGCCAAGTATCTGCTCGCAGCTCGCCTATCCATGTTGCTGGCTTACACGGGCTTTTTGCACTTTCTCTATATTTCAAATCAAGTTCCCATGTCGATGTATTTGTGTCTCTGTTGGGTTAGTGCCTTATTACCTTCTCCACCATGGTGTTGTCCATTACAGTTGTCGTTTTAGCTTTGATGTCGGGCGTAGCCTTATTATCCTTTACACCAGGGTCGAGTCATGATGCTTTGTTGCTTTAGCTTTGAATTGGCCATGTTTGCCGTTCTTGCTAACTTATGTTTCTTATTTTTTCATTGTATAATACCAAGTTCCAAGGTGATATATTCTTTTCATTTTTGCACAACCTGTATTCGTTTTTTCTGATTGCTTCTCTTCCCTTGTCGGAGGCTGTAGCGCACGGCGATGGCACGCATATGGTTTGCTCTTACCTTTTTTCTCCTGTGGATTTGGCAGCTAATAGGCAGCAACAAACATGCGGCTCAGCTTTTGTATAATTTCCCTAGGAACGCCATCGATCCTCTCCCATCGAAATTCCTGCTCTGTCAGAGCTTCATATATGATCGATATTGTTTTGTTCTAGGTGTTTGGCTCCTTTTGCTTTGTTGCACACTATTCTCGTTCCTGCAGTTTGGGGCTTTGCATGCATCTCCATTCATTCCAGGCCATGGTTTTGCTCTCTGGTGTGCGCTCGATCTCGGAGCGGGATCTGCTTGGCTCGGTCAGGCAAAAGGTAAGACCAGGGGACTTGCAGGAAAGCATCTTGTTGCGTTCCAGTATCAGCGCTATCTGTGGTGCATGTCGAAGATCCGAGCAACACGGGCAACTTGCCGAGGCGGGTGCAACCAATTCCGGAGCTTCTCCTTCCCATGACGAATCTGCTCCTTCTCACAACGAATCTGTTCCATCGAATTCGCTTCATCCTCAGTGACTCTGCTTCGATATGTCTGCTTTGTTTGAATATTTTCAAGGGCAATATTCTGCATGGTGTTGTAGCTTGGGACCCTGTAAGTATATATCCTGTATGTTTCTCTTTTTCCGGATTTCCCACAGAAAGATTTGAAATTTGTTTTGTTAACTTGTTTCGCGTTTGTATGTTCCAATGTGGCACTTGTTTCGTGGCTCTGGGTTCGTCCATGTCTCTTAGCCTTTTATGTTTCGTTAGCTCACAATTTTTATATTGTTCAAGTCGTTTTATGTTTTAGTTACCTGCCTACATAATTATTTTCAATTATTGTTCATGGGGATTGGGTTTGGTATTTGCATTTAATTATGGGTTTGGCATCTTTTTCTTCTCATTTGTGTTTACTAGGACTTTTGACTCTACGATATGCATGATCATTTTGCCTATATTCATTGGATCATCTCATTTATCTGGCGTTTGTTCCTCTTTTCAACATATTTTCTCCATCGGTTACTATTTGTCTTATGCTCCCTATTTTACTTATCATGGCCTTTTCATAGCCTTTGATTTTTATAATGGTTACATAGGTTATCTTATGCCCCCTTTACATATATCCTCGGAGGGAATTCCGAGTCACATTTACATTATATTTTCTATCATTTGGGTGTCCCTTTTCTTTTTCCTATGCGGGGTTTTCGATTGTTATGTTTTTCTCATGTCTTATTCATAATTGCATTAGAATATGAGGCATCTAGGGGCTTTTGTTTTAGGAGGTGGTTTTTCCCTCCCATGTTATCTCTTTCGTATGTTACCTTTTCCAAGTTGATGGACATCTAGTTTTTATATATGCGACATTATCCTTTGAATTTGAGGCTTTTTCTTGGTTGTTTTCGGATTTTTCTTCTTTGCACTTGTGTTTTTATCGTGGATTCGATGCACCATACTATTTAAATGGGTCTATGCTCTCCTCGTGCTGTTTTTCTCTTGTTTATGTTCTGGCTCACTTTTTACTTCGTTTTCGTCTTGTGGTCGTTTACTTGGGATGTTGTCTTGTTTTCATAATTCTACGCTGCAGTCTCTTGGTTTATTATCTTTTTATTGCCTATAGATTTGTGGCCACCATCTTCCGGGTTGCATTTGTCTTTTTTACATTGATGCATTCCATGCCAGGTTGCACTTTGTCTTTTTATGTTTGTTGCCAGTTGTTTAAATATTGTTACCTGACTTGTGTATGCCATCTTAGTTATTTTCAATATTGCTACATGGCTTGTGTTCCAAGTATTCCATATGTTGGGGGTTTTTTTGCTTAGGGTCATGTCGATGCTTGTTGTTCACATATTTACTATGGTAAGTTCCTTTGTAGTATTTTTTTACGATTATTGATTTTTGATGGTTCTTATGAGTACTATACCGGGTTCTCTTCTTGTTTTCGCATCTAGAGTTGCATTTGACATTGTTAGACATAATGGGACCTACTCTTTGACGGTTTCTTGTCTTAGAATGCGATCGATGGAAACATTTTTTGTATCATATGGTGGTTCCTTCATTTTGCTTAGATACATGCATTTTTTCTATGTGCTAGATGATTTTTATTCTATTGATTTTTTTATGGGCTATGGCTCC
This sequence comes from Isoetes taiwanensis, assembly GCA_021234155.1. Lineage (NCBI taxonomy): Eukaryota > Viridiplantae > Streptophyta > Lycopodiopsida > Isoetales > Isoetaceae > Isoetes > Isoetes taiwanensis. Next base: position 6,084,156 of record JAJEKV010000017.1, on the reverse strand, counting down.
TCCGTTTTGCTTAGATACATGCATTTTATGTGTTCGATGATTTTTCTTCTATTGGTTCTTTATGGGCTTTAGGTTGGTGGATCGATATCTCTGCCACTTTTTCATCACGTGGTGGCTTACTCAATTTTATCTAGATACATGAATGTGGGTATTTTCCATTTCTATAGGGGGATTGGTTATTTATCAATAATCGACTCTTTTGGATTGTGTTCATATGTCCCTGATAGTAACAATGTAGAGCCAATGTAGAGACAATGTCGAGATAATGTCGATGTCCCTTAGTGATCTTATGACCCTCGTTGCTAGGGCCTACCTTGTGTTCTTGCAATTGTTCTTTTCAGTTTTCGGTTTTCTGGCCTTAGTATTATACGTCATTTGTATTTGTGTTATTTAGCTTTTTTACGGATCACGCCCGTATTTAGCGTTTGGCACTTCCTTATACTCATTCAACCTTTCACATTCTTCTCTTTGCCATGTTTTTTGCACTTTGTCATGTTTTTGCATTTGCGAGCTCTTTTGCACCCTCTTTATCCTTTGAAGCCTATTCACCTCATTGGTTTCAACTTCATGTCGTATTTTCATATTGTACATTCTTTCCTTGATTTTTTAGTTATGGGGAGCTTCGTCCATTATTTTGCCCCCCTCACTTTCGATCATTTTTCAGATCCCCGCTTTACGTTTTATATAATCTGATGTGGTTTTGGGGATTATAGCATTCATGTTGTTGTTAAGGCGATCGTGTTTTACACTTTTTCTAGCTGTTGGGCTCTTGTCTCTGGTTATTTTCTTGTTGATTTGTTCATTTCTTGTTGATTTGTTCATTGGCTTGCATCCCTCTTTTCTCGTATTTATCCTTGGGCTTAAAACATAACTTTATTGTCTTTTTGGGGACTTCATTTGTAGCTCGCTATCATTATGCATTGTGCGACCCTTATACATCATATTTACTATTTAGCTATATTTGGACACAAATTTCTGTTTATCATGTGTTTTCTTCCACCCGCTAGGTGATGCTTTTCTCCACCCCCCGGGTGATGCTATCCCCTCTTTTTTTCATGAATTGTTGATTTTTTCTCATTTCTAATCGCTCACATCAATTTGGGTGCTTGTAGTTTTGCAGTTTGCCGCTTCACCATTATGCATATTCTTGTTCTCCGTAATCGTTAATGGGTGCCTTCTACGTGTTCCCATTCTTCTCGCGCTCACGGTCGTTGGCACTCCTCTTCCTTTCACCCTCGCTACGCGCTTCGTCACCTGACTCGACACCTAGCGGTTTCGCGGTGGCTGGGCTTATAGTTTAGGAAGTTACGCCTCATTTTTTCTTTTACGTTGTGCTCCGAATTACCTTTAGTTTTCTTCTTGACCTTCCTTTTGCTCGGTGCTAGTATGTCTACATTCTCTTCTTCGATCTCATCCCTCGTTTGCCAAAGTTTGTTTTCCTATTGGGGCCTTTATTCATGGCTTTTTGCATATGGTATTTGTCTTCTGACCTCATTACACATTTCTCCTATGCTACCCTGAACCGGACCTTGGCATTTTCACTCTCCTCTTTATGAACTTCTTTGCTTTAGACTTCTTGTTGTCAACCTCTTTTTTTCTTATTGACATTCCTCTGAGCTGGCTCATTCTGTTGGTGTTTGTCTTGAATTGGTAAGCTTTGAGACGTTGCTTTTTAGGTTCACCTTACCACTCTTGATATTCATCTTCCTTTATCGGTTTATGGTTTGACCTCTTTTCCGAATATTGGCGGTCCGTGATGATGCGATTCATATCATATGTGCATTATGCGGCGTTAACGTGGTTTGTTTTTTCATCACCTTGTTGCCGGGCGCCGTCCTCGTGGCGTGCTTTTTCTTTTCATTGTTTTTCTCTAATGTCCTTTCCTTTTTCAGGTCATTGAGTAATCTCATCCCATAGCTTGGCGCTTCCGGCCCTTCTTCGTTTTTCTCCCCACGGCTTTCGCTTTCGGCGGTGGTTCTTGTCAACGTGTAGCTTCCAGACTTTTCGGACCCTGGTTTCCTTTCTCCTCCTGCCACTCCAAAGCGAGACCAATTTACCCGTGGTCATACGATTTCTTTAGCTCGCTTGTTTTCATTCGCATGCCCCATCACTATCCTTGGCGCCTAATTTCTCTAGGTTCTTATCATCTCTTGGCTCCTCCTCGGCCCCCTTTTTTCGCTCCTTTCTCTCTGCGTCCTTTATCCTATCCATTTGCTTTCGGGGGGTGGTGGCAGGAATATCTTCTTGCTATCGGCTTCACCTGGAGGGTTCGCAACGACTAGGCTTATAGTTGAGGAAGTCCTTTGGTAGTCGGCCGGTTTTGTGTCTCTCGCGAGTCCCTTCCCAGAATCCCATCGATCCGAGCCATCGGATCGTCATTCTGAAGGAAGGGGCCTTATCAGGCCATTTTCATTTTGGCTCGATTATCGGCGTCTTCTCATGGCGGCAGCTCTTCTTCTCCTCTCGTGGCTTCCCTCCCTTCCCGCCCTGCTGACGGTGGCGCATGAGTCTTTTTCATTTGTATTTTTTTTTTGTTCATGCCTCTTTGTTGTTCTCTACCTGTGAGTGTTGCTATTCTTATGTTTCTGTTCCATCGCCTTGCTATTCTTATGTTTCTGTTCCATTGCCCTCTTGTTGTGTTGTTCTCCACCTGCAGGTGATGCTATTTATTTCCACCTCGAGGGTGATGCATATTTTTACATAGTGGTTCTCCACCCGCTGGGTGATACTTTATGCTGTTTATTTCCACCTCGCGGGTGATGCATGTTTTTACATAATGGTTCTCCACCTGCTGGGTGATGCTTTTTCCACCCTATGGGTGATGCTATCTTTTTCTGTTATGTTCTTTTTTCCTCTGTTTTCATTTTCGGACCTTCTTGGTGCAGCTTGTGCTGTTTGTTTTCTCTGACCATTTACGGGTGTTCTTTGTGGGAGTTTTTTGGTATTGCTTGCAGGATTCCGCCGTTTTCCGCCGTCTGCTGGGGTCCTGCTCTATTTCTGTTCGCCATCACCCCTCTCCTTCGGTTCTCCATGGACACATTCGGGGGAGGCTTTCGCCGTTTGCTGGGGTCGTGCTCTATTTTGCGTTCGCCATCAACTCGTTTCTCTCCGTTCTCCAGGCAACACATTCAAGGTTGTTGGCGACCATTTCTCATTAGGGTTTTCCTCGAAAACCCGAAAGGGCGGGGTTTTTTATCCCGATGAGAAGTTGTCGCCATTACCCTTTTATTTTGCCTTGACAAATTTCTTTTTAGGGGGTAGTCCGATATTGTTCCTATGGTCGGCTATCCCCTCTCTCTCTCCCTAGTTTTCCACACATTGTATACTGCTGCTGTGATGAATGATAAGCCTCGGCGGCCGGTTTTGTGTCTCTCGCGAGTCCCTTCCCAGAATCTTGGATTAAAGGTATTTCTGTATAGTTCAGCTTTTATCCCTGGCCTAGTCCAAAACTTAGCCATTAGACCCTCCTTCACCCAATCTCTGAGACGCTTCTTGTTAGCATTTAAATCCAGGATATCTAAACCCCACTTTCGCATCCACACCAATCCATCAGGATACCATCCTTTTTCAAATGTTTCTTTTTGGGCCAAACGTGGAAGAGCTTATCATCCATTGTATTCAATTTGCAGAGATAATTCAAAAAGTGATATAAAGCTTCACATTCCAAGGCCATCATGTCACACTCTGCTAGCATGATCTCATAGGGAGTTTGCATCTTGACCCCTAATTCTGTGTGCAAAAACTTTTTTTGCACCTTTTCCAACTTATCCCATAAATCTAATGACAGACCTGGTCCCCAAACCTCACTGCCATATAGCACCACTGTTTGTACAAGAGTCTCATACAAAGTTCTCTTCAGACTGAATTTCCAAATATTCAACTGTCTACACTTTCTATGCAGTGCAAATAAGGCTTTTAACCCCCCTGTCACACGCTGATCTATTGTTTGCAACCATCTGAAATTCTTGTCAACCGTAATGCCAAGGTACTTATACGAATTAGTGATCTCCACTGGCTGCCCTTTATATGAAAAACTGTAGCAATGATCCAACGTGGTACCAAAGAGAACTATCTTAGTCTTGTTCAAATTTACCTCCAACCCTTTAGCATCACAAAATTTAGCAAGCACATCTAGATGATGCTGCAAACCCACTTGGGTTCGTGACAGCAACACAATGTCATCTGCATACAATAAGAGCAAAACGATGTAACCTGCGATAGACGTTCCTCCTCCCCCATGATCTCGGATCCAGCCTTCTAGCTCATCTATAAACAAGCCAAATAGTGTAGGCGAGAGGGGACATCCTTGCTTTACACCAATGTTATTTTCAATATGCTCCCGACTCTGCTCACACAGTGGAAAGGAAAGTTGCATGATAACTTTATCATACAATAGCTTGACTGCATGCCTATATTCCATAGGAATATTTAACTTTTCCAACCTCTCCCAATAAGCTAGCCCTTGGTACTTTATCAAATGCCTTTGTGCAATCAACAAAAGCTGCAAAAAGGGGTTTACGCTTGCCTTTTATGGAATCCAACATAGCCCTGAATGTGACCAAGTGATCAGTGGTACTTTTCTTTGGCCTAAAACCCGCTTGCCCTTGTGCACGTACCCCATGATTTTCAGCCCATTCCGATATTTTTGATTCCACAATTGTCGCAAAAAGTTTAGTAAACAGATTGCTTACCATTATCATTCTATAATTTCCAGGATCCCGATCATCACCTGCCTTATGAAGTGGAATCACTCTGTTTTTATACCAATCTGCCGGGAAGCCCTGTTGAATAGCAGCATTCAATAAATTCACCAGCACTTCAGCCACCTTGGGCCCAGCCCACTTTAGCATCTCAGCTGCCATGCCATTTGGATCTACAGCCTTGCCATTTGCTAGCTTTTAAGGCACAATGTCAATGTCGCGGCTTGAAATGTTAGCCTACTTGCACTGCAATGCAATTCAGTCTCAACCCCTTCTACATAGTAAAGTTTAAGAAAATGTTACAAGCAGTACTTCTGGATCAAGATGCGTTTCATGCATAGGTGTATGTTTGAGCTTTTGCCAGAACCGCTTTGGTTCTTTTAACATTTCTGTAACCCACTCCTCTTGCTTCCGCTTAAGAAAAGCACGTTTTTTGGCCTTTACCAAACTCTTAAATGCTTTCATCAATTTAATCCTTTCCGGACCATGCATATGTAAATACTGCTTCATACTCTCCTTGCATTCCTGGTCAAACCAGCCGTTGCATGGAAGATGTTTTGACCGTCTAGTGGAGATAAAGCATTCTTTGACAATATCAGAAACAAAGTTCACCAGCATATCATTCATGTCACATACATCTATGGGCCAGCTTACCTGTTCACATTTCTCCTCACATAATCTTTGATAAATAGCACTTTTACGGTGAGACATATAGATCTTCCGTGGCACCTGCGATGACTTCATCCCATGTAAATATGCTACCTTTTTTATAAGGATTTGCAACAAGATAGGAGCATGATCCGATTCACTACGGAAATCGCCTACCTGGAAAGAGTGCACAAACTCTTTCAAACATGCACCTGCAAGCATATAATCAACAACACTCTTGCCTTTGCAAGTATATTTTCCTGTTCCAGGATAGTCCTTCATCCCATTATATATTAATAAATTCAAGGCACTACACAAATTCAATAGATGTTTTTTTTTTGAAGAATATAGGAATATATTAAACCACTAGAATGTGATCAAGTACAATGATAAGTGTGGTGCTAAGAAATGAAGTGCCCATCATGATTCACAATCTGTAGGAATGTCGACCAAATTTCCCGCTTAACTGTGCCAGACAAGCTTGAGACTTGGTAAGCCTGCCACAACTTATGCCTCAAGATCGGAACCAACCCGAAAAGGGCTAAGCATTGCGATTCGAAGACCTTCGGCTCTCTGTCTTTTCCAAATCAACCACGAAGCCAAGCTCGCATAAATGGAACGCTTCTGCTTGCTTGCTCTTGACCAACCGCTAGGAAAGACTCCCATGAGAAGCTTCGATTTGCATTGCTGAAGACCCAAAGAGGGCTCTCACCCAGACCAAGCTGCCCCTACCTGCATATAGGACAAAGCGGTGCTCAATGGTCTCTCGGCCTCCCACATAGAGGGCATGTTTCCGCTACCGAGGCTTGAACCTCGTGGTACTTTCGGACATTCACCCCGAGGCTACGGTTGCAAGATCTGCCATAGAAGGGTACGGATTTTAGAAGGAGGCAATGTATTCCACGCCCACTTCCACATGGCGGGCCACTTACTCCCCCGGAAGCTTAAGTGACCACTTATCCGAAGGCGGCAATGTGTCCTGGCGCTAGAAGCCCATATGCCGATGCTACAAACCGAGATGCATCAAGTCCACTATGCGACTTCCAAACGCGATTGACTTGAAAAAGACAATCGCAATGGAATAGCATTCGCAATTCTCGCCCAAGTCCGAATGTCCCAAATAATAAGGCCAAATCGATCCCCTAAAACTCCCATGGCGCCAGATGACCCTCCCAATACCGGGCCACGGATGGATGTTACCCCCGCAGCAATCCATCGGGCGCCGAGTACCGGGTGTAGGGAAGAGGCCAAGGGAGATGCGTAATCCAAGGGTACCCAAAGAAAGGGCGATGAGGCGACCATACACCTGCTAGGGTCCAATGAAAAGAGAACCTTGACCACCTTCCGGCCTTGAGGAGACCTTTAAGAAAAGGCGAAGCATGAGGGAATGGCCGCAAATCCTCAAACAGAGCCCACGGCAATCGAAATGGAATTGCCGGCTTCCTAAACACAATAGAGTGGCGTGAAGGACCGCTAACAGAGCCAATCACGGGATTGTTGCTCCCCGCAACAACCGCCGGATGAATTTCGACACTGGAACCTTCGTGTGCAAGGACACATCAAGCATACCTAAGCCCCCGCCTTTACGGGGCCGCACACACTTCCACCATCGACCTTCACCGTAGCCCCCTCCTCATTTCCTCCCCAAACAAAATTAAGAATGGTGTCATCCAACTCCTTAACCACACTTTAAAGCGCAAGTATGCGAGAGGTCTGCGTAAACATGAGTGCTACGTGAGCACCGACTTGGCTATCGAGAATCCTACCAGCCATAGTGAGTTTACTTCCCCTCCACCAGTTCGAGATGCCGCTTAAGATTCTCAGAATGTCTCCTACCAAATTGCCCTAGCATTAATGTCCAAGCCAAATGGTATGCCCTAACGGTTTGGCGGTACGTGGTAATGGCGGTGTAAGAGCCCGGGAAACCGACTCAACCACGCGGGAGGAGGTTCCTCCAGCACCCACATGGCCGAAAGCACTTCGACCGCTTAAGCAAACACCACGAAGCTAAAGAGAAGGCATCCAAAAATATTCTTGGCGCCTCGGAGATTGGACTCATCTCGCATGAAGAAAGAGGAATGTATCATCCGCGAAATTGATTGCAAACCTGCTGCGACCCATCATCCATCACGGAGACCTTGCACCACATTGTCGCGAATCGCCACTGAAAAGCTGCGAGAGAGCTTACGCCACTATAGTGAGCAGGGAAGGGGCCAACGGACATCCCCCGCCTAAATGCCTCGCCCACGAGAAGATTGAAGAGGTCTCACCCCTCGACACCCTGCTGCCGCCCTAGCGGACACGCGTGCGGCTTCATAACCGTTTCCACGAAACTAGGTCCGCGCAAAGGCACGCATCATATCGCCAAGAACTGCCCATTCTAACACTGTCATAAGCCTTGGCAAAATCCAAATTTTAAGAAAAACAAGGGGCTGCCTCATCCCTCACGAGCCCAATGCACTCCCTCAAAAAGCGGCACCACATTATGAAGAATGTTCATTTGATATATAAAACCGCATCGCTTCTGCACTAATGGCGTGAACTAGTCTTGGCTTAAGCCTCTCACCAAAGCCTTAGCAATGATTTTATATACTACGGACAACAAATGAGTAATAGGCCTCCAGTCATTGATGGTTTTAGGATGCTTACACTTGGGTATAAGTGAAATACAACCTCAGATTCAGAGAGGATGCATCGAGTTATTCCCCAAAAGATCCACATACACCGCACCACCGGGTCCCCACCCATTCCCAATACTTCAAAAAAACTCCATTTGTTATTCCATCTAATCCGGGACACTTATTCGAGCCAAACAGCGGCATGCATCCCCCAACTCCCGCCTCCCAACAGCGGCTCCTCTAAGCTCTGTCTTTGAAGGGTGAGATTCTTGGCGATACCTTGGCGGCACCGACTCTTGAAAAACACTGTGAGGGAAGCGGGCTCTCCTTGAAAAATGTTTCATAGTGTTTCAATAGATGTTGCCTTATACCTGTTTTGTTAATGTCCTCAGATATTCGAAACCATCCAGCGTTTGCTAAATCAGCATCATCCAACTCATCCACCCACAAAGGGTCTCTATCTGGTTTTAGAATTGGGGCTTGTTTACTCCCTGTACGTGCATTGAAGTCTCCAACTAAGATAATATCCCCTGTAGGCATCAACTCCATGGCAGCATTCTCAATTTGCTGAAAAGAATCGTCCATCTCCAACTTATACTGTGTATATGTCTCTTTCTTATGGGGAGGAAAATAGCAACCTGCTATGTAAATGGGTCTGAGCACACCCGGTAAAGCAATCCAAATACATTGCATAGTACATTTATGGTCGAGCACAACCACTGATTGCTTAAGTTCAGTTCTGATATAACAAGCAATGCCACCATAACCACGCCTTCTCCATCCCTTCTCATGCCAAAGCAGTTTAACAATAATAAAGCACGGAATTTCCGGTAAGCCCGCCTCCTCGTGTTCCCATGTTTCTAGAAAAAATAGTACATCTACAGAATTGAGAACATCTCCCATTGTTAACACTTTTTCTTGTGATAACTGGCACATGTTCCACACTAAAACCCTGATGGCCCCAGTTCCCTATTCATCAACTACTACTTTCCCTCTTTTCCAGTACGCTTTCTTGTTTTCTTGCCTAGCTTCTTTCATTTTTTGCATTTCCCCTTTCCATTGTGCATACTGCTCTTGCGTAAGGTCCTCGTTCAACCAGATTTTCTGTCCTTTTAGCATGCCTCTTTTGCTCAGTATCTTTTGCTTATCATCTCTGCTGAATAATTTGACAATAATATTTCTTGGTTTTCCGTTGGGTTTCCCAATTCTATATGCGCTATTAAACATCATAGATTCAAAGCCCAATGACTCAGAAAAAAAGGCACTTACCTCGTGCTTCACATCTTCATTGTCTTTTTCAGGTAATCCTGCAATGCGAATATTCAGAGCTTTCTTCTCTCTTTCTTGCAGTTCAAGAACCTGATTCATACGTGCATTCAGTTTATTAATGCTATTAGTCACATCATCTACATCAGATTCCTCTTCGTCTGTGGCATTCTCTGTCTCCAATTTAGTTTGAAGAGTGCTGATTTCTTCCTTCATGGCCCTATTTTCTTGCCTCAGATCATGCAAAGTGTGACTTATCTCCTGTAATGTTTGCACTAATGCTTTTTCCCTGCTTGCAGCTTCTCTCCTGCTCGCTTCCATAGCTTCCATAAGTTTCAGCATCATCGTATTCATGTTCAACATAAGTGCTACTATCTGCTGCTGCTCGCCCATGCCTATGGTATTCGGTTCTGCCATAGTTCCAAACAGGGGATTTCCTTTGCTGCCTTCAGGATTACCTCCAAGATTGAGTTTTACAATTTCATGGTCCAAGGTGTCAGCTGGTTGATATGCTGCAGACTCCTCAGAACTGTCCGAATGGATGTCTCCATCAGATTCGTCATTGGCTTTTTTTATTTTATTCATAGGATCCAACTTGGCGGAGGTTATGATTTGCTCCATCATGTTTTTAGTTTTCGGGTTTAGGGAAGTTTTCGATTAATGAGCATTTGGTACATGCTGCTCCATCGATTTTTTCAGTCTCCTTCTTTTTTGCAGGTGCCTTACCTTGTGCCATATCTTCCAGAAGACAACAGATTAAATTCCCCTACAATAGCGGGCTCAGATCCGTAGATGCTTTTCTTTGAAGCCTTGCTTAAGCTCGGATCTCGGAAGAGCTCATGCACCCATCTGTTATCACCGTCCTTTTGCTTGACAAATGAGAGAGAGAGAGAGAGAGAGAGAGAGAGAGAGAGAGAGAGAGAGAGAGAGAGAGAGAGAGATTAAATGAAATTTATTATTACTTGAGACCGCCAGGTCTATGAGACGATTACATTGCACTCAAAATTATAAAATAAGTCATCCGGTCGTCCTCGAGAGAACAACACACACTAGGCTCCTCTACCTCAATCTCCGTCACCCTTTGTTGCTTCATCGGGACCTCTCTATGGTTAAGAATGTCCATAATACAACCTCCAATGCATGAGCACACTTTTTGTCGAAAAGAAATCAACAAAAGAGAAATAGCACCGACCCCATGCTTGACCCGATATCCTAATAAAGCAGCGACAAAAAAAAGGGACATGGGCCTCATCTTCTACTACTCCCGCATCACATAGCCGACAATGTCTAAGATCATGCGCAAATGTCGCCCATCTCCCGACCTCCACATCAAGTTGGGTGTGAGCTCAACCAGTATTCTTGCGATTGCATGCCTAAGTTTCAGCGATATGGGTTCCCTAAGATCTGCGCTTCTTGCGAGAGATGGATTTATGTGAGCCTTATAATACTCTTTCTTCACGGTGGCACACTCCATGACTTACTCAAGAAACTATCTCGAACCCAACCACTAATGTCCTCTTTGTGCATCTCCAAATCCTCAGATGTTCATCCCCCACTTCATAAGCCATCTGTCTATATCGCATACCAGCCTTTACTTCGGTTTCCTCTAAAGCAAGTCTAGGCAAGCTATTATTCGGCATATCATATAGGACTTTGCACATATAAGCAATGAGTGCGCAAAAGAGCCTCGACTTTCGAAAGTGGCATCATTCCACTTTCAACTAGCATCATGTCATATGGTGTTTGCATCTTTGTGCCCAACTCAGGTATGAAAAAATTTCTTCAGATCTTTTCCACTTTTTGCCGCCTATCATTAGCAAGGCACGGTCCCCGGACTTCCACCATATAGCACAACCGTCTGGACAAGCACCTTGTAGAGCATACGCTTCATCTCAAAATTCCATATCTACGCATTCACACACTTCCTTTACATAGCATACAACGCTTTTAGACCTGCATTCACCCTATGTTCCAACGCTTGATTCCAATTAGGACTCTTATCTACGGTTAGGCCCAAATATTTGTAATTCTCTACCACTTCCACTTGCCTATCCTTATAGTAGAATCGAATATGTTCCGTCTTTTTTTGCCCCCAAACACCACCGCCTTGGTCTTATCTAGATTCACCCGCGATGCCCTTATCCTCATGCAGAATGCTTCAAGCACATCAAATGCTTTTTGCATCCCTTGTATGCTCAGGGACAGCAATACTACATCATCGAAGATATAATAGATACTCTCGTGGGCGGTACCATCTCCCCATGTGCTCGCATTACCCACCCTTCAAGTTGGTCTATGAATAAGCCCAAAAGAGTAGGTGACAAATGGACATCCTTGCTTTACTCCCATATTGCTTTCTACCATCTCATCACATAACTCCACAAAGGGGAATGATAAATGCACTAGAACCTTGCCATAAAGCACACCTACCGCATGTCTGAGCTCAATCGGGATGTTCAGGTCTACCATTCTTTGCCACAAATTCCTTTATTAACCATGTCGAAAGCTTTGCTAAAGTCTACAAAAGTAGCATACAGTGGTTTCTTCTTGCCGACCTCTTGGAGTCCATCATAGCACGGGAGTAATCAAGTGGTCAATTGTGGACTTTTGGGTCTAAAGCCCACTTGTCCAATGGCTCTAGCATTGTTATCCTCTCGCCCAAGCACTTATCTTGCGCTCAAGGATAGAAGCGAATAATTTTGCATATAGACTGCCAACCATAATAGTGCGGTAGTTACTCGGATTGGATACTTCCCCTGATTTATGTAGCGGTACCACCCTATTCACCTGCCAGGATGTTGGAAAGCCATCTCTCAGTGCCATATTAAACATATCTACCAGCTTAATTGCTACTTCTTCTCCTGCCCATTTAAGCATTTCAGCCATAAGACCACAAGCGTCTGCAGCTTTGCCATTGGCAAGCCTTTTAAGCCCATCTTGCACATCGGCTAGAGTGAAAGCAAAGCGTATCGATATAGCATATGTGTCTTCATTTGCCTCCATCATAGCTTCTTTTCGGGGAACATTATACGGCTTTTACGTTACATGTGCCATAAGTGCCTCTACATGTAATCCATCCGTTCTATATTTCATGGGTTTGAGTCTTCTCGAACTTCTTCGATCTACCGGCAATTCCTCCATCATTTTCTTATGTTTCTTGTATAGGTATGCCTTCTTTTTATTTTTAATCAGCCTAATGTATATCCTCCATTCACATGCTTTCTCTGCCCCCTTCGCCGCTCTAAATTTTGCCCTCTGATGCTTGCACTGCGCATCGAACCAGCTATTGCAAGGCAGCCCCATCCTTTGACGATATGATACAAAGCAACTATCTGCTGATTGCAACAAAATCTCGGACAATACATCACTTTTTCCTTGTAATGTGTCGGGCCATACAATAGAAGTCACTTTCTGTTCACATATATCACCATATTTATCTCGCTTTTGTCGTTATTTCAAATATATTCGTTTGCTTTTATGTATGGCTTCACCCTTACGACTCCATTGCACCTTAATATTTATAGAGATGGGCACATGATCTGAATTTTCATTTTCATCTCCAATTGACATACCAACAAGCTGTTCGGCAAAAGAGGGTTTGGCAATGACATAATCTACCACACCGCATTTCTCGCAGTGCGTTTGCCTCGATCCTCGGGTATCTAGCGGTGCCATTAAAGATCACCATCTCAAAGCCACTACACAAATGCAAACACATGACGCCCTGGCGGTGTTGGCCATTTCACACCATCATCGATAACTTTGTTCGGCCTGATTTTTTAGTTCACATTATCCATCATCTCCAACCACTCTGTTTCTCCATCCGGACTAACCATAGCGCTTTGTTGGTTTCCCCCGCTTAGCCATTAAAATCCCCTAACAATACTACTTCCCTGTCATGCTTTCGGTGTTAGTATATCCTGCTCCAGATGAAAAAATGGATCATCTTTATCCAAATCCCCTTTGTTATATATAGGCGACTCTCTTGGTGGAAAATAACATCCGGCCACGTAGATCTTACCAATTCTACCTGGTAGCTCAATCCAAATGTACTGTGCTGATGCTTTCTGTTCCAACACACAAACTGCATGGGCAATTTCATTCCTAGCATAACATGCAATCCCTCCAGAACTCTTAAGATTCCACCCTTTATTATTCCATACCGAATGCAGCATTGTGAATCCAAAAATATCCGGGAGACCTTTCTCTTCATGCTCACATGTTTCCAAGAAAAAAAAAAATTACATCTACATCATCTAACATGGATCTGCCATAGTGCATACTTTGCTATGTTTTAAGGTATTTACATTCCAACATACTAACCTTGGCAAATGCTATTTCCTATGCATCTTCTATCACCGCTTTTCCTCCTCTCCAAAGTAAATGCGTCTTCCCACGCTGCCCTAGCCTCCTTCATTTTCACAATGTCTTCTTTCCTCTGCTGAAATTGCATCCGGTTAAATCATCGTTAATCCAGATAAATTGGCCCTTCAGCGCCGACCGTTTCTGCATCACTCTCGCTTTAGCTTCTTTGCTTGCTCATTTGACCAGAATGTTGCGTGTCCTCTCACCTTTCTTGCCAATTCGATATGCCTCCGTAATATCCACCGGTGCTTGGATTTGCATTCTTTTCTCGCAAGGAAGGTATGAACGGCGATCCAAATGTCCTCATTCTCCTTTTACGGTAGGCGAAATTCTGAAATTATTAGCCTTCGATTCCCTTTCATGCATATCAGCCAAGTGCTCCATTTTCTCATTCAAAGCATCAATTGCTCCCTGAAAACCATCATTTGAGCCCCTATTCGAAGTCTCAGCTTGATCCATGACCTGCTTTGTCTCTGATACGCTTGCTAGCTGCTGCTTTAGCTCTACATTTTCACTCTTTAAAGAACACAAAGACTCATTCATACCTTGCAAAAGCTTAAGCATTTGTGTCGATGGGCTGCCGCCTCCTTCCTTGCTGCTTCTGCTTCCTTCCCCGGACTGCTCCATGGATTCTAGTAGCTTCATCATCACCGTAAGCAATTGACCCATTAGCATCTCTCCTCCCAGAATCCGTATAGGCCATAGCTCGCTGCAAATCAGCCCCAAAGACAGGCCCAAGCCCTCCTGATATGTCAGCCTTCAGCCCCAAATCGGTTGCCTCTCGCCTCCAGAGATTCCGCAGAAGTACCGTAGTCCCCATCCGAGGTGTCATCCGATATGTCTTCGTAAGAACTTCCTTGCCCTGCCTTTTACATTCATTTTTTTTACCTTCTTGACATTGCCTACCACAGATTTATTTGCCCCCAGGAGCCGGAATCAGCCTTGGAGCCCACCTCCTTGGAGCCCCTTTTCCCCTCATCTTATCTCTCTCCTTTTAGGATGTCCCATCCTACACAGTCCCGAAAATGCCAATTACAGACTGCTAAACTGATTCAAAAGTATTGATGTTATACACCGTTGGAAAGAGCTCGGAATAAGCTTTCCAAAGAGCCCAACCCGTTACTGTCGACACCAGATGTGAGAGCTATGGCTTTCCCGAGTTCCACGGCAAAACCCTAGCACCCAAAGAGAGAGAGAGAGAGAGAGAGAGAGAGAGAGAGAGAGAGAGAGAGAGAGAGAGAGAGAGAGAGAGAGAGAGAGAGAGAGAGAGAGAGAGAGAGAGAGAGAGAGAGAGAGAGAGAGAGAGCTGGCCACATGGGGGTTGAGAGATGATTTGAGAGATGGGGAGAGATGGGAGATGGCGAGAGATGAAGGGAGAGTCAAAAATTTGGCTCTCCCTTTGAGATAAAATGCCCCTAACTATTGTTAGGGCGCTCCCATTAACCCTCTCTACTGTTTTATGGTTAGGGGCATAACGGCCGGTTTTTGAGTTTTGGCCAAAAAACTCTCCCTAAAATCGAGCCACCAATTCCGACCCTTCAAGAAATGATCCCCCTGTTTTTGATCTGCCCTCACAAGACCTCCCCGCTCCAATTCCGCATCGGGTGTCGAGATCGGCCTTGCAATCCAAATTCCTCAAGCATTTGCATTAAGATTTCGGGTCTCAGGTTCGAATCTTTCTTGTAAATTTCTGATTGAAATTGTGTTCAAGAAGTAATTTGCTATGAAATTCTATTACAGCAGACTCTAAATCATGACTAGAGCTTCTAGATCTGCTCTTCCAAAGAACCGCACAAACCCTTTGTGCCCCTAGATCCGAAATTGCCCGCTAAGAGGCCGAAGAAGATGACTGGTCAAATTCCTGAATCTGATGCATTGCAGATCAGCTCTCAGCCTGAAGGTGCAAAGGATTGCAATCCGAGGAAGCAGAAGAAGGCAATGGTTCCAAAGCCTGGTGAGTCGATGCCCCCTGATAATTCTTTGGCCTTGATTGTTCATGGAAGTGATGCTGATGCCATTGAAAGCAAGAAAAGAAAGCGCCCCGTTGATTGGTCCGACAATGCAATTGGCACAATGCTTTCCTTGATGAAAGAATATAAAGTGCATAATAATGGGAAACATTAATCTATCCGCCCGGTCCGCTGAGAGAGATCATGATAAAACTTCACATTCAGCTTGAGGGCTTAGAAGATATAAGGCGCTTGAGAAACAAATGGGATAAATTGCGATTAAATTTAGGGATGAAAAAGAAGCTTCGAGAGGACCGAGCAGAACCTTCGAGCTGGCCATGGTTTGAAGTCATGGAAGATTTAAAGCACGGACGCACTAATGAGAGAGACATACCCGGTGGTGGAGATGATGGATCTTTTGGTCCCGAGGCATTTCAAGAAGCTGATATGTTCACAAATGAATTTATGTCTCAAGCATTCTATGAGACAATTGGCAATCGAAGCTTCCTTTGTTGAAGAAGAATTTGTAAATGTTGAGAATGTGAATGTTGAGAACAATGGAGGTGTTCCTGCCAGTCCATACAGTCCAATTGGGAATGGCAGTAAAGACAATACTAGTGCTCAGAAAGAGACTCCAAGTGGCTGCAATATTTCTGATACAAGCCCAAGATCTCGCCGCTTGCAATAAACCCAGAGTTTATGGGAAGCCAACAACCAAAAGAAGATCTCGAAGTTCATATAGATGAAGATATTGCAGCAGTGCATATCTAAAATGGCAAACAGTTTTGGGGAAAATGAAGCAAGAAAATTGAGTTCATGAGGGAGGATTCTGTGAAGAAAGCAGAATTGATCAAAGAATTAGAGACAATGAGATCAGCCAACAGCTTGAAAATTGCTGAATCAATGGCCACTATGACACAAAGCATTTGTCAGATGACAAAAGATACCCTCCTGGAGATTGCCAAGCTTGCTTCATCGAAATCAAGTTCCTAAATTGAGGTAATTCACCTCTCAATTCTATACTGCTTTTTTTCATTTCTCAATACTACTGCTACAGCATTCTGTTATTTTGAGATTCTAAGTTGATGTCACATGTTTGTCTCATATTGTCTCATGTGATGTAATGGTTAGGTAATTTTCAATTCTTTAAGAATTTTTCTATTTGCAAACCAAAGTCGCCCGACATAACAAATGCTTTTGGTATTGGTCCGTAGTATTGGTCTTATTATTCCAATATATGATTTCGACCATTATAGATTCTCGGTCCATTGTACCATCAGCCAAAGAATACATAAATGCGCCTTCGTTTAGTGTGCCAAACATTATTTCTTCCTTTTTCTATTGAGGAGATGGCGAGGGCGAAAACAGTAGTGCGGGAGCGCTTCAGATTCCGCCATCGTTTGCCATCTCCAAGCTCCTCAAGCTCCTCAAGCTCTGCAGCCATGTCACCGGTTCCTCAAACTCGCATGCACAAGAGGAGAATGAGGTTTCCATACTTCAAACAAGGAAGATCCATTATTCCATTACCGCACAAGCTTTTGTGCAAGATCCGGATATGGGGACCGTAAGAATAGAGGAAGAGTTGTTCCAGTGGGCTATGAATGCACCTCGCGGCGAATGAAGGTGCATGTGGAGTTCACGCTTGTCAAGGTTTCGGGTCAAGGGTGCTCATGGAGATCGAACTCCGGACAAACAGCTTGTGTAGCTTGTTGAAGACGCCTCGCTATGTTTTTTTTTTTTGTTGTCGGGCGATCAGAAACCCATGCAGGGAAGATGATCCTTCCTTTTTTTGTTTTTTGTACTTATGTTGTTTTAAGACGACACGCCTGGATTCTCTCTACTCTCGACTAAAGATATCCTCTAGTATAACCTCCCCCTCAGAAAACGTCTTGGCTTTCTTCACTCTGCTAACCCTGTGCTTTTTTGGTAGCACACCTTTTGTATATTACGGCACTTACATAAATAAAAGTAATTTAAGTACAATGTTCTACTGGTTTTCAGTTTTATTTTTCGTACTATTGAGTTGTTTCTGGTTTTTGTTCACAGATTGTCTTGCAAGTCATTGTCTTGCACTCTTCTAACGGTTTGACAGGGATCCTTGAGTTTCAGCAATGTTGCTTTACATTTGTAACAGAAAAGCAAGTAACAGAAAAGCATGTTACTTTAGGTTTGATAATCAAGTTTATGTAAAAGCCAGAAACAGAAACTGTACTTTTGAGTTCATTTAGTACAAAGTTCACTAGTTGTGAAATTGTTTGTGCACAGATTTAAGTTTGTAGTTGTGTTATTAACAGGGATCTTTAAGTGTGTCCAACTCAATGCTTTCTGAACATAACATGGAAATAGAACTCTACATAGACATAACTGTTTCACAAAATGAGTTCACAAACAAAGTATTGTGTGTTTAAGTTTGCATCATTTGCTGAATGTCATGTTATCTGAATAGTAGCAAATGTTACTTTAGGTTTCTGTAAAAGCAAGAAACGTAAAACGTAAAATACACATTTCAATGCCACAAAGCAGATTGCTTAATTCACAATCCACATTTCACAAAACACAATTCACAATACACAATATGTCCAACTCAATTGTATCTGCACATGGAAATAGAACTCTACATAACTATTTAAGTTTGCATCATTTGCTTTTAAAAGAGCAATTATTGTCTTGTCATTGTTACCGCAAGAAACGAACCAAAACATTTAGAATTATGTACCAAGAGTTCAAGAAAAGAATTATGTAACAATAATTTGGCAAAGATTCAATCTCCATTCACTTGTTCCAAATTCTCGAATATGACATGTCTAATTTGATCCCCTTCTTTCTTCATCCTTTTGTTCATTACCTCTGCCTCATAATATTCAATTTCGAATATCGGTTGTAATGGCAAGTAATCCAAATTGAAGGTCCCGCATGATACGTAAATTCCACAAGACACAAGTAGCATGGATTATTTTGGGTGCTTCTACCAACATGGATAGGCAATGCCTTTAAAATTCTGAATTTTTCCTTAACGATACCAAAACCATTTTCTACACAAACTCTACCTCTCGCAAATCCTTTTATTAAATCTGCCATAGGCTCCCTTTCCATCGTGGAATACTTTAATCGAAATCTTCGAGAGGGATATGTCAATCCCCAAGCAAAGATTTGTGGAATTGTAACAACCACCTCCCCGACACCATTTGACCCCGACTAATCTTTTTACCCGTCATCCTAATAGTAGGCTCTTGCATTATCCGTTTGGCAGCCAACCTCTTGTACAACAAACTTTTCTTAAATTGATTTGCATCATGCACGTAACCAGTCCTATTCACACAAACATTAATAAAAATTCTTTGGTGAGTAACCACACCTTGCATAAGGCGTGAATGTCTTTTGTGCCCGGAATAATAGTCATCACCCTTGTCTTTGCTCCATGGTTTTCTCAGACAAATATATATGAGATCCATCAACAGCTCCAAATATATTTGGTATACCCGTTGCATCTTCAAAATCTTTGTTTATGTCCAACAATCTTTGACCTGTTGGTAAAGCAATGAACCTCTTTAGAAAAGCATAGTCTTGGATGCCAAGACAAGAGTTATTTTTTCGTATTTCTCGCACAAGAGCTTTTACCTACATAAAATCTTTGACCTACATGCAAGGGTTTCTCGCCATGAGCTAAAAATAAAGCACCATGGCCAATTGCTTTCCCGGGATCAACAGGCGCCGACCTTCATTCCGTGCCCGATTAAGTAAGGCACAATCAAAAAACTAAATTCTCAAATGCACCTCTTCATCCGATAGAACTGGTGCCACATATCGCCCTCAAAAGAGGGGAGGCAATTCCAAGCGTGATTATCAATGTTGTCCCACTGTGTTTGTCCGCCTTTGGACATACCCAAAATCTTCGGGAGGCCTCCTTAATCTCGAACAAGCTGCTAGGAAGAGTGTGGATGCCGCACACATGTGATGAATATTATCTTCCACCTCCGTGATTCTCGCTCTAAAATATCCATTGACCCTTCTCGCTCATTCTCCCAGTATCAAATGTAGACAAGAGCTTTGGAAAGCCAAGCCGAAGTTGAATAGCCCTCAAAAGCATGGCAATCATGCCCAAAATGACCGGATCCATCAAACAATGCAAATCCGGGCCGCAAGTCCGATTGTAGAGCCGAGATTGAACAAAAATGGCTCTTCAACACAAAAAAATGGGACAAATGTAAACCGGAAAACAATGATATGGGATATTTCGATACTCACCGGAGGCAAAATCTTGCCTGTGGGATAATTCGAGCTTGCGATGGCGCCAAGGAAGAGGCGGGAAGAAAAAAATCTGGTGGACTCCCTCCCTTTCCTAAGGATCTCCTCCTAACGGGCCTGTTAGTGGATCTAGAGACATTTGTCTCTCGTCCATCTCTCAAGGCATATCATCTTCGGTCAGATCATACGAGAGATAAAAAAATTTTATCTGTGGCTAACGTGAGAGAGAGAGAGAGAGAGAGAGAGAGAGAGAGAGAGAGAGAGAGAGAGAGAGAGAGAGAGAGAGAGAGAGAGAGAGAGAGAGAGAGAGAGAGAGAGTTCTCTCATTTCTATGTTGACAAACATGTATCTCCATTCTCTGCTCTATTAAACTTGTCCTTATGCTTCTGCAATACTTGTTCCATGCCGAGCACCAAAGATCTCTTCAAGCCAATTCCCTTAAAGTCATGGTATCAAGTATTCTATTGTCTAGAAGTAGCAATTTCAATTGATTGTCAAAACTTTGAACTTCACTTTAGCCACTTCACCCTTCGGCCATGGAGGGCAACCCTCCGTGCGCAGCACCCCTTTTTTTTTTTTTTTTGAAGGACGAAAGCCAAAAAATTTATTTGTTATGAACCAAAGGTTAGCCAATACTCAAAAGATCAAACATCTAGTAAACCAACATTAAAGATTCTCAAAACCAGGCCTTTAGCCCAAAGCTCTCCACCCAACCGGACCACTTTGCTAGCAATATCAGGCTGGAATATAAAGACAGTAAGGCATATCTGACAATCAGTTTTCTCTTGTAGCTCCTTTCTAGAGCTAGCAGTCCTCAATATGATACACCAAGAGTAAGGTTCTAAGATAGTAACAGGATATTAAACAAGAACATCAAAACTTCTAGAAAACAGGTAATGGCTTTCTAGGAATCAGATTCAAGAGTGAATGAGTAGAACAGTCTTTCTTGACCCCCTATCACTCTTTCGGTCATAACTCTCTTATTCGGACGAGTTATGGAAGGTGCCACTACAATTCATAAACTAGACTCCGAGATGGTTCCAATGAAGTAAATATTGCCTCAATGAAGCTCTTGTTGCGGAGATATTGCCGATTGAAGTTCAGGTTCTATTTTTTGATTGCTGCCAGGCTCAAACCTATCTTGGACCAGGTTATTTCCAACACTCAAAGTGCCTATTTGAAAGACAGAAATATAATGGACAATGTTGCTACAGCAATTATTGGTATGCATTGGGCTAAAGACAGCAACCAGGATATTGCTCTTCTTAAGCTAGATATAACCAAAGCCTTTAATACTGTTTGTTGGAGCTTCTTGGTCAGATGCTGTCAGAAGATTGGTTTCTCCATGGAGGTGATAAGTATTTTTTTTAGCTATTCTTAATAATTCTAGATCCTCTGTGTTAATCAATGGTGAATGTAGTCTTTTTTTTTGAAATCAAGAGGGGGGCTAAGCAAGGGTGTCCCTTGGCACCTTTCCTTTTCCTGGCAAGGGTCTCCGTGGACGTTAAAAAAACTATTCTATTCTATTCTATTCTATTATTATTATGGAAGCTTTACACAGTGCCTTCAACTGAGCTATTCAAGATAATCTCATCACTGGTCTCAAGCTGCCTCGAGAAAATGCTCAGCATTTATTTCTTAATGCACATTTTGCTGATGACACTTTCCTCTTCATCCAAATGGATCAGCACTTTATTGTCAATGCTCAGAGGATCCTTCAGGATTTTGGTACATGCTCGGGATGCAAGATCAATCAAAATAAGTCCAAGCTTATGGCACGGGATCAAGTAATGGGAGGTCAAACTGCCATGAACTTTGGCTGTGAGTATCTCCCTCCATATTTGAAATCTAAAATTCTTGGGATCCCCTTTGCTTTAAGAACAAATGCTAGTGATCTTTGAACTGGTATCATTGAAGAATTCAGCAAAAAGGCTGACCTTTTGAACATCAAATATTTATCTAAGAATGGTCGAGCTATTATTGCTAATTCTGTTATGTCTTCCTCTCATGTTTATCAACCCTCCATCCTTTTGGCCCCTAAAAAGGTCACAAGGAAATTACAAGAGATCATTGGCAGATTTGTTGCTAGTGGTGGAAACAACAGATGCTGGATCCCAGTCTCCATGGCATAAAAAAAGGAAAGCTGAGGGTCTTGGCATCATTGATATTGAAAAACAAGGGGTGGCCTTAGCGGCTAAGTTTATTTACAAGGTTGGCCATAATCTTATCAATCATCCTGTTTTTTATCTTATCAAGCATTATATCTTGAAGTGTCATCCATTTGGGTGGAGAAATGTAAGAATGTCTCTTCCATACAGTCAACAGTCTTTATTTTAATTTTTCTATTCCTAACAATATTCCAGGAATAATCAAAAAGTGGTTAAAGGCTTGGGTTGCTGTCAAGGGTATGTATTCTTGGAAAGAGGGACTTTCTAGAGATCAGCCTATTTTCTGGAATCCATTTCCCCTTCTTAATAACCCTCAAACTTGCCTTGCTATTCACTTTTCTTATCAGTGTAGGCTGTGGACGGACATTGGTATCACTCACATTGATAATTTATTTAATAATGATGTCTTTATAGAATTTCAGGATTTGGCCTTGAGCCACCTAGGAGAGGAGCATGCTACACTTTATAACATTATAAAAAATACCATTTGTGCAAGACACATCAGAGATGAGCAAACTCAATGGCATATCAATGGTATTGCTGAGTACAAGGTAAAGAAAGCATACTCGCTCTTATACTCTCTCTATTCATAATAAGTGGGGAATTGACGAGGGCAGATGTATGGTTAATCTCAGGTTCATGTGGCACTCCCCAATCAATCCAAAAATTAAGGCCTTTATCTGGCAACTTTGGCAAAAAGCTCTGGCTACCAATTCCAAAAGATACATAATTGGTATGGCTTTTACTGACACTTGTGATAGATGTGTGCATGGCCTTGAAAATGAAGACCACCTATTCAAGCATTGTATCTGGTCAGAATGGGTGTTAGAGCTTGCTGCTGATAAGTTTAATATGCCTAATTTGCCTAACACCTCTCTGGTGGATATCCTCTCCCCCCACTCTCCCTCTGATTGGAGAATCTATATCCTTCTGTGGAGAATGTGGAAAGCTAGAAATGCCATCATTTTTTATTATGAAATTATCTGGCCGAATGCTATCATCAAACAAACAGAATATGATATCTTGTGGATTGATGAGGTTTTCCTATCTCACTGATCTTGAATTGTGTTCCTCAGGTAATATCTTGGTGCTGATTAAGTTGCTGAGATGGGACATAATCGATTTTATGGCCAGTGATCTTTGGCTAGACCAATTTGGATCGGCATCTAATGTTCCTCATGGAGATCCATGTACCTGCGATTGCTCTTGCATACAGAATTACAATGCTCATAGAGGCATCATTTGTGAAGCCATTGATCACTCAGGGAGAATTAATCCTGCGCTGGCCCAATTCTGTTACTGTCCTTACTGTCATTTCATCATGCTCAGTAAGGGTATTGGCCGAAAGAATAAAGGAAAATGGAAGATGGACGCCAATTAACTCTAATTCTGTGACTTTTTATATATCTGTTTTCTCATTCAAGATTGAGGCTCCCTTCAAAAGCCTTTTTCGATCCGGGGGCTATATCCGACCTCTCTTTTAATCTCTATATATATGGCTAATAGGCCCCATGTACTTTTTTATACTATCTTCTTTATTAAAATGGGATTGCATTGGTATTTGTGCCAGAACGCCGCATGTGCAGACGCATGCGGCATTCCCTCTGCCGCTTGCAGACGCATGCGGCATTCCCTCTGCCGCTTGCGGGAGGTTGGTTGTCCTTCAATACGAATTTCTTCGGTCTTTTCTTCAGTCTCCGCTCTTGCTAGATTTCAAGATGCTACGTTGTTTGTCACAACGTGGATTGAAAAGAGAGAGGAATGAGTGCTTGATGCTTGGTCGACTCATTTTGAAAATAAGAAGGAAAAAACTTTTAAGGAGGGCCGAATCCTTTTGAAAAGAAAAAACTTTTAAGGAGGGCTTGATGCATGGATATTGAGGACTCTCCATTCCAAAATTGGGAAGTAAAAGTTTTGTGCTGGAGGAGGGAGAAGCGGCAGCATCTTGGCGATCTTTGCAAATCGAGCTTCACGGCATTTGCCATGTCTGTTTCTATAAGAATTGACTTCACCAGCTCTTGCTTTTTTAGTTTATTGCATGATCACAAACTAGCAATGCAGATACTTGGGAACTCCATTAGGCTATGGGAAATTGAGGATTTTTTTAACGTAGCATTTAAAGGTACTCTGAATCCATTATCCCTTCATTTCTTAGAGTCAAAACATAAGAGTTATGGACTTTGCAGGCATGAGTTTTATGGTGATTGCCTTTTAACCTGCTAAAAAAACACAAGAATTACAGATTTTTGCAGGCATCTTAAGGTGACCATTTTTAAACCTGTTGAAGGGATCTAGGATTCACATTCATGGAAAGAGGTAAGTTTGTTCTATAAGAGGGAAAGAGAAAATATGTTTTTGTTTATTTAAAGAATAGAATAGAAGGTAAACATGATGTTTAAAAACTTGGTCTACATTTAAAGAAACTACATCTTTTAATATGCATTCAGGCTTCTCAACATTGTCATCTTTACGATGCCTATGATGCATGATAGTTAGACAGTTACAAGGAAGGAAAAAAACCCAGAGGAAATGTTGCTCTCTGCTGCTGTACAAAGATAATGGCGTCTTCTAAATTCTTGAATGGCCATCTTCCATTGGATACTTGAGCCAGAGCAAAGGAAGAGCTGAAGCGAATGTAAGGGAGGGTTTATTCTCTTACATTTTTAAACAGAAGAGCTGAAGCGAATGTAAGAGAGGGTTTATTCTCCTACATTTTGAATGTGTCTAATCTCTCCACGATGCCCGAGTTGTAGACATATTAATTACTGTCTGATTTGCATGCCCATAGAGCCATATTGAAAAATAGGCCATGGTTTTTGTTTGAGTTGTGCCAGCTCTGGTGACAGTCACCAAGAGATGGTCTTAGTGGCAGATAGTTACCCATTGTGAGAGCAATAGAGACATTTGATCATGGAATTGGTAGATTGAATGGAGATGAAAGCCAGCTACCTCTGCCATTGTGTTACAGTAGTACTAGAGACTAGCTAATTCAATTATGGATATTTTGCAAGCTCCATTGCATCATAGTATAATCCTGCTGGTTTGAGGGCATAGTTGCAGACTTCTGATGAAGTTAACTGGCTGGAGCATGCCACTATGTAATGCATAAATGTTTTAAAGCACCGAGTAACAACATTGCTAACATAGTGCAGAAAACCATTTGAAGTCCAAGTTCACATCTATGAAGAGTTTTAGTTGCAAATCCTACTTTTGTTGTTAAAAAATAGCTTCATCATTGGTGTCTTAATGTCAAGATTCTCCTTGTAGCTTTTCCAATGGGATTATTTTAGAATGAGGTAGTCTCAAGTAGTCTCAGGTCTGCAATTGTGAAATGCCGGTAATCATGTATGGAAGAAGACCTTCTTGGGAAGGTTCATATGGTTGAAGACCTTCTGTCGTGCTTGCAAATAGGAGGACCTGGGCGAATATTTAAGCAATGACATTGCTATTTCTTTCTTTGCTGCTTTCAAAGCTTGAGACATAGTCTGCACATCATAATTGTATTTCACTTCAATTTTTGTTCCATCTTATGCTTCATCTTGTGTTTTGCACAAATTTGTGGAGCTCAATATTTGTGTAGATGGTTCCGCATGAGATGGCTTTCTCAGATATTGAATGATCCCATATTGATATGGATTGGTGGTTAGGAAAACAAAAAAGCATTTGTCAGAGAAGGTGAATGTACTTACACTGCCTTCCAAGCTTTTGCATTTTACTCGAGTAGATATAAGGTAAAGCTAGGTTGAGAGTAAGGTTGTCATGTGTGCTATTGCATGTGTATTGCTCAGTTTGACATAATCTGAATGGTCATTCAATTTATTCAATATACAGAATAAGAACCAAACCTGTTAGATTGAGCATGGCTGCCAATGTGAAGCGAAACAAGTTGCTATTTCCATCTTTGTCGAGTGCCTTCGTTGTAGATATGTCCTCTATGCTTCTATTAATTAATGCATGGAAAAATTGTTTGTACAAATCAATTGTTTGTTGGTGATCTCTACTTTTATCTGGCTTGATTCCCTTTATCTCTTCAATGATATTTTTATAAAGTTAAATATATTTTGCTATTATTAAACATGCACAACCTATTTTTCTTTAGCTTTAGAAGGGAACAATAAAAGTTGTTGTCTTTGCTTCCGAATTCTAAATCTGAGTATCATTTTTGTACTTTTTGCAGGTCATTTTTTGCAATTCCGAAGAAAGTTCAATGTCTGCAGACTGCCTCAACCTTACACTGAGCAATAGGTGAGTAGAGTTTAACTGCAAATTAAATTTTTATTTCTAAGGTGTTTCTCATTTTGTAATTAATTGGTATTTAGGTAGAGGTCTGACTGGATTTGTTATTTTTTATTTGGTTCAGGTTTTTGGAGGTGGTCTTGCAGAATTGCTACGTGCACGTGCATTGCATTTAGTGAAAGACATGTAAGAAAAAAGTTGGAATACTTACCTCTTGGTTATGTAAAGCTATGGATGGGGCTTCTGCAAATAACTGCTCCTACAAACATCAAGTGCCAAAATGTGTAAGGAAAGGACAAACTAAGAGTTCTAGAATAAGCTTCAAAAAGAGCCAGAAAGGTATTGAAAACATGGACATAAAGAAACTTTATGCTTACAAAGTAGCCCCAGAAAAAAAAAAAAACGTTTAGAAATAAGCACAGAAGCTAAGCTTTGAGACAAAGCATAAACCAATTGATTTGCTTTGTGCATATAACAGAAACTGGAGCTCCCCAAAAACCATCCTATATCCTCTGTGGCAAAAGGCAATCGTGAAATTACAATGCAAAACTACAATCTGCAGGGCAGTTAGGAAGCTATGCATGAAATATAGAAACCCCAAAAGACACGCCCCAACTCCTTCATAATATCTAGGACATTCGTACCAAAACATTGTATAATTTTTGTCGCTTCAGAGTTTACTAATTCTCGAGCTGCGACTCGCATGACACAACAACGCCCGAAAGAAGAGAACTTCCCGTCGATCCGAGATGAAGGCTCAAGAATTGCCCCATAGTGGAGGAATGCCGAGGTAGAAGCGAGACGAGAAGGATAGGAAGAGATACGAGAAAGATAGGAAACGCCAGGAAGGGATGCGCCAGGAAAGGTCAACGCAGGCCAAGGTAGAAGAGAACCGAGAACGATAAGAAACGCCAGGAAGGGATACGCCAGGAAAGGTCAGGTCGAAGAGAAACAAGAATGATAGGAAATGCCACGAAAGGTCAACCCATGCAAGAGGAAGCCCCTCCTGCATGAGAGCATAGAACATAACCGAAACAACACCGGGGGCTGAGAAAGCGCCATGAGAAGCCGGAATAATGCGTGAAGAAATAGCGATCCCCTAACCGGATGAGAGGCCCGAAATGCATGCAATGCATGCAGGCAACGCATGCAACTCTTGCATGCTCGTCTGGCTCGAGAATCGCGATCCGTCGGATCGATCTGCATCATCAACTGGAGGCAATCAGAATCACCAAAGTGTGCTCCCATGAATATACTCTTGTTTGAAGCTTTTCTACATCAGACATTTCTAAGATCTGAAAATGATGCAGAAGCTCTTTGGTTGAACTACAAACACATGCCAAGTCCCTAGCAAAAGGTACACACTTTTCATGTTCAGTTGTGAAGAAAATTTACCTGTTTTCGCACCCCAAATACACTGTAACTGATCTGCAAATTTGTTGGCCCTCTTAGGCTATTCACCTTCTTCTAGGCCTACATTTCATTCCCAAATTTAGGCTTAGCACAACTCACTATACGCTTGACTGAAGGAAAGTGCATTATATCTAAAAGGCCGAAACTTCTGAAGCAAAGATGCAATGCAACCAACATTGTTGTAGAGCCATGAACAAACCTGTTAAGAAGTTGGACCAAATAGAAATCTTCGCAAGCAAATCACAAATGGCTCAGTTCAACGCCACCTAAATTGTTATCACCAACTGTTCTAGTCTGAAAAAATCATAGTCAAAGCATTGAATTCCTTTTTATTCAATGAAAGATAAATCAGCGCTCAACATACCCAGCATACAAGAATTTACAGTTGAAAACCAGAACGATAAACTTGCACAGTTGCAAGGGCCTTGTGCAAAGCATTGCATTCATTCCATGAAGAGTGCACTTCAAATCATTCTAACTTTTATAGAAATACCATGATGTCTTATCCAGAAGCAGATTACAAGGCCGACCTTTTTTACGACCATTTGTGTATTTAAAGATAGACCCAAGTGTTTCAGAAATAGCGATCCTTTCTAGCATTCTGTATCTTTGTTTGGTATCACATTGGCTTTAAAAGAACATAAAACTGAACACCACAGCATTGAGGCATCCCTCCAAAAAAAAAAATGCTAGTCACATAAAACGTCGACTCGTGGAAAGACACCAGCTGATATAACAGAGACTATAGACCTAGAACTTCAAAACATACATTGGATGTCACGCCCGACCTCTCGACCAAATCTATTACCCTTAAAACCCATATCCAACTACTCATGGTCTGCATCCTCTCTGCTTTGTATCAAGAACAATCGATGCCAGCCCCACAAATGAGGAACTTTACGTACGGTGTAGATTAAGGAATAAGGGGTGAATATGCCTATCCAACAACCCTCGTTGCCCGGAGTCACCTCCCGTGTGAATATGCACCCAAACCAGAGGGGGTTTAAGAGGGATTTTAATTTAAATGTGCAGGACCCAATGGTTGTGTTAGTTAATGTCAATGGTAGTTATATGTTGGTTGTTAATGTCAATGGTTGTTATGTGTTAGTTGTTATGTGTTGGGGGATTTAATTTTTATATGTTGGATGTTAATGGTTTGTGTTGCAAAAAAAATTTTTTGGCCCCTTCGGGGCCTTAGGGACGTCACCCTCCCCCCCCGGGTGTGACAAAAATTTTAGAATTCAAACCAGAAAAAAAACTAGAATTTATTTGAGGCTTTCATCACCTGTAGCTTTGATCACAATAAAACAAATAGAACATAAGTAAAAGTTACCATAAAGATAGAGCAGATTGATCCCATTATTCTGAAAGTCATAAAGTTTGCAACACACATACACAAACATTTTTCAACTGGAATTTAACAGCAGCCTTTGGCCTCCATGGATTCTTGTAGTGAGAAACCAAAGTGGGAAACTTTCCTGCTTGTTAGCACAAGGATCTAGAAGCCTTGGAATTTGCTTAATAACTGCCTCAAAATCTAAAAATGCATAGTAATTTTTTGCAAGCTTCATTCGGAATGAGCCATAAAACAATATCCAATAGCGCAATCCTGTATTAATCAGCTGGTAGGATGTGAAAGCTTACCAAACCCGCCGAAAAATTGCTGTTTTAGCATAGATAACTTAACGAAACATATCCATATCATACACTATCAAAAAGGTCTCGGAGAGAGCTTTCCAACGCAATAAAAATCATCTCAAACAGAGCTCTGGATCAAAAGTTATGATAAGAAATGTGTTGCCAGCGGGGAAACTGCACTACATGCGCCCTTCAAGCCCTTCATGTGCCCATTATGCACCACACACACAAAAAAAGGGGCTTTTGTTGTGAGCCATTGGTTGTTGACCATTGGAAAAAAAAGGCTAAAATCAATGGCCCTTTATGTGCCTATTATGCACCACACGCACAAAAAAGGGCTTTTGTTGTGAGCCATTGGTTGTTGACCATTGAAAAAACAAGGTGTTGCGCACGGAGGGTTGCCCTCCGTGACCCGAGAGTGAAATGGCTTAAATCACACTTCAAAGTCATGTTTTCGAGCATATACTGACATATACTTGGAATCTGCCACAAACCCACATGGATGAGGTTTTTCTCCTTAGGGGCAACCCAAAAAACTGGACTCAAACATGTCAGTGGAATGCTATTTCCATGCCCAATTCATAATTCATAGCCTGACTACAAACCTCGCAAGAAAAAGTAAAACCCAATGATTCCAGACTCGAAATGCAAGATCTATGCAATGCACATACCAAGAATCCCTGTCTCCATAGCTAAATGAAGATCACTCCCTCCCTCTCTCCCTCCCCCCCTCCCCCCCCCCCAAGGGAAAGATAACCATATATGAGTATTGATGCAGGGGGTCCGGTGGAATTTCTATGTTTTAACTTTGGACCAGTGAATGTACGTTGCGTTGTGTAGCCTTGATGAGGTTGTTACGTAGGTGATGATTATGGATGTTTTGTTTATGCTTGCTTTGTTTTAATGGTTTTATTTCAGGTAGTTAATGCTTGATTTGAATTGCCACAAACCCACATAAGCGAGGCTTTGCCACCCTAGGGTCAACCCAAAAAATGCTTACCTCCAAAACGGCTTTCAGCCTTGATAGTATAATGAGTCAACTTTTTAAAAATCGATTCATATGATTCATATGAGTCGCCAAACATGATGTAAAGGTTTCTTTGCCTCCATGTATGCTGGTCAGTACATTTATGCCGGTTTATATAATTATATAACACTCAATCAATGCAAAAACCAGTCACCCAACTTTTCCTATATAATATTTCAACAACTACTTCTGAATAGGAGATGATTGTTATGAAACACATGCTAGATGATAAATAGAAGAGGTAAAATGCTCATTAACGTACTAGAAATACTTCATAAATTCAACCAAAAGAAAATTCTGCATTCATACAAATGCACTAGATAAATTGATAAAGTTATCATGTTCAAGCTCAGATAGCATTAACGTACTAGAAATACTTCATAAATTCAACCAAAAGAAAATTCTACATTCACACAAATGCACTAGATAAATTGATAAAGTTATCATGTTCAGGCTCAGATAGCATTCTATCTTCTCTGTTTATATACACGAATGCACTACAACCAAGTTGTTACCTCTTGGGATCTATAACATATAAAGCCCACGTCATCAAAGCCACCGGGGCTTATGCGCATCAAACCTGCCATATTGGATATGGCATCAATATATCATAGGTTATTACCTACATGTGGTAGTAAGCAAGCTTCACTGGAAATAAAAAATGCAATATGGCTAACTCATGTTTACAAATTCTAAATGACACAATGTTCATGCCAGCAAAAAAGAGGTTGAAAAATATCAAGTCATGAAGTATTTCTCATTCAATAACCGTGGGGAGACAAAGAGAGTGCTAAATTATATGAAAAGAAATGGGGTGCTATCTCTGCCGAAATGTTTGAAAGTAGCGAGCCCTTATGAGCTTGAATTAGCGATGCTCAACATCGTCCTAAGCGCCTACATAACCCTGCGAAGATTAGATTATGGTGGGCTTATACTGTACTGACAAATTATAATGGAACCCATTGGCAGGCCAATGCTATGGTTTTTATTATCACAGATATCGATTCCAAATCTTTCAACAATTATGTTCTACTATGAAACAAATCACCTGCAATTAGATGCTTCGTTCTTGGGGACACCACGTGTAACTGGGTGGTTGGGGCTGATGATTGGAACTTCTCTATATAATCGACATCTAAAGCAGGCATCTTTGAGAAAAGTATTTAGGTATGTACATGATTTGAGTATGTGCTATAAAATCTACTATATTATTACCCTCTTTCCAACAAAGTTTTACATTTTTGCAGGTGGGTCCATATTTCTCTTGCTATATTGACCCTCATAAACCTTATCCTTGTCTTAAGATGGAATCTTGGACTCGGCATCTCTGATAAAGCATTTATATTGGGAACTTCAGCTCTCGGCGATGCTATCCATCAGTTCAAGTATGTGTTATGTATTTTTACAGCGGCTAGCCCGTGCCTATGCAAGATTTTGGCTACTAATATTTCTGATACATATTGTGCAAGTTCATGCCATTTTTGGTACTATCTGGGCAGCTTGCCCACCAACAATTGAGGGTACTTTATTTGCCCTCCTCATGTCTATAAACAACTTTGGAGCAACTATGAGTTCATTTAGTGGTGCAACATTGGCATGAGCTTTTGGTATAAGTTCCCACAATTTTGAAAACCTCTATCTTGGAATAATTATTCAAGCTTTGTGCACGCTCATCCCACCTTTGTTCATGTTCTTGATACCACAAGAAGCAACTTCAATTGAAGCACATCGTGATTGGTTTAAAAACCCCCAACTATTGGGTTGCATAGAGTCGTATAGTATGTGACTCACATTTGAGCCCTGCATACAAAATTATCAAGCAATAGCATGCTTAAGGTTGGAAAATGGAAATTATTGAAGAGAAATAATAAAATTGTGCGTTTCATTTAGATAACCATATCTTTTTTATGCCGAGTGTTGGCTACTTATGCTTGATGACAAGGTTTTGTTCAAAATAAATTTTCTTCCAGCCCATTACAGACTTGTCAGCAAAGAAAACCCATTACCAGCCACTTGGACTAGTCTCCATCGTTATGAAAATATGTTATAACCTAATTTTCCTCTTTTAGTACCTGATCATATGGTTTACAGTACGTTGCACTACTATGGCAACATATGGAGACTTGAGAACACAAGCTCTCATGGTTGCCAGCCAGCCAGCCACCAAACGACATGGGAGGTGGACAGCTTCTTCTCGATCTTCAATAAGAACTATAATGTGGTTCTAGGGGTATGGCTAAACCACTTTCGTGGGTAAAAGGACTTTACATTGCATGTTATGCTGAAAGGAATGTCATGCCATAAAAGGCACAACATTGCTACCGTAAAGGTACTTTTCAGATTCCCACGATTATTACCTTTGACAAGCATTAAAAGTTTATGATGTGAGAACTCAGTTGAATGCTAACACTAACACTGCAGAATATTATAAAAATTGTTGTTAGGAATGCATGCACTAAAGGGAATGCTTATATACACGTCATAAGATTTGCTTTACAACAGTTGCACATAACATTTTCTATAGCGATTTGAATTGTCTTGACAAATCAATGATCAAATATATAAGCCCGGTCATAAAAAAAGGTTTCAGATTGCAACTCTCTCTGAAATCTCTCCACTTTGGAGAGCAATGACTCTGATTCTATCTGCAGCAGTGGCAATACGAAGGCAATGCCTTAGGGAAGACAAAGGAACAAAGCAAAGAGCTCCTGTATATGTCAAGGGCCACTTGCTCCTCTAAATATAGAGACAAAATCCACAAGGAAATATAGACCGTATATTCCAAGCTTGACCCCAAAACAAAAAGCATCTATCTCAGGACTCTCTGCCAAGTTGTTCAGTGCAAAGCATATTAAGTGAAGATATCTTCCACAATAATGCAACCCATACGTTACTGCGATTTGATTGATTCTACCACCCCATTTAATGCATGTGTAATGCATTCACAATCATACTCCATCACCTTTATCCATTATTTATGCCTCTACAGCTTCCCTCTAGCATCTGCAATCTTCTCATGCATAACATATAATATCAAAATGCTTGGAATTGGATTCTTCTCATCTGCTATATAACAGGTAATATCTATTTGGAACTCTGGTGAAAATATTTTGACATAGAAATAAATCTTCAAAAAATGGAGCCTACAATTAATTAACTGAGATATTCAAAGATGATTCATGACACAGAAACGCAAAAGACAAAGTAAAAAATACCTATGGTATTTGCGAGCTACTAAGAAACTGGAGAATCCACAGATCGAGAGTGATCAAAGTGATGCATGGCATGCCTTCAGCATCATTACCTATGGCGTGACTGTCATGAGCGTGACCCATTTGTGAAAGTCGTTTGCTTTAGCTGCCCATCTTCAGCTAATAACAATTCATCAAAACTATGGGCAGAGTGGAAAAATAACTGCTCAAATGTTCAAATGCATGTATGTGGAATGCTCACCTATAAGTAGACTGGGCAGACGCCTTGATTTTTTTGCCTATTGTTAGGACTCAGAATGTAGAGCGATTCGCCAAGCTTCGAGTCATTCTAGCAGCGATGGGGCCCTGATGAACGCTGCAACACAATCAAAAAGCAGATAAATACGAAATAGAAACTATAGTTATCTATTGCTATAGAACTGACTCCCATAATAAGGCCTTCAAAATTTAAGCATTGATGGTTTTACCTGAAAGTTTTCTTGAACAACTTCTGTGCAACAATCAAGAGCCCTCAATCCTATGATTTCTGGCGTAATTAGTGCAAAATTCACAGAGGAAGTTGTAAAAATTTAAAGGTTGATCCTACCATTGCAGTTGAGATATGTGATGTTGCAAAAAAGTCCAAAATGACGTGAATATCCAATAGCCCCTGGTTTATACAAGCTGGATAGCTGCGATGTAAATTCCCACTTGACTGATGTGAAAAGAGTGAACACAAATGACTCAACATTCATTCAACATGAGAACATAGACAGATCCCGGCATAACTGAAAATTCAGAGGGTTACAACCTGCATGCTTGACATCAACTTAGTATCTTGTAATTGCATGCCACATGTACACAACCTACAAAGTAGACTGCATGTACATGACCAGCAAATTGCTCCACATCATAATACTATCATGACAACGTACCTGTAGATACCATATAAACTTAAGATGCAGACCTCCATTGAAGAGTCTTCAACCTCCGCCTGTAACAACCCTACATTACTTAAGATTTTAAAGAACCAATTTGTAAACAGGAAAATAAAATGCCTACCATATAAATTGATACGCAAAGAGTCACAATACTTAACACCTTCTATGTTATGCAACCACCTCTTAATTTGTAAAATGCCCCCCGTTGAAAAATGACCTCTGTAAAACACACCAAAGCTTCAAGCACAAAGAAGAAATCATTTATTTTACATTCTTAGTTAGGGCACAACCAAGTGCAAATAATGAAAAAAGAAGCTCACACTTGAGCTCGGAAAAAGCCATGTACCCTGTCAAGAAGTGCAAGAACCATTCGTTGTTTCGCCATAGAGCTACAGAGCTAGAATTTATCCTGGCCTGAATTGGCAAGGGAAATAAAAAACACTATCATGTCAAATGCCATTATGATAGAAGCCTCAGAAATCAGTAGCTCAAATACAAAACCGTGGCAATAGTAGGAAAGATTCAAGCAAGCCTATGAAGACATCTGAAACAAAGAATCCTCAAATAAATCAATACCTTATGGAGCTCAATGGTGCCATCTTCAGAATGTCATTATAGAGCTGAAAAAAGGTAAGAACATGAGATAACAAATTGCATCTGCATACCAAAAATGATTCAATCCCACAGGCTCAAAGAAGAAATCAAATCTGAGAAAGAATGCAACATAGACATGAACCTACTTGCAATCATCAGAATCCGATGGCCCAAATGGTGGGAAGGCGACTCCAAGCAAGGCACAGAGGATATGATGTTGCTGCTACACGTAGACCTGCATCTGACAACTTGTGGCATGAAACTTTAAAAGTTGCAGATAATTCAGCATTGATTGGCAGAGCCCCTGTGCATTTCTGTGACAAATCCTCCAACCGTGAGCACACATCACAAACCTACACAAGAAAGTCTAATCAAGAACCGAGGTCAGCTAATGAGGAACCCGGGCCATAGTTTAGACATAGGGTGACCTTGATTGCAATCACGAAGAACATGACATCTTCAAATAAGGTTCTTAAAGGAATTGTGTGGCGGCTGAATTTCTTGACAACCTCCATAGCCAAGGGGGGATTGCCTCATTGATACTAAGAGTATATAAGATGATGCATCCAACGGATAATGCAAGAAAGAAGGCGCATTTGAGGGTAGCTGCAATAATCCAATCACCTCAACAAGCAAAACTATGCCATGCATCCGGTATAACTAATTCATCTACAAATGGACCAAGAGCCAAATCCCAAATGTTTGCAAAGCTATTCTTTCATGGCCGATCCCGAGGGTCCGACCCTATCTTTGCTATGGAAGCGAATCCTACATTATTTATTTGCATTTCCATCGAGATTGGAGCTTGATTTGCCGACATAGCCACGCTGTGGGGCTGGATGACCAACCATTCTACGGCGGCCCGGTTTTTAGCGATCATCGGCCTATGCTAGGTATATCTTAAGCATATACCCGAATATGCCCACATACCCTCATAAAGCGAGGGTTTGCCCCCTAGGGGCAACCCAAAAAGGCTAAAATCGGTGGCTCGAAATGGTGCACTCTAGATGTACGTGAGTACATCCATTTGAATACATCCGCGAAATCATAGGAAAACCTTAGTGAAAAGCGTACAAAAACACAAAGAAAACCCCCTGTTATTATGCTACATATTCAAGGTCGGGATTCAACCGTACTAGAAAAGTACGATGAAGGAAAAGATTCTAGAGAAAAATCTGGAATTTTTTGTTGGTAGCAGAGGATCCTAGATTGCATATGTATCCCTGAATAAGTAACTCTGAAGATCCTGCTAAATCCAACTGCTACAATCGACCAGTATTAGTCCTGCTTGTGAGCCTCCTTACTCTATGCACCACACAAAATAAGTAAACATGGATCCCCAACGGGTCAAAAATATTTGTACCAATTTAGCATGCAGGTCCACTGACTACAGTAGTTGCCAAATACGCACCATATCAGAATCTAAGAATTCCACAGGCAGCATATGCACTTGCAAAAGTGGTAAGGTATGTGATTAATTCTCATCCTTTTTATCAGAAAGAAAAGAGGATGTGGAGTAGAACTTACAGATTATAATGAATGATCTGACTAAAGAGAAGCAAGAGGTACCGCAAGTAAATGTAGAGAGTAGCTTACATGAAAGACCAACATCTGCAACTGCAACTAGCATTGGAGCCGATGAGATGATTAACGAGCCTAGCCGAATCACCATGAAAAATATGGTCCTTCCCGCTCTTCTCAGACTCTCAAGGGTTCCTCGTTTAGAGCCCATATTTCCCCTGTAGATATGGATCCGACCTTTATAAACTGGCCAAAAACTATGAATCAGATTTGCTTCAAGAAAATGCAGCACCACCTAGCCGGCATCATGAATCCATAGCTTCAGGCGTATTGAGGCGTATTGTTAGAAAGGAAAATCTTCGGTCTGCCCTGCCAGTTACTCGGTTGGAACATCCCGGATCCAGAACGCGGGTGACCAACAGTTTACATGGAATAGTATGTTTGGAGCAGTCACCAGCATATCCTAGGTATATACTAGCATATACCTAGGATATGCCATAAACCCACATAACCGAGGGTTTGCCCCCCTAGGGGCAACCCAAAAAGAGAGAGAGATGTGAAACATAAGATTAGAACTGCAGGGATGTGATCAGGCTAGGTCGGGTCCAGAATAGTCTCATAGAAATGCACCCTTAAGCTCCGCGAAACAAAGTATCTGATATAGGCCCTACTATAGCGAGAAGAATGGGCAACAGGGAGAATTATCATGAACAACCAGTTTAGGCCAGTCCTATAATATCTGGACATATCCCAGCATATACTGGGTATATTCCCATCTAACCACAAGAGCGAGGGTGAAAGAATCCAGAAAAGGAAAGCTTCATAAAAATACCCCTTCAAAACTTAGAAATCTCGACCTTGCCCTAATTGTTTTCAAGATAATAGTCCAACGATGCTGGGCACTTTTTCTGGTAGTTGCTTATTCACAAAAGTCAAAACCGGCAAGACCTAGGGAAACCCCAAAAAATAATAATAATGGCATATTTACAAAATAAGAAGAAAACAATGGGAAGCGGGCGTGAATTGAGCACGCTCTACCATCTGAGCTACATTCCCAAACATAGAAATGCCCTAATTGTTTTCCATATAATTGCCCAACAGGCTGGAAAACATGGAAAACAAGAAAAGATAACATACACAAACACAAGAAGGAACCATACATAAGACAAGAAGAAACTAGCAAGACCTAAGATATTTACAAAATGAATAGAAAACTTGGAGAGTGCAAGGTATTGGTCCCCATAGCTATCGCATGTTAAGCAAGCGTTCTACCATCTAAGGTACATCCCCAATGTTGAAATGCATAGATTGAAGCTTATTAGATGATATGAAATCGTATTCTCTATGATTGCAGGATGTAGATGGATAAGGCGAAAGCCTTTTAGATTAATGTGCATAATTTGTTTCTTCGTGCCTCTCAACCATAGTACCTTTGAGCTTGCTTCTAGATGCAGTTTATCCTTTTTCATTTCGGCGTTAGAACAGACAAACAATGTTGCAAATGCATGGAAGGTAATAATATTAGTGTAATGGATTGCGTCGACGCTTATTTCTATGTAATCTCCTAATTCAGATGTATGGAACACGTGGAGATTTGTAAAAAGCAAGATCTTTATTTGATAGGATGGATAGGTGCTCTACCATCCGAGCTACATTCCCAAACAAAGAAATGCCCTAATTGTTTCCAATATAATTGCTCAACAGGTAATCATGGGAAACACCAAAAGATAGCATACACAAATACAAGGGACCAGCAAGGCATACACAAGACAAGAAGAAACCAGCAAGGCATACACAAGACAAGAAGAAACCAGCAAGACCTAGGATATTTACAAAGTGAATAGAAAACTTAGAGATGCAAGGTATCGATCCTTGTACCTCTCATATGCTAAGCGAGCGCTCCACCATTTAACCTACATCCCCAAACATAGAAATGGCCTAATATCAAACAAGCTGGAAATCATCGGAAACAACAAAAGATAGAAGAAACCAGCAAGACCTAGGATATTTACAAAAATGAATAGAAAACTTGGAGATGCGGGGTATTTACAAAAATGAATAGAAAACTTGGAGATGCGGGGTATTTACAAAAATGAATAGAAAACTTGGAGATGCGGGGTATCGATCCCCGTACCTCTCGCATGCTAAGCGAGCGCTCTACCATCTGAGCTACATCCCCAATGTTCAAATCCACTTATTTTTATTACTTATATACAAATTCTAAAACTGTCACGGAACAAAACAAGCACAGATTGAAGATTGAAACGATTGCAGGATGTAGATGGATAAGGCAAAAGCCTTTTAGATTAATGTGTTTCTCCATGTCTCTCGACCATATTACCTTCAAGCTTGCTTCTAGATGCAGGTTATCCTTTTCACTTCGGGCGTTAGCACAGACAAAAAATGTTGCAAATGCATGGAAGGTAATAATAAAAATAGTGTAGTGGATTGGGCCGGAACTTATTTCTATGTAATCTCCTGATTCAGATGTATGGAACATGTGGAGATTTGTAAAAAGCGAGATCTTTGTTTGATAGGATGGACAGGCGAAATTTGGTATCCTAGAATGTCATGCTTCTAACATGCTTTTAAGCATGATATTCCAGGTAAACAAATTTGGGCAAGCATGATATTCCCCTAGGAAAATTGAAGTTGCCTTTCGTCTCTTTCAACGAATGCCTTACCGAAATGCAGTGTTATGGAACACTAAAATTGCAGCTTATGCGTCAATCTGGTAAGCTTAACCAGTCTGTTCAACTTATCTTACAGATCCCCCAACCAGATGTAATCTCGTGGACTACAATTTTTGCAGCGTATTGCCAGAAAGGATGCTTATCAACTTGTTTAGAAAATGCCTGTTCGCAATGTTTCCTCCTGAAATGCACTACTCTCTGGCTATGCAGGAAACTTTTTCAAGTGCCCAACAAGAATGTAAACCTCGTGGAATGCCATGATCTTTGCACATACTCAGAATGGGGCTATCAAAAAGGCAACTGCAGTTTTTGGGCAAATGAATGAAGGGAATATAATATCATGGGTACCATAATAGCAGGACATGGGAAGCATGGGAAGGAAATTCATGGATGCTCTTTAACTGTTTTATCAAATGCAACAAGATGGTATGAAGCCCGATGAAGCCAGTTTTATTAGCCTTCTTGGTGCATGTGCAAGGCGCAGAACTCATTTTGGTAAGAAGATACACAAAGCAATAATAGATGCTGGTTTGGATGTTTCTACCCAGGTTCTATTGGTAAACATCCAAATGTGGGAGCTTGGAAGATGCAAGCTCAGCTTTTAGCATTGGCGAACAGGATTTATGCTTGTGGACTGCTCTGCTTGGTACCTTTGTTCAGTATGGATTGGGCAATGAGGCCTTTGAAGCTTTTGAAAAAATGGAACTCAAAGGCCTTGCATAGGAGGGTTTTATAGATGCTGTGATTCATCTGTCTGTATGACGGATGAATTTTGTATATTGGTTTTGTTCTTGCAAATCCTATGGCTGGGAGCATTTGTGACATGGCGCGCAAGTTTTAATGCTGAGATCAGATTTCAGCTGTTGGTTGCAATGGTGTTACCCACCAGTAACACATTAAAAGTGCATAAACACCTAGTTTGTTATGCCAAATGGCCATAAACACCTAGCTTGTTATGAAAACCACCACAAAACTCTCGGGCCTAGGTTGTTAAGGCGGACAATACCCTGGAACGAGGGTGTTATGCCCTATTATAGCAAACCAGGGCTCAAGTTTGTTATAATAGGGCATAACACCCTCTTTCCAGGGTGTTATCCCTCTCATCATAACTTTACAAAATACGATGCGCTTTCTAATCAAATTGTCTTATAGTGCTGTAAGAGGATGGCTCGAAGCAGAGGACCGTCATATAGACAAGTTTCCTTTGTGTCTATTAATTTGCATAAATGCAGAGAATTGGAGACAAGCATCTTCAAAAGACTCAGAAATCCCATGTAAGTTTTTAATTTTTCCATATCAGGTTTCTCATTGGTCTTCTATTGTCTTTTAGCCATCAAGCATTATTTCTGCTGTAATTTATTTTGTCGCTGCTCCAAATGGTAAACAGCATTGTTTTTCTCAATTTGCAACTGTTATCAGCCAAACGTTCGTAATGCCATATCTTACTTCGAGCTCCGGAAATCAGCATGAATATCGAAATACTCACCTGTCCATAAATTGGAAGTTTGCGTTGTCAACCCCAAATTTAAAGACGCAGGCAGGTGAAACATGAAGGGGCAGAATAAACAATCTTAGACTAAACTGATGCCCTGAGGATTTATAGACACTTGCAGTGCGAATTATAGTTAGAAAGGCAAGCACTGTCATCTAAACGTTTGAAGAATGTAGAAACATGTAGATATTCAGAAGTACAATTGATAGGTAATTTGTGTATAGTTTTAGCTCGAAACTACTGGGAAACATGAGTACATAATATAGATCTGATCTGATATGAAAGTCATACTAGATATAGAAAGAGCATGGTACAACAAAGATGACATGGACTACATAACATGCTTTTGTATTTCTTACTTGCTAGATTATCCGCGATATCTTGTTTTCTCCGACTTCTTCATCTCCTCATCACTCTTCTTCCCCCTTTCATTTTATGGTAAAAGACACGTCTTCGTCATATCCATTTTTGTGTCGACATATTGTAACGTTCAAAATCCCTCTATCATACATTCCAAATTTCCTCCACATTTCAAATCTACTCGCATTTTTGAAGTTCCTACTGGATTGCTAAGATACATCTGCAGGATAGAGGCTCCTCCTTCTCCTCCAATATCTGAAGAGATGAATGAATACATGGGAACTAGAGACTGAATACATTTGCAAGCACAAACTGAATAGATTGGCACCTTATTTCAGTCCCGCCCATGAATACACTGACACCTTCGACATTTCAATCCTGCCATAGTACATGATGAAGCAGGGCGAAATAGTGGCTCCAATTTTCATTCTGAGTTTGCAACTACAGACTGATGGTGTGTGCAAAAAAATACTTCACAGTGGGACATTGGATTTGCCTTAAATTTCTGATAGGGGAATATTCCAAGGAAAGTCAAAGCTTACGCAGCAGAAGTTCACTGGCAAGGATGGCAACGTGCTGAATGATGGGATGGGCCGAAGTGGTTTTGGGCAAGGGAGATTTTTGAGAAAGGAAAGGCGCAGAAATGGAGGGCGCCAGAAGGGCTCGGGCAGCTGCCGATTCCAAAGCAAGACAAACAGCTGCCCGTTTGGCCCGCCTTATGTCCGACCACTCGGATCCTGAAACCGAAAACGACGATGATGAGGATCTGCCCATTTTTCGCCCACAGGTAATCGTCCAAATCGCATCGTATTCTGTTTTTAGTTTCATGTTTTGCACAACCTGAGTAGTTCATAGTTTGAGCACCATACTCATCCAAATTCCATGCAAAAGTTTGTAGTGAGAAAATGGAGTTCTCGTTGTTACTTATACATGTAGAATTGAATGTGAATATGAAAACAGCATTGTGAATCCATGCCTTTTTTTCTTGATGGTACCAAGATTAAGTCCTAGATTATTTATCACCTCGTGATTTGACTTCGTTTGGTTCTTTATGTGATATCTTATTAAAAGTACCGAGAGGCATTAATTTTTACATCTTGGTTGCTAGGACTCAATGGCGAGTAGCTTCTCAATTTGTTATTTAGAGCATTATCTGCGTGATATTTGTCTCTGTGCAACAAGTTTGTTATTGTCATCATTGATTAAAAGCTTATTTAATTTGTTTTACAAGGTCACAAGAAAGCGTAGCACTAGCTTTGGAGTACCTCTTAAAGTTGCATTTCCTACTGAGGTCAAAGAGAAAGAAAACTATGCTGCCTTGCCAAAGGTAGCTCTCTTACTTGCTATGTGTCATTTTCAATGTACATTGTTGCTATCAACACTCTGGTCGTCAATGTTATAAACATTTTCATTTAAGTGTCTTTTATCAATAATTTACCCAAATTAGCCTCTAACATCACCCATGTATAAATATGAATTGTAAGTGCATAATAGGAGTAACAAGATGGAGCACCTCCTTGCTTCACTCCAATACTGCTTTCCACTACCTTTGTGCACTGCTCAATGTAAGGGAATGATAATTGCACCAAAACTTCCTCATAAAGTATTTTCACTGCCTGTCTAAGCTCAATTAGTAAATTTCCATTCTTTCCTATAGATTATTGTGAGATATTGTGTCAAAGTGCCTTGGCGTAGTCAACAAAAAAAGACATAGAGTGGTTTTTTTTTCTTTAACTGAATCGCCCATAGCACGCAAGGAAACCAAGCTGTCTACTGTGGCTGGCTATTTAAACATTCCTGCCATCAACCCTATCGCATCAGCCGCTTTTCGATTGGCAAATTTACTTAACTCTTCTTCTAAATTTCCAAAGTGAAGCACTAACATGCATCCTGCAAATATTCAATATTACTGAGTTCATTAATATTGTGTATGTGTGTGTGTGCATGCGCTCCATAGAGAGAGAGAAGGGGGGGAGGGAGGGGAAGGTGTTGCTATTCTAACAATGGAATTAGAATTAATGATGAAGGTGATAAGGATTATATTGCATTTAATATAAGAACAACTAGAAATAATTAATAGATAGATGGATGGAAAAAATAAATATGGGTTATCCTCAATGTATAATAGTGTTATCTTATGTTCAGGAGCATTGTGTAATGAATACATAAGTCCATATGCAGGGAATTGAAGATATACCTAGTGAAAGGGGGCATTTATTACAGGTCTCTCTCTCTCTCCCTCCCTCCCTCCCTCCCTCTCTCTTTGGCCACATGAATTTTTTTTATCTCTTGTGCTATATGGTGAGAGATAATTTTTATACCGTATAGCAC
The DNA here is from genome assembly GCA_021234155.1 of Isoetes taiwanensis. NCBI lineage: Eukaryota > Viridiplantae > Streptophyta > Lycopodiopsida > Isoetales > Isoetaceae > Isoetes > Isoetes taiwanensis. Next base: position 6,040,760 of record JAJEKV010000017.1, on the reverse strand, counting down.
GAGAGACAACGAAAGGTAATAATCTCTCGTCATTTAACAAGCCAATTAGGGACAAAAATAAAGCCCCCTGCCGGATTTTTTTTTGGGCATCTTGAAATTTTTTTAGGTTCTCCCCCTCCCCTGTTTCTTCATAAGCGTAGCTAAGGCGGCTATGGCTACTGTTTCTCCAGAAAGCATTGGTTGCAATGAGGTCAGATAACTGTCGGATTTGGATGAAACGAAGCCTGATATGGCATTGCTAATTCATCTGATATTCATGGATTTTCTTCAAAAAGTAGAGCAGTCATATTTTTAATTCCCACCCCCAATCTGTCTGAGAAGGAGGACTAATATCTCTGGAATGCGAGTCCTAATTAGAGGCTGAGGGTTGGTCAGATTCTTAAGATTAATTTCTTCGCAACTTCAAATTGGTCGGATTTTTAAGTTTGTGCAGTTGTGGTGCCTGTGGAAGCCTGTAGATCAGAAAAAGAGGTAGATAATTGGGGTAAAACGTCCGGATTCTTGTTCCTAGCACTCTCTTTATTCTGTGGCTATGTCCCTTTAATGATTTTGATACAAAAGAAGCCATTTTTAGCCCTAGTCCTCAAACTCTAGGTTGTCCAATCATTACAGACCAAAATAATGATTCAGTAACCCAATTATGGACCAAAAATGATCTAAATCATGCCTTAGATGAATCAAAAGAGTTCACATAGAAATTGCTCTATTTTGAGTTCCAGATCAACTCCACTTTGCTACCAAATGGATTTAGTTTTGTTTCCATGATACTCCTGGTTGGTTGCAAACTACTGACCTTGGACTAATATCAGAATTTGAACATGCAGTAGGTATTTTCTTACTTGAATTCTTGTCATGGCCACTAGAGTTGTCCTCCCTGCTACGTCTCTCAGTAGGAAGAGGGCATGATGGTGGAACATAATTGTCAACATCAAAGAACTTTTCTTCTTGAAATGATGCATCAATCCCAATTGTGTCATAAATGTAACAAATATGTAAGTATTTGTAAACGTATCTGCTTCTTCAAAAGCATCTATTCCAAAATCTCCATCATCCACTGCTCCAGGAATGTCCTTGTTATTGGTTTGGCCATGTTTGAGATAATCAATTATCTCAAACCATAGCCAATCACTTGGAGAAACCCCTGTCCTATTCTCAGCCTCCTTTTGATCATTGTACCTCAACTCCCATTTGTTTCTCAATTGCCTCAATTCTTCCAAGTCATCAACACTCGGTTGCTGTTTCAACATAATTTCTCTCCATTGGTTGTTGGAGGGTTAATGTTCCCACTGTTGGGAACCTTGCATTCCTTCATAAGAGCAAGCATTGTTCTAATCGTGATGTCTGACCAATCCACTGGTTTTTTCCTCTTCGGTTTCAGAATTGCAGTTTGCTAGCTAGGAAGCAAGTCCAATGCAACCGAGTTCTGTGAGGCCAATGCAATTGAATCTTATTTTTCAATTGGCACCACCTTTTTTTTTTTTGGATTGTTGCTTCCCTCTGTCTTAGCCTCGAGTGATGCAAAATTTTTTGACACCGATCGGTCATTCTTTGTGCTCTTTTCAAGCTAAATTAGGGGTCTAGTATGGACACATAGTTTAGAAGTAGGCAGAAGAGTAGAATGGCTTGCTTTGGTCATTTGGTGGCCTACTCGGACTTGCTTTGGTCATTTGGTGGCCTACTCGATGAAGTAACAGGAGAATTGAGCTCCAACACTAATTTCAGGAATAGGGGAATTATGAAAAACAACAAATTCATGCACTCACCTTCAAATTTAATCGAGAGATTGAGATCGGTGATGATTCCCGCCCAAGATCGTTTCATAAATAGGCAAGAGTTTCCATTCTTGTGGCTCGCTCAAAGGAATTGGAGCCAATTTTTTTTTTTTTTTTTTTTTTGGGGGTAATTTTGAGTGCGCTCTTTCTTAACAACCCTAGGCTTAATGGGAACGGGCCTAACAACCTGTTCGCTGCGTTTCCTCTCAAAGTTGAGAGTGGGTTTCATCCGGCTCTCGACCTTCTCTCATCACCTCTCGCAGTTTTTATCTCTCATCTTGCCTCTCCTCATGCATGTGGCAAGGCGTCTTTCTCTAAGGTTACCACATGCAACTTAAATTTTTGTCTCTTAAATTTTTGTCTCTCGCGCTATATGGCGAGAGACAAAAATTATACAGTATAACTCGAGAGAAGATGAGCGATGAGCTTCTCTCGATGCCTAACAGTCCCGTTTGGGCCCGAAATTCGAGCTTTCCATCGAATCCCCCCCTATGGGATAGCGGTTAGAAGGTCTTGTGTTCGAGATTCTCCTTGGACAATTAGGGGACCATCATATGTTCTATGGGATGCTGCCAAGTGGTAGGACATAAAAAATACTTTCTGTTTGCCTTATGGACTGTAGAATGTTCTCTACTGCTATGGGCCTCGAAATATTCTCCCCTCTTCTATATGCATGGAAATTCATCTTTGTTTGCCCCTCATACTTTTTTTTTTTTTTTTTTTTTTTTTTAAGGGAGAAAAAAAAATAAAATGAAAAAACACCAACACACAAATATACAAAATATCAAGTTGTTCTAGGAATTAAACAAGAGTATAGAAGAACAACCAAACGTACTGCTATTATTTCGTATCATTATTGGGAGAAAAGAGGCTATGGTATTGATGTAAAAAACTCCTTTGGTTTGTTTACTTTTGTCTTTTTCTCTTTTCTTTTTTCCTTATTCAAATAAATAATTTGATATGAAAGTTCATACCTTCTAAATATTTTTTGTAGCACGTTGAAAATTCAGATGGTGCAAGTGAAATTGAAGTTAAGGTATCGCATTTATTCATTTGATAAAATTTGATATCTTCTATTCTATCCTAGTGGCATGAAACTTAATTTTCCTTATTATTGTAGGAAAAAACAGATTTAGGCGACAAAGTTGACAATGATTTAGTCGTGAATTCCAATTTCCAAAGTCCTAAGGAAGGATCACTTAACGAAAAAGGATTTGAGGTCAAGGTATGTTTTTTTTATTTTTTGTTTTCTTTCTTTTCTTTGTTCTCTTTGTGGTATCCATAGGCATAATTGGCAGTATGCACTTGCCATTTTCTGGGTCAAAGGCATTTTACATTTATAGAGATTAAGAGTTACAAATAGGGAAGTGTAATCCTTCAAAAACATTAGAAGCTATAGACTTGTAACATGAACAATAGATTTCAAAGTTTATCGTTGTTTATCACGTGTAAAGTAGCATTTATATAATTAAAGAAGGTGTTCTTCAGCCGAAGGAATGGCATTTGAAAATATAATGGTTGACAAAATGGCAGAACATATTGGAGTTGACATTATTAAAAGGTACTTTCGATGCAAGGCCAAGGCCTTGTATTTCAATGTTCGATACCCAAGCACAGTTGCATTTCTATCATAATGTTGGATCACATTAGGCTAGCATGTGACAAGTTTCAGGAATGAACTTTTCTATTTTTGTGGCCAAAACAGCTGTAAAAACACAAAAAAGAATTGTTTTCTTTTTCATGTGGATCTTGATTTCCAAGGTCCATTTTTGGCATGCGCATGCGGCATGCATTTTTACATGTGCTTGTCGCATGAGTATGTGACATGCTTTTTGGCACCAACAACCAGACATCTTGGAAAAACATATTGGATTTCCATCACACTCGGGACTTTGGTCTGGTGGTAACACACTAGTTCTAGGACAGTTATATCTCGAGTTTTGAGACCATCCAGAGTCGCATTATGTGTAGTTCCATTCCAATGCATCTATGTCTATTTATCTATTGAAATATGATCTATATGTCATTAGCCACAGATTAATGCTTTTTTGGATTTCGGCCAAAACCTAATCATATGTCATTAGTTAATGACTATAGATTATTGGTTTTTTGGATTTTAGCCAAAACCCTAGTCATATATCATTAGCCAACTTTCTATCTCTCTAGATGATTGGCTTTCTGAATTGCGGCCAAAACCCTAATCATATGTCATTAGCCAATTTTATATCTATCTGTTGAAGACCACAGATTATTGGCTTTTCGAATTTCGACGAAAACCCTAATCATATGTTATTAGCCAACAACCACAGATTATTAGCTTTTCAGATTTTGGCCAAAACACTAAAAAACATAGGTCTCCCATAAACAACTACAATGAAGCTTTGTAGGTTTTGTTGACTAGATTAAGTTAAAGGTTCACGAGTAAATAAAGCTGTGTGCAAAAAGATAGACGTGCCTAGCTTAAGCAACTGGAAAATACAATAGCAAGTCGATCAACGAAAGGAGACAACCTCGAGATCCAACAAAGAATCAAAATAAGAAATACATGCATGATCATGACTGATTCCTATTATGATTCTATGATTTTGATTTGGCTTCTTGCCAAGTTTACTAGATAGAAAAGACACAAAAGCAAACAATAATAGATAGAAATACATTTAGGTAGAGATCAATCACCATCGCACTCTAAGTAACTCATTGGAAAAAAATGTTACGATGGGTCGAAAATGGGGGCTTGAGTCACTCAAAGACTAAGCTAACCTCCAAAGCCAACAAGCAAGGCACTATAGGCTCTCATTATGCAAAGCAACAACTTTGCAAGAGGAATTCATATCAACCCATTTAATGCAAAGACCAACTTCGTTCTATGTAAGTTAAAACTCAGACTACAAACCACATGGACTTGGTCTGCACACATTCAACCAACATTGCTCACCTAGTTCAGCATACATTCAACCACATAGTACTTAGTGTTCATACACAGAACCAATATTGCTCACCTAGTCCTACATAAGAAAAACCTCAGACTCCAAACTGTACGAGATTCAGTCTGCACACAACCATGGATTTACATAAGTTAAAACTCAACTCCAAAGGGTGTACAGACACAAAATCAATATTGCTCACCACATAAGTAAAAATCCAGACTCTAAACCAATAGACTGTCTTTTTCCAACCAATAGCGCTGTATATGCAATTGGAGGGATTTTAAATCCTGATAGTATTCGGTTTTTGGAATTAGTTATGGGTTTTTATTCATTCCTTATGGGTTTTTTTTTGCATCTTTGATTTCTGACCATTGATCTCTGGAATATTTTTTGTTCTATGCCAAATCAAAGGCCACTAAATTTTTCATCAGCAATTTGCCTGCCACTTCCAATGGTCCAAACGAAACACATGGTTAAAAGCAAAAGAAAAAAAAGAAAAAAAAAGGCCCAGGCAGCCTGTGCCCAACCAGACTGCCGGTGTGCTTCCAAGCCCGCCTTCTGCCGGCATCCAAACAATGAGCCAGCACAGATGGCAATGCTCATACCCTGCCGGAATCAATCCCCTGCTCTACCTGCATGCAAACCATGCTCTACCTGCATGCAAACCATGCTCTACCTGCACTGTGCGTGAGCCTACTCCAGCATTCTGATGCCCCTAACTACACAAGGAAGCAGGCTATGATTTGGCCGCGATGATTTGGCCTCCAAGCCTGCCATCCACGGCCGCGCCTGCTCAAAAAAGAAACCAACATGCTTTCTTATCTTTCTATTCTTAAACCATGCATACAAACAACAAGACAAACACATGCCTTAGCCGATTTTTGGAATGCTACTTTCATCTCGGCCAACAAGCAGCTCCAATTAGCTAAAAAATATGCTTTGCATACGATTTTCCATACAATACCTAGGCGAAATCTAGGCCATACTATGGGTGAGATACAATCCACAAATACCAAAGGAAACGAAATAATTAGAAGCTTATCAGTGTAATGTTTTATTTTAGGGAAAATTATAAAAATACCCCTATATTTATACAAAATTGTGAAAATGCCCCTGTTTTTGGGATGGTTTTGATGGAAATGACCGTAACATTTTTATAATGATCCGAATAAGAACGTGTCCTCCATATCCATTATAGATGATAACGATATCTTTCTATCAATGCTAGAAACACTTGAATCGGAGTTTGAAATCTTAAGTTATGGTCTCTTAAATCCTTACATCATTTTGTGTATTAAAAGTAACATAACTTGTGATTTCGAACTCCGATTCAAGTGATTCTAGCTTTGTTAGGAAGATCTCATTGTCATCTACAAATATCTAAAGGATACGTTCTCTTCTCTTCGAATCATCACAAAAGAGTTATGGTCATTTCCATCAAAACTATCCTAAAAATAGGGTCATTTTCATAATTTTGCATAAATATAGGGGTATTTTTATAATTTGCCCTTTATTTTATTGAGGGTGAGATTCCATTACGTGAACATTCTTTAATGACGTGGCATTAAAGTTCCTTAATTTAAGTAGCAATTTCTACGGGGTGATTCCACATATGAAACATAAAAAATCCACGTAGGACACATTAAAGGATCAAGAAAGAAAAATAGAAAAAAAAACAAAATAGAGATCCACGTGGCAATATTTGAGCAAGGGACACATATATTATTTTTAGGGCCAGCCAATATTGGCTGTCCTTTTAAAAAAACTCATGGCAACGCCACGTAAGTATTTTTAATTAACTTCCACTCAAGTGGAATAAATCACAACAACGACTTTTTGACATGGCAAAATTATATTGGGCAATTAATTAAAATTAAACATTTTAAAGTCCTAGTCGAATCTCACCCTGAGTCCCATAGGTTAAAATCTAGTTCACTTCATTTCATTCTAAATATTTGGGAGGCTCTATTTTCTTTCAAATAAAATTACAATAGAAGAACGGCTGCGATGCCTCTGTTGCCATCTTGATTAGGCTTCCATCATCAAATCTGGTTGCTGTCGTGTGCGTCAATGCGACTTGGTAAATAGACCCAATGCATGGTTTCAGGTTCTAGATCCAGACGCCTGCTTCGGAATTTATTGCTGGAAGGCTTCTGAACATGGAGTTCCGTCCATTTTGCGGTGGTAAAGATCCCAGCTCTCTTACTTTGATCTAGTCTATCCCACCGTTTTCTTTCAGGCTACTAGGATAACGGGAACATTGAAGGAATAAAGGTATGGATCCAGATTGGGACCAAGATCTGTTACATCTGCCTTGCTTTTTTGGAATTCAATCCTGTAGAATGGGCGGATTTTAGGTATTTATTCGAGAGGTACAGGATGGAGATTTATTTGGTGTGGAGCTAATCACGTCACCTGTAACTAGGAACTAGTTGCATAATATGGCTTACAGAGAAAGAAATGGTAGTCCCCTATATGGACGGGCCAGGAGCAACACTAGCAACAATGGTGGTGATCTATCCCCAATGTCTCCGCATCATGTGAGATCAGGTTCTTTGGGTGGTGCAAGAAAAGGGCAGAGCAATGCTGCTAAAGCTGCAGCTGCACGCCTGGCACATCTTATGGCTTCGAGATCACCCGAGGACGACGATGATGATGAGGACGAGGACGATGACTTGCCCTTCCACAAAAGCTCTAACTCAACACTTTCTAAATTATCGAGGGCTAAATCCCCTAAGGTATGCAGGAACATGTTTTCCATTTGTGTAAAATCTCAGCACAGATGAAGACACATGCATTTCCATTATTTCAGTCATATGATAGCCTACTGTTTAATTAGGCTATATCCTTGTTGAGGGTGTAGTGGTTGGTTGCAAATACATGGTTTGTTGCTGTCTTTGATCATTTTCATCAATTAAATTCAAGACTTGCTTATCATCTACAGAAGTTAAGACAGCAATGAACCATGTCCTTATATATTTGGGCATACCTTACATATTTCGAATCTCAGTTTATATTTTCGCGTTTAATGTACTTGTAGTATTGTTAAATGTTAGTAATATAGATAGTGGTTTAGTTGGACACTCGATGTTGAGAGTTGACAGGATTTTTTGCTTCTGAGTTAGGTGACACGTACATTTGATGAAAATACCATATCTCAACGCTCTGCATCAATAGGACGGACATCTGTGCCATCAAGACCCTCACCTTTAGTGCCTTCCACAACGTCAGTGCCGCCAGCAAGTACACGGCCTAGACCATCACTTCCAAGCCAGCCTATGCGAATGCTGGTGGAACCTGAAATTCGCCGTGAAAAAAGGTTTTTCTTATTTGTCACATTTGAATTTCTCCTTATGTCTGTTCTTTTGGTATTATGCTATTCATTGGTAAAAGATTATTTAATCAGTGTATTAATCACTATATTATTTAAACAGTGCTTTCCTTTTGTCCAGTAGTTGTCATAAGTACAACATTTTGGTTTCATGAACAAAGCAGTACCACAGACCTTAATAAAAAATTCTTTTCCACTTCATATGGGTTGAGCTTGTTATTGCTAATTGTCCTCGAAAATGGATGGTGCCAGCTTTATAATAGAAACGTTTGTCAAGAGGATAAATTTCTGTTAGCAGCTACTAGGTAGTCCATATAATGCCTGTTTTACATTGATGACTTCCTATTAGAGAGCCATTCCATGAAAGTCGTATCAGGTTATTGAAAAAGATCAGTTGCTGAACTATTCTACTTTTTTATCATTTGCCGTCCTTGCAAGTTAGTCCAGTGGAAATTACTAGGCAATAGAACATGTTGTGTTGAAGGCACATGTTCTTATGCTTGTAATATTCCTTTTTTGTGGAATGGCCATATAGTAGCCTGTCACCTGAAAGATCTATGGCGTTCCTTTTTAAGTTGGGTGCTTGAAGCTTAACATTCATCACGACATTCCAGGGGAAGTGAATACTTGCCAACTTCTGGTTTACGGCAGGACTCTGGGGACCGTCGTGAAGCTGCTGCTTTACGCGATGAGGTTTGTAATGGAACAGTGATTTGCTTTTTGTGCACTGAAATGTATTCATTACACGCCATCTGGTTTGTTATGAGTTGATTTTCATGATTCCTTGATCCATTTGATTGTTATCTTAGCCACCTACTTTTCATCAATGGTTGCAAATGATTGTTACAGTTCCTTCAACATATGTGGCTTCAGTCTTCAATTGCTGAAAATATGTGCTAGCAGCCGCATTTCCCTCCTGTGTTGGTGTTGTTTGCACGAATTTAAGGAGAGTTTTGTCTCAAAGCTGATTCTGATTAGATGAAGTAGCCATACCATATCCCAAATGCCTTGAATGTGTCTTTAAGAGCCTTTAAATATTTGAGTCCTTTTGGGATTTACTGATCCCACCAGAAAGATAGAAGGATTATATTATCGTCTGCAGATAACCACTTGGGTCTATGAGACAAATTATGACATCAGAGCATACATCTCGCAGCGTAACGTAGCCACCTAGAAAAATGCATAAAGCAATGATAAAGGATCAGAAATTAAGAATCCTAAGAATGTTTTGCCTTTTTCATCAACTACGTTTAAGAACAAATTTTTCGGTGCTAAGCTTTTTGTATTTCTGTGCATGGCATTGTCTTACAGACCCTGTCAAATGATTTGTTTGGCTTTTTAGAGGTGGCCGAAACAGTATAGCGAAGATGCATAATTGCAAAACTAATCAATGTTTTCATGCCTGATCAATTTCAGATAGATTTAATTCAGGAGGAGAATGAGATCATAATAGACAAGGTAAGCCATAACTCAACCAAGCCATTGCAATTCCCCTCTTTTCATTATCTGACTCCATCTTTGTGTTCTTTTAGCTTCGCCTTACAGAGGACAGATTGCAAGCATCAGAGGCAAGGGCTAGGGAGCTTGAGAAACAGGTACTCAGAGAATACTGATGTCAAATTCTATTTTCTATGACTATTTTGAATGGTAGAATGAATTTAAGGATCTCTGGGTCTGATGTTTGGTTTAGGTTGCAAGTCTTGGCGAAGGTATCTCTTTGGAAGCCAGGCTGTTGAGTAGGTAATGCTCATATTATAGTCCTATGCAGATGGTATTGTGCTGTTTGATTGATACATTTGCTTTCTAATATTGTGCAGGAAAGAAGCAGCACTGAAACAGCGTGAGGTAAAATATGGAAGGTGGACATTTCTCTAACAATTTTTTTACCATGGGAGGACCTCTGGGGAATAAGGGTTGTGGTTTACATCTTGTTCCAAAGACTATTTATTGAAGCGGAGGAACTGCTGGAAACCAAAAGAATACAATGCCCATGTAGAACAGAGGATTGGCCTCAGCCTGCTCTGCAACCTTTGCAGAATGAGGTTTCATTTGAGTGATCGTCACTGTGGCTTTTAGGTTATGGACACCAACTAGACCAGGAGCCTTGTAGCTAGGATTAGCAATGACTTACATGCTTGAGTGTGTATTTAACAGTGGAAAGTTGTTCAAGGTGCCTCTCCTGCTTGCATGCCATACGTCCCTTATGGAGTCCTAACAGCATCTATGCAACACATTATATATTTTAAAATCAACATTAGCTTTGCCTGGGGAAAAGCTTTTCTCCAGTTGGCTTCACCAGTGGGACTGCCCTAGAAAAAGCCAGGTCAGAAGAGGAGAATAGAATATCCCAGTCTCTAAAGGGGCCACACTGTTACGAGAAGGTAGGTTAGGCACATAGCAATATTGAAATCCCTGGCTATCAATTTATATAATGGGTTCTAGGCACCAATCATTCTGTTATGGCCACATATATTTGTTTCTTAGACAGCTGGCTCTTCTTTTCCAAATTTTTGGTATTTCTTGCAGGCTGCCCTGAAAGCTGCAAAGCAATCTAAAGATGTGCGGGAAGATGAAATTGCAGCTTTACGTCTAGAAGCAGAGGTAATTGACTGGAGTAACTTTAGTTTGTTTGTTTCTTATTAAGAATTTGAAAGAACACCTGTTTGTTCATCCAGGCTGCAAGAGACGAGGCAGTTGCTGCTTCTGCACAGGCAAGGGAGGCAGAAGCTGAAGCAAAGGCCCTGCGCACTATGACTCACAGAATGATACTCACACAAGAAGAAATGGTACCTGGGCATTTCAAGAAGCTTAATTTCGTCATTCTTTGTTTTTGCTGCACCATATCTCCACTATTAATTGTTGCATGAATGCCCACCAGGAAGAAGTTGTTTTAAAGCGTTGTTGGCTTGCACGGTATTGGGGATTAGCGGTGCGTTATGGTGAGAACTTTCAGTGCTCCTTTTCCACAGGAATGTAATCGATTGTCCTAATAATGCTTGGTGCCAATTGCAGGAGTTCATCCTGAAATTGCAAGCTCGAAGCATGAACATTGGTCCTCATTTGCACCACTTCCACTTGAAGTGGTGCTATCTGCTGGTCAGAAGGCGAGAGAGGATTCTTCTGAAGGGAGCCGTGGAGAAACAGGTTGAAGAATCCCTTCATAGGATGAGAGAAAATGCCTTATATGATAATCTGACACATAATCATTTAGTTCACGTTTGGAAATTGGCCCAGTTGTTGTAATCCAATTGCCTTATCTGGAAGTTTTTGATGGCAAGACTCCAGGAAGGGCATGGGTTTGCCTCGAAAGATAGGAATGGATCTGAATTAAACTACAGCTACTGATGCTATTTTTCCTAGTTAAACCTATGTACGAGTGGCCAATCACTAGTTCCAGGTGGAAGTTAGGAACTTCTTCGTTAATTTTTGTGAGAGTGTCCAAATATGGACCTCTGACATAAAAATTAAAGCTCCGAACCTACAGTTCTCTTTATAGATGATGCTTTTATTGGCTTAGAGGAAAAGGAAAATGAAATGTCACACACTTAACCTTATGCCATAGTCATGCAACCCTAGATTAGTTCTTCTCTAGTAGCTTATGCTTCATGCTGGTCGTCTTTCTCTATTCCTTCTAAATCATAGAGCACTTACATGGTTTCAGAGCCTCTTTGAAGGACAGTTTTTTAATTTTTTTTTCCCGTTTGTGAAAGAATCCTGATGTTTTTGGTGGGATTGGATCTGCCGTGGTCGGATCTGGATCTGCAGTATTTGGACGTCTCTTTTTGAGTTGCAACAAATCTGGCCAGAGGGATGAGCAATTTGGTCAGATCATTTTTTTGCAGGATCTATTTCTGGAACCGGATAGGGTGTATTGACTGGAACTGTTGCCGGAATTGAGTAGGAATTGTTTCGTGGGTTATTTTTGGCAAAAGCACAGAGATCGATATAGTTGGGGTCAAAGAAACGTGTAAATAAAAGGCAGCGGAATTGTGAAACTGGGAAAGCAGCTATTTCACATGCAAGGGAGTTGAATCTGGGTCTGTGCTTTCCTGAGATCTTTATTCTATTAGATTTGCGCGAGTCTAAGAAGGTTTGAGAAGATTGAATTGTACTGTGTTAGAGATGTATCATTTGAAGGATCTTAAGTCTTTAGCTTATGGCAAATATTCCCAATTGAAGGTCTATAAGACAGCTTCTCCATACAAGGTATTTAGGAAATTGTGAATGGTCAGGTTAATAAAGCAGAGCTAAATAACCAAGGATATGAGTTGAGAGATGCACGTGCATTGGACTTGATTCAAGCAATAGTAGATTTGCACGTCCATCCATGGGTGTCACGTCAGTTTACAAGTTCTAAGGGAACTCTGGGAATTTAAAATGGAGAAGCAAAAGACAAAGAGAAAGAAGAAACGTCAGAAACCTGGTATGATGCAAATTCCTGAAGTGTCAGCAGTGCTAGTTGATATTTCCTTACCAATTCCTGATATTCAGGCTGATCTATGATTGCAATGGAGTTTTTTGGGATACGTTGGCAAGTATTGGAACTGAAAAAGTAATGGAGCATTCTGACATATTAGATGATGTCAAAGGCAATATAAATCTGTGGCAACAAGAAGGTATTTCTTATTTGTCACTCAATCTTGGTTTGCAACAGATACTTTAAACCTTGTTTAAATGCTCATCAAAGTGTATATCAGTTCCTCGAGTCTTCTGATTTATCCATGCATGGAGAAAATCTATCTGCAGAGAGTTCTTATGAAATAATGGAGTTACAATTAGAATCGCCTTTTCTGGATGCTAGATATGGTTCCTTGGTTGAGGAGATCTGGAATGATATTGTAGCACAGGCAGATGCAAATCAGGCCATTTCACAGGACAAGGATGAACAAGGTCCGGCTGCTAAAAATGAAATTGGTATATATTCTCATCTTCAATTGTCACAGGACTGCCAGTTTTATGAAGGAGTTAAGATTCATATCATATAGTAGAGACAGCATCAGCTTCAGCAGTTAGAATGTTCAGGTAAATTTGCTAAAGATGGTTGTGGTAGTATATCTCAGCAGTATTGTATGATCATTTCTCACATGTGATTTTTTTGCGATCAAATGTTTGGGTATCGAGTACATGTTGCGGATTTGAAAAATGAGTTAGTCCAGGAGTTCCTTGGTTGGATATTCATATCAAAGACTCATATAAACTTGAGTCAACATGAATTAAATTTGCCACCTTACATGAATTTAGATATTCCACTCACTTGTCCACATGATCAGAGCTTGGATGATGCTGGGCTTGGATGCCGGGATATGCTTTCTTGCATTGATGATGAAGGATTAATCCAGCTGTTGATAGTTAGTTGCAAGTGTTTACATTAAGAAATCAGGTCTTACTGATTATTGATGTTGCTGAATATCATAATATAAATGCTAAGACTGGTACATGGTCAAAAGTGTTATCTGGACAATTTTGTGAATTTCAGTGTGGTTCGCATGATACAAAGAATCATTGCAAGTTTTCTTTTGATGAGTGGCAGTCTTACAAATCATTTAAGGCTAAAGGTTACAAACAAAGACTTTTACATGCTCTTCTATATCAGACAGAGTTTGATTATGAATGGTTCTTATGTTGACAAGAAAAGAGAATGGTACAGAGGCAGAAAGATGTGGTTCAAGACTATGCTTTGGCAGCCATGGCTTATGTTGTGGCTGAGTTTGAACTTCCTTATGAGTAGTATTTGATTTCAGGGCTGATGTTAGCATTTTGTTCTAGTTAGCGTTTCATTTCTATTAGTTTGTCAGCCATGCACGTCATCACGTCATCAGCGGGGATGTTTGAGTATTATCATACTACACGAATGTTGATGACTATGATGCAGACTCATCCACTTGTTGCTGACATGGCATGGCTATATGTGCCAGTCATACCTCAAGATGTTAATTCTTCTCTATTAGCTTATGCTTCATGGTGGTCGTCTTTCTCTAGTCCTTCAAAGTCATGAAGCACTAACAGGAATGAGGACTAATATAATGAAATAACATCCATGTTTCTACAATGCAGGAGAGAGTGCTGTAGCCAATGGAGAACCCAAAAGATATCCAAGGTTTTCGCGGGATGTCAATGATATCGTAGGTGAAGGAAACATTGAAAGCATGCTTGCTGTTGAGAAAGGTCTACGGGAGCTTGCTTCACTGAAGGTACTTCATTTCCATATATTTGGTTTTTTCAAATAGTGGCTTTTGTTCATTGATGGATGGATTTGCATAAGATTGAAGATGCAGTCTTGTTGGCAATGGCTGAGCATCGTCGCCCAAGTTTGCTTCGCGTTGGACAAGGTATCATGTATACTGCATTTTTAGTACTTATTTTCCATTTAGGGAATGAGTTAAGCAAGCGAAATATTGGAGACATTTATGTCCTTGGAAGACTATAATACTATAGACAGAATCCATTGAGATATTAGACCAATAGATGAACACTACTTAATTTTCAATCTTATTCATCAACAATGTTTCAGACACAATCATCATCAAAAGAAAGTTAATTCCTGGGTTGCTCTTCCAACAAGCTGCCTTTTATCCTCAAGGCACTCCAGCATAGCCTGATCACCTCCTGCCCTTTCTTGGTAGACAAGGTGGAGATCTTCAGCATTAACTGGACTTGTCCAGTGTTTCTAACAAAGAAGTTTGAATGGTCATGCATCTAACATATCTTAAGTTGGAGTCAATTATTACAATCTAAATTGTAGTAAAGTCACAGAAACATAAATCATGGAGTAAAACCCATGGGCTGGTCCTCCATCCTTATAACCAGGTATCTCGCCGTTGCAAAGGAAATGGGTGAAGATTGCAGAGAGTATCTTGTCACAGTGATGGCAGGCAAAAAGGAATAATCTAGCCAGGTCGACAAGAATGCACTAATTTCAGTTCAGCAGCGTCTATGTTAGCATAGGAAACTCAGGCAGGAAATTATTTTCAGAGAACAGTGATTTCTATGTAAATAAAGAATGGTAGCACACAGCAGAGGTGGCTGAAATTCCAATTATACAGCTTATAATAAGTGATATTTGTGGGAATGTGAAGTTGGACGCATAACCATAAAAATTTGAAGACATTTATTTGGACGCATCCCCTGAAACAACTGATTTGTACTTTCAGATACTTCTAGTGGAAGGGGAGCAGATGGCTCCAGGCTTGTCGAGTCGATAGGTAATGCTGTATAAGAATTGTCTTTTGTACTTTCTGAACTGTAAGATATTGTCATTAACTCGTGTTTTTGGAGGTTAGAACTGAGCAATGAAGAGATCGAGGACGTCCAGTTCAAGCAGGTAATTCCCTGTAGCAGGTTCACTATTAGAACCATCTTTGTTAGATATGTATATCCACAGCAACGGTTATTATCTTATAAAACAGGCCTGGTTGATCTACTTGTGGCGCCGAGCCAAAAGCAATGGCGTGGAAGATGATATTGCGGATGAACGACTGCAGTACTGGATCAGCAGAAGCACTCAGGAGCCCACTCCTCATGATGCTGTTGATGGTACGAATGACTTATCTGTTCCTTTATAATGAACATATAGATATGAATGTCAAAGAGTCAGAGAAAATAAAGTTATTTGTGCTGGTGAGAAGAGTGGATGTCACTAAACATGATTGGATTGCCATACCCATCTACGTGTTGTCCATTTTCTGTAAGTAGATAATAGAGCATTAGGATAAACTAGTATTTTACAGGGCCGAGGTTTATATGTTTCTAATACTTATCGGGTTTAATCTTGAATAGTTGAGAGAGGGTTACTGCAAATACGGATGTTGGGCATAGAAGATCAGCTTTGGGAGTCCTCAAGGAGGGAGATTGCCCAAGAAGCAAGCAACCAGAAGCCTAACCCCCCCACCACGGAGGCTGAAGGGTAAAAGCGTCAATTTTGGACATTGTAGATCACCATTCTTTAATTTCAATGTGGGAGGCTACCGTGGCAGTTCAGGCGGTTGTAATAAATATTTGATCTCCAATAGTTATGTAAAATATGGGTTGAAGCTGCTATGTTCTGCATATGCTAGCTTTGCATATGTTGTGTATTTGACACTTTTAATAAAGGCATTGGTTGTAACAACTTTGTAGCAGAGCTAGGTCTGATTATCTTTGACCTGGCTGCACTTTCTTTTATGCTCTCTCTGTCCATGTTCCAATGGAATTTTGCATTAGTTTTGTGGTAGGAATGTTGGAAAGCTGTATGGAAGAACTATCCCAAGGTCTATGTTTAGGGTTATAAGAAATTTATCACGGAAGCCGCAAACATTTCTCTTTTTTTGCCACCCCGTATGCAGTGAAGTCAATCACTGCTCCAAATTTTATTTCATTTTTGATCCCTGGGAAGAAAGATTAAGCAATCGGTGTGCAATCTAACATCTAGGAAAATCAGTGTCCGGTTATGAGTAAGTACCTACTTTTTTGCATATATTAGTTAGAAGATTATTTAAGAAACATTGTAACATTTGGTATTTCCACAGAAGATTTATTTAACACATTGTGAACATTGTGAATGTTTTACTGTGTGTTGTTTGTCAAGATGAGCTACATTTTTAAATGATCTCGTAAGATGCATACAAGCAATATACTATGTTATGCTATATGCCATCTTATAAGATGCATTGTAGAAACCAAGTGGTTAATTGAATAAAAATACATCTGAGGTAATGATCCACGTTGAGCACAACCAATGTACATGTTTGGAGACCATAACATCTCATTTCTATTGCATAATAAAACGTTTTGTGCTTCAACGAAACACAATATTTAGTATTTAGTTTCATAAGTAACAAGTAAAGAAACAAAGGCAATATTAAGATAGCATTGGTGCCGAGGACACCTATCACAATAAATTGCATATATTATCATTCTATTTTGTTTATTTTTGTTAGAATTGTCATTTATTTTATTAGATAATGTGCTTGACGAACAATTTGTCTTCTTCATCATGCACATATTTCTCAGTGTGTTCATGTATGAGCTCAAACATACAGCTTGGTGTGTATTATAGCTTAGTGTGTGTGTTATAGCTTGGTGGCCGTTAGATGACAGCATCTTGTGTGGAATATGCTGGCCCGGAAGATCCCAACCTTCTGCGACGAGTCAGCATGGGGTCAAATTGACCCCATTTAATAGGGGCGCCCCAACACCATGGGTTGGAGCAATATTCAGCCACACTCCAACCTGCACAACACAACAACACATGAATACAATACAACAACACATGAACACAACACAACATCACATGAATACAACACGACAAATGAAGCAAATTAACCACATCCGCTCTTTTTTTTACAGCACAAACACGTCGTATATACATTGATGGAATGACAAGTATAGAGGTGGCTTGTTCGCCATCACAATAACAGCACAAAGGAAGAACACCACACGAAAGCAAGAGGACATAACCATGAACATATGAAGCTAGTTGCGTAGCTCTCCAGAGCGAGCCTGCCTTATGACGATATCCAATTGCCAGATCTCTTGTGAGAGAAGCGCTCTTGCAAGGCTCATTTGGGGCCTAAGAGTATGAAGCTCAGATGTGGCCACTCAGAGACGCTCCCACGCAACACTGCTCATCGCAGTGTCAATTGCCAAGTAGAATCTGCGGAGTTGGCACCTGAGAATGCGCATTGAAGCTGCCATCCTATGTATTTCTGCACCAATCTGAACCAGCTGCCTAACAAACTCCTCAGCACAGAACGTCTCCTCAAGCTCCGGTGGGTAGGCCTGCGCATCTGGATGGGAGGCATCAATGCTAGAACTGATGATGGAAGAATCTATGAGGAGGACAGGATGGCCTGCACCATCTTCGGCATTCGCATCCACTTCCATTTCAAATCTGCACGAGATAAGCAATATATAAAGGAAACTGTACAAACACGAAACATCTAACCGACCTAGCTAACAACCATGGTGCGATCTCCTGTGTAGACTGGAATGTAATCAACATCATGGTCGGATATGACAAGCTCAGGGCTGAACCTAGGGTCACACAGGTCATGGAAATTCTCATCAGACTCATCAGCAGGGACCGAGTGATACCAGTACCCCCATCTGCCAGACCCATTCTCTGAACTGGCACATAGCCAGCTGGCAGGCCATATAGGATTGTTCGGATATCTGATGGCATGCAACGAGCAGGATTGAGGAGAACCCTCCAGAATGCACGGACCCTGTGTTCACTGACGTGGGCTGTGTTAGAAGGGATTATCCAGCTGCTGGACATGATATACTTGCCACTTCTAACCATTCTAGCCAAAGTGAAATTCAGACTCGGTGTGACGCGGAGTCCCCCATGATAGCAAACAAAATGCGCTGCCTTATTCAAGAGGTTGCAATTGTCAAGAACACAGAGGCCCTTGGTATCTCCAGCACACCACCACAAGTAGAGGTCCTTATCCTTTTCTATCATGGAATCAGTCACATTATGCAGATGACATGAATAATGCCCCTTTCTGATATCCTTCATACAGTAGCGCACCATCCCTTCAAAGCAGTGGATCCTCGTATTCTTAGGCATCTTACAGACCAAAACAACACCAGCTGGCTTACATAGCTAGTTGAAGTCTCTTGATAGCTTCATTGATTGTCTTGGGAGTTTTATAACGTGCTCTCAAAATACTTTGGACATGTAAGTGATCTGCAGACGAGTCCCTCTCCAAGGCAACAGCCTCTGCTATGCATCTTCTATCATAAAAGGATGATAAGGCTTCATAGAAACTAAGGGGCACGTCCGGGCCTGACAGACCTAATGTGACAGACACGTCAATTACCCTCCAACTCATGGAGGAATTGGGCATGGCAGGAGGTTCTTGGGTCTGTCCAGAGCTAGATGTGCCAGGCATGGCAGCAACATGTCGGATAGGATGCATCTGTGCACTAGTAGATATGGCAGGCATCGCACCAACAGCCGGGATGGGGGCATGGGCTCTTGCACCCCTCCCCTTTCTTGCAAGTACAAAAATAAGACACAAGGAGGGAGGCGCCCACCTGTTTGAAGAACCACCGAGCACAACAAATATGTAAAAAGGGCCTGTCCATCCGCTTCATGGCCATGCCGACACCTGCAGGGAACGGATTTAGAAAGGCCTTGGCTGCTTGCTATATGCCTAGGGCGCACGCGGGATCTTATCTGAGTTTTCGCAAGCACTACATGCAACTTCTTCTCAAAATCCACATGCCAGCATCAGCTTCATACGCATTTAGATATGAATACCCCGACAAACCTTCAGAAATCTAGAGTTCTAAAACTACGATTTTTAATCGGGGCCACATTATGAGCTCAAACATAGTGGCATAAATTCAAAAAATGGTCTCTGATTACAATTGCAAAGGTGGAAATTGTGAATGGGTAAGACATTCTCCTATTATAATTTTAAAAGTGGCACAATGGTTATGCTTTCCTGTCGTGCCATATTACAATTTCAAAGGTGGCACAATGGTCACGCTTTTTTGCCATTGCCAAAATGCTGGAACAAACTTATCGGTGCCATAACATCCTTTTTTCTAATACTTCGAAGGTACCAGCCTGAAGAGCACCATTCACTTCACAATTTAGAAATATAACTTTGTGAATCTTCTGGATGTGAATAGCCTTTGTAAGACATGAATTGTGTTCCTATTTTGCTGCCTGATCAACGGTTCTTTTCATCCATGAACACAAGACCACCATCTAGAGTCAGGACAAAGACATAGATATAGAAGGGCAACAAAAGAAATCAAAGAATTGCATGAAGAAAATAGGAATTTCCACTAACCGGTTGACAAAAGGGCAGCTTAGTCAGGTGAGGGATAAGGATCTTCATCCCTCCCATCGAGCAAGGTGAGAAGTACGTACAACTTTCTTTGATTGCAATGGCCTATTATAAAAAAGACAAAGCTTCAAATGAATGGTTGCCAAAGAGCAAAAGATAAAAGATGCACATAGACCATCGCCGCTAAAGAACTCATGCATCTAGGAATTTTTCTGATCTCTTTTGCTCTCTATAATAGTAGCAGTGAGATGAAGACAAGACTAATGAGGCAAATATACATATCCGCCAGTTGTTATAGCAACCTGAAAATTTTTAAAACAAAAAATGCATAAAATGCATTACATTAAAGTGGACACATATTCTAATAGTTGCATGCAGTAAAGCGAGACCCATGCAGAATTACCAAGTTTTGCTTTGAATCACTATTAGAATTTCACATCATACAACAAGAACTAATTCATGATATTTTTCACAATTTTTACAAACAACAGTAGAAACGGTGGAAAAGGAAAGGGGCAAAGGGGCAAGGGCAAGGGGACCTTCAAAGGGGCAAGAGGGGAGGGGTAGGGGCAAAGGGGGGAGAAGGGGAGAGGCAAAAGGGTCAAGGGGGCAAATGGACCTTCGAAAGGGAAAAGGGGCAAAAGTGGAGAGGGAGGAGCAAGGGGACCTTCAAAGGGGAAAAAGTGGACGGGGACGGCAAGGGCACCTTAAAAAGTGGAGGGGAAGGGGAAAAGTGGTAGAGGATTCCCAAAATTTCCTCCCATACATCCCCATGTCTAAACAAGGCGTTTCACAAAAGAACCATTAGTAACTTAAGAGAAATAACATCAAATTATATTAATATAACATTATTAATAAATAAGTAATATTTTATTAATATATATGCATTAATAAAATCTTTTATATAATATAATAAATATAAATAATTAGACAATGATTTTTAATCCTCCTTCGCGAGGCGAGAATGGGCACTAAAATAAAACTTCACCACTTTTTGTTAGATACAAAGATTGTAAACCCGAGAATTGATTCCAGAATATACCATGTCTCACTCTTCTCCCTTCTCCCTTCAAATCAGCTGCACATGCTTCAAAGCCTCTCCATAGGCCTTCGCAAGTCGAGCCACAAGCTTGTAATAAAGTCCAGCTCCAAATTAGCGATTCTCTCCCTCCCTCCCTCCCTCCCTCCCTCTCTCTCTCACAAGACCGACTTTAGATCGCAAAGAAATTGGATATGCTCCATGATTGCATCACGCTACTGCTTTGCCTATGCAGTTCATCAATAGATCAATCAGCTTTGGCCGACACAAAAAGCAAAAGCGCCAGCAATAGCCAGGTAAAGCAATCTCAACAAGCTTGTCGACAAAGCTATCTCAAAAAGCTCCCCATGAACTTATTTGGAGGTCGCCATGGCTGCGTTGCCTAGAAGCAAATGGCTATGGCATTGTCTGTAGAAGCAAGTAGGGTTTCAAGTTTCAAGTTTGAATCATTCCGGCTGCACATGCCAACAGATCTTCACACTCAAACTATCTATGCCATGCAGCATGGGGTTGCATTTGCCGATTGCCCCGGTGTTTTATAAAGCTCAAGAATTGGCCCTTTCTTCGATTTCTGACGATTCATAGAGATATTTGATATTTCAAATCTCAGAAAACAATCCTATGATTGGCGATTGGCAAAATTCTGGCGCTCTATGATACAGTCTGAGGATATTCCGATATGGTTTCCATGTCATAATCCCACATTTGCTTGCACTGGATCCGCGTTTGTAGTGCACGACCGCCCAGAGTCACCATTGCTGCTCAAGCAGCCTCCTCTTGCACCATGGGTAATAATGGACAACCTGCCACATTAGCACAGGTCTTGTACGACATGGAGAGATGGTTACTGTGCCGGCAACATGCCCTTTCACGTGCCGGACTTGCATCGACCAAGCAGGACCGCACAGAGCAACACTTGGTAGGTGTGGCGATCTTTACGGCCTCTTCTTGCGCTATGACTGATATTGGCCTATGGGACTCAATAAAAAGTGGACAGTAACAGATTACTGTCAGGATTAGAAACCCCCGCCCTGAAGAAATTTTTTGGAGGGAAACTTTGGCAGTAATAGGCATGTTAAGAAAATGTACAATGAAACTTAATGGTACATTTCAATTTCAACGCAATGCAATACAATGTCTAACACATAGCCGAGTGCGCTCATCCATGATCTCCTAGAAATAAGACCCCAACAAACCCACTGAAGTTGTGCCGAGCAGCACATGGAGTGGCTGGTTAAGGAGATCAACTCATCATGATGGGCTTGGATGTGGGTGAACGTCAGATAGTTCTGAAGAGTGTGACATCATCCTCAATGGCACCTTGTTCGCAACACCAACAAATCCTATCCTCAGGCCCCTTTGGGCCCATCCGCCTATCTCAATTCAGAGGCGATATGCACCTGTGCAAATTGATGCCACGAATCTCCGTTTCTTCATAAGCAAATGTGTACGGAGGTAGCGTTGTGGACCGAGGAAGCAAGTATCACGGTACTGCCATACGTGAATGATCCTCCGCAATTTCTACCTGTATGCACCTGTGCTGCTGTACATTCCATGTGGAGAACCACTGACCTCGTCTCTCTTTGCAACAGGCCTTGAGGCGCCGCAGACCCATAGCCACAACATAAGCAAGGTTGGGAAGGCGATCATTGCCCATACTAACTACCTTCTGGAAGTGGATTTCACCCCAAGTGCCCGAGCGAGAAAGGCTTTCTGCATCTACTCTAGGTCTTTCTAGTTGGCCAAGGATATGACTGGACATTAGACCTCAACCCCATATAAATGTCCTTCAAGGAATCCGATAAAATTGGAACGATACAAAGAAGATTGGAATGGCCCCTGCGCAAGGATGACACATATAAATCAACCCCTCATAAAACAATGGGTTCCACCGCCACCCGAAACAAGTGTGACAGATGGGCTCGCTGATTTATCTCTACTTGTAACTGTTGTTCTGCATCGCATACAGTGCCTTCTAGCTCGCTGTCACTCGTAACCGAATGGAAGTATCTCAGTATGTGGTAGTAGCAAACTCTATATCCAAGTACTTGTAGGTGGGTGCTACTTCCACATTTTGCCCCTGATAAGTGAATGATGGACCAGGGGATTCACCTATATGTATTTTGGATATGGCACCTGTGTTCCTAGGGTCAAGCAAAATCCCATTATCATACGCAGAAAACTGGCTTGATATGCCCTTATATATACAACTAGACAAGTGAAATAAATGGTAAATCCTTATTATAAGTATCAAATAGGCAATAAAAAACCCCTTAGCGTATGCTCATATGGTTTATACGTATAACACAAGTGAATCCTCCTTGATGATGGAAGTCGTGCTAGCATGAAGAAGAGACGAGCCAGAACTTAGTTTTAGTCAGGTTGACCCACATCCCAGTGGCTCGACAGAAAGTATTTAGGGCATGTAAATGGCATTGCATGTTTCAGGAGATGTAGGTTAAGAAGTCCACATCATCAATGTATATGAGCTGCCTGATAATCTGGTGCACCAACTGAGCTCCATTACCCCCGTGTTCAATAAGCCACACTTTTAGTTGATCAATATAGAGGCCAAACAGTGTCAGAGATTGGGCATCCCCGGCGGACCCTAATACTATTGTTGAAAGGTTGTCTTGATGGTCGAATGCCCTATTGAATAATGCCATCAGGATGGGCACTAAGCAACTCTGCCTACATACCTTGCAAGTCTGCCCCGTGCCATTGGCAAGATGTTGCAACCTCTCCAGACCTTTGCCTATGTTATTTCCAGCACCTGGCCCATCTATGGGGGTACTTCTGCTTGGAACCCAAGAGGATCATAGAGCTATTGCAAATATTGTACCCGTTGGCCAGAGCTGATGTTTCCTATGGGATGCAAAGGTTTGTATAACATTCTTCTCCAGAATGTCCTCGAATGTTGGTCCAAGAGGTAGAACATTCCTTTTTGGTGCTCCGCATGTAGCTGACTCTCTTTTCTTTTACAAAAAGACGATACCGTCTGATTCCATGCGGATGCAATTTGGGTTCAATGACTTGTCGAAGCTTAGTGTTTGAACTCCCTACATTCAACATTAATACTAGACCTGTCCCATGATAGACTATTAAAGGGCATTTTGAAGGTTCACAAAAAAAAATCATATAAAATCAAGAACACAAAAACTAGCCAAGCCCTTTCTAAGAGTTCATATATGGCAGTCACGCTTTACATGAAAAAATACACAAAAATTTATTGGCTCCCATTCTTGTGAGTTATGCTATAGCAAATCCAAGGGGGTCAAATACCAAAAGCTTCATGTTCACACAAATTAAAACAGTCTTGATGAAAAGTTTTTTTTTTTTAGCACGCCAGCCTAACCAAGCGTGCAGCCCTCCTTGCAATTCTAGCCTATCCACATAACACATCCACCTCATAAAAAATTGATGTGGCATTAACTTCCACCATTAGATCCTCTTTTTTCCAGATCTAGGGCTGTGAAAATTAGATAAGCCTTAAAAAATGGCACGGAGATGGCATTCGACGCATTGAGGCGGCATGGCAAACCTTACATTCTTAGTCTTCTTCAGTTTCCTCCTTCGTCTTCTTCAAGCTCTTTTGATTTTCGTATTTTCCTTTTTTATTTATCTTAGAGTCTTCCGTCTGCCATTACCCACAGAGCCATAACCCCACGGATTTTTGCCAGAACGTGCATCTGTTTCCTACTCTCGGCCGCTGATTTAATTTCTGTGTGTGATAAGGATCAATTTGGATTTAGATTCTTCCGTCTGCCATTACTCACAAATCCATAATTTGCGAGCCCAATTCCATTGCTCACAAGCCATCTCCTAAATACCATGCCTGGCTCTGCAGAAAGACAGTACTATAGCATATAGCAAATGGAAGAAAGAAACAAGTGCAAGCCATGTTTGAATGGAGCTGCATTGAACAGGTGCTTCTGGGTGTGAAAATTCTCAACATAATTTCTGCAGATCAAATGGGTCGGGCTCATAGGCATCAGCGGTTCAGAAAAGGGGAGGAATTTCTCAAATCGTGCGGTTTTGTTGCAGTTCCGCTCAGCAGCTTTTGCATCTGCCCAGGCCAGCCTTTTGCTCCGGCTCCATTATCCCAAAAAAAATTAAGGTCAAGAATAACTGATTGTATTTTTCTTTGCCCTTTTCTAGTTCGGATAGCTTCGTTTCCATTTCTTCGTCACTTCGTTTCCATTTCTAGGAGGTTCATTCGGCGTGGCTTCTTTCTAAGGTATACCTGCTTTTATGTGAGGTTTTCACATTTTCGTATTTTCGCATTTGACTTCTGAGGTTGCTTGCTTCCGGCGTGCTATGGTTGCACTTGTGCCATTGTCATACAAAGCTTCTTCCATGAAACTTTATCTACGCCAGGGTTGCCCTTAAGGTCAAATTTGTCTAAGCATAATTTAGAAGGTCGGGCGAATAATAGAGTTGCAAGATTAGGCATGTGGGCGAATGTTTTCTAGACATGAATGTTTTAGAAATCTAGGCAAATCATGGCCAATATTTTGCCAAGATTTAAGTGTCTTTATTTTTCAAGTGCAATTTTTGTGGTGAATTTTTATTCACCGACATCCATATTTAATCAAGGACACAAACACATTATAACTATAGTTGCATGATGCAATGCCACAACTTAACCTTTGCAAATGAGAATGTGGCTTATCCTTGTAGGTAAAACAAATCTATTAAAAGGGAGGGTCTTAAAAATATGCTCTCTAGTACATCCTTAGAAGTACTTAAAATTATCATATGTACCTGGATGGATATGGAGAATAGATTAGGTTATGAAGAAAGCCTAGAATATTAGGCGATTCCTTAAGAAATCTTCGAGAAGAAGGGTAGAGGATAAGGCGAATCCATAGTTATGATGCTTAGTGGATGTGGCGAATTTTCAAGTGGAGTGAGATTTGTTTATAGAAACGTTGGCTAATTTTATTTTTTTCATCTATAACGGGCCCTACTAAACCATAGCATCAAAATTTCTCGATACCTTTAAAAAATAGCCTTTTGGCGAACTTTCGTCCTTAAGGGCTACCCTGATCTACGCTCCTCCTTGTAGGTATCTAATCAAATGTCTACACCAGGACAATTCTCGTTTTTTAACAAGGCGATTTTCTCTGTACGTGGATCAATTTTTTTTTCTCCAAGCTGAATCGTCCTATTCTTTTCCGTTGCATCAATCTTGCATTGCCGTTAAGTTATTGCGAAGCTTCATCTGCTCTGTTCTTTACACTTGCACTTGGGGGACAATTAGTTGTGTTCATTGTTTGCAGAAGGCCCTTAGCATCATCTAAACGTTTCTGATGGCGAATCCCATATAACAAGACAAGGTACGAGAAACCCCAGCATATCTTTCATGTTCTTCTTTTGTGCTGCCCTGCAGGCATTATATACTGCCACACTAGGAGTGAATCCCCTTGTAACCATTTCTTGAAATAATTACCAAGCTTCATCTGCTCTGTTCTCTTTGTAGGAGGCAGTGATGAGCATGGCATACACACCTGCACTTGGGGGGCAATTAGTTGCGTTCATTGTTTGTAGAAGGCCCTTAGCATCATTTAATCGTTTCTGATGGCAAAGCCCATCTAGCAAGACAAGGTAAGTAATCACATGAGGGATGCACTTGTTCTTGATTATTGTCCAAAAATATTGGTAAGCATCATCAGCTTTATCAGTCTTACAAGGAATATGGATCAAGGGTGTGTATGTGAAAGCATCAATTTTAATACCTGCATCTAGCATATCCTTCAGTAGCTCATGTGCCTCAGGTAACCTCCCAGCCTTGCACAATCCTCAATTACTGCATCATAGGTAACTACATTCGGGGAACACTCCCTTGCAGCAATGCAGATAACTTCTTTTATCTTAGTTGCATTGAGAGATGGCATTCGGGATAGTATAGAACAGTGTAATGGATATATTTTTATCAAGTATGGGCTTTTGCGAGAGGCAATCCCATCTAGGGTCTTATTTCCAACTGTTTCCTTTCTTCTGCTTGGGCATACCTTTATGATTCTATGCCTCAACGAAACCTTGTGAGGTTTAACTTCCATCTCATTTTGCATTGTATGGTATTCTCTAACAAATTCGGAGAGCTTATGCTCTTGCTGGTTTTGTAATACTCTACAGATGTTCATTATTCTGATTTTGTGTTTGTGCAGCCACTTGCATCTGATTTTGCATTATCTTTTTGCTTTGTAGAAAAAACACCCAATAATGCCTGCAAGGTCTAAGTACAAGCTATTGAGCTTTTATTAGAGATGCTTTATGTTATGCCATTTTTCCTTAAGGTTCTAGCTGTTTAATATGCTGTAGCATTTTGATCATGTATAGGATTTTTATAATGAAGTAGCAAGAGGCATATTAGTAGTATGTGTGCCACCTGTTAGCAAATTATAGATGCCCCATGCCCTATAATTCTGTGTTTGTAGCATATTTTACATATTGTTGTTCACCAGCATATGCTGCTGTTGTAATCAAGGATAAACTGTAAGATTGTTAGTCATGGAAGAAATTGCAAGTATAACATATAGCTACAAGCTAATCCTAGTATATGTCCAGATATATACTAGTTTTTTAGATATTTTATGGAAACGACGTATTGGTTTCGAGCAGAATCTCACTGTCTACGAGCTAGAGGATGAAGCATATGACCACAGAATCATAGCAACAAAGTCAGTTGTAAGATCTGGCAACTTCTGATATCAGGTGAAAAAAGAGATTACTGATCACATACAAAAGCAACCAAGGGCAAAATAATTCTAGAGTTTTGTTAAATCCATCTTTCGGCCTAGATCTGCTCATTAGCCTGCATCCCAAGTAGTCCAACAATTTCATAAGGCATAGGAGTCGAGATTAATTTATTAGACCGAGTCATTAGCTGTTAATAACCCTAGTTAGATGAAAAAGCTTCTGAGCATAGAAAAATGCAATAATCTGAAGTATGCAGTGCAGTTTAGGACGTATGTTAAATAGAAGCTAAAGCTAAGACTCAGACAAACAGTAAAATCCAAAATATGGCCCTATTTTATTTCCATCATCTTGTAAGCCTATAAGAAGCTATAATTGCCACTATGAAGCAATCTAGTAATGGATATCCTAAGAAGCAAATAGGAGAAATCCACTCTGTAATTACAAATTGAAGTTAAAAATGTAATTATTCCTAGCTTCCCAAATCCATACTCGGCTGCCTGTTCTGTATCCTATTTTTCTATCATCAAGGAAATTTCTGTGGCCATGCAATTTAGTGTTGTGAGTATTTGCACTGGCAAATGGGATTCGTGATGGAAGCCTGATTAACATCGGAACTCAACTTACTTCATTTGCCCTACGGTTGTGATTATTCCATTAGCACCACCTCCAGCTCCACTGTTCTTCCCACCTATGTTGTCAAGCCTGCTTTGTAGCTTAGAGTTCACATTTTTAGGGTTTATAGTCTAATATAAAAGTTGTACAATCTGTTTGGCCAGTTTTCGGCCCAGTGCAGTAGATGAAGGCATGGTGGTTGCGAGTAGAACGTACATC
This sequence comes from Isoetes taiwanensis, assembly GCA_021234155.1. Lineage (NCBI taxonomy): Eukaryota > Viridiplantae > Streptophyta > Lycopodiopsida > Isoetales > Isoetaceae > Isoetes > Isoetes taiwanensis. The sequence goes on along the minus strand of JAJEKV010000017.1, from coordinate 6,012,375 downwards.
ATTACAGAGGATCACTTTGTGCAGTGCAGTTGTAGCAGCCCAAGCAACCAATAAGCATGCATCCCTACAACACAATAGTCTAGTCTAGTCACAGACTCTAAATTTCTTCTGTTTTCAATCAGAAAATATATTGTACGTTTGCAATATCTTGAAGCTTCCCATTTACAGGCTCCCATCAGATTTTCAGTTTTCATGGTGCATGGTGACTCCAAAACAGTTAAGGATACGTCCCCACCAATGGTGAACTTAAGAGAAAAACTTCTCTAGAAATGTCCACACAAGGTCATTTTCTAAAAACACTATATTGACGTGTTCCCCAAGATGTACTCAATCTAATTCCATTCTCCTTACTTTCTAAAACTTAATCTGCTGTCCGCAATTTACCTTCAAAGTCAAGGGGTGCTGACCCCTTAATGGTGATACCAGAGCTTGAATGGTGCATTCATACTGTGTGTTGCAGGTCTCCATAATGGTGAAGCTGTAATCATGTAATGGTGAGGCATTGCCCACCCCAATGGTGATGCAATGCTACCTTATTGGTGAAGATATTTTACCTAAACAGCGATATCTTAGACCCAAACTGCATGCATCAATTACCATAATGGTTACAGTAATTACTTGAGTAATTACTTGAGTGCTGCAACCTAGAAGCTACAAAAATTGATGCAGTTGCAAGAGAATTGACCCAATTACCATTACCTTTGTCAGAAAAACCAACAACAAAGTAAGTATGTTCAATACTTAGAAGGATCATAATGCAAAAACTTGAGCATACCTGTTTGAGGATTCTTTGCATTCATCATTATCCCCAAATATGTCAATGAACAGAAATCCTAAATACCTCTATTCTTAAGAAAGAACATCAAAGTCAGATTTAAAGAAGAGAACCTTGAACAGCCTTATATAAAGTAAAAAATGATGTACAGATACATATGACAATTAAAATCACAATTGTCAGTGGAAATTTGTGTACTCCAAGTCATAGATTCATACAGTTACATCTTAATATTTCCATCATACAAAGTGGCAGATAATCCATAAAATGTACAAATATTTCATCATGGTTTAAAACCAAGCATGCTTGTAAACAATATTATGCAGATGTACATCACAAAGCATAGAACAACCTAAAGAAGACTGATTAGACCTGAAATTCTGTCATAACTTTGTATTTGAGCAAATACTAAAGTCTGCATTTCATTGCACAACTGATCGCTCCCATTTACTTATTATTTTGTTTCTGCAGAACATAAGAACATTAATGTAAAAATATAAGCAATACAAAGTTTTGTTTCAAGTAGAAAATCCAAGTTTAATTGCATTCACAATGTTCACTAAGAAGAAGAAAACAACCTGGGCTTACATAATGTATATAGATGCCAGTTTTGCATGGAGTCAGGAGGAAAGGCAAAATTCCTCTCCAACTTTGGATTTGAGTCTGCAAAAAGATGTATAATCATCTGAAATCAGAGGCTGTGTGCACGAGTAAACATTAAGCTGAATGAAAATTCAACCTTAAGCTGATACAACTCTGATCCCTTACTGCTAACAGAGTGCCCAAGACATTGATATTAGTGAGTTGCTTGGCAAAATGTAGCATGGATTCCTTGTGAAACCAGAGGGGATTGTGCATTTCAAGGGTGGAATTGGGATGGAACCTCAGGAATCCCTGATATGATCTCTTTTTAGATCCTGCTTTACATCCTGCAAGTACATAGATACCATATAAGTAACAAAATAATGGAAATGAATTAAAATGTGAGCTGCATGAAACTAAAAATGACTCACGTCATTAGGGACTATGGCTTGCATTATGAGCTCGCGTATTTTTCCATTGATGCAGGCCATAGTAATTGCATTTACGCTGCAAAGGATAGTCCAAATTAGTCTAGGGCCAGCTTGAAAGCAAAGCATCAGGAATAATGCAACAGAGGGCTTTGATTCATCAACTTAAAGCTTCACACAACTCTGAATCTTAAGCTAAACCTTAAACAAGAGAATGAATATGAACTTGCACTGCATGCAATCGAGACTGAATCAGAAAACATGCCTGAATTAAATGAATTAGACTAAAAGTTTGAGACCTTACCTCTTCACCTGATGTAGCAAAAAGAAACTGGAGACTCATAAAAGGCGCCACAAAAAGATACAGGAGGAAGCACAGACTTCGAAAGGGGCATGCACTCTATTTATACTTGCATTGCAAGCAAAGAAACAAAGATCAAAGGTCCAGACCTGGCCATGTCAAGGATCCTGAGGATTTGCAGCCCAGATCTCGCCAAATAGGCACCGAATGCATAAAAAGCATTCAAAATTGGAGGGAATCATGCCAAGAGGCGCCAAACCCTCCAGAACCATGCTTTTCTTATCTTAAATCCTCCAAGAGATTCGGAAACCATGGAACATCCATTGTTCGTGAAGGCGCCAAAAGAAAGAACAGACATAACCATCGGTGCAACTCCTCCCGCCATAACCGAGAATAGGGCAAGCTATCCGCCGCAGAACCAGGGGTGCCATTGTGGAATAGGATAACACCACCGTTGGTCCACATATGCGCCATCTAGGACGAATCCTGAACCAAGCAGGTGATGCCACCTAACGAAAACAATGGGTCAACTATCGCCTCAATTTTGACTATCACCAATGACGGGGACTCCACCTTAATCTTCTTGGACGCGCTGGGCATTTGGACAAAGTAGAGGAATTACTTCAGATTTCGATATTATTGGATGCGCATGCTTACTTGCATCATGCAGAACTTATGGGAATGTGGAATTAGGGATGCGGTACTTTGATCAAATAATGCTGTTGGATCCCCACGATGCTGGTGCCTACGTGCTTATGTCAGGCATATATTCTGTTGCTGGCATAGAAAGGAATGCTGCAGAAGTAGAAGAACTTCGGATGGAAACAACCTGCCAAGGCTTGGATTGAGGTTAACGAACCTGCCCCAAATGCAGGAACAGGTGTTCTCTTGTTCCAGACACAAACTAGTCATCCATTAGATCCCCTCGTCCTTAAGAGGTTATAGTAGCTACTGCAACGGTCAGGGCAGCTGGAGCAACTCCAGAGGTAAACTAGCTACAGTTTTAAATATGCATGTCTTGTCACTTCTTAATTGAAATATCTAATATCAGATACGAGATGCCATGAGATTTTTGGAGGTTACTCTGAATGAACTTTCCAAAGAGGTGGTATGCCTTGCAGATGCGTACTTCTTTCCACCTTATCAACCAAGTTACTATGTTTCTACAACGCAAAAGGGAGCCATTGTTCCTTTGCAGCTGCCTTCGAGACAAGCAAGGCAGGTTGTGGAACTGACAGAAGTTCATGCTGTTACACGAGGTGGTCAAAGTAATTCCTGATGTGCAACCTTCAATTGTAAGAAACTTTTTGAGTTTACAATGACTTATAGCACTTTATCCCTGTCTTGCAAAGAAATTTAATGCCCCACGGAGCCTTTAACCCTGTTTATGTGATATACAACAAGTTTATCAATCATGTTTCCTTCTATTTGTATACAAATTTGTTTATTGATATTTGCATGTTTTGAACAATATGCACTCTCCCTTCAATGGGTGCTTCAATGGGTGCGGGTGTGATTTCTAGTAGTAGGCCATAGGTTTTTACTAGTAATTACTTAGAATTGCCTCAATATTGTATAGTTACCCCGGAATTCCATTTGTAGTGGTCCAAAACCATGTCCAATTGATGCAATATGGTGCAGAGTGCGATATACACATCCCATTACAGAAGGACTTACATGTTCTATGCATTTTATAATGTGCTCCTGCTTAGCTACACGTCCAATTATGAAGAGACTTCAAGTTCTATGGGTTTCACAATGTGCTCTCTACTGAGTTCTTTGTGTAGATTGAGCTTACATATTAGATTTACCTAAACATAATGTGTATGCATATAGTCACCAATTTTGAGAACACTGTAATGGCATAAATTAGGATTGCTAGGTGCCGTGATCTTAGAAATTTTACAAGACGGATAATTCTTTCGGAGCATAGTGCCCTTTATTTTTAAAATTTGGTGGATGTAAACCAGGTGCTTTATTATTGAGTGATGCATGTTAATGATCACCTAATTTTTGACCTGTAAATGGATCATGGGACAGCATAAAGAAACATAACCCTTTCTAACTAAGAAATCAATCTCATTTATTCTATCTCAGATCGCCGTTGAACCTCTAGATACAACTATTTATAGACAGTTAAGCAGATTGCATTCGATACATGGGTGGATGAAGAAATAGTTCAAATCCTTGTAGGAACCGACAGCGTACAGAATAAAGTTATTACAATCATAGATCTGAATCTCTTAAATCCCTCCAGGAACCGATGGGGTACAGAATGAAGTTATTACAATCATATTCAACATAAATACCTTTATAACATCGCTCTTTTGGATCCATCGTCAACCATGACCATTGCAGCAAATCTAATAGAACCCAACACCAAATCCAGATTCTCAGAAGCCGAAACTTGAAAAGGAAAAAAAGGAAAAATAATTAATTAGCTTCCTTACATGTGCTTGGGTTTGTCAACAAGATGAACTATGATATAGCATCTACAAACAATAAAATCCAACATACTCATGTTCCCAATAAAGAAAAAAGGAAATATTACAAGGGCCAGGGACTTGATAAGCGGATAGAATCTCCATCTCCATCTTCCCATCCCCTTCTGTTTTTTCCTTGCTTTCATAGTTTCCTTCCATTTCTCTTACCGTTTCTGCCGTTTGCTTCTTTGATTTTCCTTACCCTTTCTCTCGCTTCCTTCGGATTTCCTTCTTGTTAACGCATTCAATCCTTCCCTTTCATCTTTGCAGTCCCAAGTAGCACTGCTGCAACAAATCCGACAGAGCTCCAGTAGTCTTGCATATATGCAAGCAATAAGCAGGGCTATTATTGCGTCTCACACATCAGGAGCCCGAACAAGGCAAACAGAGGTTAATACCTCCGCCTCTGCATTCCATCATTCTTCCACATATCCCAAAAGCGGAAGCAACGGCAGGGCTTCATCCGGCAGCAGCGTCAGGTGTGCAGCAATTCCTTTTTTTTTTTTTTATTTCAGCCCCTATCTTTGGCGCTCGAGCTTGCCTTGGCTATGGCGGCCCATCCCGGGCGTTTTTTGTTTTCTCGGGACAAACAAGCGTATTCTTTTCTAGCAAAGAAGAAGAAAAGAAGAAGAGAGGTGCACCGCCGGATCCTTTTAGTCCAGATCTGCGCCATATCTGCTGCTGCTGGAGCTCGAAGATTTCTTGAGAAACAACACAAAAAGATTATCTTGAAGAAATACTTAGAAACTGCTGTTAATTCAAGCTTGCAAGGTTTTATCAAAACGCTTTGGTTCTCTGCTTATTAGATTTTAATTCTTGGCCAGAAGCATTGTTTCGAATTTACATATAACTTGGATCATTTTCATACTATTCTTGGCAGGTATATCAAGATCTTTGTGGGATGAATTCATATCGTCAGATGCAGAATCTCAATCAATATTTCTCTCTACTTCTGCGATAGAGAACACATATTCTGATCCGGCTTTGCATTCTTTTGATAGTCTTTTGATAGCCAAGGTACAAGCGTACTCATGACTTTGGTTTAAGAATCTGCATTATATTGTTAGTTTAAGTGGGTTTTGCATTGCAGATAGTTCAGGTAACTTCTCTTCGGAGTTAACTTACCTATAGAAGAATATAATCTTTCTTACAAAGGGAGAAGGATGCTGTTTTCTGATTATTGCGGGGCCCCTTCTGATGCTTCCAAAACCGTCCCTGAACAGACTTCGGTAAGTCTCTGCCACCATATCTATCTCTTGCTTAACGATTCCTGGATTTGAACCTATTGTTTATGGATAATCTTGTTTTAGAGTCTAGAAACTTCTGTGATCAAAGCAACGGATTGCCTTACTGTGGAAAGCCCAGTTTCTTCAAGCTTGCTGGTTTTTTTTTGCCATCTGATGCCGGAACTATCAACTAAACATATACATCTTTTTTTGACAATGAGGATCCAGATATTGGACTGCATTCTTTCAATTGAAGCAGTAAAGGGAAATGGGAGGAAAAGGATTTTAACAGACTTGCAATGGATGCAAATAGCCGCGCAAAATGGGAAATACAATTGCAGCGAATATATCAGCAAAATTTATGTCCTGTGCCCCATTAGGTGAGATTTTCTTGCAAGGGTCTAACATGGCTTTTCCAGATTTGAGCTTGCCTATCCGTCTCCTCTAATCTACTGTTAATACAACCTACAAGTGTTACTCTTCCATTCAATACAAACAGCAGATGCAGTTGGGGAGCTAGAGGGCCGATCGTTTTCTTGTGGCATCTTTGTAAGTAGGGTTGCATTGCAACTAGTTTCTTTCCTCAACATCTTCAATTTCTTGTAATGCACTGAATTTCCTTGCAATTCCTTAAACATATAACCTATAGAGAATATCCATAACATGCCACACATTACAGTGATGCAGATCCCATGTTCATGAATATGCTTATGAATAGTAGAAAAAGATGTCATTTTCTGGCTTGGTTCCAGGGATTTAAGGTGTGTTAGCTTAAGTCTGCTCTAATCTGCAGCTTATATCTATTTCCAGCTTGAGGCATTTCTTTCCATCTCCGCCAAACATGCCACACGTTGCAATGAGCCAGATCCCTTGCTCATAGTTGTAAGGAATATGAGGAAGATGCCATGTACTAGTTTTCTGGCATGGTTCCAGAGGCTTTAGGACAACTGTCTGGTATTCTGAACAATGAGACTGCAGCTTATACGTATTCTTTCCAGGTTTAGGCATTTCTTTCCAGCATATAATGTAGGATCAATAAACACACATACTTGATCTGGCCTAAATATAAGTAGTTCTTTTTATTTAGGATGCACTCGAATCGTGGAATGCATTGACATATGTCTGATTTGAGATTATTTAGAGATTGTATGGATTATTTTTACCAGTATGATATTTCCCTACATCCTTTTTAATAACATTTGCCTTGCCTTGCCTTTTCTCTTCTCGTTTGGTTGTCTATCCCCCTCTCCAGAAGTGTTTTAAGTTACTGAAGAGCTTGATGGTTGCAATCAACAATTGAGGTCATTGCTCCAATCTTCACTTCTTACACAATGTCTGCAAACAAACAATCCATGTGGATCCACAATATCCTTGATATGTTTTAGGGTCTTATAGTGGTTGCCAAAGAAGGATTCTTGTCAGGTCGCCTCATTAGAATTTGCCTCATTCATATAACTCCCAAAACCTGATGTCAGATCTCTAAGCATTTTCATTGTAGTTAGCCTCGTCTGCATTAATAGAATGTGGAAAGTTGTGTTTCTCCAAGCAAGATTGACTCCATTCGAATGTGGTAAAGAAACTAGTTCCCCAGAAAAAGATTTTATTTTGCTGCACTTTGTGTCTAACGTGATGTGTGAGACATCTGAACAGTTCCAACCAAAAAGAAAACTTATTCAGATATAGCCATTTCTATAATATGGGCCATTTCCACATCCTTATATGTACATCACGGACAAGAACTTCCCGTCCTTTCTTTGTTTGGCAATATGCAGCATGAATGAATGTCCAGAAGTTGACAAGATCACACTTTCATGCATGGAACTTAAAAGGAATGATATAGGGTAGGCTCATTCATGAACAGAAGATCTTAGAGCATGCTCTACGGACAATTCAAGCATGCCCATTCTTGGCAAGACCCATCCCTGCAGAGAGATATCGGCAAATAAAAACTAAGTTACAAACTGCAAATGTCATGATTATTATATAGAACATGTGAATAATATAGATTCTAAATGTAGTTTATAAATTCCCAATGATTAATGTTTGTGTCAATTGTTAACGTGTGTTGCTTTAATATATTAATACAACCTGCTAGCCAAATAGTCCCCTATTGACGCTCTCACAGTTCAGAAGCAATAATGAGTTCAGAAGCAATAATGGTATTCTCCTGAAACATTACTTATCTATGTTGAAATGATTGTCTGGTACCATAAAACATGATGTCTTGTATTGTTAAACATGGTCAATGTTCAAGGCTATTATATTATATTTGGTGGATTTCAAGGGCCAGATTTGATTTGTGCAGTATTCAGAATTGTTAGTCTGCAATGCCTCTTATGCAATGTTTCTAGGTACTTGTTAAAATCAAATTTGTCATCGTTGTTATAATAGAGACATGTTTATTATTACTATAACCTTTTCTTGCGAAGAATGATGTAGCCACATGTCAAAACCATCTAATTTAATAAGAGAAGTGATAAATTGAAGACATTTCTTTAAAACCACTCTCAAAGGGACACGATATATAGAATCTTGTATAATAATTAATATAAAAAAAATGTTGGCGACAACTAGGACAATGCTCTTCGAAGGGGTCATCAAAAGCCAAAGAAGATAATGCACGCCTACCAAAGTTCAATTAATCAACCAAATTAAAATAACTTGTCAATGGTAAAATGATCATACTAGATATTCAACAGAAAGAAAAAATTCTCTAAAGTAATAGATTTGATAGTGTCATGCCAAATAAAAGCCTTCTAGTGTTGATTTTGTTTGATTGAACCAGTGAGGCCTCCATCAAACTATTGTTGCACATGTTTCTCCATAGTACAATTTTGATTCCAATTCCGAATGCTATTTACACCTAAACTAAAACTAAAGAAAAAAAGAAGAAAAAAAAACATCTACATCAACTAACAATGCCACCAACAAAGATATATTGCCTAACGTGAAATAAAAACAACAACAAATACGTAGGATAAACAACAAACTTATCAATTAGGTACAAACAATACAAATCAAAATCAAATCTCAAAATGGCAGCAGACGTCGACAAGCACAAACCGTACGGAAAAAACTTCCACATTGACCTCTTAGAAGAAACCAAAAGCAAGAAAAAGGCAAAAGAAATCGAAAGACATTACATAAACCTTTACAACACAACAAAAAATGGCTACAACAACCTCATATCCTGCTCTTCCAAACTAAGAAATACTGGTACCTTAAACGGAGGGGCATTATCTAAACTATCCAAACAACATATGCTATTTCAACCACGGACAATAAATTTCAATACAATTTTGCCCTAATACAAAGATAATTCAATTATTTTTTCCTATCCAATTACCTTGCCCTAATTTTCATTCGCCTTTATTTTCTATGGCATCTGGCGTGCCTTTTTGCTAGTTTTTTTTTTTTTTTTTTATAATGTTATTTTTCTACACGAGATATAGAGCAAGGCACAAAAAATCACATCTCAATTTGAAGTCTGTGAAGGAAGATAGAGCAATTCAAACATGACAGGGTCAAAAGTGTCCTTTGCCTTCTGAGAACCAGTACTGGTTCCCAGAACACAGTCGTGATATAAAAATGACAACTTTCAGAAGGAAATCGATTTTTAGTTCAAATTTGGCATATAAGTAGTTCACGAGGTCCTCCATCCTATAAAAATATTTGTTGAGTTTGAATTTGATGCTTTGACCTTTACTTCTATTTTCAATTTTAGGGAATTTATATAAATGGATAGCATTGCTACATATGACTCTAGATTATCCTCCAAAAAAACTCGTTATAAAAGTTTATAAGGATATGAAACCAATGCAAAAACAAGCTCGTGGAAAGGGCAAAAGACATAGTAAAAAAAAATCAAAAACTATATTTACACCTGCCCATTACTGGTCTATAGTTCATTCAAAAATTGATAATATCCTTATATTAGTCCATTTCAAGTTGATTTTTGGGACACGAGTAGCTCTTGGACCACTTTGTTCACAAAAATTATTTGTTGTTCATTATCTTTAGGATTGTACTAGAATAGATAACATCAATTATATTATATCTTCCATGTTTATTCTAAATTTATGCCCTAAGGTGTGACTTTACAAAATCATATCCTCAAAATATCTCATGTCAAGAAACCAATGCAAAAAGAACTAAGGAAAAATATGAAAAACTTTTACTAAAAAAAATCAAGATAGATCGCTATCTATAGTCCAGTTGCAGAGCATCATTGGTCCAAATGACTGAAAGTTTAAAAATCATTAATGGTGCCACCTTAATCAACTTAGATCTCAACTTTCACATATAGTTTACTTGTATGATTCTCTATAGGACAAAATTAATTGATTAGGTTAGCTTGCATAATTTAAGGGTAAGGTTGAAGCACAAAAAATTGAGAATTTATAGGGTATTTATGACCAATTGAACCTACATGGACTTTCAAAAATCATGTGATCAAAGCTAAAAAGCCATAGTATCATTCTATGGGGAAAAATGGATAAGGCTAGTGAACTGGTCTCATGGACCATAAATAGTGATGCTTGCTTATCTAAATTAAAACCTTAGAAATAACATATTACTGTAACATGCAACTAGAGATTTCTATTGCCAAGAAAGGTTTGCATCCATAAAAAATATAATATACATGAAAGATAACTTACATGTAATATTATTCTACTTGGATGACAATGCTTTATAGCAGTAACACGGATCTAAAGTTTATGCTAGTAAGAAATAAGCAGATTTCATGGTGTTTTTTTCAATAAGACCATACAACCTATATAAGAGATCTCTATATATGTCATTTCTCACGTTTTGAACTATTTTAAAGGCATATTTGGGGAAAAGTAGTGTCTCTTTCTATGAACCAAAGAAGCATATATGAAATGTTATGTGGTCTATTTATATATTGTCATGGCTAAACTTCATAACATCCACTTCAATTCAACAATAAACATCACTAACTTAATCATTGTGGAGTTTTGGACCTATAATTATGGAGTTGACCCAACGTTTTATGCTCTAATATGTTAATCTAGATGTTTTACATCATGTTTAAATTCAAAAAATTGCATGGTTACACCCTAGTTACACTATATGTAAGTTGATAAGAGTTATGTTCTATGTAGATATAAATAGAATACATCATTTATTACCCACATGGCATTATGGATGGTTGTTATTGGAACATTTTAACATATACTTTTGTCCAGAATTCTGTATAGTAGATTCTTTTAGTAAATATTGAGGTTAACATGACTTATGAACACTCTAAAAAATCATGAAACTATAGCTAGTACAGTTAGCAACTCATGGCCACAAGAATTAAATCAAAACTTGTTATACTGAGAGAGAAACAATTCTTCAACCTCAAGCATCTTTTTTTATCAAAATAGGGTTTGGCGGCTTCCACCGATGTCAGATGATAGCAAAAAAACATGGAACATAAAACTCAATGTGTTCTATGATAAACAGGCAAATACCTCCAACTTTAACAAGGGTTAGGTCACTTTATGCTAGAAATATCGAAGAAGGCAGTTTTGGACCGATGCAAAAACTGCCAAATTCTCCAATGTTTGAGCAATTACCACAAGGTATAGGTGACCCGATTGGTCTTACAATTCTTAGAGGTTATTAAGAAACAAGTGAAGACTCAAATGATGGTGGTATATTATAAAACTGAAATTTCTTTCGTGAGTTACATAGGGTCATATGGGTCAGTTCTGGTCCATGGATCAGGAATGGTCCCAGGGACATGTCTAATCTTAAACTATTGGTTATGCGGGAAGGTTGTAGCCCATGAGGACCTCTGTGGGCAACTCCTATCAAAGCGTCTATCGAAAGCTCTCATGATTGGAGCACATGGAGTCCGGACAGTGCAAATTCATCTGCAAGAAAAGTGATTGATGATCTGAGTCTGCCTCTTCATCTCTGCTGCCTATGCAAACCCAAAGATGAGTGATGAGGTGTAGATCTCGCTCGGCTACCAACACGTAATCCACGACGTTGGACCGCCTCCTTGGTTTTTATACCTACAGGTGTAACTGACAGATAGTGGCCATTGTGATAGCCGATTGCAGATGACCAAGTCAAAGATGTTGCACATTTGACGCAATTGCCTGCCATGGCGCATAATCTGGTGGGCTCTGTCAACTTATGTTCGTGGCCAAGTAGCCTTTGCAGGGCATAACTGTAATACGTCCTTCTGAGATGTTTGTCTTCTATGGTTAAAGAAATGGTAGACATCTTTTAAAAGACCCTAGGACTCGGCCATGAAAATAGTAACAATAGATTTTGTATGCTCTAAGAGTCTAGATCATTTTTACCTAAAACATTCATATAAACCTTTCCAGGATCTGGAGCTTGGCATTGTAGCTATAAAAGGAGAATGATCATATGGCGCATGTTACAATCAATTGCGGGGCTAGAAGAAACCATGACCCGTGATCATATGGGGGAAAGCCCATGACCCAGTCAATATGCTGAACTTAAGCTAGAAAAATTGGTACCTTGATAGATCGTTGATAAGAGCAGGGTATGATATTTCTGTCTTTTCTCTAAGAAATCTTCTAGTTGGGATGGGACCTCGTGAGGGGATGTAACGTGTCTCTAGGTTAACTGGGAAAACAATATAGGCTTTGTAGTGCACATTTGGTTTTCAAGACCAAGACCTTACCTCCACCATAATTCGCCTCTCCTATTCGCAAAGAAATTAGAAGAGGAGTGGAAGCAAGTAGATTTGTAGCATGTCATACTCTAACACGGTCTTTGTCAATTGTCATTCAAAAACCCATATACCTCTAGGAGTCAAAACCCCGAACTCAACCAACAATGTCCTTGATATAAGACTCACCTTAAATACTTAAGAGAAGCTAGATGTTGCTTGCGCTATGATTTTATGAAGCCCCTTCTTGGTATATTGCAAGTCAATGTATGTTTCATATTTTCCTTCTTCGATATGTTAGGCATTCGCTACATAGAGGCAACCTTAGGTCTTATGGTCATAAAAGAATTAGAAAAAAAGAAAAAAAAAACTTAGACTACTTGCCAATGTGGAAATCCACTCCGATGCATGTTAATGCAACAAAATGATGGCACACTAGAACACGTCATAATCTATCTTTTGTACGACACGATAGTAAGTTCAGGCAACACTTGTGATTACTAACAGAACATGAACTGAAATATAAAGACTTTCATATGTTATAACTATTCAATCCCATGGGCAATCTAAAGTAGATTGTACCTTACTTATGAATAAAAGAAAACCATTAGAAAACACAGCAGCATGATGACTCAATAATTACACATCGAAGGATTTTGAATGGGAAAGAAAAAATGTGCAAGCTCCAATGTAAAAAGGGGTGAAAATATCTTTACCCTGGTTCTGGTGATTCCATCGCGGTGAATACTTTCGCGGAATCCTGAACCCTCCCGAACGGGATCCGTTCAGGAGACCCGTTAGCCCGTGCGGCCCGGTGCGGCAATAATTTCAATCTTGTCGGTGGAATCACATCGGTAGACTACTGGCTGGGCGGAATCACCAAGTAAGTATTCCGCGCGATGGAATCCTAAGCGGCGGAATACGCGGGATGGAATCACCAAGGTGCAATCCCGCCTGACGGAATCACCAAGTAAGTATTCCACGCGATGGAATCACGACGACGGAATACCGCCGGATGGAATCACCCGTCACTGATCCCACGGCACGGAATCACCAAGTTGCAATCCCGCCGGACGGAATCACTAACTTGTTATTTCGTCTGACGGAATCACCATATTCTGATTCCGTCCGACGGAATCACCTATATTAGATTCCGTCCGGCGGAATCACTACGATCTGATTCCAGCCGACGGAATCACGTAATCCTGACCATTCCTCCGGGCGGAATCACCAAAATCTGATTCCGTCCGGCAGAATCACATCACCGTGAATCAACCGGATGGAATCACCGCGAGTGAAGGACGCATCCAGGCCGTTGATGCCACGTCGGCATAGGATATCCGTCGCTATTTTATATAAAAAGCCTATTTAAATTCAGGGCCCAGCTTTTGAATTGAATGCCGGACGCCGGGCATTATTAGCCGCTACTTGCCATCGACAAAATGATTGCATGGTCATTGCCCTATCACCGTGTATGCCACGTGAACCCGCGAATTCGGATAGTGATCCCGCCGAAGGAATCACCACCGTTAGCGCCAAAAAGCCCTTTCTCGCAGCTTCGTTCCGGCGCCTCCGTTCCTCCTTCCCGCTCGAATTCTTGTCCCTTTCTTATCGCTGTTCATATGGATCAAAGCCCTGGAACCTCAGTTAATGAGAACTTCCAGGCAGAATCTTCCGCTAACTCGGCTTTCAATTTTCCTGCCAACAATGCTTTGCCGGAAGAACTGGTAGATTCGGAGGTGGACTCCCCTCCTAAGTTTCCTCCAGGTTTTGAGCCGTTCGGTACCGGTCGATGGTGGATCTTGCATGCGCGGCAAAAGACAGCCTTTGTTAGCTCGCCCAGACTTATTCCTGTGTCTTTGGAGGGAGTCCTCGGTATCCCCGAGCTCGCCCGACGACAAAGTAAAGAAAAGCCTAAAGAAAAGGCCGAAAAGGATCCAAAGGAAAAAGTTGATTGCAAGGAGGCCGAAGATTTGGAGAGGATGCCGTGGAGAACCCTCCTCGTGATTACGCCGATACATGGACGATGAAATGCAAACCGGAGGTTTGATCGGGCGATGGGCGTTGGTATTGTTTATTTGGTGGGTGTAGTAGCGCTTACTCCAAAAAAATGGGATCACGAGATTCACAGACTTCATAAAAGCATTCCATGACGAATGATTACAAGTCGCCACCATTGGCAAGAGGGTCGAAACCAATTGCTCTTAAATGAGCAGGAGGAAGAGGAACTTTGAATTGGTGAAGCCGGAGCGGAGCGGATGAAGATTATCCGTGGGCATAATCTTAGGCGGATTTTGGTGAGGGCTGTGCTAAGGGGCGAGGGCTATGGCGTGGAGGAGCAGATTGAGCACCTGACTTCTCAATCCTGCTATGAGGTCCGCTTGGGTCAATCAATGTGTGGAGATAAGGCGACAGAGAGAAAACTCGAGGAGCGTAAGAGGGAAGCAATTAGAAAAAAAATCGCCAGCAGATTTGGACTGACAGTTGAAGAGATGAGGGCCGAGATTTCATATTCCAGAGAGCAAGCTCAGGTAGAGAATGATGATTTCAGCAAGGAATTCGTGACAGCCCAAGGAGATCTTGCATCCCCCTCCCAGAAAGTGAGGAAGCTCCCACTTAGGAGCTCCCGAGAACCCAAGGAAGAAGAGGGGGGCCAAAAAACAGAGGGACTACCTTGCCCCCTAACCATATAGTGTTTGAAACCTCCAGCTACATTCAGGGTTTGCGTGAGGCAATTCAATCAGCAGGACTCCCCGATCCCAGAGCTTCATCGGATGAGGAGGGCACTTTAATTGAGATTCCCATGATGCATAGGCTGGAAGCCAGTTTTTTTAATTCTGTGTTTTCTTATCAATCAGGTCTTCTTTCCGGCAGGTGGACCTGTAACTTCACATTTAAATACCCACCGACACTAAGCGGCCTGACCATTCGAGTGGGCAAGAAATCATCAGCCAGCTAATTTTGGTGTATGGCAACTTCGCCCAAGATTTCATGACAGTTCCCGGGCCTGGAGACGATGTGGATTGCAGAATCAATGAAGAATGTGTTGGTGCCTATCTACTGTAAGTCACGTTTATAAGCACCACCCAAGCATTGCAATGCTTTGATTCGGTGACTGTGTTGGTCTCTGCAGGGCCTTGATACATTCCATTCCCCAAAATAGAAGATCCTAGCATGTTTTCGTGCATCCTGCGGCCTTTGGCCTTTTTTGCGAAACGGTTTGGAAGGTCAATCGGGTTCATATGATCTGTTTGCTAAATTAATCCCACCGAAACCCTTCATCAGGCAGAATTGGCGGATGCAGAATGTCGGGTTCTATTACTTCCCAGTCATGAGCAGGTAAAGAATCCATTTTAAATCCATTTATGGGCAATTGAACCTAAAATCCGGTTTTGCAATTCTTTCCGGCAAATCAATTGAGCCTTCATATTGGTTTCAGACGCCGATGCATGCCACGCAGGCTTGGACTCCTTGTCCATCTTTGCTCCATTTGGATTCAATGTCGGGCATGCACTTTCGACCTTCTTGCTTTCGCCACTTTGTAAGTTAAATTCTGCCCCTTCCAGGTCAATTTTTGGGTTCCTCTGATTCCTTTGGCCACAGATTTGTGACCGACATTATGAAGAGGTGGAGTTTTGAGTCGTCCAGATTGCACAATGCCCCCTGCGTCTCTTTGAAGGTCCCTCGGCCCGGGAAAACACCGAGATTGCGAATTTACGATTTGTTTCGTCAAGTGGTTCTTGCAGGAAATGTGCAACACCAAAGAGCAGTCTGTGGGTATTTTGTGTGTCCAATTTTATCTTATCTATTCGAACTTCGTGCTAATTTTTCTGATTGCAGGTTGTGGATACTTCGAAATGGTTTGGGCGTGCTGAGATAGACCAGACGAGGTCCTCATTTGCAGTGATGCTACAAAAATTGGGAGACTGTGTCCAGCAAAGAAGAAGCACCTTCCACTTGCCCGAGGGAGATTGGAGTGAAACCGGTGGCCCTATGACCCGTTTAAGGACCAATGGGCCTTGAAATTTTATTATGTTTGTGTGAATATGTGAATAGAACAGCAAAAACACCAGCATTGCTGGGTTTAATCTGAGTTCCCGAATGTATCAGAATTTGAATTCAGTTGAATTTGAATTTGAATGTATTTTAGCGCGAATGTCTTTCGAAATGTTTGAACGTGAATATTCGAATATGCCATCCATACCACCACTTAAAAGATTGAGAATAGTCTGGCCAATGGTCGAAAATCTAGGCTGGTGATTCCTTCGCAAGCAATCTCTACAGTCGTCGTCTATCCGGTGGAATCACAAGTTGGTGATTCCATGCGGTGGAATGCCCGCGCCATCATTACATGCCGTAGGCATTAATTGCTTGTTCACGTCAAATGCCTGCCATTCCGCGGGGCGTGTAACCCGGCGTGCGCAGCGGGCAATGAAACGGCGCCACGGTGCGGCGGGTACAATCGGACAATTTAGGGCAAAATCTAGGACCATAGGCGGTGATTCCACTCCAGCGAGAATCATCCTTCGGGGGGCGGACCCGGCACCATCCGCCAGATTCACTCATAATTCCTTGGCTGCCGGCTCCCGGCAGGCGCCGATCTTCCCGCCCGGCTTGCTTCCCGACCATCGGCTAGTTTCGATTTATCATCATCGGTAGAATCATGTTACCGCTGTACCAAAATCATGTTCTTACCATCTTGCTTTGAGTTCGGGCATGGCGGATTGCCCCGGTAGCCATAATCGGCGGCCTGCGTGGTAGACCTCGGTTTTTAAGGCTCAAGGATTGCTTGAGAGTCTGAGGAAGTCTGCGGCGTCTCAGTCGCAGCTGGTAGAGGTGCCGCCAATTTCTGTCGCCATACCTTGGGCGTGGTTGTGAATGCATTAGAATTCTGTGAAGGTCTCCAATGTTTCACACATCCCCGCAGACTCTTGATGAGGAGGGCAAAGAATCTGTTTGCCTACATTCCGCACGCGAACCCGAAGTGCGAAGGAGGTGTCCGCAAAGTGTGGCTGCAAAGATTATGGTGGTTCAAAGCGAGTGAAGGAGGAGTGCAAGGGCGAGCGGATGACGATGATTTTGTGTTCCGGTTGCTGTTGCAAAGACCCAAGTTACGGGAAGGTCAACCGGTCTACCAACAAGGTGCGAGTCGCTATTCCTTTGATGTTCTTTACTTCTGCTGCAACTAACTCAGTGCATGAACTTCGCAGAGAAAACGAGCCCGCCCCAGTTACAGTGCATAGTTCGCGATGATTGATGAAGCAGGCGCGTCCCTTCTTTTCTTTTCTTTGTTTTTGTTGACACACCTTTCTATGAATCCGGGGGAATTCTGAATCCCTCGTGAGTTTTTGAGTTCCTGGTAGCCACTAAGGGCTTTATTTGATAATACAAATCTAGGTTAACTGATGTACAATGCTTGGATTAGCTTCAAATTGCAACCACATGCAACTTCTCCATGCATACAAACTGGTTTCAACTCAATCTGTGCCATGGCCGTGTATGGTGATTCCATCCCATGGAATATTCTATACGTATTGTGAATTCACACAAAATTTTGAATTTATACATAACATATTTATACATAGAGGGTATAGGTAGTATTTGTACATACGGTATTTCTATATAGATAAGTTAGATTAGACATGGAGTATTTAGAGGTAGTTATACGTGGAGTTATACATAGAGTATTTATACATAGAGTATTTATACATAGAGTATTTATACATACATTGGTTATACATGGAGTAGTTATACATGGAGTATAACTACAAACTTTGCTTATACATGGAGTATAACTACAAACTTTGCTTATACATAGAGTATTTATACATAGAGTATTTATACATAGAGTATTTATACATAGAGTATTTGTACATACATTGGTTATACATGGAGTAGTTATACATGGAGTATAACTACAAACTTTGCTTATACATAGAGTATTTATACATAGAGTATTTATACATAGAGTATTTGTACATACATTGGTTATACATGGAGTAGTTATACATGGAGTATAACTACAAACTTTGCTTATACATGGAGTATAACTACAAACTTTGCTTATACATAGAGTATTTATACATAGAGTATTTATACATAGAGTATTTGTACATACATTGGTTATACATGGAGTAGTTATACATGGAGTATAACTACAAACTTTGCTTATACATAGCGTATTTATACATAGAGTATTTGTACATACATTGGTCATACATGGAGTAGTTATACATGGAGTATTTGTACAAACTTTGCTTGTACATAGAGTATTTATACATAGAGTATTTGTACATCTAGTAGTTAGGGTTATACATGGAGTATTTATACATCATTTGATAAAACCATTTGGAGTTAGTATCAACAGATTATTTCAATATGTAAAGAGCCACTCTGAGAGTCGGTTCATACAGCAGCCTCATGCAAAAGAATCAACACGTGTCAAGATCATACCTGCCAATGAAGATCTAGGCAAGGTTTTCCATTTCATATTCCTTCCAACCAATTTTCCTTTTCTTTGCCTCCCTCTTCCCTATTTCCAAGAGTGGTTTCACCCTAGCAAGACTCGTGCCATAAGCCTCCTCTTCCGTCAACACTGGCAGAGATGTTATGGTTGTGTCATTGGCCTCCTCCTCGTTCATCCTTTCAAGTCTTGTGTCAAGCTGTCTCATCATCACTTCTGTGGCTATGAGGAGGGTGGGTTCCTTTGGCGCCCGGCTCCATAACCCTAGCAACACAAGACTCCAAAGATGCCCTAGCATCTTCCATTGTCATGCCAACTTTTGGGGTTGGTCTAATGTCCTCTAGACTACTTATGTCCACCTCGGGCCCTTCAAGGATATTGGCATGGGTGTCACCAGATCTACATGGGCGCAAGAGCTCCATGCCACCACATGCATTTCCATGTTGGGACCCTAGAACTTGAAGGAGGTCTTGATCCACAGTACCTATCCATCATTTGGATAACCTTCACTTGGTGTTTGCAAATGTTCCCCTTGAAAAAGCCCATGGGCAATCACAACTTCGCCCAATTCTTATTTGCCCCATTGACAAAGTAGGGTTGGCGGTTCAAATCAAGGGTTTGGACATAGGCCTCTCCTCCATCGAGGTCCACGAATGTGATTTGCATCATCGGGGAATTTGCCTAGCCCCTTGAATAGCCGACTCTATAATTTGCTCTTGTGATGTGTTTATCACAAAACCAGCTTCCTTCAACCCCCTGTCAGCAAGCAAATGATACAATATGGAGGGTTAGTGCGTACATGAAGCGAATTTTAGTCACTTCTAGTAATTACCTAGAGTATGCCATGTGGGTCTCCACATCATGGACAAGCATGTGAAGTAGCCAATCTATCCTCCCCTTTTTTAATTGGGACTTGGAAATCCGAGGCAATTTTAGTGCCTTGTCTTGAAGCCTCTATTGCAACATTGGTTTCTTGATTCGAATGGGGAAACATTCTTGTGGCGAGGACCCACTCACAAATGTTGCGAGTCCATTCTCGACTCATGTAGGCCGCCAACTTCGGATATTGTGAGTACTTTCTCTTTAGTGCTTCCAACTTCCTCGAAGCCTCTTCTCTAACAGCCTCTATGTAATCATCCCCATACTCATTGTTACCTGGGGGACACTTTGTTCCATACATGATCTCGCCCAACTCCTTGAACATTTGGTTCCTCAAATCTTTATTCTTCACGTTCTTTGTCAACCACTTCAACCAATCTCTCCTCACGTGCCAGATGCAAAGGTTGACACGTACGGTAGGGAAAACCTATGGTGGAGGGGGAAGTTGACACATAGGGTTAGTATGGAACCAAATTAACCAAAATGAAAACGAGGATAACTAGGAAACATTGTTACCTTCTTTATTGCATGTATTTCAGCATCACAAGAATCGGTGATAAAACATGAGGGCTTCCATGTCGAGTCGTGGTGTTCAATCCACACTTTCATAGCTTCTAGCCATCTAGCTATTGTCTCTTTCTTCTGGGTATTCGTGACAATCCAAGCCAGTGGCATCCCATTGAAGTGGTCATCGAATCCAACGAGAGTGAAGAGGTAATACCTATTTAAATAGAAACACGCTTTAGCAAACCTAATTTCCAAGGAACCTAAAAAGGAGCAACCATACCTCTTCTCGTTTGTCTTGTAGGTGGAGTCAAGGCATATAGCTCTATCCTTTCCAAATCTCACCATGGCATCCCTTTGAATGGGAGTCATGACCCCAAGTTGAAAGATGTCACCTTGTTCATAGTGGAAGACACAATCTTGGTGTTGTTGGACCCACATGTGGACGCTTGTTGCTTGGTCTTCATGCAACTTCCATACATTTCGAGCCACCAATTTATTAATATTGTAGACATCATGCATCTTCAACATGTCGTCCCTGGAGAGCCCCTCCAAACCAGCCACATCCTTCTTCAAGTTCACCCTCTCTTGGTGGATGTTCATCACCATTCTAGGTGTTATATAGTGCAATAGCTTCGTTTGATCCATTCTTTCTTTTCAGTCGATTAAGAGCCATGGTGCTAGCCTATACCTCAACCCTTTCTCAATAGGTTGTTCTTTACCATGGCATATTGCACCTTGCTGGTTCACATGATCCCATTTGTGGTACGTAATTTGAGTGCAATTGGGAAGAAGATAGAGCTGCTTCAAAGTAAAATGACATTGGCAACCCCTTCTAATACTCTCCCCTCTCTCAACCCTCTTCCTTCTTTGGCCTGGAGGGGGACGTCGATCCTCAACAACATGAGTGTTCTTAGAATTATCTTCTGGCCCAAAGACACACCAGTACCTTTGTTGCACCGGGAATGAATCCGACATGCTTTAAAATCCAAACAAATTATCACAAGCCAGGGAAAGGAAATTCACACCTCTTCAAAGTCAGATATGAACCTTTGCCCGGTTTGGATAGCTCTTTATTCCTTTGAGAGCTTCTTATGTAGAAACTGCATGGTGCTTCCCCACTTTTTTGCTCCCCGGCTATGAAATCCCCAACCCGTGAGGTGGGAATGTGGCACACCAAACCGGGTTGAGTACCTCCTCCACGTGGTTTCGGGACTCGGTGCTCTAACATAACCCGGGGTAATCGACCGTGATCGAAATGCCCTTCCGGGAGTTACGTTTGCGGATGCCCGATTGCACCGCCAATAAAAATGATATCAGAGCTTGCCCCGCTGCAAGGACATGGAAATCAGTTGTTCCAGGAACTAACCTCCTCGATCTTCTCCTCCAGATCCATCCCCAGCTCCCACGCCGCCGGCGGGTGAGAATGCCGTGTGATTCCCTGATGAACGAGAAGGTGATTCCATCGCATGGTACCGAGCAGGGGGTAGAGGAATGCATATTTTTAAATTCGGTTGGGTTGGACTCAATTTTACACCGCGGGCCGCCGATCCGGTCCATGAGTGCGGCCTCGATGTTGAAACGCGTGTCAACATGCAACCGTGCCTCAAAGGCTCTCGGGTGATTCCATCCGGTTGATTCACGGTGATGTGATTCCACGGACGGAATGACATTCGTGTGATTCCGCCGATGGAATCGGATTGTGGTGATTCCGCCGGGAGGAATGGTCAGGATCACGTGATTCCGTCGGCTGGAATCAGATCGTAGTGATTCCGCCGGACGGAATCCAATCTGGGTGATTCCGCCGTATGAATCCGCCGTGGGTGATTCCGTTGAACGGAATCGAATACGATGATTCCGTCCCCTACGATTGCAAGTTGGTGATTCCGCGGTGGGATCCGTGGATCGGTGATTCCATCCCGGCCAGATTCCGTCGTGATTCCATCGCGTGGAATAATTAAGTGGTGATTCCGTCCCAAGCAAAGATTCTAATGTTGTGATTCCGCTGAAGTATACAATGGTCGATTCCATCCGGTAGGTATTCCGCCGCGTGATTCCATCGCGGGAATAATTAAGTGGTGATTCCGTCCCCGCAGTTTTCTACCGCCAGATTCCATCCTGGGAAGTATAGATCGGATGGCCGTCTTTGTCTGCACGGAACGGGCCTCCGGAACGGATCCCGTTGCCGGAGGGTCTGTGATTCCGCGGGAAAGTATTCACCGCGATGGAATCAACCAAAACCAGGGTAAAGATATTTTCACCCATGTAAAAAGCAAGGAAAAATAATCAACAATAATGAGTACAAACACGTCAACGCGTTATGAGTAAAAAATCCATTCTAGAAATAAACACGATATAAGGAACGCGTCCCCCCAACAAGTCATAATTCTGCTTTGGAAAAGGACGCTACTAACAATAACCTATTCCCATGTTGTACACTTTTATCTTAATAAAAGCTCATGTTGCTGACCAATTTATGACCGTTTAAAGACATGTACACGATGGTGTACTAAAACAATGTATTTTATATAAAGTTGACCATTGTGTAAATGAGATGCACAATGAAAATCTGTTTTCGAGATATTGACACAGATCCTTTGTTAGTAGAAAATGATACAAACACCATTTTTGAGATCCTCATTCGAAGAAAATGATACTAGCAATATTTATGTGAAAAAAAGGACATTCAAGGTGGACCTGGTAATTAAAAATTGGTACATTCTTGAGATCCCCATTAGAAGAAAACGATACCAGCAACATTTATGTGAAGAAAAAGGACATTCACAAGGTGGACCTGGTAATTAAGAATTGGTACTGGCCTAGCCTAGACTGACATATTTGGTGGAGATGGTCCGGATCTGGATCTGAATATGCATATGTGCATTTTGGAGTTACTTGTCATATGAAAACATTTTGATGATGTTCATTGTTTTATCATCCTTTCATTGTATAAGACTGGTTATCTTGCACCCCAATTCAATAGGAACCATTGTGGAATCCTCCCTAGTTTAGTGTTGAAGCATAAACTTTCATCATATTCCTTTCTTTGCGTTAAAGAGCTTCATGTGAAATTCTAGTTGAGACCAACTCTTGTTAGGAATTGCCTATGTCATAGTGGTGCCTAGACGCCGATAATCTTACAACATAGAGGGGGTGGTGATTATGGGGGGTAAAATCCAGGGGCGTCTCGGCGCCAATAATCTTACAACATAGAGCGGGTGGTGATTATGGGGGGTAAAATCCAGGGGCGTCTGGACGCCAATTAGCTGACCTTATAAAAAGGGGTGTTGATTCTAGGGTGAGAATTTTTATACGGCCATGATCTCTTCCAATGATTTGGGAACTGATATTGCAAGAGAATATACTTTGAACTTTTGTGGCTGTTGATTCTAATAAGTATGGACGCCCATGCATTGTTGTCGTTGTCTGGTGACTAAAGGGCGTGACAAATAAATAAATAAATAAACAAATTGGCAGAAAAATACACAAAACATATGTGGTCCCATGTATGGTACATAAAAGACATGACAAAGACGTATGTATGGACACGACGTACGTGTCGACAAATTATAGGTGATCATAGGACCAATGGAAAAACAGGATCGTATTTTATGCTAAAGCGGAAAAGGCCTTGGAGGCTGGGCGCCGGTCTAAAAGTTCAATTCTTTCGCCGCGCTTTCCCGGCGATTTTGAGAATCTATAATCCGGTCACTGACAGCCTGTAAACTTAGGAACCCTCTTTCCGACGCCGACAATAATGCCTTCAGTTTTATATTCAACGGCCCCGATCCAATCACCTTGCAACCCCTCGTACCATCCCACCTGTCCAGCCCCCGTGCCAGCACCCGCCCCGATGACGCCACGTGGCTGCGCCTAATCCTCGCCGTCGCCAGCTCATGTCGCGGTCATAAGCGCGTTTTCTTCTGCGTATTAGATGCTCTCGCGCTCTTCTTCTCCCTCCTTTCAAGCCGTTTTGTGCTTGCAAATCCGGTGGATCTATCCTTGCATTTTTTTCATTTGATCACAATAGGTAAATCTAAATCCCTTCAGCTATGGCGGGATGCCGGATGATGCACTTTTTAAGCCTCTCTTGGGCCGCATTGTTTCTCTGCTCATTCCCAGATTTTGTTTCTGCTTCGAAATCCGACAGTTTATCAGCTCCTGCATCAAGTTCCGTTCTAGCAGCATTGCTTGAGTCGCATTATACAGATATGGTGGAGCTCATTGAAGCAGCTGGGCTCTTGCATTTGTTAGAAGGTACTGTTTCTAACGGAAATGTGACAATTTTTGCATTTGAGAATGAATATTTTGAGCATCAATTTGATTCCGAGTTCAAAGCTTATTTGTTGCAACCCGCCAATTTGAAGGCTCTTCAGAGAGTGCTAAAATGCCATGTAATAGATCAACGGATTGGTTCTGCAGAGTGGAAAAACGGGACTATTGTTTCTTTATCAAATGATCCCCTTCATATTTCACAGCAAGAAAATGAATTTAAGGTAGAAAGATTTAGCTTAGTTTCTCCAGATTCTATTATTAGGGACGATGGCATTGTGCATGGAATCTATGGATTATTAATTCCCGAGGCAGTGGAAAAAGCATACAGTGCCAAAAGATTAGAAAACGTGGAGCCTGCTCTGTTTCCAACAGGGGCTCCCGTATTGGATCTGTCAGCCATCCTTCTGGCAAAGCCAGTTATCCAAAAAGATGCTCCAGATCATATTGTCAAGCACAAACATGAATCATCTGAGTTTGACATTGGCTGTGCACCAGCTCCAAGTCCAGATGGAGACCTATACGGAGCAAATGGAGATGAGAGAGTATCAGATTTTGTTTCTGCGTTGGTAAAATATGGCGGATACAATGAGATTGCAGATTTGCTTGTTAACTTAACTTCATTTGCATCAGAAATAGCAAGGCTTGTGAATGAAGGGCACAGAGTAACTGTGTTAGCTCCAGATGATAAGGCTATTGGAAATCTGAGCCTTGAGCATCTGAATGAGCCAGGGGGAATTGAGGCACTTTTAACCTATCATATTATTCCCGAGTATCAGACAGAGGAAAGCTTGTATCATTTGGTTAGAACTCATGGGCAGGTTACATTTGAAACTCTAAGAAGTTCGTTTAAGCTGAAGGCCAAGGAAGCTGATGGAACTGTGGAATTTGGTGAAGGAAAGCATGCTGCTTTGTTGTATGACCATGATATTTACGCAGATGGGAGAATTGCTGTTCAAGGCATTAACAATGTCCTTATGCCTCAAGTTTCTTCTTCGGATTCTCCATCTCCATCTCCATCTCCTTCTCACAGTGCTCCAGCTCCATCCCCACAAGCTCATTCTCATAGAAGAGGAATCTCTGAAGCTTTCCATGCCTTTTTCTTTGGTAAGTCCTGATTTTGTTTTTATTAGAATAACCTAAACAAGGATTGCAAATCTGATGCCTTTTTCTTTGGTAAACCCTGATTTTGTTTTTATTAGAATATACTATGTTCTCTGCCACAAGGATTGCAACCTCTGATGCTTTAACCTGAACATTTTGCAGGACAAAATAGGAAGCTAAGACATACAACACCTGTGCCTTATTTCTAGACATACAACACCTGTGCCTTATTTCTAGATTGTAAAAACGTGAGTATTCTGTGGCTTGTCTCATTCTCAGACATGCAATTTGTCGTTTTGCACTGCCTAAAATTGATTTCTTTATCGTGGCGTTTGCAGGTAAATAGTGCTGCAGAATTGATTCAGATCTGTGGAAGAGAATAGGACGATTGAAATATAGGTCAACAGTAAAATTGACAGATTGGAATTCTTTGGGCTCCATTTTTCTGGTGAGGAACTGTAAATATGAGAGGGATCAAGCTTATTTATAGATTTCTTTATAATATTGGAATCTGGAAGAAACGCTCCTGTTTTAGAGTAAGGGAAGGGGAGCATTGAAGAGTAGGTGAAAATAAAGCTTTTAAAGCTCGTGATTTCTTTAAATCATGTGTAAGTGCGACAGTTCATTGGGATGAAATTAAATACTCTTTTAACAGTTTCCGTTTGTGGTTAAAAATATGCCGTCTTTATGGCAGCTGGCGCACCATTTTTTATCTGCCTCTTGTCAGAAGGAAACTCGTTGGCTATTTCCTTCATTAAACCCTTGGCTTGTTCAGAGATAAAATACACCGGAGTTTAAATATATGTAAATAAATGTAATATTGTATCGTTGTTGTGTCCGAATCGGACGCATAAAAACGGGAAGTTATCTCGCTAAATTCACATCTAGCAATCCAACGCCAAATATATTAGCCAAATATATTGGACAACCAAAAACAATAATTATTTTAGATGTGTACACGAAGAAACAAAACTACAAATCTACATGATTGGACTAGGAGGCAGAATATAATGTAAGTGGAGCATCTTAGATAAATTAGAGGGCTACAACTAAGGTTTCAGTCAACAACAAACAAACAATGTTCCAAGGAAAAGGCAATGAAAAGATCAAACATATGGAAAATTTTGCATTACCTACGCCAGAGATTTCGTACAACTCAACAATTACCACCTTCTCATAACAAACCCTTTGCCTTCTTTGACATGATAGTTTGTCTTAATAGTGATGCACTTGTGCCATGACATGGAGAAAACATGGCTCATGTCAACAGAAATTCATTAAGGTTCTTTGGCCTGAATTAAAGGGCTACTATATTTCCTTTGCTCCTTTGTTTATCAACGCGCATCAATGGGTGTTCCAAACGGGCAACCCATTGATGCATTAGCATCTTTTTTTATGTAATCGGCAACTAAACTTATACATCTACGTGATTCTGTGGTAGATAACTACACGTATAGGTGGAAGGTTTTTTGTGGGAAACAAGTAGCGTGGCAACACGAGGGGTGTTAGCCCCTAATGCCTCAACTGGTGTTGCCGCTATTAATTTCCCACAAGAAACTTCGACACCCAGACGACTAGCTGATGTAAGCCACAAGGGTTTGAAATTTTGGTGATTGTGGCATAGCTCGAAACGGTGCTACCACACATTTTAAACTAAGAAATTATCCAAAATAAACTTTAACAAAAAAAGTTAGGAAATCTAACCACATGGTGGTACCATTTAGAATTACTTATATGGTCTAGTGGCAGCAGCGTTGGGGAAGTTCCCCGGGAGCGGTAATCCTACCGTCCCAGATGGACAATTATCCGTCCTACCTGGAATCACGACGGATTCCATCCTGCCCTTTTTTTTACCTATTTCGGATTCTTCCTGCCTTATAGCAGAGGGGACGGCATTTATAGGCCTACTTATGCTATGGCGCCATAATTTTTTTCTCTGTGTTTGTCTCCGCTTTCTACAACCTTTTTATGCCATAGAAGGATAAGAAAGGATTTACTTGAAAGAGTAGCCCGTGAAGCAGTTCTACATGAAGATCAAAAGCTTTTTGAGGATCAGAACCACGATCATCCGGAAAATAGAGGAAGGATTGTTTTGGGTATATATGATCTTCTTTGCATTCTGGCCTTTTCTAGGATTGAATCCGCCCCTAAGCTGTTGTTCAGAACCTAAGCTTTGTTCAGAACCAGGATCTGCTTCCAGAAAATCATCCTGTATTAAAGAACGAGGATTAAAAGGTTATTCAGCAAGAGATCTGGAAGAGAAGATTTTTCTGTAGTTCCTTTTATTGCCGAGGTAGCTGAAAAACCTGGTTCGGTAAGTATTGATCACTGCTTTGTGTTAAATGTTTGTTCTCTATCTTGGTTTGCAGGTTATAGAAACTGCTAAATAGGACGAAGAAAAATGTTAGGACGATTCTTGAGTATGGTTCATATGCTTCTACTGCATTATTACGTTTCAGATAAGGGATATGCATACTCCATAATTTTTTAGTTCTTTCTTGATTAAACAGTGAATGCAAACCAATGTGCATAATATTGCAGTCAGTAATAGATAAATGTCGCAAGGCAAAGATGCGCTTATGAATCTGCCTACTGGCTAAATAAATGCATTGGGCATGGTTTTAATGATTTAAATGTATCTTCGTTTTGTAATCACAGATTTTTAGACCATTCTTACTATGGCATAAAGAGCTTCAACTTTGGCCTACCTTCCTGAAAAATTTGTTGCAGAATACTCAGATGCCTTACCATATTAGGAATGGCCAAGTTTGAGTTGCTACAAGCTTTTTTTTAGAAGTACAGGTTTATAAATTTGTATGTGATGCAACACAGTTGAGAAATATAGTTTTATATGCTTCTTCACTTGAATCTTGAGTTAAAAAATGAATGCAAGAAAGATTTTCTTTATTCTTAAGTGCATGTTTTTATCTATTTTGCATTAAGACTCTCTGTTCCAACACATTTCATTCTCTGTTATCACAGAAAGGGGCAGGTGAAAGGCCTCGATGTAAAGATTAAACACAAGTTTTCAATTTTAAAAATTTCCGGTTGGGAAAATAATCGTAGGGAGCTTCCGATTGGAATTTATAAATTCCGAATGACCTGGAGAGTGTTAGGAAATTTTCCTACTGGGGACAAAAAGTTTTCCCAACACTAGTGGCATGACCCTAAACTGTCACACCGGAGGTCACGGGTTCAAATCTGGTCAATATCGGTCTGGTAATGGGAACCTTAAAAATTCATTGCATCGAGGTCATGGGTTCAAGTACAACCTTAAACCTGCCATATGTACTCGATAATCACATGCAAAGCAGCTCCCAATAATCACAGATTTATTCTATTTGTAACACTTGGGTCGAGGGTCCAGTAGGACGAGAATTTGCTCTAAATTTCACTCAGCCTTCATCCTTCCTCGATCATTTCAATCTGCTTTTTCATTTGGTCACAGTCCACTTTAAGATGTGGTCCTCCACATTAAAAGCATTTGCTTTTTCTTAATGAAGACGTGTCATGTTGAATTTCCCATCGTGCTTTCTGTGAGTTGTCCTAGTTATCTTCCTTATTCGATCTTTGCTGCTTATTCCCTTTATTTGAAGTCTTGTTGGTGTTCTATCATTGTTGTAAAACCATGCCAGCATGTATTCAAGCTCTATTTGATCAAAGGGAGGCTCATTCATTTCCTTTTTGGGTTGCCCCTAAGGGGGCAAACCCTTGTTTATGTGGGGTATATGCCAGTATATGCCCAGAATATGCCGATGACTGCTAAAAACCCATTATTGTCTGTAAATGCTCGGTCACTTGTGTTAGTGGGCAGCACTCTTGGAAACCGGATAACTGGTGGTGTTCTGGCGATGGTGGGTGCTGTAGCTCCAACTTCTTCCTAGGCCCTTAGCTGCACAAAGACCGCTCAACAAGCTTCACTCCTGGGTTCTTGGGCTTTTCTATGCATACGATGGATCATTAAAGCTTGGCATACAGGCTTCCAAAAGTGTCAGATAGGCAGCCCAAAGACGACTTCAAACATCTCCTTTGGTTGGCAGTGCTTTGGTTGATATGTATGCGAAATGTGGATCACTTGGTGAGGCAAAAATGCACTTATCGGCATTGAAGATGATAGTTGAAGTTATCTTTTCCGGTGCTTGGAAATCTATCTTTGCAAGGAAAACTCTGGAATAGGTAAACAATACTTTGGAGCGAAGCATTCAAATGCATCGATTATGGAGCTTTAGTTTTCCAACAAGTTTTTGAGGTCATTGCAACCACGATATATTATCCGATTACCCAATTGCCTAATTGAATGGGCGAACATCACAAATTTGCACACGATTGCATTGACATGTCCCTGGTCATGCTTTCTGTGGCAAACAATCAATATCAACAGGAATCCTTTAACCTCACATCAATATTTATTATACAGGTGGTTGTCCTACCATAAACTCCGTTGTTATCTTCTCTGTATAGCTTTGGTTCTTCTCCCGGATAAATATGATTTATAGATGGTTGGCGTCTTGGCTCAATGACAATTGACAGCTTAGCTAGGAATTGGTGGCTGCACATATGTCGTCCTGCGTTTCATGTTTTTTGTCCATGCATCTTTCATGATGCATATCTGTTTGAAGAATAAACTGGCACTTCTAAGGCTTGCTACTGTTGCAACCAGCGTGATTCAGTTTGGCATTCAGTTTCATTCATACGTAGATTGGCATTCAGTTTGGTGCCTTTAGAACATTCATTTAAAAATGCCACTTTTTCTTTTTATCGACTACATCATCAACATTGTCAATTGTTCATGGGGTTATAAGACATGCAACAAGTATCATTTCTTGGGTGGATCATTCACTGCAACTCGTGACACTAGGGTATTCATCATTAAGGGCGTTGTGGATTCAGAAGATCTGCCATTGAACATTTCAAGAAACATGTTGCAGCAGAATAACATTCTGAACCATGTCCTCAATATGACTGATAAGGCATGCATTGTTTCCCTTTGAATCAGCTCTTATTATAATGTGCCCCATGTTGGCTCAACTCTGCAGGATATCATGACCCAGCTATGGTCATGAGGACCGAAATGATGGATGGCATGAGTTTCATGTTTATTGGGCAGCAAAAGGGAAGGAAGACAAGAAGATTTATCGTAAATTTACAATGCCTACACCTAATGGGTAGGGCCTCTTTAGTATTTGATTCCTTATCTATATTGTTTAACATGTCTTGAGATCTTACTGTGCATTTGTATTTTGAAGGTATCGCAAGGCACTGAGAATAACGAGGCATGCTGAGCAGCATGGATTTCCTTACATTTGATAATACTCCTGTTGCATATGCAGGAATTGAAGCCGAAGAATGTGGTCAGGTACATTACATATGACGATACGACTTGGCAATCAATGTTTTTTGACTTCATATTTTCTCCAGAGTGAGGCGAATGCTGCCAATCTGCGACAAAGGTTTGGATTGAAGGTTCCAATTATCTCGACTGTCATTGGTGAAAATGGCTCGAGACGCCTTTTGCAATTGGTCGCGGCGAACAAGATGCTAATCCTTGAAAATGCTGTGTACTCATTCTGCGTATATGGTTGTTGAGAACTCTCTTTTATACCAATAATTGCTAATATCTTACTGCCCGACATGCATTTATGGAAGTGATCTATGCGTTACATTTATGATGTATTCCTAAAGATTGTTCTTCATCTTCCTCTATATATTTTTCTTAGAGTAGTTTTAATTAGTATTACTGGTATTATTGCTTAGCCTTTGGTATACACAGCTAGCTATGCTATGTATATATATTTTCTGCCACTGAACATTGGCAGTTTTCTTTACATGCAGCCCTGATGCTTGTGCAGCTATCCTTTGGAGAACAGCTAATGATTCACCACCTCAGATTAGACCATGTTAATAAACGGCCTGTGGAGTATGGCAATTTTCATTGTAGATGCCTTGCTCAAGTGCCATCTGCCAACAAGAAATGCGTATCTAACCAGGAAGATATAAGCTTAGAGACGCTGCAAAATACTCTCTGAACGTTCTATAAACAACCCACTTTTGATATGAATAATGGTTCTGTTCAGATTTGTAGACCAACTATGTTGTTGTTCATGCAGCTTATTGTTACACATAATATCTCCTCTGTACTAAAATTATCTGTACATATTCTATAATAGAAGATAAGCAAGATTTATTCAGCTGTTCTACACATGAACTACGCACTCTGATAATGTGAGGTCGTTTTTGTGGTAAAAATTCATTCTTGATCTCCTTTATTACTTCTCTCCTTGCATTATTATTGTTCTTTATTTACGACCCCCTCTTGATCTGTTCCAATTCTACTACCATAATTATTGCCCTAATGCTTGGGGGATGTTGTTTAATTGTTTGCAATTGACAAGAAGCTGCAATCAGAATAGACTGTTGCTAAGATGACAAATAAATTCTCCTTTGTAGCATTTTAAAAGTACCAAGTGTGTGTTTTATTAAAGATACAAGAGGCGATTATTGAACATTTTGATTCTTGTGATACGATGCACAATATCACGAAAATGCGTTCAAATGTTTTTACGTGGTATATCCCGGCACGCGTTCAAATGTTTTCTATGGTAGCTTCTGGAGTTTACATGTGAATGTTTGTTGTGAAAAGTTGAGGTGACATGGAGATGTTGAGTGTTCCCATAAAGTCACGTGAAATTCTTCTTGATCTTTTGCATTATAAATGGCACCTATATATACAAGTCTTTGCTATTTGACGCGTTTGTTTTAGTCATTGCACTTAATTGTCAGATTCCTATAAAATCGAATCTATTAATTTAAATCGCAAGGATCACGCAATCCCCTTGCAAGTGGGTTTTTTTTTTTTTTTTTTTTTTTTTTTTTTTTTTTTTTTTTTTTTTTTTGGTTGCACGCCCCCCGCCCCCCCCCCCCCCGCCCGGCAACTCTTATTCAAATACATCATTGAACCATTGTGAACTATAACATTGGCCTTTGCTTTCTAAAGAGTAACAAGGGGTTATTGCATAACCTATAGATATGATTGATATCACATTCTAATCAATCATTAAACGTTCATTCGCACAACATCACATTTGCCTAGAAATTATGCCTGACAGAAAGCCCAGCAACGTTGGGCACTTTTTCTAGTGTCTTACATAATGTTAGAACTTGCATGTAACATAATGCAACAGAAATGCAACACTGAGCAACACAATGCCATAGCATAATTTGCTATTATCAACCTCCACATAATTTTACTTGTTGGCCTTCATTAACAGCATGTTCTTCATTTGGACTTTCCAGATTCAAGGCAAGATGATATAAAAAAAAGTTGCAAAGTCAGGTAGTCATCATAGAGTTGAATGGACTAAAAACCGACTTGTTGCTCTATCTACAGTGCAGATGCTTGAAAGATTGAGGCTCTTAGATTTTAGCCCAGCAAAAGTCCTGGCCAATTATGCATAGTGCTTTTGTAACCAAGAATGTAGCCATATGATGTGTTTTAACATCACAATGATGCATACTGATACCAAATGCATTTGTAGATTCAGGAACTAAGTATTTGACAGACTACAAAGACTTGTTTATTTGAGTCAGTCCAGCTATCTACAAAATGTAGATTGGGGTGCTAAAGTTTCCTGCAATTCTAGCCTATCACCGTGCTGCTACTTCAAAATTTTGCGTTATCTTCAATTTTCACATTGACGGTCCAGGAAAATACAATATAGCGACTTCCTCTTTGAATCGAGTTCCAGTGAGACGAAAGAGGGGCAAGCTGTGAAACTGACTCTAAAATCCAGCTTCAGAGCCGTTTCGTAAATGTTGCCGAGATTTGGAGGTATCCATGAGACAGAAGGGCTAGGTGCAGAAACTCTGGTTGCATTTATTGGTTGCCTGTACGTCAGAAGGGCTAGGTGCAGAAACTCTGGTTGCATTTATTGGTTGCCTGTACGTCAAGAGAAGAATAAAAGGATCTAGTTTGAGGATTTTGAGAGCAAACATCATTCCAAAATTACTAATAGTCAAATGTAAGGAAAATGTCTAATATTCTTTACGCTGGCTTTCCTTCACAAATGTCTAGATAGGAATTACTTGCTTGTATGTTGAAGCCCAATCAAATGTGTATCTAGATGATTACAGGATTCTATCTTATTCACTCTGTCAACATTTTGGAACATGCATATTTGATGTCACCATATCAATTTGTATGGTGTAAGACCGACCTTTAGGTGTCAAACCATGATCAAGCATTGAGATATAGACAAATTCTTAAAGGCTAAAAAATACCACTTAAAAATAACCCATTCTAACAACAATAAAAAAATAACAAGTAATCTAATTGTTTGCATTGCAAAAAAAAACAAGTAACAAGTAATTTGGTTGTCACCTTGCCAAAGTCTTCTGGTGTGCTTTTTACTAGGTTTTTTTTTTTTTTTTTTTTTTTCCTACCATGGAGGGCAACCCTCCGGTCTTGCAAAGACCTTGTTTTCTTTTGTTTCGACCATGCTATTTCATTACAGAAGGCGACTAATCGCATTTTTACATATCCCTAGGTGCTTTGTTTTCTAGCTGGTTCATGTGTTGAAATGAGGCTGAAAGTCTCACTTTCTCAACTGATTTGTTGAGAAAGTGCACATTGGTACAAGTGTTTCACAAAAAAATTGGGACGTTTGTGACACATTAGTTAGAACGACCTCTCATTCCCAATGAGCTTGTCGAGCAACATGTGTCTAAGGATTCTCGACAAGCCAATACCAATGATAGAGCTTGCAAGTAAAGTAAAAACTTGATAATTGAGAAAAGTTAAGTTAATAACCGAAATGCATTTTTTATAGTGAAGTTTGAACTACAAAATATCATAATCATTTTCTATGACCTATGGCTAGTCCAATGGATTAGAAATTAAGAGATTGTGTGTTCAAGTCTCTGGAGGTCCATTATATGTCCTCATGGATGCTGCCAATATGGAATGACTCTCTCTCTCTCTCTCTCTCTCTCTCTCTCTCTCTACACATCCTCATATCACTTACTGAGGGAAAATGCAAAGGTGACACCCACCTATAGATATTTAGCAGTGGAGTTTCCTTCTACCATGTACTAGGATACTTCCATCTAGTTACGAGTGACAACCATGGAAATCAATGTATGCAATACAGAATAACAATCACAAAGTGAAGCTGTATGACTCCACCCATCCGTTGCACTTATTTATGGTCTTTTTGAAGCCCGTTCTTCTATACAGAACCAAAGTCTGGGGCCTAATAGTCTCTCTTGCCACCTAGAATGACTTGAAAGCCTTCTTACGGGCACTGGTAGTAAAATCCACGGTCCCATATCAGATTCTACTGCAGGAAACAAGTTTTTTGCCTCTTCAGAGAGCAGCCATAGATCGTCACATCGGCTATTTTCAGAACGCTGGTCAGTATGGCTGATGTGACGTTCATGTATTTATATGGTATATGTATACATACACCAGGGCAAAAGTAGACCCTTATGGGTCGATAGGGGCTAATTCGAACTAACCTAAAAAGGTTTTTATTAGCTATGCTAAAATATAAGTAAGTAAATAACCTAATTAGGCTAATTAGGTTATTAATTAGTAAAAGTTAGCCAACTAGGCAGTGCCACCTAGCCCAAATCGATTGGCTAGGGGGAACTTGCCAAGTTTGGAGGGAAAATTGGGGCCCACCCCCAATTCTGCCCCAAATCGATTTGGGAAGAGTTGGAGGAAGGAGGAGCTACCAGTTGCTGTGACCAGACTTGAAGAATGGAAGCCTTTCATGGCAATGGCTCTAGCCGAGAGACCGGTTAGTCCCTAGATAGTCAGTGGATGAATGACACCTCCGTGTTCCTCGCCTGGACACTTGGCCATCCCCAGTGGTCCGAGTTAGATGGAGGGGCCTTCATGGTGATGTAGTTGCCACAGGAGGGGAATTCCCGTATTTATACGATGGGAGCATCGTATGGATTCCGGGAGTGCCATAGTGGTATCAGAGCATGATTTTGGTATACCAAATCATTGCACTGGCCATAGTGTAACTCATTAGGTTGGGTGGGTGTAGAAAACTTTGTCTTAGCTTAAACTACCCCAAATTCTATAGCTAGGATGTGTGCTAGCCTAGTTATGATAGGACTAAACTAGTAGGGTATGCGGGTGTAAGTTAATATGGTAAGTTTGTTAAGTTGTGGAGAAAAGAGGCCCCTCGTTTAGGGCCATAACTTTCGGATAGAGGCAATTTTTGCACCAACGTGTCGGGGACCTCCAATTACCCTAGAGGCACTAGCACCCGACATTAGAACGGAATCAGATGGGCTCGGGAGCACAAAGTGCGCGTCGAGCATATTGGCATCTCAGAATCGAAAAAGAAAGTCGTATTTCAACCGACACGCACTCGTATAAAAACGCGTATTTTTGCTGTGTAATTAAAAACAAAAAGGTTTTGAAAAAAAATTGAACTTTTAAAAAAAGTGGCGGATATTATTTTTATCCCATCCCACTGCCTAGTGCCCTTCGCCTCGCCTGTCCATCATAGCCACCGGAGAAGATCTTGCTTCCCCTTAACGCTGTGCTTGGCTGCTGCCACCGCCACCCTACCGCGCCTCCTTTCGAACCTTCTCCTACATCCATGAACATGGCTTGCACCCGAGGTTACGTTAGTTACTGTAGCCTCAGTGTCTCTTAGATGTTCGCTGAGCTCGGAGAGCAGCTTGCTAGTGACTCCGATAAGGTCGAGCTTCTCTTGGTTGAGCTCGTTCAACAGTTTGTCGCTGGATATAGAGTTCCTTACCCTATTTTCCATTTGTCCAAGCACTTCTTGCTAGACCTCAATCTCCTACGACAACCCTACACATTGGTCGAGTAGCCTGACCAAGTCCTGATGCTGATCAAGTTTTACCCTCCCTCGTGTGTGGAGGTTCCCGAGGATGAGGCCATCAGAGTAGAGGCCCAAAGGATTCGGGATCTTGCCCGAGGAGAGACACATGAAAGATGGAGAGGAGAGGCTCGAAGGCCCGGGGTAGAGAGTATGTCTACTTGGGAGATGGGCAAGCCATTATAGACACGAGCCCCTTTGACCTTCCCCCCTACCACTATGATGAGGCAACCCAAAGTTTTGTTTGAGGTGAAGTCCCATCATACCTCACGTTGGAGTACCTGATATCCATTCAGCTGGATATCCAGGCTAGGCTGGACAGATATCACGCTGAGCTGTTGAGAAGTGTAATGAACAAGGAACAAGAGACGCATCCATGAAGAGAGCACAAGTACCTAAACTAACAAAATGTACAAAATTGTGGCCCTTTGTCCATGTGAAAAGACATGAACCAAAAGACACGTACAAAAATACTGTACAAATACATGTATAAACGTATATCTTGTTTTGTCCTAAGGTTCCTTACAAGAAGGGTCACTGCTCGCCGTCTCGCAGAGGTGAAAGAACACATGGCAGTTGCCTATGCTGCGCAGCAGAAGACAGAACGGGTTGAGCAGCAATGACAAGCAGAGGAGCTTGCCAAGCAGAATCAGGATCAGCAGCAGCCCCAACAAAACCTCGAGCAGAATACTCAGCGGGCTCCTGACCAGACTGAGACCCCTGTTGTGAAACGGAGGCGCAGAAGGCTCCCAAAAAAGGACACGCATAAATAATCACCATGAAAACTAGTATAAGTGTGATTTTCCATACTGATAAATTGTAATCTCATCAAAAACCATATATTCTCCATGGTTTTGTAAATCATTACTAGTTTGCATCATATTTTTGATACTAATTCTATTTCTTATACTAGTTTCTTGAAATTATCACTAGTTGGGAGGTGTTTTTCTAGCGTGCGTTTTTAATACTATAATATAGGATGATTTCTAATGCTAATTGTCAATAACCCATATGGTTTTTGCAACATAGTTCTAATGCGTTGAAGTTAGTTCAAAGATCGCATTTGATTTTGCAAATATGCTATGCTTTTGCTAGTTACTTATTCTATAGTCCATTTTGATCTGGTTTATTTTGTTGCTTTTATTATATACTTGTTCCAATCCTTAAGTCACTATTGATCTTGAGCATAATTTTCCATATTAACTAGTCCAACTACTATACCGAATTCTTCAGGTGTTGCAATCTTCAAAAGCATTAGAAGATCTTAATAGCCAGGAACTTTAGTTCGCCATCTCTCTGTAGTATGTGGTATTGGGTGTCAATGAATGGTGATAAGCATGGATTGTAGCATGTAGATATATCTATAGTTTTGTTGATGGATGAGAATAGACCCATAGTCATTTCTTCGTCAAAAGATTGAAGCAATGAAATTTTTGTTAGACTTTGCCATCTCGTTTAACACTCTTAAGGTTGGTACGATTGACTAGATAGTAATTCTCGAACATTAAACTACAAAGGATTATTGAAATTTTGACCAGCATACCTTGGGACTTAGCGGCCATGGTATAACTTCAAATTTGACTGATTACAAGTGCTCTAATCGACTAGAGGTCTACGTGGCATATAAATTTGGGTGATCAGGCCATTGAGTAATGTTTTAGAAAATGTTTGTTGAAGGATGCACTATCTTTTCTTTCATTCACATCTTTCTCTCTAGCCATAGATCAGTTTGAGTAGAAGCTATACAATACAAGTTCAATGTCGTAAACAACTTGAGTGAACGTATGGTCCACTAGATTGGGTCCTATTTGTAGGGCATTGTTGCATTTTGACAAATAAAATACATTTATTTATTAATTAATATAATATATATTTTGTAGGCAATGAGCATGTAGTATAACTGAGTATAGCCATCTATAGCAACTGTAGGAATTAAACAAGAGGTTCGCAAAGAATGCGTTCTAGAGCGTCGAACATTCTAAAATATTCTAGGACATTCTACTTTGGATTTTTGCAAAGTTTGAAAAAAAATCTATTTTTAGATTGAGATGCTTTACTGAGGTGCTTATCCATGAGCATGGGAGCACTTGTTGAAGTATGCTTTACTGTGATATTTACATTTTCTAACTTAGTTAGCAGAAACAAATGAATGTCAATAAATGCTTTGGCTACTTCCAAGTGGGCTAGCTAGACATTGTTTCTATGGTCAGCTCCCCATTCAGATTTTCCCACACATTGTATATTGCGACTGTGATGAATGACAAGCATCTTGCGAGTCCCTTCCCAGAATAATAATGTACTTGTGTGCTTGCAAGTTTGGATTGTGTGCCATCCAAGTAATGTCTGGGAGGTGTGCTGCAGGTTATTGTGCCCTTGTGGGATTGGCCCATAGTTGGCACAAAGAAGAGAGAGGAGAGAGAAACTAGTGTCGTAACTGGGAAAACATGTAATGAGAAATTGGCTAGCCAAATTTTTAGTGTAGGGAAGTGCCATGCGGTAGCACCATATTAAAAAAGTACAACCCCATTAAGAATCATAACTCGAGCTGTTGAAGAAGTTGTTGCGCTTTATTTCTCCAGTTCCAAATTCTCATAGTTCATTTGAACCTTATCAGTCAAACATCTCTACCCGGGTGATGTTTCAAATGAAAAATAGTGGGATCTGGGCTAAAAAACTAACCAATTCATTCGCCAAATTCAGTTTTATTTTTCACAAATCTACTGATTGATACATTGGGGTACAACGATTGATTTATTTTATGACCGCCCCTCTGAGATTTTTATCCATCTTTCTAAAATCTAATAATGGATGAAGCTCCACTTTTCGGAGCCATATTGCTCATTGTCTGATTGAGATCGGAGTAACTGATATGTTTATACTGCTTCTTTATCAGATCGTGGAATAGGCTGCTCTCGCTCTCAATGAATGTTGAAATGCGCTCAATGCAGGTTATATTGCAGAGAGTAGCATTTGTCGTAACTTATAGATATAAATACCATACTTCGAAAGCAAGATCGATTCTTTAGCTGCGCAAGAGAAAAAGTAAGGGCAATTTGACAATTTCAAAAACTGCAGGAGCATTGTTGGAAAATACCCCATAAATATAAGGGCTTTTTATATTTTTTCTTTTGAGTAATTCGTGATATTAAGAATATGAATTCCTTACTTGATAACGCCCCAAACCCTATTTCCCTCCATTTAACGCGGAGCGACGGTGCAACTAAGAGCTCCTATTTGGTTTCACCGGATGCGGCCATGCTCCACTTAGCAGCGGCCATATGCCCTAAAGGATGCCGATCCATAACATAGGGTAGGAAACATGCTTCTTTGAGAATAAGCATAGGCATGTCCGTTTATCTGAGGCTCTTCACAGAATACAGGCATCCGACCAGCGTCTTTCAGCTCTTGCTAGCTGAACTATGAAGCCCACAGATGATTGCCCAGTAAGTAGCTCATGAAATTGAATTATTTCTGAAGCTGCAAAAGGATGCAAGAAGCACTACCTTCGAAGTAGAAACTTTTATTCGATGTGCAGAGCTGCTATGTGATCCAACCATTTCTGGGACGATATATATCTGGTCTTTTACATTATTTTTTTTGTTCCTTTGCACTTGCTTACTTCCAGCATTCTTGCAGGGTTGTTGCACAGATCCATTCTCAATATTTTCGGATTATGTGCCTTTTTGCCTTACAGAACTTTTAGATCTATGAAAGGATAATGGTTGGCCTTGCTCAGAGTTTTCTTGTATACAATTTTTTTCTAAGTTTTATTGATTCTGTGTATTAAACCTTATGGTATTGCAGCCTATTACAGATCTCAAAGAGAAACTCTTGTTTGTGAAAAACTGTTTTGTGGCATTCTTTAATGGATGCTTAGAAGCTATCAAGCTGGATCTTAGGCCCTTCAATCATGAGAAGCTCAACAAAATCTATGTTTGGTTCTTGCAGTGCTTTCTTATTTCTTTGATTTAGCTCTTGGTTTGTTGCATTAGATTTTCAAGGTTAGATCCTAGTTGATGTTCTTTGGCATGATTGCATGGCTATTCCTTACTATTTATCTATTTCCATTTGTTAGAGCAGACCTTTGACTCTAGAAGATATTTTTATTGTCTTCAACAGTTTATACATCATCTTCTGTATGATCCGAACCTGTCTTTTTTCAGGGTTATTACTAAGGTTATCAGGGCCAAGTGGCTTTCTTGCATATTACACTAGATAATGCTCCTTTCTTTCCATGCTTCTAAGCAATTTGGCTTTTAAATTGCTCATTCCGTTTAGGAATGATTATGCTTCTAAAGAAATTTGGCTTCTAGATTGCTCATTCCTTTTAAGTGTATGGCTCTTTAGAAACATACCACATGACTATATCTGATCTAATTGTATTGTGAAACACATGGTAAAATTGTGGGTTCAACTCCCACATGTTCACCTTCCCATTGTAGTCACAACTTCCCATTGTAGTCACAAAATTCCCTAAATCCTCTACTGCATGTAAAATTATACTAGTAAACTATTTGGTAATATTGCAGTGGTTAACCATTTGGTATCATGCAAAAAACGTCATACTAGCAAATCTAAATCAACTATACTTATCATATGTTGTTGTTGTGATAAATCACTATAAACGCATACTAGCAAACCTAAATCAATACCTGATAGCACTTTCTGGGGATGCTAACCTCTGTGCTATTCACCCCAAGAGGGTTAACATTATGACCAAGGACTTGGCTCTCACCAGGAGAATTCGGGGAGACCATAATTAGCTTGCGTGTCAAGCACTTTGTTGTACAAATTTTGTATCACAATATAAGAATTTTTGACTGCCTAATTTCTTTTGTAAGCATAAAGTATTTATTTAATTATTAATAATGACTGACGCTGACGTCAGCATAAAATATTTAAAATAGTTATACTGAATATTGTTTAGGTTTTCATTTTCTTCTTTACTTCTCTTGCTTTTTGCTCCTCCTCCATACTCGCCTGTGCAATGGAGACCCCTAGCCTCCTCTAATGGTACCAAGATGGAGAACATTAGGATCCTCAGGTCCCATTCGGCCTCCTTCAGCCTTTTCTGCTCCAAAAGATGGACTTCATCACTAACATGCAGGCCCTCCCTGATTATGCAGCTTTCCTTGAGTTCTATACTCAGGAGATGGTACCCCTCTATATCACCATAGGGGATACACCCCATCTTTATTTAGAGAAGGCCATTGTGAGAGAGATGCTGGGAGGCGACTCCCATGCTTCTAATATTCTCACAAGAAAATTCAGATGGGGCAGGAATCCACCCATCCTGATGCATGAGGGCCAACAATACTTTGAAGTGAACTTTGCTCTGGCTATACTCATGGATCAGTATGTGGAAGATGAGACCTTGCCAGCAGAGAAGGGCAAGGCGCCAGCGCTCTCTGACGATGAGGATGACGAGTACGTCCGAGAGGATGACTTCGACCGATGGAGACAGTTAGCGGAGCAGATGCCTCTACACTGAGATCAAGGGGCATGACTTACTGGCTTGGATGCCCTCCCCGTTATCCACCATCTAGGGCAAGAATATCTCCTACTGGACGATATCATGTGGACTTACCATGTTGTTGCTGGCCTTAAGTCTAGAAGGAAGGCACAGTATTGTACGAGCTCGCCGAGTATTGCATGGGTGATTTCATCAAT
The DNA here is from genome assembly GCA_021234155.1 of Isoetes taiwanensis. Classification (NCBI taxonomy): domain Eukaryota; kingdom Viridiplantae; phylum Streptophyta; class Lycopodiopsida; order Isoetales; family Isoetaceae; genus Isoetes; species Isoetes taiwanensis. The sequence continues at coordinate 5,970,165 of JAJEKV010000017.1, read as the reverse complement.
TTTACACCCCTTGAGCTCCCTACTGAGGTACAACAGTTGCTTCAGTTTCGCCAGGAGACCATTGAGCCAGTTGACACCCTCTTGCGGCTACGAGACCTTATGTTGCAAGAAGTCCTATCACAGCCACCTGAGGAAGCTTTTGTAGCTATGAGACCTCACGTCCCAAACATTAACATGGTCGCTATTTCCTCGGAATCGGATGAAGAAGGAGAAGATCTTTATGACAACAAAGATCATCTGAGGGAAGAAAAGCAAGAAGTTAAGGAAGAGAAAGTTACGATGGACCTCGACAAGGAAGTAGCTACCTCTGTCATCCCCGAGGTTAGTGCTTTCACAAGGCCCCCAAAAATGAACTATCATGTTTAACTAGTACCAAATCGTCGGAAAACCATGGTATATGTGATCTTTTATTCATGAATTTATTTGACAGGAGAAAACCATATGCCGTAGTGGTTTGCCAAGACTAATAGTGGTTCATGACACAGTTATCAATGGTGATTCTCAATGCTATAGTGGTTTGTTTAGTAATCTTGGTTTATAAAGACTATTAGTGGTTCATGATGTGGTTATCAAACAGTGGTTACCAATGCTATAGTGGTTTTTTCTTTCATCATAGTTTATGAGATAGTCTCATGCATATCCTAGTGGTTTTTTTGTTTAACGTAGTGATCGTTAATACAATTGATCTATGATAGGGTTTTTTTTTGTGAAATGAATAGTACAAAAGATTGTCTCGGTACCACCTCAAGGCCACCGAGTGATCCCCCTAGAGAGCATCCAATCAACTATCTTTATGTTGATTATTATGGTTCTCCTTCCATCTCAATTCAATTTGATTCCATGTGGAGGAATGGCTATAGGGAAACTCTAGCACAACATCTTGATATTGCATATCTTATCATCCCTTTTTTTTAAACATGGTAATATATACACATTTATATTTCTAAGTCCATTATATGATATATTTCACAATCTATGAAATAGATTAAAAGCTGTAAGCTAAATACGGTAGGGTAGGTTCTTTTGATGTCATATTCATGGTTGGTCTCCAATGAAGCTCTATTTGGTACTTGTAAATGTTTTATAGTGGGGACTAAATTCTATGTTGTTGGGTATTTGTTTAACAAGTAAGTATTTTAAAACGTTTAAAGTGAGCACCATCATTAAAGAAGGTGCCAACGTTCAAAAAGGAGCCCAATAAAGTGCCACGAGGCTACGACCATTTTTTTTTTCCCACTAAGGCCCTTTTTCCACGGTAGTCGCAAAATACGGCTGCCATATACCATATATGACACCATTTGTGACTCCAGGGCTAAAAATGAGACGCACAAATTGAATCTCGCTTTTGCACTGCATGGTAGTCATAAAATATGACACCACTAAAATACTAGTGGAAAACCATGAAAAAATAAGACACGTCTTATTTTTAGTTATATTTCAAATAAGACTAGGTGTCTTATTTTATGGCGGGGGAAATCCCCCGGAATAAAATAAGACTCCATTAAGAATCCAAACCTATCCTGAACCTAAATAAGACATGTCTTATTTTCAGTGGAAAAGTGAATTTTTTCTAAGACAATAGGTGGCCAAACATTATTTGATAAAATATGTGACTTTTAGAAATAAGACTACCGTGGAAAAAGGGCCTAAGTTTCGATTTGTTTCCCGCTTTCCCACTTTGTGTCCTCTTTTGTCTATGTATTTGCATTTCTTTCGCTTTGTTTCCCGCTTTCCCACTTTGTGTTCTCCTTTGTCTATGTATTTGCATTTCCTTCTTTGTGCTCATTCGGCTTGGCATATGGGCGTTGAATCGTTCTATTTTGTAGTATGTTGGATGGATCGCTTTTGGTTCCTGTTTTTTTTTGTTATTGCAGCATCTCTGCCCTTTTATTGGAGGTCTTTAATCCCTTGCATGGTTGTTTTTTGGAACAGATCCAATCGATTCGGCCTGTGGGTTATATCTTGAGGGGTTCTGATCATTTGCCATGCTTCTTGGAGTTTCTTAGACTTTTCTTGCATGCTTTTTTGGCCTTTTGCTCCCGGCCTTCGATGCTTCATGCCGTCTTCAATGTTTTTATTTTTGGATGCCTTAGAATTGCGATGGTGTGTCTATATAATTGTTTAAGAAGTACTAAGTTGTTTATATCAATCTAGAATTCAAAGATTTAACTTCAACAGTCTCTGAACTATTTTGCAGAAAATTGACTTGATCGTACTGGACATTGTGTTTCATCAGCATCACAAAACATTCAACAAGATCGGTGTTTTTATATCATTCGGTATTGTCTTTGGAAATTATTAATAGCTCTTCCATATTTTCTACTGCATCTTGATTCATCTTAATTCTGGAATCTCTTATTGGCATGATGCTTTACTTGCAACTTCTGCCTAAAAGAGTTACGTGGTGGCTCATGGTATTGTTTTCGCAAATTGTTAATAGCTTTTCTGCACCTTAATTCTGGAACCGCCTATTTCTTGGTATGACCATTTGCAACTTTTGTCCAAGAGGGTTATTTGGTGGAATGTGCATACTTATATGGGGGATTCTGTTTTAGTGGCATAATTTATGCCCTTGCTAATTTGATGACTATACATGATCTATAGGCAAAGGATACTTAAAAGAGGATCAATATTTACTATTATGGAGTAATTGCACTGGCCTCTCCCCAGGCTGCCATGAATAAGGTGAGACTTAAATTTTTTTTAATCTTATTGTTGTTTATTGTGATAAAGCGGATACAAAAGCTAGAAAGTTTCTGCAGGCATATAATCCTAGAAATTTGTGCAGCTTGTCTTCATCTGATCTAAGCAAGAAGATGATGATGTATAAGAGCATATAATCCTAGAAATTTGTGCAGCTTGTCTTCATTTAAGCAAGAAGATGATGTATAAGAATGCACTGCTGCTTTGTTTTGAAAAAAATTCATATTGGCTATTGTAGTACATTGTGCTAGGTAGCTTTAGATTGCTAAATTAATCTTGTCCACTAATATTTTTTAAATTAGTTTGACTTTTTAGGCAACCTAGAATAGGAGATACTAAATAAAATATGGTAAAATTTGTTTTGTGGATGAATATTTTCTGGTAAGATTTCTTGATGAATCTTTTTAGAAATTTCAAAGCTGTTATTTAGATGAATAAAATGGAAATGTCAGGGTTCAATTCCCTGACCTCTTGGGATGTATCCTATATATGCTTATATTCAAATTCATATACGGTTTGTTAGGGGCACATAAAGCTCAATCATGGTTACTTTATGGTGATATATATGTTTGTAAAAACTTGATATTTTGATATGTGCTTTGCGTTAATTTGATATATGGTATTTTATACAAATTATCAATACTTTTATTCTCAAACAATAAATAGAATGTTCAAGACATCTTTCTCCATTTGTTATATAAAGCAATATCAATTATATAACAAAAAACATCAAGAATATGATGAAGAACATGTAACAATTTGATGGAAAAACTTATAGCATTGTTGGCCACTTATGTCTTCTAAATGGCAATAGTTTTTAAGTTGTGTATATATTATTATGTTCATGAAACCAATACCAATTCCATCGTCTAAAACGTCATTGATTTCTCCTTATCACTAAATAAGTTAAAGATGCAAGTCTTTACTATCTTAATGAAGGAACCATCAGTAGTTAGCCTAAATTTTTTGAAAAAGAATAAAAAATGGGATTTTTCTTGTATAGAACAACATTAGTTTATATAAAAAAGATGAAGACAACTTCATTAAACAACTACACTAAGTTGCACAAACAATTATTGTACAAATCGTTTAACCACATGTTTAAAACATAACAGTGAAGCGCTATTAAAAGACATGGCTTTAAGCGAAAGAGAATAACTACCATTAAAACCATGATGGTGAACGGTGATAATAAACTAGGACAATAAATCATAAGTATGAACCACCCTAAATAACTATTCATGCTTAATCAACATATTAACCCACAAACTAATATTAGTTTAATATAGGGGTTTCATGCAAAAATCGTTGTGAAAAACTAATAACAATTAATTTTTAGAGGCCTTGTGTTTGGGAAATCATATTACCCGCTTCTTCCTCTCAGTATTTAAGCAAGGACAGGTCATTTTTGTGGCGTGGGATTTGGCTCCCGAGGCAGAGGCATCATGGTGGGCACTCTCTGCGTTATCCACCCTAGCCGGCCATGAGAAGCTTTCATATCATGTGCTCACATATGTGCTCGTGCGACCGAACTTTGCTTTGACCGCCCTAGGGCAGGACATCGCGCCATGGATGAGCATGAAGCTCCTTGTGGCCGCTCCTTTGGCCACGTCTTATCCTCCGGAGATTGCTTCCATCATGGCCCGTACCATCGGCCCCGGAGTTACCCTACTTCGACACTGGCAGCCACCTCCACCTCCACCTCCTACGCCGGTGGATCATGATGCAGGACCTAGCTCCTGAACATACCTCGGCCATTACGATATATGTACTATTTACATAGGTACTTCTATGCCATTTTTAATACAAATTTTGGTATTTTATGTTGATTGTCTCTCTCTTTGATGAATCCCTTGTACATAGATTATAAATCATTGATTGTGCATCTACAACGGGGTCTACTGCAGGGACAAATATGCCACAGTACACCACTAAGCGGTGGGAACTTATCACGCTTCTTCGGGATAAAGCCGTCCACAACTTATGATGCACCATGCGAAGGAGTTGGTCCTATTGGGATAACACATACGAGGAAGCACTCTTTGATGTGGATGATCACCTTTGGGAACTATATCGAGCAATGAATAATTTTTTCAATCTTCTGATCATAAGCTCGACCATGGAATACCAGGATATCATCTTCCAAGCTTGGCACAAGTATAATCTGATGCGGTCAGTAAGGGATAGTACCCTTCATTCGATACTGAATCGATTTACATCTCCAGCTGACTATACTTCTGTATAAACATCTTGTATAAATAAAATTTCACATTCTATTTGTCCATTCGAGCACTATGTTAGATGTAACATTAACTTCTACGCTAATAGCAAGCATTTTCTTTCCTAATGGTGTTATGATAATAATGTTTCAAATGTCGTGCTTATCTCGATCTTATTTATATTTTAGATGGTGCACATCCCCCTCCATGGGCGACATCCGTGCAACCTGATCGTCTCACTCCAGAGTAGGAGCTCATACTTATGAAGCGTCAGCTTACTGAGCTCCAAGCTCATGTACTTCATAATAATCCACCACCAACACCGCAGGAATATGGTCCTGAGATTCCCACTATAGCAAATCAGCAGCCACCTCCACGTGCACCAGTACCTGCTCTAGCTACATCAACCCGCTCAAAGCGTACACGGAGCAGTTCATCATCTGATGCCATTTTTGAATCGTCTGAGTCAGTAGATGATCATGTAAAGTCCAAGAAGAAGGACTATCAGAAAATCATAGACTCTGCCATTACCAGCATTTGGAAGAACCGTAAAATGGCCCGGTTCTCCGGGCAAGACCCGTGTCGGGTGTGGATGCGAATCACGGTTAGATGAGATGCATGAATTGAAAAGTCCTATGGAATGACCGAGAGAAGGATATCCCGCGGGGGTTGCCACCATTAACCTTCTACGGGTCAGCCGCATTTGGTGGAAGGGATATCCTTGTTCTCATGGATCGACTTGAGGCGGTGCCGATATAAGGTTTTGCTAAAAAGCTTTCAAATCTCACTATGTCCCCAAAGCTCATTCACCCAACAAATTCAAACTTTTTACGCCTAGAACAAAGGAATATGATAGTCCAAGCATATCTGGAGTGAATTTATCGCTTATGATTGTATGTTCACGGGATGAATGAACGCAGGCGGTTGAAGGGTATATTGAGGGTTATCCCCTACTCTCAGGAAGGTGATTCGAGCCATAGACCCCAAAATAGTAGCAGAAGCTGAAGCTAAGGCTCTTAGCTTGGAGGAGGATAACTTTAGTATCTGCTACCACGTCCTTCTACCTTTGGTCAGAACAGTATACACTATATCGAGAATGCTCACCTAGCCCAGGACCTCCCTTGTTGGCTGGGTGTCAGAAACAAGATAATAAAGTGTCCTTTACTGTGCCAGATAAGTCCACTAATACTGTAGAAGTGGTCCGAGACATTTTGCAAGCCATTGCAAAGGAAGCTCGCGAGCAGTTACGGAAGGACAAAGCATGTTTTTGATATTTCCGATGGGACACCATATGCAAGAGTGCCTCTATGTGACACAGGCTGCTCAAGCTGCTCTTGCCGAAGTCGATTGGAATGACGTCATGAATCCAACTGAACCAGAGAACGTTGCTGATGACGAGGCACCAGACTATATACAACGTGAGTCCCACATTTATGCCGCTATTGAAACAAGTCAAGCAGATAGCCAACCTTCTGTCATATTCACAGTTGGCCAAGTAGACAGTAAACCTTTTATCATCCTTATGGACATGGGTAGTACGCACAATTTTGCTTCACCTCGAATGGCAGAAGCTTTACAGCTTACTCCCTTGAAGTTGAAGTCACATTCAGTCACGCTGGCTAGTGGGGCCGTACGCCATACTCAGGGTCTATGTATCAATTTGAACATTCAGTTGCCAGGAGCACCCGTTGCTCTAGGGGCCGAGATTCTGATACTGGTCGCTATGATCTTATTGTGGATATGGAATTCTTGGTTGTTGCAAAGGCAAACATTGATTGTGAGAAGCGAAGTCACCTTTAATGCACTAATGGAGCACGAAAATAACAATAGCGAGAAACCGGTTATTCCAATTATGTAGGGTATTTCATTGCGTCCACCGGCTCAAACATGCCACGGAACTCAAACACCTAATGCCAAGGTGGCTCAAACATGCCACGTGGGCTCCAACATGCCACGTGGGCTCCAACATGCCACCTCCGTTCCAACATGCCAAGGTGGCTCAAGCATGCCACCTAGACTCAGAAATGCCACGTGGCCACAACATGCCACCTAGGCTCCAACATGCAAAGGTGTCTCAAATATGCCACATGGGCTCCAACATGCCACCTATGCTCCAACATGCCAAAGTGGCTCAAACATGCCACGTGCACTCCAACATGCCATCTAGAGATCGCATTTTATTAAAGTGGGTCACATTCTTTGGGCCTCATGCAGAAAATGGGACTCATGCAAAAAAAAAGTAAGCACGAGGAGGGCAAAGGGGAGGGGCAGAGCAAAAGGGGAAGGGGAGGAGGGGGAAGGGCAAAGGGAGAGGGAGGGGCAGGGCATGGGGAAGAGGAGGAGGGGCAAAGAGGAAGAGCAAAGGAGCAAAGGGGGAGATGGGACCATATCCAAAGCGAAACAATGAAGCTAATAATAATTTTTAATAATAATAATAATAAATATAATAATTTAATTATCATAACAAATTAAACAACTAAAACTACTAAATTAAACTAATTAAACAATTTTTTTAATTTCTCGCCTCGGTAGGCGAGAATGGGCTGGCCATGGAGCCAAGCGAGATGCTTCAAGAAGTCTTGTTGAGGGATCCAAGCACTCTGAAACTACATTCAAGGTCAGCCCCAAAAATACTAGAATAAATAGACATAAACCTCTCAACCTTCTCGACTTGCTAGTCGAGTTGCTAGCCGAGAAGGGATAAGGCAAGCGCTAGAAAACTCACTCTTTGCTCCAGAACCCACCCCAGCATTTTAAACAAAAATACCGCATCGGCAGGGATAAAACGATTCGATAGGGTATTTTCTTGCAGGTATTGACTGCCCTAATAGCCTCCTATCATCCTGGAGCTCTCCATGGCTTTGAAGAAAGATAAAAGCTTGGCAAATTCTGGGCAATAGCACATCTGGATAGGTCCAGCTATGCGCTCACAAGTTTAAGAATCAGCAATATGCCTGCAAAATTCTAAAAAAGCTCGAGATTAGCATGAAAGAGATTTCCAGAAGAATCATCATCATGAAGCGCCTCTCTTCACCCCACATCGTCTCTTTCATATCAACATACCCATTATCAGATTTTGCCTACTTGTTATGGAAATCTGCACTGGAGGCCAAGATTGTTAAACAAAGGCGACTTCCAGAAGCTCAAGCCGCTCCAATATTGATAAGCTTGATCCTAGCATTCAAACAGTGGCATGATGAAGGCATAATCCATAGGGATTTAAAGGGTTATGAATGATTTTTCCTTTCCGATGGACCCGGATTTGGCTCGAGAATTTGTTGCTCTTTTATCTGACTTGTACTCTGTCACTTTCTTATCCATGCCTTTCTTCTTTCCTTTGTCTGCTTTCTTTATCCCCAAGAATGCCTACCATAGCACATAGCACACCTCTACTGGGCAAATCGACAAAGGGAATGCCCTATCTTCCCCATGTTGAGCTAAAATCTGATGGCTGGCTCGCATTTTAAAAAGTGTTAGCAACTCCCGAACATGGTGCGTGCAATTGCCACCAAGTCAATAGCTAAAGCTGCAACAAGAACCCTTGAATTAGAGGGGGCAGCCCCTATGATCTCGGATCCAGGATCCTCAATCTCTATTTCATGCCAATGCCCAGTGCCTGCTAAGCTGGACACCATTATGAGTGCTACACAATAGCTTCTTCACTCTATTTCAAAAGAAACACAAAAACAGCTCCGACAAGATAGGGCATGTGTTCGATGCTTTCGCCAAGGACACTACTTCCAGAATTGCCCCTTTTCTTGATGCAGACAATTTCGGCGACGATACCAGAGGCGCACAACGACCAATTAACCCCTTTCCTCGACTTAACGGTGCCACATAGAATATATCTGTATGTATCTGTGCCATGTAAATATAACAATGTCAGTATGTGTAATAATTGTATGTAAATGAGGATACATATAACTAATGAATTAATATGCCTACACATGTGGATGTAAAGTATGGTTAAGAAAAAAACAGTCTGCGTCTGGACAGATGCGAGATAGTCAAAAGAAGAAAAGTATTTCAAAATATGGTGGGAAAAAAAATGTTGATATAATAAATATAGAGTGAATGCAGCGTTCATTCAATATAATAGAATGAGAAATATAATTATGTATGTGTTATACAAAATATAGAAGGAATAACGAGACTTAGGTTATGATTATAAACAGCTTATGAATAATAAATGATTTAAAGTATATATGTAAAAAAGGGTGGGATATAGTGCAATATATATAGCTATATTAAAGGATATACACAATTTTCCAGCATGCATTCCAGGATGAAAGAAATTCAAACAGAAAAAGATACCTTTTGCTAGGCAAATGGATATGTAAAAAAGCATGACAGAATATCCATGCAATTCGAACTTCCATATGAAAGCAGGCAGAAGGGACCAGGATTGCTTTGCATGGAAATAATGGCTTGTTGAGACCAACCTCTAGGATTTTGGCTGCCAGGGAGATATTTGAAAAATATATTGACTTCAATGCAGAATGTATGCCACACAAAAGTAGAAGGGATGAAAATGGAAGAGCAGTTGTTGAGAAAAGGTTACCATCACATTGTACTCAAAAGAGTATTTTGGAGGAAGTGAATTCCCTACTTCGAGAATTGGATCTTCCAATATCCCAACCTAGCTTTAGTAGGCGATGAAATAAGCATTTCAATCATGTCACCATAGCAACTTCAAACAACTTTGCAAAGTGCAATTTGTGTGCTAAGTTGAAAGAGAGTCTTGATAAGACTGTGCAACCAAGTCAAAGGGCTAGGATAAGGGAGCATATGAAGGACCATATGGCTGATCAACTATCATGTATATCATATTATTAGATGTGGAGGACCTTATCTGTATTGGAACCTAATAACTATTTATGTATTATACATGACAAGATGGACCAGCAAAAGGCTTGTCTTCCATAATTCAAGTACATACTAAAGTCATGTGAAAGATCATATCATTTGCGATCTCAATGGCCAGGGGCAATCTTGCATGGACGCATCTCAAACCTACTATGGGCATTTCAGTTTGGAGTTGTGGAGTGATGGTCCAGATTTTCATATTGGGATTATCATGAGGTGTTTGAGAAACTATGAAAATGGATATAATGGTCACCTCCATGACCCTACAGCTAGCAAGGCACTACATAGTGCATTGTTAGATGAAAACCCTAACGATATTGAGAAGTTTAACAAGGCAAGGTTTAGGAAGCATGGGTCTAGGGAACATGTTGCAGCTTCAACTTCACATGCTAGAGCTCAAAATCTACCTAGAAGGTTCCTTTTGCAACTTGATAATTGTGTTGGCCAACTATCCTACTTAATAGCTGTGAGCATATTTGAAAGAGTTAATTTGTGGTTTTTGATGTCCACGCATACCCATGAGGATGTGGACGCATTATTTGGCAAGTATAATTGTATATTGAAGCAGCAGACAGTGACCAACTTTCCTAGGCTAATGGAAATCTTGCATGAATGCATTACTCAAGACCCTATAGGTTCTCTCATAGAAGAAGTGCCTGATTAGAAGAGTTTTGTGGATGGTTATGCATTGGATCTTGAAGGTCATTCTAGGCCTCTGCAATTCACTTTTTGGGTGAGAAATGGGATTCCAATCTTCCAATGGAAGATGGAAGGTCAACTCGGCTGATCAGGCCAGTGACATAGAGGCGGGGTAACCACGTGTGTACATACCCATCCACGCTGCGTCCAGCATTGGAGGACCACTTAACTGTGCATGATGTTGTACCATACGGTACCAACGCCCGATGTTCAAATAATACCATTTACATTCTTACTGTGTAAAAACCGCGAGTCAAGACCATCGCACCTAGACTCCGGCCCGGAGATCTATATCAAAGAATTATACCATATATAACTCATTACCATTATCATACATGCCATTGCAAGTCCAACATCCAGGAAATTCCGTAATACACATTTCATGCAACCAGGAAAGTCCAACCATGGTTCATATAATTATTTTTAGACCCGCGATAATGCAACATGCAACCATCCTCCCTAAGTTAAAAATAAAAACATTCTTTAACATTCTTACAATATTCAACTAAGTTAATTATCTTATCCGAAATTGTTATTTAAGACTTTAATGACAGTTGCTCCCATAACCCTGCTAACTAGTTTAATGGCGTGACGTTAAAATTACTATCTATCTATCTATACCGTAATAACTTATAACCATTAAAATAACCGTTTCTTTAACTTAACCCTAGTAGTAATCCTAGTAGTAATGATTGTACTAGCCCATTGTATGGGTCCCATGACCTATTGGTCTCCGTGGACATTAAAAAAACTATTCTATTCTATTCTATTCTATTCTATTCTATTCTTTAATTAGATTTATTAACTCAGTTTCTTGTTTTGAACTAACTCTTAACTTTTTATTTTACCCTAATGTGCAGGTCACAGAAACGCGATCTGCAGCTCATAAATCCGGCCTTCAAGCTGTCAAATCCAGCCCCAATCTCCCTGAATCATCTCGATTTTGCCTTTTAGATGGTTCCCAGTTCATTTCGACCTGTTTGTGGCACAAATCGGTAGTTTTTGGTCAGTTCGTGGCCACCAAAATCAGATTATTTGCTGCCAAATCTTGCTTTCAGTTCCTTGATTCTGTATTCTTTGACTAATTCGACCTCTCTGAGGCCCAGATCGGCCCATTCCAAGGTAGTTCACATGCTTTTCAAGCATTCCAAATCAACAAGATTATGCCGTTCTGCCATCAGCATGCAAGAAGAAATATGCCATTTTAACCAAGCATGTCTCAACAATTTTATCTTAATCCATTCTTTGGGAATTCTAACCCATCTAAGCTATCTCATTTCTTACATCACATTGAAATTATGAACATGATAAAAATATTAGACCACTTTCCAACCATGCAAGCTTCAGATATTCAAAGAACAAAGTACTCGCTATTCATAAACCATACATGTCTATATGGCCACACTCATATGAATATGTAGCATAATAACATGGGGTTTTCTTTGTGTTTTTGTACGCTTTTCACTAAGGTTTTCCTATGATTTCATGATTTATTCAAATGGATGTACTAATGCGTACATCTAGAGTGCATCATTTCTGAGCCATTGATTTTAGCCTTTTTTTTTTCAATGGTCAACAACCAATGGCTCACAACAAAATCCCTTTTTTTGTGCGTGTGGTGCATAATGGGCACACGAAGGGCCATTGATTTTAGCCTTTTTTTTCAATGGTCAACAACCAATGGCTCACAACAAAAGCCCTCTTTTTGTGTGTGTGGTGCATAATGGTCCTGAGATTCCCACTATAGCAAATCAGCAGCCACCTCCACGTGCACCAGTACCTGCTCTAGCTACATCAACCCGCTCAAAGCGTACACGGAGCAGTTCATCATCTGATGCCATTTTTGAATCGTCTGAGTCAGTAGATGATCATGTAAAGTCCAAGAAGAAGGACTATCAGAAAATCATAGACTCTGCCATTACCAGCATTTGGAAGAACCGTAAATTGGCCCAGTTCTCGGGCAAGACCAGGTCAGGTGTGGATGCCGAATCCTGGTTAGATGAGATGCATGAATTCGAAAAGTCCTATGGAATGACAGAGAAGGATATCAGCAGGGTTGCCACCATTAACCTTACAGGGTCAGCCCGCATTTGGTGGAAGGGATATCCTTGTTCTCATGGACTGACTTGAGGCAGGTGCCGATATAAGGTTTTTGCTAAAGCTTTCAAATCTCACTATGTCCCCAAAGCTCATTACTGCCAACAAATTCAAACTTTTTACTGCCTAGAACAAAGGAATATGATAGTCCAAGCATATACCGATGAATTTATGCGCTTATGATTGTATGTTCCTGGGATGAATGAACGCAGGGCAGTTGAAGGGTATATTGAGGGGTTATCCCCTACTCTCAGGAAGGTGATTCGAGCCATAGACCCCAAAATAGTAGCAGAAGCTGAAGCTAAGGCTCTTAGCTTGGAGGAGGATAACTTTAGTATCTGCTACCACGTCCTTCTACCTTTGGTCAGAACAGTATACACTATATCGAGAATGCTCACCTAGCCCAGGACCTCCCTTGTTGGCTGGGTGTCAGAAACAAGATAATAAAGTGTCCTTTACTGTGCCAGATAAGTCCACTAATACTGTAGAAGTGGTCCGAGACATTTTGCAAGCCATTGCAAAGGAAGCTCATGAAAGCAAAGATTCTGGAAGGACAAAGCATGTTTTTGATATTTCCGATGGGACACCATATGCAAGAGTGCCTCTATGTGACACAGGCTGCTCAAGCTGCTCTTGCCGGAGTCGATTGGAATGACGTCATGAATCCAACTGAACCAGAGAACGTTGCTGATGACGAGGCACCAGACTATATACAACGTGAGTCCCACATTTATGCCGCTATTGAAACAAGTCAAGCAGATAGCCAACCTTCTGTCATATTCACAGTTGGCCAAGTAGACAGTAAACCTTTTATCATCCTTATGGACATGGGTAGTACGCACAATTTTGCTTCACCTCGAATGGCGTAAGCTTTTACAAACCTTTACTCCCTTGAAGTTGAAGTCACATTCAGTCACGCTGGCTAGTGGGGCCGTACGCCATACTCAGGGTCTATGTATCAATTTGAACATTCAGTTGCCAGGAGCACCCGTTGCTCTAGGGGCCGAGATTCTGATACTGGTCGCTATGATCTTATTGTGGATATGGAATTCTTGGTTGTTGCAAAGGCAAACATTGATTGTGAGAAGCGCGAAGTCACCTTTAATGCAGCTAATGGAGCACGAGTAACAATAGCAGGAAACCAGTTATTCCAATTATGTAGGGTATTTCATTGCGTCAGCTGGCTCAAACATGCCACGGAACTCAAACACCTAATGCCAAGGTGGCTCAAACATGCCACGTGGGCTCCAACATGCCACGTGGGCTCCAACATGCCACCTCCGTTCCAACATGCCAAGGTGGCTCAAGCATGCCACCTAGACTCCGAAATGCCACGTGGCCACAACATGCCACCTAGGCTCCAACATGCAAAGGTGTCTCAAATATGCCACATGGGCTCCAACATGCCACCTATGCTCCAACATGCCAAAGTGGCTCAAACATGCCACGTGCACTCCAACATGCCATCTAGAGATCGCATTTTATTAAAGTGGGTCACATTCTTTGGGCCTCATGCAGAAAATGGGACTCATGCAAAAAAAAAGTAAGCACGAGGAGGGCAAAGGGGAGGGGCAGAGCAAAAAGGGGAAGGGGAGGAGGGGGAAGGGCAAAGGGAGAGGGAGGGGCAGGGCATGGGGAAGAGGAGGAGGGGCAAAGAGGAAGAGCAAAGGAGCAAAGGGGGAGATGGGACCATATCCAAAGCGAAACAATGAAGCTAATAATAATTTTAATAATAATAATAATAAATATAATAATTTAATTATCATAACAAATTAAACAACTAAAACTACTAAATTAAACTAATTAAACAATTTTTTTAATTTCTCGCCTCGGTAGGCGAGAATGGGCTGGCCATGGAGCCAAGCGAGATGCTTCAAGAAGTCTTGTTGAGGGATCCAAGCACTCTGAAACTACATTCAAGGTCAGCCCCAAAAATACTAGAATAAATAGACATAAACCTCTCAACCTTCTCGACTTGCTAGTCGAGTTGCTAGCCGAGAAGGGATAAGGCAAGCGCTAGAAAACTCACTCTTTGCTCCAGAACCCACCCCAGCATTTTAAACAAAAATACCGCATCGGCAGGGATAAAACGATTCGATAGGGTATTTTCTTGCAGGTATTGACTGCCCTAATAGCCTCCTATCATCCTGGAGCTCTCCATGGCTTTGAAGAAAGATAAAAGCTTGGCAAATTCTGGGCAATAGCACATCTGGATAGGTCCAGCTATGCGCTCACAAGTTTAAGAATCAGCAATATGCCTGCAAAATTCTAAAAAAGCTCGAGATTAGCATGAAAGAGATTTCCAGAAGAATCATCATCATGAAGCGCCTCTCTTCACCCCACATCGTCTCTTTCATATCAACATACCCATTATCGATTTTTGCCTACTTGTTATGGAAATCTGCACTGGAGGCCAAGATTGTTAAACAAAGGCGACTTCCAGAAGCTCAAGCCGCTCCAATATTGATAAGCTTGATCCTAGCATTCAAACAGTGGCATGATGAAGGCATAATCCATAGGGATTTAAAGGGTTATGAATGATTTTTCCTTTCCGATGGACCCGGATTTGGCTCGAGAATTTGTTGCTCTTTTATCTGACTTGTACTCTGTCACTTTCTTATCCATGCCTTTCTTCTTTCCTTTGTCTGCTTTCTTTATCCCCAAGAATGCCTACCATAGCACATAGCACACCTCTACTGGGCAAATCGACAAAGGGAATGCCCTATCTTCCCCATGTTGAGCTAAAATCTGATGGCTGGCTCGCATTTTAAAAAGTGTTAGCAACTCCCGAACATGGTGCGTGCAATTGCCACCAAGTCAATAGCTAAAGCTGCAACAAGAACCCTTGAATTAGAGGGGGCAGCCCCTATGATCTCGGATCCAGGATCCTCAATCTCTATTTCATGCCAATGCCCAGTGCCTGCTAAGCTGGACACCATTATGAGTGCTACACAATAGCTTCTTCACTCTATTTCAAAAGAAACACAAAAACAGCTCCGACAAGATAGGGCATGTGTTCGATGCTTTCGCCAAGGACACTACTTCCAGAATTGCCCCTTTTCTTGATGCAGACAATTTCGGCGACGATACCAGAGGCGCTCAACGACCAATTAACCCCTTTCCTCGACTTAACGGTGCCACATAGAATATATCTGTATGTATCTGTGCCATGTAAATATAACAATGTCAGTATGTGTAATAATTGTATGTAAATGAGGATACATATAACTAATGAATTAATATGCCTACACATGTGGATGTAAAGTATGGTTAAGAAAAAAAACAGTCTGACAGATGCGAGATAGTCAAAAGAAGAAAAGTATTTCAAAATATGGTGGGAAAAAAAATGTTGATATAATAAATATAGAGTGAATGCAGCGCTTCATTCAATATAATAGAATGAGAAATATAATTATGTATGTGTTATACAAAATATAGAAGGAATAACGAGACTTAGGTTATGATTATAAACAGCTTATGAATAATAAATGATTTAAAGTATATATGTAAAAAAGGGTGGGATATAGTGCAATATATATAGCTATATTAAAGGATATACACAATTTTCCAACATGCATTCCAGGATGAAAGAAATTCAAATAGAAAAAGATACCTTTTGCTAGGCAAATGGATATGTAAAAAAGCATGACAGAATATCCATGCAATTCGAACTTCCATATGAAAGCAGGCAGAAGGGACCAGGATTGCTTTGCATGGAAATAATGGCTTGTTGAGACCAACCTCTAGGATTTTGGCTGCCAGGGAGATATTTGAAAAATATATTGACTTCAATGCAGAATGTATGCCACACAAAAGTAGAAGGGATGAAAATGGAAGAGCAGTTGTTGAGAAAAGGTTACCATCACATTGTACTCAAAAGAGTATTTTGGAGGAAGTGAATTCCCTACTTCGAGAATTGGATCTTCCAATATCCCAACCTAGCTTTAGTAGGCGATGAAATAAGCATTTCAATCATGTCACCATAGCAACTTCAAACAACTTTGCAAAGTGCAATTTGTGTGCTAAGTTGAAAGAGAGTCTTGATAAGACTGTGCAACCAAGTCAAAGGGCTAGGATAAGGGAGCATATGAAGGACCATATGACTGATCAACTATCATGTATATCATATTATTAGATGTGGAGGACCTTATCTGTATTGGAACCTAATAACTATTTATGTATTATACATGACAAGATGGACCAGCAAAAGGCTTGTCTTCCATAATTCAAGTACATACTAAAGTCATGTGAAAGATCATATCATTTGCAGATCTCAATGACCGGGGCAATCTTGCATGGACAGTCTCAAACCTACTATGGGCATTTCAGTTTGGAGTTGTGGAGTGATGGTCCAGATTTTCATATTGGGATTATCATGAGGTGTTTGAGAAACTATGAAAATGGATATAATGGTCACCTCCATGACCCTACAGCTAGCAAGGCACTACATAGTGCATTGTTAGATGAAAACCCTAACGATATTGAGAAGTTTAACAAGGCAAGGTTTAGGAAGCATGGGTCTAGGGAACATGTTGCAGCTTCAACTTCACATGCTAGAGCTCAAAATCTACCTAGAAGGTTCCTTTTGCAACTTGATAATTGTGTTGGCCAACTATCCTACTTAATAGCTGTGAGCATATTTGAAAGAGTTAATTTGTGGTTTTTGATGTCCACGCATACCCATGAGGATGTGGACGCATTATTTGGCAAGTATAATTGTATATTGAAGCATCAGACAGTGACCAACTTTCCTAGGCTAATGGAAATCTTGCATGAATGCATTACTCAAGACCCTATAGGTTCTCTCATAGAAGAAGTGCCTGATTAGAAGAGTTTTGTGGATGGTTATGCATTGGATCTTGAAGGTCATTCTAGGCCTCTGCAATTCACATTTTGGGTGAGAAATGGGATTCCAATCTTCCAATGGAAGATGGAAGGTCAACTCCGGTGATCGGCCCGGTGACATAGAGGCGGGGTAACCACGTGTGTACATACCCATCCACGCTGCGTCCAGAATTGGAGGACCACTTAACTGTGCATGATGTTGTACCATACGGTACCAACGCCCGATGTTCAAATAATACCATTTACATTCTTATTTACGGTAAAACCACGAGTCAAGACCATCGCACCTAGACTCGCCCGGAGATCTATATCAAAGAATTATACCATATATAACTCATTACCATTATCATACATGCCATTGCAAGTCCAACATCCAGGAAATTCCGTAATACACATTTCATGCAACCAGGAAAGTCCAACCATGGTTCATATAATTATTTCGACCACGATAATGCAACATGCAACCATCCTCCCTAAGTTAAAAATAAAAACATTCTTTAACATTCTTACAATATTCAACTAAGTTAATTATCTTATCCGAAATTGTTATTTAAGACTTTAATGACAGTTGCTCCCATAACCCTGCTAACTAGTTTAATGGCGTGACGTTAAAATTACTATCTATCTATCTATACCGTAATAACTTATAACCATTAAAATAACCGTTTCTTTAACTTAACCCTAGTAGTAATCCTAGTAGTAATGATTGTACTAGCCCATTGTATGGGTCCCATGACCTATTGGTCTCCGTGGACATTAAAAAAACTATTCTATTCTATTCTATTCTATTCTATTCTATTCTTTAATTAGATTTATTAACTCAGTTTCTTGTTTTGAACTAACTCTTAACTTTTTATTTTACCCTAATGTGCGAGTCACGTAAACGCGATCTGCAGCTCATAAATCCGGCCTTCAAGTCATCCAAATCCAGCCCCAATCTCCCTCCCGATCATCTCGATTTTGCCTTTTAGATGGTTCCCAGTTCATTTCGACCTGTTTGTGGCACAAATCGGTAGTTTTTGGTCAGTTCGTGGCCACCAAAATCAGATTATTTGCTGCCAAATCTTGCTTTCAGTTCCTTGATTCTGTATTCTTTGACTAATTCGACCTCTCTGAGGCCCAGATCGGCCCATTCCAAGGTAGTTCACATGCTTTTCAAGCATTCCAAATCAACAAGATTATGCCGTTCTGCCATCAGCATGCAAGAAGAAATATGCCATTTTAACCAGTTCATGTCTCAACAATTTTATCTTAATCCATTCTTTGGGAATTCTAACCCATCTAAGCTATCTCAGCTTCTTCTGTCACAGATTGAAATTATGAACATGATAAAAATATTAGACCACTTTCCAACCATGCAAGCTTCAGATATTCAAAGAACAAAGTACTCGCTATTCATAAACCATACATGTCTATATGGCCACACTCATATGAATATGTAGCATAATAACATGGGGTTTTCTTTGTGTTTTTGTACGCTTTTCACTAAGGTTTTCCTATGATTTCATGATTTATTCAAATGGATGTACTAATGCGTACATCTAGAGTGCATCATTTCTGAGCCATTGATTTTAGCCTTTTTTTTTTCAATGGTCAACAACCAATGGCTCACAACAAAATCCCTTTTTTTGTGCGTGTGGTGCATAATGGGCACACGAAGGGCCATTGATTTTAGCCTTTTTTTTCAATGGTCAACAACCAATGGCTCACAACAAAAGCCCTCTTTTTGTGTGTGTGGTGCATAATGGGCACATGAAGGGCTTGAAGGGCGCATGTAGTGCAGTTTCCCCGCCGGCAACACATTTCTTATCATAACTTTTGATCCAGAGCTCTGTTTGAGATGATTTTTATTGCATTGGAAAGTTCTCTCCGATATCTTTTTGATAGTGTATGATATGGATATGTTTGGTTAAGTTATTTATGCTAAAACAGCAATTTTTCGGCCGGGTTTGGTAGGCTTTCACATCCTACCAGCTGATTAATACAGGATTGTGCTATTGGATATTGTTTTATGGCTCATTCCGAATGAAGCTTGCAAAAAATTACCATGCATTTTTAGATTTTGAGGTAGTTATTAAGCAAATTCCAAGGCTTATAGATCCTTGTGCTAACAAGCAGAAAAGTTTCCCACTTTGGTTTCTCACCACAAGAATTCATGGAGGCCAAAGGCTGCTGTTAAATTCCAGTTGAAAAATGTTTGTGTATGGGTGTTGCAAACTTTATGACTTTCAGAATAATGGGATCAATCTGCTCGATCTTTATGGTAACTTTTACTTATGTTCTATTTGTTTTATTGTGATCAAATTCAAAAGCTACAGGTGATGAAAGCCTCAAATGAATTCTAGTTTTTTTCTGGTTTGAATTCTAAAATTTTTGTAACACCGGGGGGGGATGTCCCTAAGGCCCCGAAGGGGCCAAAAAAGTTTTTTTGCAACACAAACCATTAACATCCAACATATAAAAATTAAATCCCCCAACACATAATAACCAACACATAACAACCATTGACATTAACAACCAACACATAGCTACCATTGACATTAATTAACACAACCATTGGGTCCAACACATTTAAATTAAAATCCCCCTTAAACCCCCTTTGGTTTGGGTGCATATTCACACGGGAGGTGACGTAGGGCAGCGAGAGCCCTCATAATTGTATTTTGCACGTATGAAATCAACACCATATAGTATTCCGCTTAAAATCTTATAGTATTTTGCGAATCTTGTTATACAGTATAGCAAATTTTGTACTTGCATACCCCACAAACGAGGAACTTTATGTACGGTGTAGATTAAGGAATAAGGGGTGAATATGCCTATCCAACAGCTCTCGTTGCCCGGAGTCACCCCTCGTGTGAATATGCACCCAAACCAAAGGGGGTTTAAGGGGGATTTTAATTTAAATGTGTTGGACCCAATGGTTGTGCTAATTAATGTCAATGGTAGTTATGTGTTGGTTGTTAATGTCAATGGTTGTTATGTGTTGTTAATGTCAATGGTTGTTATGTGTTAGTTGATTCTAAATTATGCTAGGATCCAGGAACAATCTCTGTTGAATCAAACACAGCTTTACTAACACTAGAAAAACCCCAGGTGTAAGTCTTGATCCCCACCTGGAAATTCCATTTGCCCTTCTGCAACTCCAGCAATGCTCCCAGATCACTATATACAACTCGCTCCTTCAGCAATCCCGGCATCTGCAATCTATCTCCTTCCAAATGCTTCTCCATCACATACTGTATTTAGATTTAACCACCAATATTTTGTCCGTATAATCTCTGCATATACGACGCATACTCTGCATGTATGATATTTTTAATTTTGTTATTTCTTTGCATCCCTTAATAATATAAATTCCATAACATACTCACAACAAGATCCTAGGTTCGTTACATCCTAAGCACAATACGCCAAAGTTTCTAGGCATGGAAGCTTATGAACCTTCCCATGACTTGCAGTGCCACCAATTTGTGGTAGCAAAGCCAACAGATTTAGAGACCTATCCAGTGTGGTTGGGATACACCATCTCTGATATTTGCAAAGAAGAATATAATATTAACCTCAACCATGTGCAGGTGGAATGGTGGAGTCCAGTGCATCAGTTGACCAATGTATCGGATAAAGAAAAATACTTAGATTGTTGGACAAAGAAATGGACAATGAATTCTAATGATCCTGATGTTTGGCTAGACTTTGAAAGTGTATTGTACTCATGGACTCCAAAAACTATTCCAGGTAGAAATGTGAGAATTACAATACCCCAGAATATAAGGAAGAAGGCCATGATATCATTGGGGGTACTTGAAGAAAAATGAATAACTATGTAAATTTTTTTTTTTTTTCAAGAACTGTGTCATCAATATATTAAAAGAAGCTATATTGTGAAATATTGATTATTTTGTAAATAATATGATATAACATTTTCATACTTTTGAGGTGGTTTGTGTGAATTTGAATATGCTATTAAAAATATACAATATGAAATTTGTGTCAAAATCAAGACATAATTCCAATTTAATTGAATGATGGCTCCATTGGTTAGTGCTACAACCTTGTACACCTTTACTGTAGCTTTGCAATGGCAACCTTGATTGAAAGTACATATTGCCATTGCCAGATATTGATATATGGTCTGCATGCTTGGGGCAAAATTTGAAAAGTTTAAAGGAATCAAGGGGAACATGACAAAGCCATTACCTCAAACAAGTTCTTGGGGGAATTGAATTGAATTTTATCATCCATTTTGCACATATTATAATTTTTGCAATGACCTAAAATCAGCTTACTCAGAGCTATATGTGCTTTAACTCATTGTTAGATGGATTGCTTGTTTTTTGGCGTGATCACTCTCATGCCTTTGGAAATCCACTAACAATATCATTAAAGCTTGGGCAAGCAGTATACTATACTGTTTGAAACTATATATTTGCAAATGAAAATGGCACAACTTCATGCCTGGTGTCTGAACATCCAAGAATTTCATTCGACTTACAACAATAATACGAGGGGTTTATAACTTAGACATTTAGGATGAGCACCATATAATTAAAGTGGGACTTAGTCATTAAAGTGGAAGTGGAGGGTAGGTGTTATGTATCTTATTATATATACCAACTAAAAGACCCGCTAGTGTGTATTAGGTATTATGTATTCTTTGTGGAAGAGAATTTGGAGGGGAGGAGGGAGGAGCAGATTATACATGCATTAAGGACGGGGCGATGGAATAAATTTTTTCCCTTTAAAAAAGGAAATTAAGCATGAAAATATATTTAAATTAGCAAATATACAATACAAATAATAATATTATTAACGCTAGAGTTGTCCCCCGATGGACAAAAAATGGTTCATTTGCATTGTTCACTTTAAAGTTCATATAAAATCAACAACTCAATTTTTTAATAAACCCTTCCTACAAGTTAATGGAGAGTAAAACACAAGAACTTGCACTCAATCCGAGGTCTCGAAGGGAGATAGGACCATTCTAACATGACAGACTCAAAACTGTCTTCTACCTTATGTGAACCAATATTGGTTTCTAGAAGGATGTGTCCAAATCAAATCAATAGCTTTTACCCAAAATTAAATTTTAACTTGAAATATGGAATATGAGAAGTCAATTCATCCAAGAAAAATATTCATTGGCCTTCATTTGGAAGTTTTGAATTTTTCTCATAATTTCTAGCATAAGCGACTTTTAATTTAGTCTCTACAAGGATAATGTGGCCTACAAGGATCAAACGTACCAGTTTACAATAGTTTAGAAATCATATGTGGTGGAAATTGCCATTTTTAGTTTTTGTGGATGGGTTATGTGTGTGGGAAAGGTAGCACTAGGGCTTTTGTATAGAGTTGGTATTCCGGTTGGATAGGCAGTAAAAATCTTGGAAGGTTTTTTTTTGGCAAGTGAGGGCCAGGTCATGGCAGGCAGCCTACATTTTCTAGAAATTTTAAACTTGTGCTTGCTCTTCTCTCCGCTCTGTATTTTCTGGTTACACAGGGGAGGTGGCGCAGGGGCAGTTGCATAGGGATTGTGCTTCTCTTGCATAGGAGTTGCAAGTAGTGTTAGAGTCATTGTTGTAGATCCCATACTTTTGGTTGCTTCGCTTGTTTCATGACACAGGATCCTCGGAGGATTTGTTTGGCGACACCACGACATGTGAGTTCAACTATAGGGGATTTTTTCGACCATTTTACATAGGCATACTTACCATTTGGGGGGGGGTGTTTCACCACTATTTGGAATAAACTATATATTTTACGGGTTAAAGTAGCTTTCATAAGTCAGTATACCAGGGGTGTTTTAGGCCACCTCTTGAACGCAGATGGCATATCCCCTTTGTTCTAAGTAAATCTCCCAGGACATGATCTTTGTTGCTTTGGCTACCACTTGGGATCTTGTTGCTTCGGCTTCACCTCCAGATTCTTTTATTCTGCCTGGACTGATTCAGCTTCCTTTGCTATGACATTTCCATCTATTATATGCCTTATATAAGTACAAGTAATGTATAATACCCAGATAAGTCACGAGTATGTCACCATACCATTAAGGAGTATCATGGAGTGGTGCATAACCCTAGGTGCCATGTGGCACCAATCGAATGGCCAAGTTATACTTGCCATTTCCTATAATTCTGGATATACTTGCAACAACCAGTATACCAGCCCCAGTGTACATGGAAGCCAATTTTTACTGGTGCATACTCACACAATTATTGTGGAGCTTATCCTGCTGCCTTATGGCAGACAAAGTGGAGGACACGTATAGGCACAAGTTCTACCACGTCGGGGATCATCATCGTATAACCCCAGTAACCAACTCCCAAAGCTAAACATACACTGGCCAGGGTTGAACCCCTGACCAAGTGCACATTTATTTTGGCATTACTAGGCCTATACCAACTCACCACACATCCGTTGGGCAATATGTATGGAACTTATACTATTCAAGTCACAATCCGTTGGGAAAGATCCTTGCATCAGAGAATTATTGCATAATATCTGCTAATAAAGCATGCAAATGTTTTCCACCCCATTTCAAGAGCTCAAAGACATACCAGAGGAGTCAACTGCCTTTCCATTTTCCAAATTTTTAAGTGCATCATTTATATCCCATTCTTTAAATATTGGTAGTAGCTCTCCCTCTACCAACCAATGTTCGTCGTCATGAGCGCAATACAATTCTGAAACTAGACCAAGCAAATCATCCTTTTGGTGCCCTTTTCAGTGTTTCCAAAACTTTTTTGAATTGGTTTCCATTTCTTCAAAAACTCATGGTGTGATCTAAGCCAAGCCCTTCTTTTTCTTTTTACAACCATTTATAATATGATAGTGCCTCTCTAATAGTAATGGCAACCTCTGAATCACACTCTGAATTGTTGGGTGTCAAATCCCACAGATGCAGTGTAAGGTGGTTGGGGGCAGGGCCCAACTGTAGTGTGGTGTGTCGTCACATGTCTAGTTGGATGCCGCCTAGTGGCGTGACGTTAAAACAACTATCTATTTGTCTGTCCGTCCGTCCGTACATCCGTTTGTCTGTCTATCTGTCTATCTGTCTATCTAGTTGCATTTCCCATAGGTGCCTTTTTAGCCTCCAAATCAAACCTTTACATCGTGCCCTTTGCTTTCTTAGATTGATTACTCCAAAGATGCCCTTTGCTGTCTCTAATATTGCATTAGTTAACCATTTGTTTCTCGTCTAAAACTATCGGCCATTCAATCTTGTCCAAGTTAGCTTTCAATTCTTTCTCGTATTTGAACGGATGCCTGTAATCGATTTTCAAATCTCAAAGGAACAAAAGCTCTATCCATTTGTTTAAAGGATTTTATATGCGATTCGAAGATGAACGAAACATGATCAGAATCTGGGCCCTTCTGAAGAACTTTAAATTTCGAAATCATCCCTACTGCATCAGGTTCACGGATAAGAAGATCGACTATGCAACTGCCATTATGATGTATACATGTAAAGCAATTTGATGCTGGAATAGTAGAGAGACCATTTGAAACAATGAAGTCAAAGGAAGGAAGGAAGGAAGGAAGGAAGGAGGGAGGGAGGGAGGGAGGGAGGAAGGATGGAAGGAAGTCAGTCAGTCCGTCCACTGAGACCAATCAGCCTATGGGACCCAAAGGAGTGCAACAAATGTATTACTATCCGGGTTAAAAAACCCCTGCCCAGAAGAGTTTTCGAGGGAAAAACCGTGGCAGTAATAAGAATGCTGTCAAACTATACAGGTATACATCATCATGAAATATATGTATATATACATGTCAAGTGTGTGCCCGAGGACATCTGATCTCGCATATCCATGACCTCCTGAAGGTATGATCCCAACATACGTACAGAAGCCGTGTGCAATGTCACATGTAGCAGCTAGCCAGGCCTGACCAACTCAGTATAACGCATCCAGATTTGATCATATGCTGGGCAGCTTTGAAGGATATGAGATTCATCCTCAATGACTCCCATTTGGCAGCATTGACAAATCATGTCTTGACGTGGCTCACCAACCCATCTGCCCGTCTCAATTCGAAGATGGTGTGCCCCTGTGCGAATGGAGGCAATGAGTCTGCGCCTTTTCATAGGCAAGTGGGTATGCAGATAGCATTCCAGGCCTCGTTCTAATGTGGGATTTATGTGGCACTGGTCTGGTAGTGTGCCGCCTTGACCTGTTCAAGAGCACTGGCATCCCAGAGCTTGCTGAGGAATCCATCTTATTTATTTTAGCATGAAATTGGAAATATATATATTGCCAACAAAGGCTTGCATACATAAAAAATAGAATTTATCATGAAAGATAAGCTACATGTACTCTTGTGATACCTAAATTACAACACTTTCTAGCAACAACATATAGAGTAGTTTTATGATAGCAAAATATAAGTATAATTCTTTGTAATGTTTCCATAAGACTACATTAAAAACCTCCATATACGTTTTTAATATTTTAAATTATGTAAAAGACTTACTAAAGAGCTGTAGTAATAAAAAGCTAAGTTCTTTCATAAAGTTCAAAAATAGGCATGAAATATTCTTTGGTCTAATGATTGATTTTCATGGATAAACTTTGCGATTTTTTTGACACATTCATCAAAAAAACATCACTAGCTACAATCTTGTTGAGTTTTGATCCCATAACTCTGGAATTATATTAACTTTTTACGTGTTGTTTATTCTATTGTATAAAGTCTCAATTGAGTCTACAAGATACATGGTTACATACTAGTTACATTGTATTTGACGTGATAGAATTACCTCATATGTAGATACAAGTAGAAAGAATCATTCATTACCTTTGTGAGACTTATGGATGGACTTTACTATAGCATTGTAACATATATTTTTGATCTGAATTCTGTATATGAAATAGTTTAGTCAGTATTGAAATTAATATAACTTAGAAACGTCCCCAAAAAATATTGTATTGTAGCCCTTATAGTTAACAACTCGTAGCCATAAGAATTAAATCAAAACTTGTAAAAAGAGAAATAATTCCCCAACCCGGAGCAGTTTTTTTTCCAGAAATGGATTTTAACAACTTCAACTGATGTAACAGTTGCCAAATATAGGAACATGCAACTCAATGTATTTTATCATAAAACAACAATTACTCTCAATTTTAACAAGTTTTGGACCCCTTCATGGTAGGAAAATGAGAAATGTAGTTCTGGACTGGTAAAAAAACTGTCAATTTCTCTAAAGTTTGAAACAATCACCATAACGTATGGCTGAATCCATTAATCATGAAATACTTATAAGTCCATAAGAATCAAGTTAACACTAGAGTGATCACGATGATCCATGGACTAGAATTGGTCCAGTTGACCCGCTGCCATTTAAACCCATATATATGAGAAGAGAAGTTTCAATTTCACAATTTATCGTTGCCATTTCAGTGTTTACTTGGTTCTTAATGACCTTTGAGAATTTTAAGATTAATGAACTCACCTATATGTCATGGTAATTGTTCAAATGGTAGAGAATTTAACAGTTTCTATAACAGTCCAGAACTGCACTCTTGGATTTTCCTGACATAATGAGGCCTAAACCTTGCAAAAATTGGAAGTATTTGACTATTTATGCCATGGTTCTCTTCTTATATAGAAGAGAACCATCATTCTGGGGAAAGGGATGCCTGTTTTGGCGTCACGCCATTTTGAGCGTCAGATCTATCTATAGCCTGAGCCTTCTATAGCGCAGGCTTTCTTTAGCTCTGTCTACTATATATCCATATTGCCTGCTAGCATTCCTCATCGGCATTTCCTCTGAGCTGAATTCTGTTGGTTCTAGAGTTTCTAAGCTGGTTTTCTCCATCTTCGCTATCTTACCAGTTTTCCAAATGATTCTGCTAGTTTCTTCCTATGATGCAAATGATTTTGCTAGTTCTTCCTATGATGCCCTACCATTTCTTGTCTTGTGATGCCCCACCGTTTCTTACCCTGTAAGGTTTTGTCTCTGAGCGTTTCTTTCTGATGTGTTATGTCCTTACACTCAGAGTGCTAGCCCAGCCAATTGAGTAAATCTCTAGATGGAAAAATTAACTTATTTGGGACGAATCACAATCTTTTTGGTGGTTGTCGATGGTGCTGGACCAGTGATCTGATATTGTCTGCAAGAACATGGAGCTGGATCTGCAGTCGGCATGGTTGGTTGCAGCTTCACTATAGGAGCGATTTTTCCAGATAAGTTACTATGATCAGGGTTTTCTTTTGTATTTTTTGGCTCTGCTTTTTTTCACAGGTGGGGTCTGGGTTCTCTGATGCCTTAACCCTGATTGCTTGGCTGTGCCGTCTTTCACGATTTGGGGTCTGGGGTATATGCCCACGATGCCAGTGATTGCTTGGTTGTTCTTGTAGCTCAAAAAACTAGATCGATGCCAGTTTCTTGGCAGTTCGAGTAGCTCAAAAAAGCTGGATTGCAAATTGGGTTTCTATTTGGTCGGATTTAGGGCCAAATATCAGGCTAGTTCTTGCCGATTCAGACCCAAATTTTTGAGCTTTTTGTAGGTCCACATAAGAAAGCCTTCACGATGTCGATTCTTTGCATGAGGTAAGTTTATTCTTGCTTAAGTTTCATTGATTTTCTGTACCCAATTGATATATGATCCTTAGTAGACTTCATTATGTCAAAATTTGTAGTTTACATAGACTGCACAGACTCCAGACTTCTAGACCCCAACCCCGTTTATAGTCTTGAACCTATACTCTTGTGATTTCCATGTTTGCCGATGTTTGTTATCTTATTAGCCAGAATTTGTCATGTATGAGTCTCTTCTATTATTCTGAGTCTTCTAAGAGATGTGTCGTTGCAGCTATGTTGTTAAGCTTCAATCTACTGTACAGGATGTATATAAGATCCTTCATCTTGCTCTCGAGTGAGATGCATTAAGTAGTTTCTCATATTCAATCCAAGCTTTTTATGCATTATTCCAACGCATTGTAGGCAGGAGATGCCAATTTTGTGATTATGAGGTGGACGTGGTGCATAAGTGCTTTGCTGCATTCTTTAGTATCAAGACTGTGTTCTGGATTGCATTGGGACTGTGTTTTTGTTGATCACAAAAGCTTACTAACGCAATATTGTTTGAGAAATTCCAAAATTACTGTTGGTTGGCATGCTCCAGTTTGGTGATGCAGCGGTTGAAATCCAAGTCAAAACATGTAACCTCGCTATTGGACAATTTCAGATTCAGTTTGGCTCAAGTTTATCTGCATCTTGAACATTTTATCCAAGTCTGGACTTTTAGCCTTGATATAAATGGGCATCGGTCATCTGATGCTCCGGATCATTTGCCTTAAAACGGCCATGAGACAGCCATGAATCCGTGGGCATTGCTGCTCTATGACCATATGCATCTCTGTGATCATCTACCATGAATTGGTCATGAATCAGCCATGACTCTGTGAGCATCACTGCTCTATGATCATCTGCCATGAGTCGGCCCCTTTGGGCTTCATCCTCAAAAGTCAACGAGAATGATCTACGTTGGGTTATTTTTCCAAATGATACCAGGGCCAGCTTATCCCTCCTAGTTTTATCTATGGCTTGTCAGGGACTACCAGACCTGGTATCCCTTAAGATTCATATTTTCTAACATTTAATCTTGTTTTAAGTAAAGTGCTATGGTCCGGGTTGTTCTTTGATTTTACATGAGGTTGAGTTTAGGGTCTATTGTCTTGCTCTACTAGGTCTTCAATGCATAGCCTAAATACTTCATTGTACTCTTCCGATGGGTGGTCCTGGATCTTGCGCTATGAGTTCCTTGTTTTTGGGTTTGCATAAGTCGTTTCAGGTTGCTTTGATTAGGCTTTGCTTCTGGGAGCTTGTCGAGTTATTTGGTCATAGAAGTTGAGATTGTTATTGTTGAGTGCTATTTTTGTGCTTCTTGCTTTGGAACTAGAGGTATGTTTCTTGCCGTCCTAAGCTTTTTGAGGCTTTTTTGAATGGTCAATCCTTGGTTTGACTTTGTCCTTTTTTCATTTTTAGGTTAAATTGTTTGGGTCATATTTTTAGTATTCTAGTAGTTTTTCGAGTTCTTCTTTGTTTGTGGATGCTATGGATGCTTTTGGTAGTTTTACATGCGGTTTTTTAGTCTAGCATCTTGTGTCTTGCTCTCATATGTTCATTAAGTAGTATAGCCTAGATACTCCATTTGTACTTCTCGGTTGGTCGGTCCTTTTTCTTGCACTGTCATTCGTATTATTTCAGGTTGTTGCATGGGTCAGTTAGGATGCTTTGCTTGGGCCTTGTTTCTTGGATCTTGTTGAGTTGTTTGGTCATTGAGGTTAGGTCTATTTTGTTGGTACATTTGTTGTATTTCTTGCTTTGAGCCCGGGTGGTTGTTGGAAACGTTTTGCCTAGGTTAAGATGCTTTATTGGTCTAGGGGGGTCTGTTACTTACCTTTCTAGGTTCGTCTAGACATTGCTTAAATACAGGTTTGTCATCGTATACAATAATAGAGCCTCTTCATATGCGTTTTGTGCTTTATGCATGTGTGTATGCTCTCATCTAAATACATGTTTCTATTTGCTCGACGCTCAATTGGTCGAGTACACTCTCTTAAATGACCCTTATATACATGGTTCGATAGAGGCCCTTCATATGCATTTTTTGTGCTTTATATCAGTATCTTGCCCAATTTTCTATTTCTGCATGGTTTTCTTCATGGTTTGCTTGGTTATTTTCTGCAGTTGGGCCCATGCATTAACGAGCTCGATGTTTTTGGAAGATGAGATATGGCTTTTCATTCGTCTTGGATTAGGCAAGTACGGTTATATAGTGTTTGGTCCTTATAGTGTCAAATTAACCGCATCTGGCTTCGTTCCTTGTATTTTTAAGGGTTCCTAGTTGTTTGATATCTTAGTCTTGGTCTAGCGGCTAGCACATAGGGTGCCTCGACTACTTGTACAGGTTCGAGTATGCTTGCTATCGTGATGCGCTAAATTGAAATTATATTTATTTGCATGTTTCCTTTTGCTTGAATTGTATTTTGTAGATATATGCTCTAGGTCCTTGAGGATTTTCTTGTTCGTTGAGTATACTCTATTCTCTAGTAGTGCGTATGTTAAGTTCAAGTCTCGTTTGGCTCCCTCTTGTTTTTCGCTAATTGATTCGTTTAATATTGCTCAATCTTGGGAGTCATCAGCCTGTTATCCCCGGCGTACCTTTGATCCGTTGAGCGAGAGCCCTTCCACGCGGGACTCCCGGATCACTATGGCCGACTTTCGTCCCTGTTCGACGGGTCAGTCTCACAGTCAGGCAACACCAATGTTACTTGCAGTAGGTTTTATCTCCTTGTTTACCATAGGAGGCCCTATTGGAATAGCCTTGGTCAATTCTGGGCTGGACATCGCTCTATACGATACTTATACAAATATTGCCGAATCATAGGCATGGTTAGTATATGGCATGGGTTCGTATCTCTTGATGACGGGATGGAGATTTGATGTGTTGGGAGACTCGATATTCACGGTTAAGTATCTATTTAATTTTGCTTGCATTTTCTACATGTATAATCGCTTTGCACATGAGCATTTTGCACAAAATTTTTTCTTTGGGTGAGAGCATCCATTTGAGCATATAGTAACTTTAGTCAAATGTCTAATTCATTGCTTGGCTATTCCAGGGATTTCTATCCTTGTAGTCTAGGGTAGCGTCCTTTGTACCATAGGGTTTTTAGCAGTAGGGTGCACACTCGTTTCTCCATGTTCTCCTCGGATTTATTGATCTTGTTCTGCAAGTTATGGGGTTCCAGTCCTCGCTCGTTTATTTCTATGATTACATGGTTCGTTGGCTTAGTTCGAGGTGGCTCTTTTCTCTCCATCTCTCTTGCCTATAGTTTCATTTGCTATTCACTGTGCTTGCTCTGTTTCTTTTGCCTCATGACTTCTCTCCTTCTTCTTTCCTTGTTTGGCATAAGTGTCTTGTCCCATTCAACATTTGTTGCATCAGTGGTCCCAGTTGCTCTATTTGTCCTTTTAGTCCACGCATCTCACGATGTTCTCTTCGTTTGTTTTTTCATTCCTTGATCTTTCGATTTTTGTACTCAAGTCATCTTTTCATGATCCCATTTCTTCATCCATTTCATTTGCTTCTATTTTTTTTTTGCTATAAGGTTCTTGAGCTTTGTTTCTAGTGGTAAGCATAGGTGGGTATGGTGCATGCTTCTTTCTGCATTCTTTCCTTCATAGAATTATTAGTTTGTTCATTTGTCCAATTGTGAGCGTGTTCCTCTTATCTTTCCATGTTCATTAGCAAGTTTTATGCCCTATTCCACTTCTCCCTCCCCCCAGTTTTTTCATTGTTCGCGTATTTTCTATCTAGTGTTGTCTAGTCTTCACTTAGTTTGGGGTTGTTCATCCAGCTGTTCCGCTCTATTCTATGGTTCCGTAATGTCATCTTTCGACTGTGCCAGATAATTCCATTCATTTCCTGTAGTCTCCATATACTGTCTAATCCTCTATATTGCTTCATTAGCATGAGGGTCCCCGATGTAAGTTGTCTTGTATATCTTGAAAGCTCGTTTGGTCCATTATGCAAGTATGATATAGGTTGGAATTTAGTCTTTGATTTTCACAGTGTTTGTCATATTGTTTTTTCGCTGTCATTGTTGGTGCATTGATTCTCCAGTTTGTTTTCATGTGCTCGTTGTTATGGTCATAGTTTGTGGTTTGTGTTCGGTTTTTGTGCCTTATTTGTTTACGCATTCCATTTGCCCCATAGTTTTGGCTTTATTATTTGTTCATAATCGTGGTTGGCTCGCATCATCTTTATGAAGTTTGTGTCATTTGTCTCCGTCGTCCTCCCACCATTCCTTGTTAGGTTTTGCATTCGATGGCTAGTTTTTTCACCTTCAATATTCTCGCCTTTTGTCTTGCCTCAGCCAGCTTATTCATGTGTTCAATTGTCGAATTTGTTCCTCTCGGCCTTTTAGTTCTGGAGGTTTTTCTATTGCCTTTATCCAATTTCCTCCTTTTGCTTCGCCTGTTCCATAGTTAGTGGTCTTTTTAGTTCTATTGATGCTTTCCACCTTGTGTTTTGCAGCCTCATTGCTTCAGGGCCTGATCACCAATGTGCCGCTTCATTTCTTCGATCTCGATGTTCCACTATCATTATTCATTTTTCATAGTGTCTGCCCTGATATTTGTTCTTATTTCGGTCATCTTGTTTCTTCCTATATGGACTCCTGCACTCTTGCTTGTGCTCCATTGCTTCTGTAGTTCTTGTTACATTTTGTCTTACTCACTTCCCCCTTATTCCTCCAAGCTGATCATCGGCCACTTCCCTTTCCTGAGTTTTTTCTCTCGTAGTCTTTCATTGCCCGAATTGTCCTTCTCTCCGTTCTATGTCTAGCGGCCGTGTTCTATTGCCTTTAATCACACTTGTTCTGCTTGTTCCATGGTTGGTTGGATTCATTTATTTTGAGTTTATTCCTTTACTCATAAATGTTTAGCTTTGTTATTTTAATTTTCCTTGCTCATGATTTCGTTGCTCATCTTCTGAATTGGCCTTGCGAGATAGACATTCATGCTTTCTTATCTTTGTAGTTTTCTTTGTCCAGGTTGCCCGATTCATTAGAGTCTGTTTTTACGCTTGTTGGCATCATTTTCCATTTTACTATTGGTTTCCTGCACCCCGCACGGTTCTTGTGTCTTGTTGGTTCCTAGTATTCCCTTATCTCATTAGTTCTATTCATCTTTTATCCCTTATTTTTGTTTCTTGTAGTTCTTACCACGCTTTCAGTTGTGTTCGGGCTATGAGGATGTCACCTTGAGTCCATTGTCCTTTGCTGGTGCATCGCTTTTTCAACTTATCATCATTATTTCCTTCTTAAGATATCAATAAATGTCTTTACCATAGGATTCGGGCCTTCTATTGTTTAGCCTATGTTTGGCACCAGGTTTTTTCCTTTATCTGCATGGTTCTTCTGCTTCTTCAGCTCCATTGCTCATACTGTTGTTTTGGTTGATTCCTCATTTCTTTGTAGTCTGACTGATCCATTTCATTGCGTTCGTTTTTTGTTGCTCCATTCGCACAGTTTGTGTTGGTTCATTGGGCCTCATGCTGCTTTTCTTCATTTTTCATGGTTGGTGTCCATTGCTTGTTTAGTGGTCCTTACCATACCTCCTTGTTGTCAAGTGCCTCATCGCCTCTAATGGCCCTCTTTTTTGTTCAATTTACCACTAGTTACCCCCGTTGTCTTCTCCTTCCTGCCTTAATTTCCCTGTTGTTCTGTTGCTCCTTTGCTCCACAATGTCTGCTTTATTCTTTATCCATTTATCTCGGTCCTAGGGTAGTCTGCATATTTTGATGGATTTTCGATGATCTTACTTGTTTTTGCTCGCAGTCTTGGTCTGTGATTGGAGGAGGTAGGTTCCTCTTTGTGTCGGATGTTATTGCTTTGCAAAGGACCTTTCCCTAGAATGCCATGGTTCTCTTCTTATATAGAAGAGAACCATCGTTCTCTCTCTCACGCTTATTTTGGCGTCACACCATTTTGAGCGTCGGATCTATCTATAGCTTTATAGCCTTCTATAAGCGCTGAGCTTTCTTTAGCTCTGTCTACTATATATCCATATTGCCTGCTAGCATTCCTCATCGGCGTTTCCTCTGAGCTGAATTCTGTTGGTTCTAGAGTTTCCCTCCCTCCCTCCCTCCTCTGAGTCTAGTCACTGGTGTCGGCTCGTCTTAACATTTGTTGATTTCTTCTCGTTCCACCTAATGGCGGTTGTATCTACTCTTCTCTTTTATATCTTTGTGGCTGGTGGCCTCTTGCAATTTCAATGTAGCACTTGTGGATTAAGGAGAGCACCTAGGGGCAGTCCCATGGTCGGGCCTAGACTATTTCTCTCTCTCTCTCTCTCTCTCTCTCTCTCTCTCTCTCTCTCTCTCTCTCTCTCTCTCTCTCTCTCTCTCTCTCTCTCTCTCTCTCTCTCTCTCTCTCTCTCTCTCTCTCTCTCTCTCTCTCTCTCTCTCTCTCGGCATAGCTCTGTGGCCAGTATTCTCATTTGTTGTGTCATTTTCTCACGGAATCCTTTTTCCATCCACGGTCATGTATTTTCCGGTTTGGTTGGCATTACGATGCTTGTCCTTTAGATGCGGCGTCTATCCCTTTGTCTTAAACTTCCATGTGCTCGTTTGTTTCACAATTTGCACGCGATGGGTCATTTTCAATTTTTGATATTGTGCTATTGTTGCTTGTGTTGACTATTAACTATTTGTTTACTATCGGGTTGATTCTCGGTTGGCTATTAGTGCGTGCTTTTTGGTCTCTCTCTCTCTCTCTCTCTCTCTCTCTCTCTCTCTCTCTCTCTCTCTCTCTCTCTCTCCTGTGGTAAGGCGTTAAAGGACATGCCATACCCAAGGTCCGCGGGTTCAAATGCCTCGTTGTGAAAGTGGCCATGCAATGTAAAGTTGGTGGGGAAGGACCCACTTCAGCAATGTAAAGTGGTGGGGGGAGGGACCCATCACGGGTGTGTTATAAAGTGTCACATGTCCGATAGGGCGCTGCCTTGTGGCGTGGCGTTAAAATCTCTTCTTCTTCTTCTTCTTCTTCTCTCTCTCTCTCTCTCTCTCTCTCTCTCTCTCTCTCTCTCTCTCTCTCTCTCTCTCTCTCTCTCTCTCTCTCTCTCTCTCTCTCTCTCTCTCTCTCTCTCTCTCTCTCTCTCTCTCTCTCTCTCTCTCTCTCTCTCTCTCTCCCTCCCAGGTGTAGATAAGTCGCTTAGGGTAGGCTCCAAAGGATTCTTTTTATTGGATGTGCCTTTTTCTCTTCTGGCGTGGCTTTGGCCGGCTTCCGGAGGGGCGTTGAGGAAGACCCCCACGGTCCGGGCCTAGTGTATCTATATATTTTCTCCCTTGGCGTGGCAATGTAAACTAGGGATTCTTTATAATTTCTCTATTCTGCTATTTTTTCTCATCAGATTCTTGTGCTCTGCTTTGCGTTTCGAGCATGATGCATGCTTGGCCATAGGGCTCCTAACCTTTTTACGTTAACCATCTGTGTGATTGTGTTTTGCAGTTCGGTGTGAGCCTCTTTCTTGACACTGAGATGATAGCCGATTTTCAGCAGTTCTGAGGTGGTTGCGGTTGCAGTTTTCACTTCTACCCCTTCTTGTTGGGGTGGGGGTTGGGGGTCGATATTTGAGGGTTGCGGGCCGAAGTGCAGCTTTATGATAGAACATATTGATTTGTATGTTATTAGCTTTGGTTACTATCATCTAACATCTGTAGAAGTCGCCAAAGGCTATTTCGTCCAAAAAAGATGCTTATAGTTTAAGAATTATCTCTCTCTTATTTTTACAGTGATGCCTCCATGCCCTTCACCCAGACACTTGCCCATCACAAGTAGTCTGAGTCAGATAGAGGGCCTTTTCGTGGTGATGGAGTCGCCATGGAAGGGGAATTTCTCGTATTTAAACGATGGGAGCATCGTATAGGTTTAGGGAGCCTCACAATGGTATCAGTGCCATGATCTTGGTAGACCCGGATTGTAGCCCTGGCCATGTTCTAATTCGTTAAGATTGATTAGGGTAGAGATTATTTAATGTAGCATAATTATCCTAAATTCATAAGTATTGGGCCCATTAACTTAAGTATGTGAGGAATGAAGGACTTAGATTGTAGAATGTAAGTATGAGAGTGTTGAGTTTTTGGGAGGTGGAGTAAGGTCCCTTGTTCTTGAAGGCCATAACTTTTCATAGAAAGATCAAATTTTTTGCGCAATTCTTGAAGGGGATACTTAAATTGACTATAACCCTCTCGAAGCCCTATCGGGAAGGCGGCTTGAGCAAGAAGATTTTTAGGGTTTCTCTGAGTGTGGCGCCGACTGGGAAAAAGATGCTCTAAATCAAATTTTAAAACCTTAAAACCATCTTGCCGCTGTATAAGGTCGTCGTATAAAAATTTTTCCTAGTGGGAGGAAGGATACCTTACCCCATCTTCCACCTGATTGAGAGGTTTTTGGTCAAAATCAACACTGCTGGTGAGATATACACCCTCGTAGAAGCTGCATTGAAGTCCTGATCCTCATCAAGTACTATTCCCCTGAGTCAGCGACCACTACTGATGAGGAAGTCATGGGGGTGGAGGCACATAGAGTTATGGACCTGGCCATAGGAGCAGATACACAAGAAGCGGCCAGTGGGGATCTAGCAGACAGGGGTGCCCAGTATGTATATTTGAAAAATGGGGACGCTATCATTGATGGATGCCATCTTACCTTGCCCTTGTACTATTACGATGAGAAAACTGAGAGTTTCTTATTGGATAATTTCCCTGATTATATTACTTCTAATCTCCAACAAACCGTAGAGCTAGAAATGGCGGCCATGACTGATAGATATATCCCTGAGATGCTCAGGAGGACTGAGTCCGCCAAGCCCTGGAGAGACATGCCGAAGCAAGATCAGCAGAACACCAACCAACTCGAGCCACGTACAATTAAATGAAGATGGAAAAGTATGGCGCACAAGTTGGGAGGTAATTGTAAGGAATGTCTCTAAGATGTGGGCGGGATGGGCAAGGTCACATCTTCTAGTCGATGCCAAGATCGGGTCAATGAGGCAGGACACCATCCCACGGGTGGTAGGACCCTTCCTAAGCTGCCATCTGCCAAGAAATTGCCTCATAGGTGGAAACCTGGCATGGTAGCTCTGTGGGAGATTCCAAAGTATCAAAGGTCCATCGAGCTCCTGTTATGCAAGTTGCCGTCCAACGGTTGGTTTGAGAAATTATCCAACAATTTAAGACCAACTTTAGATTCCAGACATATGCCATCCTTGCCTTGCAGAAGGTCATGGAGGACTTTTTGGTGATGCCAAGCTTTGCGCTATTCATACCAAGTGCGTTACGATAATGCCAAAGGATTTGCACCTCGCACGGAGGATTCGCGGGGATCACCAATAGTACGAGCATCACACTTTGTTTTGTACCTCAATTGTATTGTATATTTGTTTTGTTATAAATATAAATCCTTTTCTTGTGTATATTGTATGAGCATTTGTGTAAATATTTCCTTCTGTCAAGGAAAACGTTAGAGAGGGAGTACGAAATAAATAAATAAAATAAATAATAGAGGAAATCTTTTTTTTTTTTCAAGAACAAAATATAGTAATAATAATAAATAGCCAACAATGAGTTGACTGAAAGTTACTCTATTTCAAGCTCACTTTTGCTTTAGGGTTCCTACTTCCATTTCGTCTTCCTCAAGCGCCTTCTCTCCTTCTGTTCCTTTGGTCCTGCTTCATAGATTTCTCTGCATGCCAACAATGGTATCTAAATGGGGAACATTGGGATCCGCAGGTGAGTCAAAGCATGGTGGGAGATATTTTTTGTGTCAGTGACACATGGTGCTTAATGGATGCTTTCTGGTCTATTTTCATTGTATTTTTGAAAAATATTTTTCTTTTATTTTTTTGATATTTTTCCCTAAAATGCATATATATTACGCTTTGGAATACAAAATTTCAGCTTCGTTGGAGTTACAAAAAAAAAAAAAAAACAGAGATAAAAAATAAGTAACATTTTCAGCATTAGGTGCTTAGGATGAGCTTGGCTAGCTCCATCCTTTGACCCAGGTTCCCTTTGAGCTTCTCCATCCCTATCTGTTCCAGGATATAGATCTCATTAGCAACATGCAAGCCCACCCCGACTATGCCAGGTTCTTCGAGTTTTACGTCCAAGACATGGTTCCCTGGTGTGTTCAACACGAAGATCCCCCATAGCTATACCTTAGTCAAGAAATCTTACTGCAAATGATGGGGGATGACCGACACGTCTCCAACGTCCTTAGGGGCATTATTAGATGGGCTAAGCATTCTTCCATTATACACTTGGATGATCAAACTTATTTTGAGGTCCGCTATGCCTTAGCCATTTTAATGGACCAGTACGTCGAAGATGAGGATATCTCCGCCAAGAAAGGGAAGATGCAAATTCCCTCACCTGAAAAGGGGGATGGACGCATTAGCCAGGACGATTTTGCCCGATGGAAACAATTGGTTGAACAAATGCCAATGCCCAGGCCGCAGGGATCCAAGCTTACTGGCCTGGATACCATACCGGTAGTCTATGTCAAGGGGCAGGAGTATCTTCTGCTCGATGACATTATGCGGACCTACCGTGTCATTGCTAACCTCAAGCATCTCTATGAGCTTGGGCTGAGTACTGCATGGGAGATTTCCTTGATTTTTCCCCAGTCCAGTTTCTCCCATAGGTTCAATGGTTGTTAAGCTTTCAACCAAAGGATATTGAGCCCATGGACACCCTCCTAAGACTCTGATACTTGATGTCGCAGGGTGCCCCATCGGAACCTCTTGCAGGAGCTTTCGCAGCTACGGGACCGCACGTTCCCACCATCAATGATGTTGAGGTCACCATGGAACCTGATGAGGAAGGGGAGGATCTATTGAAAAATAGGATCATGCTAAGGAAGAGAAATAGGAAACCAAAGAAGAAGAAATGTCTATGGACATCGACAAAGAGGTCGACACCACCACTTGAGATGAAGCAAAGGCCCTCGGTAACCATATCTCGTGCTTCTTCATATCTGCATTTAAAGAAGGACAGGTCCTCTTCGTTGCACGGGACCTTGATCCAGTGGCCGAGGCAGCATGTAATTCAAGGAGAATGAAAAT
This sequence comes from Isoetes taiwanensis, assembly GCA_021234155.1. NCBI lineage: Eukaryota > Viridiplantae > Streptophyta > Lycopodiopsida > Isoetales > Isoetaceae > Isoetes > Isoetes taiwanensis. Next base: position 5,931,102 of record JAJEKV010000017.1, on the reverse strand, counting down.
CTAACTCAGTTTTTCCAAAAGTTTGACAACATCATTGCAGACTTGGAGGCAGCAAAGGTTCCAATAACAAGAGAATTCCAGGTTCTAAATCTTGCAAGGGCTTTCTCAGGTTTTGGACAGTTGAATACCTTAATAAGAACAATTGGAAGAAATAGAGAAAAGGCAGAGGCCTTGATTAGGACAGAAATGGAGCAGAGAAAGGTAGCTAAAGAAGAAAATCCACTTTGGCGGGTCATAAAAAGATAGATTACAACATGTCTACTCTTGTGCTGATACGTCGGGACCTTGCCATTGCTGCCCTGGGCCAGGACATTGCGGCCTGGATGAGCGTCAGATCTATCTATAGCCTGAGCCTTCTATAGCGCAGGCTTTCTTTAGCTCTGTCTACTATATATCCATATTGCCTGCTAGCATTCCTCATCGGCGTTTCCTCTGAGCTGAATTCTGTTGGTTCTAGAGTTTCCCTCCCTCCCTCCCTCCTCTGAGTCTAGTCACCTGGTGTCGGCTCGTCTTAACATTTGTTGATTTCTTCTCGTTCCACCTAATGATGGTTGTATCTACTCTTCTCTTTTATATCTTTGTGGCTGGTGGCCTCTGCAATTTCAGTAGCACTTGTCCGGTTCTGGAGCACCTGAGGCACCAGTCCCCTTGATCCCGAGGCCTAGACTATTTCTCTCTCTCTCTCTCTCTCTCTCTCTCTCTCTCTCTCTCTCTCTCTCTCTCTCTCTCTCTCTCTCTCTCTCTCTCTCTCTCTCTCTCTCTCTCTCTCTCTCTCTCTCTCTCTCTCTCTCTCTCTCTCTCTCTCTCTCTCGGCATAGCTCTGTGGCCGAGTATTCTCATTTGTTATGTCATTTTCTCTGGAATCCTTTTTCCATCCCGGTCATGTATTTTTCGGTTTGGTTGGCATTACGATGCTTGTCCGTATGTGATCGTCTATCCCTTTGTCTTAAACTTCCATGTGCTCTGTTTGTTTACAGCTGGCACGCGATGGGTCATTTTTCAATTTTTTGATATTGTGCTATTGTTGCTTGTGTTGACTATTAACTATTTGTTTACTATCGGGTTGATTCTCGGTTGGCTATTGGTGGTGCTTTTGGTCTCTCTCTCTCTCTCTCTCTCTCTCTCTCTCTCACGTGGTAAGACGTTAAACTGCCATACCCAAGGTCACGGGTTCAACGCCTCGTTGTGAAAGTGGCCATGCAATGTAAAGTTGGTGGGGGAAGGACCCACTTCAGCAATGTAAAGTGGTGGGGGCAGGACCCATCTGGGTGTGTTGTAAAGTGTCACATGTCAGAGATGGGGCCTTTGCCTTAATGGCGTGGCGTTAAAATCTCTTCTTCTTCTTCTTCTTCTTCTTCTTCTTCTCTCTCTCTCTCTCTCTCTCTCTCTCTCTCTCTCTCTCTCTCTCTCTCTCTCTCTCTCTCTCTCTCTCTCTCTCTCTCTCTCTCTCTCTCTCTCTCTCTCTCTCTCTCTCTCTCTCTCTCTCTCTCTCCCCTCCCCCTCCCCGTGTAGCCGTCGTTAAACCGGGTAGGCTCCAAAGGATTCTTTTATTGGATGTGCCTTTTTCTCTTCTGGCGTAGCTTTGTGGCTTCAGGGCGTTGAGGAGAAGACCCCCACAGTCGGGCCTAGTGTATCTATATATTTTCTCCCTTGGCGTAGCAATGTCGCTTCCGAGGATTCTTTATAATTTCTCTATTCTGCTATTTTTTCTCATCAGATTCTTGTGCTCTGCTTTGCGTTTCGAGCATGATGCATGCTTGGCCATAGGGCTCCTAACCTTTTTACGTTAACCATCTGTGTGATTGTGTTTTTGCGATTCGGTGTGAGCCTCTTTCTTGACGAGATGATAGCCGATTTTTCAGCGATTACGAGGTGGTTCGCGGTTGCGGTTTTCACTTCTACCCCTTCTTGTTGGGGTGGGGTTGGGGGGTCGATATTTGAGGGTTGCGGGCGAAAGTGCGGCTTTATGATAGAACATATTGATTTGTATGTTATTAGCTTTGGTTACTATCATCTAACATCGTAGAAATTAAGCCAAAGGCTATTTCGTCCAAAAAAGATGCTTATAGTTTAAGAATTATCTCTCTCTTATTTTTACAGTGATGCCTCCATGCCCTTCACCCAGACACTTGCCCATCACAAGTAGTCTGAGTCAGATAGAGGGCCTTTTCGTGGTGATGGAGTCGCCATGGAAGGGGAATTTCTCGTATTTAAACGATGGGAGCATCGTATAGGTTTAGGGAGCCTCACAATGGTATCAGTGCCATGATCTTGGTAGACCCGGATTGTAGCCCTGGCCATGTTCTAATTCGTTAAGATTGATTAGGGTAGAGATTATTTAATGTAGCATAATTATCCTAAATTCATAAGTATTGGGCCCATTAACTTAAGTATGTGAGGAATGAAGGACTTAGATTGTAGAATGTAAGTATGAGAGTCTGTTGAGTTTTTGGTGGAGTAAGGTCCCTTGTTCTTGAAGGCCATAACTTTTCATAGAAAGATCAAATTTTTGCGCAATTGCGAAGGGGATACTTAAATTGACTATAACCCCCTCGAAGCCCTATCGGAAGACGCTTGAGCAAGAAGATTTTTAGGGTTTCTCTGAGTGTGGCGCCGACTGGGAAAAAGATGCTCTAAATCAAATTTTAAAACCTTAAAACCATCTTGCCGCTGTATAAGGTCGTCGTATAAAAATTTTTCCTAGTGGGAGGAAGGATACCTTACCCCATCTTCCACCTGATTGAGAGGTTTTTGCTCAAAATCAACACTGCTGGTGAGATATACACCCTCGTAGAGCAGCCAGACCAAGTCCTGATCCTCATCAAGTACTATTCCCCTGAGTCAGCGACCACTACTGATGAGGAAGTCATGGGGGTGGAGGCACATAGAGTTATGGACCTGGCCATAGGAGCAGATACACAAGAAGCGGCCAGTGGGGATCTAGCAGACAGGGGTGCCCAGTATGTATATTTGAAAAATGGGGACGCTATCATTGATGGATGCCATCTTACCTTGCCCTTGTACTATTACGATGAGAAAACTGAGAGTTTCTTATTGGATAATTTCCCTGATTATATTACTTCTAATCTCCAACAAACCGTAGAGCTAGAAATGGCGGCCATGATATAGATATATCCCCGAGATGCTCGGGGAGGACCGAGTCCGCCAAGCCTGGAGAGATCATGCGAAGCAAGATCAGTAGAACACCAACCAACTCGAGCCACGTACAATTAAATGAAGATGGAAAAGTATGGCGCACAAGTTGGGAGGTAATTGTAAGGAATGTCTCTAAGATGTGGGCGGGATGGGCAAGGTCACATCTTCTAGTCGATGCCAAGATCGGGTCAATGAGGCAGGACACCATCCCACGGGTGGTAGGACCCTTCCTAAGCTGCCATCTGCCAAGAAATTGCCTCATAGGTGGAAACCTGGCATGGTAGCTCTGTGGGAGATTCCAAAGTATCAAAGGTCCATCGAGCTCCTGTTATGCAAGTTGCCGTTCCAACGGTTGGTTTGAGAAATTATCCAACAATTTAAGACCAACTTTAGATTCCAGACATATGCCATCCTTGCCTTGCAGAAGGTCATGGAGGACTTTTTGGTGATGCCAAGCTTTGCGCTATTCATACCAAGTGCGTTCATTTATAATGCCAAAGGATTTGCACCTCGCCGCGACGGAGGATTCGCGGGGATCACCAATAGTACGAGCATCACACTTTGTTTTGTACCTCAATTGTATTGTATATTTGTTTTGTTATAAATATAAATCCTTTTCTTGTGTATATTGTATGAGCATTTGTGTAAATATTTCCTTCTGTCAAGGAAAACGTTAGAGAGGGAGTACGAAATAAATAAATAAAATAAATAATAGAGGAAATCTTTTTTTTTTCAAGAACAAAATATAGTAATAATAATAAATAGCCAACAATGAGTTGACTGAAAGTTACTCTATTTCAAGCTCACTTTTGCTTTAGGGTTCCTACTTCCATTTCGTCTTCCTCAAGCGCCTTCTCTCCTTCTGTTCCTTTGGTCCTGCTTCATAGATTTCTCTGCATGCCAACAATGGTATCTAAATGGGGAACATTGGGATCCGCAGGTGAGTCAAAGCATGGTGGGAGATATTTTTTGTGTCAGTGACACATGGTGCTTAATGGATGCTTTCTGGTCTATTTTCATTGTATTTTTGAAAAATATTTTTCTTTTATTTTTTTGATATTTTTCCCTAAAATGCATATATATTACGCTTTGGAATACAAAATTTCAACCGTTGGAGTTACAAAAAAAAAAAAAAAAAAAAAAATAAAAAAAAAATAAGTAACATTTTCAGCATTAGGTGCTTAGGATGAGCTTGGCTAGCTCCATCCTTTGACCCAGTTCCTTTGAGCTTCTCCATCCCTATCTTCTCCGGATATAGATCTCATTAGCAACATGCAAGCCCACCCCGACTATGCGGGTTCTTGAGTTTTTACGTCCAAGACATGGTTCCCTGGTGTGTTCAACACGAAGATCCCCATAGCTATACCTTAGTCAAGAAATCTTCTTGCAAATGATGGGGATGACCACCGTCTCCAACGTCCTTAGGGGCATTATTAGATGGGCTAAGCATTCTTCCATTATACACTTGGATGATCAAACTTATTTTGAGGTCCGCTATGCCTTAGCCATTTTAATGGACCCGATCGTCGAAGATGAGGATATCTCCGCCAAGAAAGGGAAGATGCAAATTCCCTCACCGAAAAGGGGATGGGCGCGCGTTAGCCGGGGCGATTTTGCCCCATGGAAACAATTGGTTGAACAAATGCCAATGCCGGGCCGCGGGGATCCAAGCTTCTTGGCACGGATACCATCTGCCGTAGTCTATGTCAAGGGGCAGGAGTATCTTCTGCTCGATGACATTATGCGGACCTACCGTGTCATTGCTAACCTCAAGCATCTCTATGAGCTTGGGCTGAGTACTGCATGGGAGATTTCCTTGATTTTTCCCCAGTCCAGTTTCTCCCATAGGTTCAATGGTTGTTAAGCTTTCAACCAAAGGATATTGAGCCCATGGACACCCTCCTAAGACTCTGATACTTGATGTCGCAGGGTGCCCCATCGGAACCTCTTGCAGGAGCTTTCGCAGCTACGGGACCGCACGTTCCCACCATCAATGATGTTGAGGTCACCATGGAACCTGATGAGGAAGGGGAGGATCTATTGAAAAATAGGATCATGCTAAGGAAGAGAAATAGGAAACCAAAGAAGAAGAAATGTCTATGGACATCGACAAAGAGGTCGACACCACCACTTGAGATGAAGCAAAGGCCCTCGGTAACCATATCTCGTGCTTCTTCATATCTGCATTTAAAGAAGGACAGGTCCTCTTCGTTGCACGGGACCTTGATCCAGTGGCCGAGGCAGCATGTAATTCAAGGAGAATGAAAATCTAACTCAGTTTTTCCAAAAGTTTGACAACATCATTGCAGACTTGGAGGCAGCAAAGGTTCCAATAACAAGAGAATTCCAGGTTCTAAATCTTGCAAGGGCTTTCTCAGGTTTTGGACAGTTGAATACCTTAATAAGAACAATTGGAAGAAATAGAGAAAAAAGGAGGCCTTGATTAGGGCAGAAATGGAGCGAGAGAAAGGTAGCTAAAGAAGAAAATCCACTTTGGCGGGTCATAAAAAGATAGATTACAACATGTCTACTCTTGTGCTGATACGTCGGGACCTTGCCATTGCTGCCCTGGGCCAGGACATTGCGGCCTGGATGAGCATGAAATTGCTCGTAGCAGCACTATTGGCCACTGCCTTTCCGCCAGAGGTTGGGTCTACAAACGCTCTCACCATCAGCCCAGACGTCATCTTACTTCAGCACCGACGACCACCTGAGCCTCCAACTTCCATGGAGGAAGACACAGGACCCATCTCTTGAGTATTCTTATATACTAATTGTATTCGCCTTCGGGCACTAGACCCCATAATGTGATAGTTGGCATTTTCTAATATTATGTAGTATAAATTTTTATGTCTTATGAATTCCTCGATTACTCAATTATGGCTGATCTTGGTCTATATGCGCATTTTATCTATAATCTATTTCCTTCTTTCTGATATAGATGGCATACGACATCCACCATGAGCGACCCTAGTAGACCCTGGTCGATTAACGCCCGAGCAAGAGTTAGTCCTCATGAAGCGTCAAATGGCCGAACTTCAGGCCTACGTCCTTCAGAGGCACCTCCACCCGTAGTTCCAGAGTATGGCCCTAAACTACCCGCAGCTGAACTCAACCAAGTACCTCCACTTACACCAGCAAGAGCTGCCACTGCTCCAGCATGTTCTAGGCGTGCCCGTAGCTCTTTTACATCTGATTCCAGCTTAGGCTTTTCAGTTGAGCACATTCATAAGCAATTGACATCTCATGTTTGATCCCAGCTACAAAATTTTGTGTAGAAGGGTGCCAATGAACTCGCCTCCTCTATCCGTTCGAATCCGCTTGATATCTTTCTCATTTTCTACCTCTCTCTTCCAGCTTCAAAATATCCCATCAACCTCAGACTTCTTTTTCATAAAAAATACCCATGCTTTTCTGGAAAAATCGTCAACCAACAGTAGAAAATACCTCTTCCCTCCCATTGAGCGAAATTTAGATGGTCCACAGACGTCCATGCGAGCCAGGCCTAGTGTCTTGCTGGCTCTGATTGCACTCCCCTTTGGTTAAGGGTTCGTGCCTGTTTCTCCCTTAAACAACCTTCACAGATTGTTTCTTTTCTCTTCATCTTTGGAAAACCACCACTAAATTTTCTTTTGACATCTTCTCAAGGTATTTTTGATTTACATGGCCAAGCCTCTCGTGCCACAATTGATTCTGTCCTAGCCCTTGCTCGGCCACAAAAGTTTTGCTCCATGCCTTTGCCCAAGAGAGTATGTATCAATTGCCTTCCTGCTATCTGACCCTAACAACCTGTTTCTTTTCATTTTTTATTAAGCACCTTCGAGTTCCAAGATTGACATCCAGCTTGGCATCATCTAATTTTGATACAGATAGGAGATTTACGGACAGTCTAGGTACATACAGTACCTCCTTGATTTCTTGAGTGGTGGATCCTAATGCAATTTGAATGCTCCCCTCTCCTTGAACCATAAACCTTCCTTTGCCTGTCACCACAATCCTCCTTCCTTTCTCTTTCTTGATCTTGAAGAAAACGTCCTTCTCTGATGTCATGTGATCTGTTGCACCAGAGTCAAGCTACCACACTTCTGCCTCCTTTTGAACCATAAACATCCTAACCTCTGGACTCTTATAGATCCAACCCTTGATTTGAGTTGCAAACTTCCTAGCATATTTCCATGCCTTTTGTAGCCATCCTGAGATCTCTTCAGTCTTGGCCAAGAAGCTTCACCTGCTCTCAGTATCATCCTCCTCTTCTTGTTCAGAATCAGTCTCTACTTTTGGCTTATGAGCCTTCTTATCCCTTTTTTCAATCTTTCCTTTTTCTTTGTTCGTTTCTTCCCTTTTGGATCTTCTCTTTGGTGACTTTGGGCAATCCCTTGCTAAATGCCCAACTTCATCACAGTTAAAGCACCTTCTTGTTTCTGTCCTTTGCTTCCCTGCATACAGGGCAGTTCCATCGCGAGTCCCATATCCTCTGTCTTCTTTCCTTCGACTAGACTTCACGGCTTCTTCTTGCAAAATCTGAGCACATGTCTGTCATGAACCTACTCGAAAATAAGGAAAATACGTGGAAAATACGCAAGAAATACGGAAGAAATATGCCAAGATCGGCAAAGAATCTGATATATGAACAGGAATCAAGAATACAATAGCCCGAAGGCAAGCAGGAATACGAGACAGATGCCTAGAAGGCTCAAGACTGGCGTTGAACCGGAATGGTTTGACAAGAAGGAAGTGCCTCCTTATATATCTAGACCAACGGTCAGGATCGCGCCACTCCAATGGATGAGATCGCGCCAAGTGTCGCGCATGTATTTAGGTTCTAGAACATTCTAGACCCTTCTGAAGATAGTCCCACATATGAGGAAGACGTGAAGGAATGTCTTCAACAACTATTGGTAGCGCACTTGGCAAGGGTGTGTGACTTCGCGAATTTGGAAGGTTGCGAAGTTCAAAACCCTGCCTTGTGCAACTACCCTTTTGCATCCGTGTGGCGACCATCTTTTTATGCGTAGGGAGTATAATGTTTGTATGATACCGAATATCCGTATGGTCGTCACACCATCCCCCTACGATGGCGGCGAGGCCTCAAGCCGGAGCCGAAGAACACTCCGGACTTGGCTTATGCGGTAACGCGTCGGTGAAACTCCGCAATTTTGTCGTGCATTAGTCGATTCTTGGCGGGCTCCCGTTACGTCACTTGGCGAGTAACCTTCCCAATCGACGAAGTAATACAAGCGTCGACGAAGAAACTTGGAGTCCAGAATCTCTCGAACCTCGAACTCCTCATGATCATCAATCTCGACCGGTGATGAAGGTGGAGGTACTTCGATCCGAAATGGATTAGCCATATAGGGTTCTAACAAAGACACATGAAACACCGGGTGAAGCGGACCGATGGCGAAGCTCGTGACGGGCGGCATCACCAACTCGTTCAATGATCCGATAGGGACCTAAGCCCCGGTAGTCGAACTTGTTACAAGGGCGGCCGTCGGCAAATCCCGACAAAAGAGCCAAACAAGATCACCAAGCGCAAAATGAGGAGCGTCCCGACGATGCTGACTGCATGATGGCGATAACGTGCTTGGGCACGGAGAAGATGGTCTTGAAGATCATCCCGAAGCATGCGAGCTTCTCGAGCTGTCTTCTGCCTTTGGGATTGACCGAAGTCATATCCGGGGAGCAATCAAAGACCACCGGGGATGCATGCCAAAATTAATAAAGAACGCAGTCTGGCCTGTGGAGGCATGGGCGTAATTATTATAAGCAAATTTTGCCGTAGCCAATCAATACCGGTCATCCCGCCGATAATTGATGAAGCATCGCAAATCTTGCTCAAGGGTTTGATTAGTGCGCTCCACCCGTCCATTGGTCTCTGGAGATGCAAGCGTTGCAATAGACGCTTCCAAAACGGGCAACAAATTGAGGGCGCGGTCAATGACAATGTTATCCGGTAAGCCATGGAGTCGAACCAGCTCTCGAGCAAGAGAACATTTGTGGCTTCACTAGAGATAGAAGTGCTTTGCAAGGAACGAAATGTGCCATCTTGGAAAAACGGTCCAACAACAACAAGGATGGCGTCCATGGGCCCCGGAGGATGGAAGCTCGACAATAAAATCCACGAAATACTCTTCCAAGGACCGGCTGGAACTAGTAAAGGCTGAAGCGAGGCCATGAGGAAAATGCCTTGGAACCTTGGCCCGACGGCCAGATGTCACAGGATCGAATAAAAGCTTCGACATAGCGATTTAAGACACTGCCACCAATACTCTCGACTAATAAGTTCAAGAGCCTTGGCTACTCCAAAGTGTCCTGGCCAGGGTGAATCATGGCAAGCCCAAGAACACAAAGCCTAGAAGCACCATCGGCACATATAGAAGCCCATCACGGGCGAGTCCATCTCGAACCTCAAAAGCGATCATAGTCCGATCCCATCTGCTTGAGAGGATGATGCAGCCAAGGTGTGAGAATACATCTTGAGCCAATGGATCGGAGGGCGAGATGCTCGAACGGTGAACTCCAACAAGGTCTGTATCATGAGGCCTCTCGAACAAAGTGAGAGCCATAAGCTGGAACCGATCAGGCCCTAAAATAACCTGTGATTGCTGATCATATGCAGGATCACCTAGTTTGGGCTCAAGGTAGGAGCGTCAGACAAGGCATCAGACTTTCCTTGGAGGGATCCAGGACGGTCATCCCCCTCCTGTGACAGGATCCCACCAAGCGCAAAATCAGAAGCATCTGCTTCAACAACATATGGGCGCAAAGGATCTGCATGAGCAAGAACTGGCGCCGTGGTGAAAGCATGCTTCAGGGTAACAAAAGCAGATTCCGCTTCCACAGTCCATTCGAATGGCACGTCCTTGACAGTGAGGCGTGTCAAAGGAAGAGCAATCTCCGAATAATCCCGGATGAAACGCCGATAGAAATTGGCAAACCCAAGAAAACACTGAACATCTCGAACGGATGAAGGTGTTTGCCACTCCAGAACAGTGCTGACCTTTTCAGGATCCATAGAGACTCCATGTGGTGTGATGCGATAGCCAAGGAACTCCACATTATCCTGTTCGAACTGGCACTTCTCAAGTTTGGCATATAATCCATGCTCACGAAGCTTTTGAAGGACCTGTCGAACATGTCTTTCATGTTCTTCGAGAGTCTTAGAATAAATAAGGATATCATCCAAATAGATGATAACAAAAGTGTCTAAGAACTCTCGAAAAACATCATTGGCCATATGCTGGAATACTGCCGGAGCATTGGTAAGTCCAAACGGCATAACTGTGTACTCAAAATGGCCATACCGAGTACGAAAGGCTGTTTTCCACTCATCACCCTCCCGGATCCGAATAAGATTATAGGCACCCCGAAGATCAATCTTCGTAAAATAGTGCGCACCTTGGAGTCGTTCCAACAACTCGATCGAGGAAGCGGATCTGGAATTTGGCACTGTGATTTTATTGAGGCCACGATAATCAACGACCAGACGCAGCGAACCATCCTTCTTTTTGACGAAGAAGATAGGCGCTCCAGCAGGGGACTGAGAATGTCGAATGAAGCCAGTGGCTAAATTCTCTTCAATATAATCCCGCAAAACCTTCAACTCAGTGGAGATAGACCATATATCGGACCATATGGCGGCGTAGTCCCCCGCTGCAAATCAATAGAACAATCATATAGACGATGCTCGGGAGTTTGCTTTGGAAGTCGCCATATTTATCCGGGAGCATTGGAGCGGACTTATCACCGATGCCGAAGCTAGCCGATGGGTGAACTGGATTGCAAACACCGAACTTGGATCTTGCCTTCTAGATTTATCAAACTCGCGAAGAGAAATCTTGAGATAATGAAACCGAGGGCATGAAGAAACCTCCACAAAAGCATGAAACAGGAACATGAACATGAGCGGGAGCAAATCGGACAGAACCGGATCAAGAACTGGAGCGAAATGGGACTGGAGCAAGAACTGGGAGCAGAGGCGAAACCGGAACGGAGCAAGAGCAGAACTAGAGCCGGAGCTGGACATCATCAAGAACATGATCAGAATCGGGGCATGAACCGGAGCAGGCAAAGAGGCGGATCGTAACATGGAACAACAAGGACGGGTCGGGGGCCCACGATCTTTGCACGGATCGAAGTCGATGTTGGTGTAGAGACCTGATCTGCAGATGAACTGGAACTAGAGCTAGAACCAGCAAATCGAAATGATCTAGTACGCCAATCAATCTGCGGGTTATGTAGCTCGAGCCAGGGCAGACCCAAGACTATTGGCGCATGAGGGCTAGCAATGAGATTGAAGGAAATACGACAAGAAACTCCCTCGAACAAAACCTGAAGAGGCGCAGCATATTCTCGTGGATCGCACCGAGAGATCTTCCGTCCATCAATCACTTCGACAGAAGCAGGATGCTCAACCTTGCTTCTAGGGATGGCGTGCTTACTGGCAAACGCACTATCCATAAAGCAAGCATTTGCACCACAATCAAGTTGCGCCAACACTTGCAATTCTCCAACTTCTGATTTCAATGATATAGGGATGAAGAATGCCTTGCTGACCTTATCTGATGGAATAAACATGTCAGGAAATGTGGAAGGAGTCTGAGAAAAGGCGGCCAGCCGACGAGAGACTCCTACTACTCGGACCGGCCCCTGAAGTTTTCCGACTGATTTAGGCGCTTCACAGGGCATCCACGAGCGATATGGCCAGCTCCTCCACAGTAGAGGCAAAGATTAGCCTCTCTCCGACGCTGCTTCTCGGCGGCAGATAAGGGTCCTCGAACTGCCCGATCAATCTGCATAGGCTCAGGTCCAGATCTGCTAGATTCTACAGATAAGGCCGGGGAAGGCGTAGCTATAGGCGCTTGTGTAATTGGAAAGACCTGACTACGTCTCTCTTGCCTACGTTCGAAGAGCCGATTATCACATCGAACTGCAAATCTGATGGCTTCTTCCAAACTCTGGGGATCCTCCATAGACAACAACATATCTTTGACATCCTCTCGTAACCCCCTTCGGAAACAATCTCGAAGTGCAATATCATCCCAGGCAGTATCTACTGCAATTTGACGAAATTCTGATGCATATACTGAAGCTGGGCGAGAGCCTTGCCTTAAGTTGCAAAGTTTTGTATTCTTTGCTTGTTGGCGATCGATGTCTCCAAAGCATGCCTCGAAGTTTACTAGCGGTGAAAGCGGCAAAATCTTGCAACTCGGGGCTTCTTTCTCCAATAAAGGAGCAAACCAACTTAGAGCTGGCCCCAGTGAGAGAGAGAACCAATCAGCCCCACTTGTTCTTGGTGTGGGATATCTATGAGGATGGAGCTGAATCACAAGCCCGATCGATTCAAAAACCACGGAGCTTGGACCGAGTCCGTCAAACTTCTCTGGCGGCTGATCTTAGGCTCGATAGCCTCAATCCCGAGCTAGAAGCGGTTCATGTGAAAGCAATACGTTCCTTAAGCTCTTTATTGTCCAAATCAAGCAACTCTTGGCATACTTGAACAAAATTTCTTTGGACTGTTGTAATAAAGTCGGAACCTCCTCCATAGATATAAAATCACCAACTATGAGCAAAAAAATGTTTAGGATCGGAGCGGATAAGAACCCGTTAAAGGATTCCGGTTCAAACTGTCATGAACCTACTCGAAAACAAAAGGAAAATACGTGGAAAATAATGCAAAAAATACGGAAGAAATATGCCAAGATCGGCAAAAGAATCGATATATGAACAGGAATCAAGAATACAATAGCCCGAAATAGCGGGGAATCTGAGACGGATGCCTAGAAGGCTCAAGACCGGCGTTGAACGGAATGGTTTGACAAGAACGAGGTGCCTCCTTATATATCTAGACCAACGGTGGGGATCGCGCCACTCTCAATGGATGAGATCGCCAAAAGTGTCGCCAAGATGCATTTAGGTTCTAGAACATTCTAGACCCTTCTGGAGATAGTCCCACATATGAGGAAGACGTGAAGAAATGTCTTTAATAACTATTGGTAGCGCACTTGGCAAGGGTGTGTGACTCGCAACTGGAAGGTTGCGAGTTCAAAACCCTGTCTTGTGCAACTACCCTTTTGCATCCGTGTGACGACCATCTTTTGTACATAGGAGTATAATGTTCGTATGATACGAATATCTGTATGGTCGTCACAATGTCCAGTCTACTGTGACATCCTTGGCTCCACCAATCACACACAAGGCCCCTCAAAAAAATTTGTTATTAGTTTTTTGTGTTATTTTTTGCGTTATACTATTAAGATAAACTAATATTACTTTGTGGGTTAATATGTTCAATAATTAGATGCAGTTAAGTAGTGAGGTTTGTATCTAAGGTTTCTCAATGTGGTATATTCACATAGTAAGCACCTGTATTTTCTCATTATGGCTTGTTGGTATAGTTTACCACTATGGTTCTTTGTGGTGGTGCACTTTCTTAGTTTCTTTCTATGTTTTATTGCTAAGTGACATGGTGTCCAATTAATAGTGAAGGTTATAAACTACTAGCATTTTTCACTTTAAAGAACCGGATAAGTCATAGTGGTGTCCCAATTAACTCATGGACATTTTGTTGCATGAACCATTGATGCCATCAGAATAAGAGCTTCAAGTTTCTCATTAAAACAAGTAACACCTTATCTCTTAAAATTGTGGTGGCTTTGCATCTTCATAGTATTTTGTGTTGAATGTAAGCCAATTATATTTAGAATAAATAGTTAATACCAATTTTGTAAGAAAACTAACATAAGTTTCATTTGAAAACCACATGTAGATTTAGCTTTAAGAATCATGGTGGTTGCCCTATAAAATCATCAATGTTTCTTTTTTAAATATAGGATTCAAGTTTATTACAAATAATAAACAAGTTTCAATCAAAACAAGTACGAGATATTTCATTTCTACATCTCCAGTAGGTTTATCTTTAAGAATCATGATGGTTTAACTTTCCCTATAAATTCATCAATGCATTGCTATATGAGCCATTGTTTTTCTTTTTGAAATAAAGAATTCAAGTTTATACCAAATAATGAACAAGCTTTCTATCAAAATAAATAATGGTTTTGTATTCTTTTAGCATTTTCTTCTGTTAAAAGTCATGGTGATTGCTCTATAAAATCATCAACGTATTGTCGTACGATCTTTTTACAAAATAATAAACAAACAAAACATCTTTCATCTGTAAAACATATTGTGCTTTATGTTTGTTTTTACCAAATAATAAACAAATAAACATCTTGTCCTACCTATGCAATTTAGTTTGCGATTTTTGTTCGCATTCCTGAGCTGCAATCTAAAACAATCTACACATGACACATACAATTTCACACCTTCTAGGTCATACACCTGGTTTGGCGCTTCCATAGTTTGGTTAATGATGACACATATCACTAAATTTTCTAAACTATTCGTGGTGTTGTCGCGCAACCAGCATTAGCTCTGCAAAGCCCACCGACACGCCCTGCAAAGCTTCCTACATAAAGTTTGGTGTGCCATAGGCACCCGAATATTACTTGGAATGTATGGATAGCAGGGCAGCTGCCATATCCGAGGCAACGCAAGAGCAATCAGGTATGTTTTCGGTAAACATTTTTTGGATTTCTGAAGAGATATTTGTTTCTCTTCTGGTTATTTTGGGCCCATTGTTCTTATTAGATTTGAGATTGCTCTGTTATTGCACAATGAACAAGGTTGCAAATTAAACGGGAGTGTTGCAGCACTCCCGTTTCAAAGATTCCTTTAGAAAAAGCACGACACTTCAAAAATTGGGCCTTTTTAAGAGAGGTTCAAAGTTTTAGGAGTATCAGTTTTTTTTTGGCCTATTTTTGGGGTACTCTTTGGACACGACTTTGGTTTTTTGGAGTTAAGCACGTGAAAATAGCAGATTTGAGACATGAGCACGTAATTTATTAGAGGTCGATGTACAAAAAACACAAATTTAGTAAACATGATAATAATAATTTCATTACTGGTTTTGTGTCATATCAATATGGCAATCAATAATAAATGTCAATTAGTATCCACAACTTAAATCCGTTAGAGATCTAAATTAAAATCTTCATCATTTTTCTTGCTGCTCTCAGCTTGATCAGACTCTTTCTTTTCACCTTCCTCTGGTGACCTAGGCTTTTCTGTGTTGGTGGTTGCTTCCGGTATTGTAGCTAGAGCAACTTCTTTCAGCTCTGCAAATGTAGCTTCGTCTTCCAAAGAGCTTGTGAAAGGAGGCTGTATCTCCGAAGATGTCATCTTAGCAAAATCAGAATTAGACTTTGCCCCCAACTCTTGATTCTCATCTGGTAGAGTTGGTAAGGCAGAAAGTCTCATCTTGATGAACTGTACAGCCTCCTTGTCAATGTCAACAGCTACACAATTACGACCCTTCTTAAGTGCACAAGCAATAGTTGTACCAGAGCCAGAAAATGCGTCAAGCACCCAATCTCCGGGACGTGAGAACATGTCCAGAAGATGGTTAATAAGTTTCTGTGGCTTCTGGTAGTGATTCACTATTCTTCCTTGTGCACTAGGGTCCTGCAACTTCTGTAACACAGCTGGAAACTCCAACACGTTTGAAAAGTTCCGCATGCCACCGTGTTGAAGTGTTCCATTATGCGTTTTCCGTCGAAACTCAATAAGCCACGTGGAGATATTCGACCTTACTTAGCAGCCGCCTCTCCACCATGGTAATTAATATTTGTTTTATACCTAAGAAAAATAAAAATAAAGAAGGATTTAAAATACGACCAAAAAGAAACGTGATTCGAATAGAAACTCCTAACAAGAATTTAAAAATGCTACAGTTGTAACTACCAAAGAAGAAAAAGGTAATGAAAACAAAAGGACATGTGTATTCCAGAATAAGTACTTACCAAACCAGATTTTCATAACCCGGCTTTGGGCAAAAGAACCAAGTGATTCTTGAAGCTGGCTTCCACAAGACCGGATTGCATGCTTGAGTGAAATACTATCAGCCTCCAATGTTTTGCCGTGGCAATTTGCTTTATGCCGTCGACGAAAGCGTTAAACTCAGAGTTTTTAAATGGCTGGTCGTCGTAGCGGCTGTCTTTCAGCTTAAACCCATATGGAAGGTCAGCTATTACCAAGGTAAAATCTTGGGGCTTTATTGAATCGGCTAATTTGGTGCAATCACCGTGTACTATAGAGAATAGGTTATTTTGATCGAACATTGTAAACCTTTCGTAATCAGAGGGCTCAGAATCCAGAACACGCCTGTCCGTCAGCGTCCTCTCTTCTCGCGCTGTCCTGACCAAATGCATGAATCCCTCCGTGAGGTCTTTGTTTTTTTTTTTTGCTCGCAAAAAGAACGCCTTAGTAACAAGAAAAACAACAATATAAAAACAATTCAACATACCCAGCCTTCAAAATTTGGCGATCTTTGGACAATCCGTTAACTGAGGTTGCGATAGGATAAAGCTCTTTGCACCTTTCCCAGCTGTCAACATTTAATTGTTCCATTAAGCAGGTTTGACATGTGATGACATTTTTCTGGCTGTAATATAATACAAACGTTAGAAGGAAGAAAACTAAAAAGGAACGCAACAAGAAAGAATTATTTAAAAAACTGTAAGCCAAAGTGTATTCCGGAATACACTTTGTCTCCCGCGTCTGGGCCAAAGTGTATTCCGGAATACACTTTGGCTTTCGTGTGTGAGCCAAAGTGCCAGAATACACTTTGTCTCCCGCGTCTGGGACAAAGTGTATTCCGGAATACACTTTGGCTCATACACGAAAGCCAAAGTGTATTCCGGAATACACTTTGTCTTTCGCCTGTAAGCCAGTGTTTTTCGAACTACATTTCTTCCTACCAAACAAAAACCCAAAGTGGCATTCTTACTTGTGGAGCTCCTTGGACATTTCTTCGAGTGTAAATTCTTTATCGACAATCTTTTGCAGTAGCCTTTCTAGTATATCCATATCTGTGAAGCCCTGCATTTCTCGCCACACAGTGATTGTCATTTCCTTTTTGGGGACGTCGGATCCTTTTTTCTTTTCGGAGACCTTTCCTTTGCTTTTCAAATCACCACGCTCGAACATGGTGAATATTTCATTTTGGAGGTCCCAAATCTGGAGAGAAGAAAGCGATATCAGTGGGAGGGATGCAGGGGTATTCCAGAATACAAAAACAACTTACTTTGCCATCTCTGAAGGGTAGCTGAAACCAGTTGTCGTGTGGTATTAGAGACTGCCGTTTGTTAGCCTCGTCGTATTTGAGGCAGCACTCCACAGCACACGCTTCCTTTAGTTCCAATGAGTATTGTGGTTTCTTCAAATCATCTCCATATTTTTCTTTAAATATCATATATTCCCTGTGCATGAACCTGATTTTGTCTACAAAGCTCATTTTCAGCTTATATTCGTTGTCAGCATTGTGCGTGTTGGCAACGATTTTTGCTTCTTCGTCTGTCAGGCCACAGTAAACAACGCAGAGCACAGAGAGATATCTTGGGTTGTTTTTTTCTTTGTATAACTGTCTCCTTGCTTTGAAACTATGGTTTCCCCCAAGGACATAGTGCATGTAAGTGTCTGCACTTTTTCTGTCGTAGTCCTTGGGGTCCATGCACTGGGATCTGTCAACAAGAACAACAATTGGAGCAACATGGGCATTGGGGTTGCTCCTTATTCTGTCCTTCAAATTTCTTAAATGGTCAGCATAGATTTTTCGAACCTGAAGGGGGCGCTCACCAGTTTCATTCTTCGGTGGCAACCTCATGGAAGTTACTGGCAAGTATATTACACCTTGAACATACTTGTTAAGATTTACTAGTAAACGTGTGCCCGGCGTTGCCGGGCATAAGTCGGGTTTCGTTTTTAATCCAGGATGATGCACGTAAGCAGGAATTCGTGTTAATCCAAGACAACCTTAATCCAGGATGATGCACATAAGGGGGGATTCACATTAATCCAAGATGTTCAAACGTTCTAGTAAATGTGTATGTGGCGTCATTCCATCTGAATAGGTGCTTGGCTTTATACGGGCCATCAATCAGTATAGAAACCATCCCGTAAATAGGGTATTTGCATTTAGAATGATGCAATCAAAATTGATATAAAGTTTTCGTTGGTCAACCTCTAGGCGCCCACATCACAACAATTGTCTTAAGAATCTCTAGAAGCATTGATGGGCTCGATGTAAAGCTCATCTTTTATGTTGACATGCACAAAGGATTAACTTATTTTGTGCCTGTAAAGTGGTGCGCTTAAATTGTAGTTCTGAGGTGTCTCTATATAGCCTTTTGATGTAAGAGAAATTATCTGGAGCTGCTATCTTTAATGATATTTCTATTAGTGGTATAAATGTTGGCATAATTCTCTATTAGTGTGTATAAACTTTGGCATGATACTAAATTTTGTTGAAGCTAAAGCATATACGTTGTTGTTTGCTATCTCATGTTTGCAATGAAAACTTTTTTTTTGCTGCCAACTTACAAACTAAATCTTAGACGTTGAAGGGCCAAAATAACATCAAGTTTATAGAATCAAAGAATCAACTCCCTATATAAAGTGAGGACAATTTAATTTGATGTTAATCATTGGGCATAAGTGGTTGTGTATGTTGGAATACTAAACATACAAATAAATCATAAACAGGTGTCCGTGGACTGAGCATTATATATAAATAATGGCATTTCACTTGAGCATTTTTTGTAATAAAAGAGCTATTGTTTACGCTCGACCATTGTTTTCACTGTGCTAACTCAAAACAAAAATGTGCACAAACATTTATGTATTGTTAAGTTTTTGTTCGTCCAACATTTGTTTTACATGATGTGTGTAGCACAAAATATGTCATTTTTCCTATATTGAAAGCTTCCATCCATCCATATAAAATATGATAAATGATTCAGGCTTAGCATTAACAATAAAGGATGTTACAAACATACAATAACATGTGAGAATCATAGTGCTGAAGGTAAAGCTTCTGTTTGTAGGTGACAGATTGACTTTTAAAACACAAAAATTACTACCTCAAAATAGAAGAAAATTACTACCTACATAGCATAGAAAACTTCACTAAAAACTTCTAGCATAGAAATCAGTCCATGTTATCACAGAAGGAATGTTTATTACCTCCAATTTACATTGGACGATCAGTTCACATATGAGGACTACGCAAAAAGGATCAGATTTATTGGTAAACACGGAGAATCAAGTAGCATATTGCATGCTACAATCATAGATGCCACTATAATAATTCTTTCAAGCTAGCAAACCAAGAGCTGGGAAGTGCATGCTACATAATTTGACATCCAGTATGATAAAGTACCATGGTTGCCACCATTATTACCTTATTCATGATCTGCTTCATGCATTTGAACTCTTCTTCAAAACCTGGCCTTGCAACTGTGGACAATACATCAATATTTTGCAGCATGAGAAACTCTCTGAGACATGACAATTGTAGTAACTCTTCAAGTATGTTCTGGTGTTATGAGATTGCTTAAGCAAAAGCATTTAGAAGCTTATGTAAACACAAAATACGTATTCAAGAAATGGTTGAGTAGTTAAGACAACCTACTAACTTGCAATCCATGAAATAAAAAGACAAATCTGCAAACATAAACTATTGTAGAGGCAAGTTTTGGATGTAGAAAGTAAAAAAATTGGCATTGTAACATATTGCCTACAGTAATAGCTATTTGATAGGGCAATGTACAAATATGGGAACTCAACATTTCTTCAAAGAATACGCTTTTGCACTATGGCAGTTCATTCCAAAAATGCAGAAAATAAAAATATGAAATGGAGATATATCTTAATAAGGTACAGGACCATAGAGAATCTCCAAGTGTTGTGAACAATTACATGCAAGGAGGTAATGCAAACAATGCGAGAAACTTGAGAATGGAAATATGCTCCTGCATGGTACATTTAAAAAACTTTTTGGATAGTAAGAAACTTCTTGGATGGTACATTTGAACCTCTAAAGGATAGAACTGTATGAGATGGAGAGTAATTTGGACAAAAGGTACACTTACCTGATCCAACTTTGCCCTTCAAATTCGCTCCTTGCTTCTAATAGGCCTGCAATTATATTCAGATGTACAATGAAATAGCTGCACAATGAAATAGATGGACATGGGTATACAATGAAAATAGATATATACACCTGATCCATCTTACAGCTTTTTAAAGCAAGTTGCTCCTTACCTTTAACCAAGTTTGGAACCGACAAATCAGAGAAAACGTTGTTTATCTATGAACCTGAAAATAGGGGCATTACGTCACACTGTATAATGCTCAAAATTAAAAATACCAATCATGTTATGGAAAGAGCTAGCCTCACCATGATAGACCAAGCTGTTAAAGACATCAATAGACAAATCCAAATCATCATATGTGTCATATCTATTCATGTAATATATTCTTAACAGGAACATGCAGCTTCATTATATCTTTTTCACCCTAAGAAGAGATAAAAGATCAGAGAAGGAAAGTGAAATACAAATAGAAAACATTCAAGAGAGCGGTTGAGGGTAACCTCTAGCTCCTCCTTGTGAAGCTGCACAGCCAAATCCTGATTTATGGAGGGCATGTTGAAATCTAAGATATCGATGGAGGCAATTAGGGGGAGCTCCTTTCCTGCAAAGTCCAGATACAATACCTTTACATTAATAGAAGTTCCGTCATCTGCAACACAAAACACAAAGGATGCAAAGAAGTGAAATCCCTCCTCTTAAATTCGGCCAATGCCCAGTAGTTTGAGAAAGATTATTGAGCGAAAAAACTGAGATAAACCTGCTTACCAAGATGCGCAAAGGAAAAAAATCGTTCTTCAATATCTGCAACTGGCTCTGCATGTTGAATCTGATCAGAATCGGCTCGCATGTTGAATCAGGTGTTAATCTCGAGCCTAGCGTTATCACCTTTAACTCTCCTTCAGAAACGGCAAAACCCCATTGAAAGTTATTTCCCCATCGGGAAAGAAACAATTTTGTAGGAAACCCAAAATTACCGGTTCACATACTCCATTATTTCGGTCCTCTACTACGAAATCACAGAAATGAAGAAGTTAATGCATGCCGTGGATTAAATCTTCAGCAATGAATCCTTATCTGTGAAGAAAGGGTCCGTATAGCTGCCAAGTCTTCAAGGGCCATCACCATACTCCTTAGAACGATTCATCTGAAATAAAACAGATCAGAGAGATGGAAATAAGAAAATAAGCATTGCTAGAAGCGCAAGTGCCATAACCTCTGAGACTGGAAATACGACTACCATCGCCAAGCGTAACGCCATACCCACCATAAAGCCATAACCACCGCCCACCAGCCATCATCAACGCTAGATCCACCGCCCGAGAAGTTAGCTGTTAGCGGGCATAACAAAAATTGAAAAGATAGCCGGAAAAACAGGCTTTGGCCGGAAAACCACTTTTTTGTCAAATGTAACGCCGGAAAAAAATCAGCAAAGAACCCCAGAAACTTTTTAAGTAAGTAGATTTGTTCCATCCTCTCTGAGGTCTTGTCCACCTTTTTTTCTTTAATGGCCACCCCAGGAGCCTTGCCCTTTCCCTTCTTCATTTTTTGTTGTTCCTCGGTGATTTCAGCAACATCAAGCTGCTGTACCTTCCGCTTCTTTGGTTCCTTAGCGGCTATGGTGGCTCTTGGCCTGCTTAGTTTCTTTGGCGGCCTTTGGGGAACATCTGTTTCTTGTTTTGGGACCCTCCATCGATGACCCCCTGATGGGCTCCCCGATGGGCTCACCGAAGGACTCCCACAGGCCTGATCTTCCTCTTCAACACCTTTCGACTCGGCCAGGCGAAGTCTTAAGCTTGTTGTGCTTCGAATGTCATTGATTATTACACTGAGCGGTTTTTTGTTGATGTAGTGCGACACATACTTGTAAAGTTGCGGCGGGTTCACTTTGACAATTCTGAAAAAAGCTTCATCAACATGAATGAAACCTTGGGACGTCGCAAAGGATAGTCTCCCTCTCTGTCCCGACTCCCCAGCTATTTCACTCACAGCTTGAATTGTGCCCATGCAAACAAATTCTCTGTCATCGTACCCCGGGCTCCGACAGACATGTAAGAAAGTAAGGGTGCTGTACTTTCCAGCTGTACCCCTTGTGAAGAACCACTGCGTTTGAAAGTTCTCGTAAATCCCAGGCGCAACACTATCATCAACCCGTCTCTGTGGGTGCGGTTTCTGGCCAAGTTTGAGGGTCTTCTTGTGATGTTTCTTGCTACCTTCTTGCCTGTACACATTTGTGTGTAAACACTACTTTTTTAGTGAAAACAGTGGCATAAAACTATTCCAGAATACAAAATATCTTAAAAAAACGACAAAAAGAGTACAAAAACAGGACAAAAAGGCCAAAACAAGAGTGCAACCTTGACAAAAAAAACAGGCTTAAACAAGTCTAAAAAGCCAAAAAAAAGCCTAAAAACAGCGCAAAAAAAGTCCTTTCAAAACCAGAAGTGGAAAGTGTATTCCGGAATACACCTTCGCCTTCACGCGAAGGCGAAAGTGTATTCCAGAATACACTTTTGCCTTCGAGTGTATTCTGGAATACACTTTCGTCTTCGAGTGAAGGCGATAGTGTATTCGGGAATAACAAACAGACACACAAATGATTGTACTTTGTATTTTCTTACTCACCTCTCCATTTTTCTCTATGTCGATTGGAATACGGTCTGCAATATTTTTAATCGATTTGGCGGCTGGCGACTTGAGCTCAGAGACTGGAATACGCAACTGAAGGCGCCGAAATTTCCTTTTAAAGGTATCATTTTCGTCTTGCTCTTTTCCTATGTGAAGCGGAATACGTTTAGCTCTACTATCCTACTCCTGTGTATTCCAGAATAGCTTTTATTTTGACTTTCACTTGATTAGTACTGGAACTTCTACTTGTCTTGGCATTAGGCGTGTATTCGAATAAGAAAAGCTCGCACTCTGAAGGTTTCTCAAATCTCTTTACTATTTTGCGGTTGTTAACATGACGACAACCCGTTCGTGAACAAGCTTCCACCACCTTTTGTTGTCTCAAACGCGTTTAGTTCGAGGACACGCTTGGGAACAACGTTATTTCTCTTGAAGACCCGGCATTCTCCGGCTCCTACCTCTACTTCATCGTTGTTGCTTCTCAAAGACACACAAGTCCGACCGCGTAACGGACTTCCACCACCCTTCCAACCGTCACCAAGTCACATAGGCGATTAAGCATCTCCTTCCAAAGCATCAACACCAGTTCGGACATGTTGCC
The DNA here is from genome assembly GCA_021234155.1 of Isoetes taiwanensis. NCBI lineage: Eukaryota > Viridiplantae > Streptophyta > Lycopodiopsida > Isoetales > Isoetaceae > Isoetes > Isoetes taiwanensis. Next base: position 5,907,729 of record JAJEKV010000017.1, on the reverse strand, counting down.
ACCACCCTTTATTCCATCCCGGGACCTACATAAGCTCCACAACAACGGGTGTTCAAGAACAAGCTATCCCCGGTTTGTAGCCGCCCCTTCATTCAAACATACAAGGAACCGCAGAAAAAAAAGAAGACCGTGAGATTCACTACAATTTCTCTTACCAGGACTTCACTACAAATGAGGGCGGCGCTCCCGCATGCACTCCTCTTCGGTTTGTGACACATGGATTTGCGAGAATTCCGGTCGGCGATGCCACAACCTCTTATGGGCCATCACCATCCTTTAACAACTGTACCCACCGCCTTTTAGGAACAACTTCCGTGGTGCATTTTCCACTACAAACACACCACTCAGGACAGAGGAAGTCACCCCCAGAGAGTAGAAGTTTCATCAGAAGATGAAAACACCAACGAGAAACAAAGAGATTACATGTTCTCCAGCCAATCTTCAAAGAAATTCAAGGTGGATTTTGGTTTGAGGGCGTGCTCCTCTGTAAGAAGAAGAAATCTTATGGATGAACACAAAATGAGGAGACTCTTGAGAACTAAATGCTGCTCATTGGGTTGCATCAACAGATTTAACATGGCTAAATTACGAGCAGTTAGAGACAACTACAGTTCCATGACATTGGCAGACTAGAATGCCTACTTAGCTTACCATGTAAGACCAGACCGCAACACCTTCTTGCACTACATTAACCGTGAAGAAGTTTGCCAGAAATGCTTTATGGTTGTCCACCGTTTAGGGTCCACCAGAATGTCTAGAATACATAAAAGACTGGACAAAAATCCAGCAATCAATGATCATTGTGGACCAAGAAGAGTTGTAACCATGCATGCCCTTGCTGCTGTGTCATAGATGGAGAAATATTTTAGAGAAACATGTGAGAAGCTACCTAACAGCAACATGTATCATTTAACTGATAACATCACCAAAAAAGATGTTTTTAATGAGTACAAAGAGACTTGCACTCAGCTTCAGCACATCTCTTACTCACACTTCACCAGACTGTGGAAAAGTGAATTTGGTCTTGTAAAAATTCCCAGAAAACATAGAATGTCTGTTTGCTCAAGGTGTGCAGAATTAAAGAGTCAACGAGAAACTGCAAAGACAGAGGTCGAAAGAAGTAAGCTCACGTTCTCCAATCTCTCACTTGTTTTAAAGAAAATGCTTTGACCTGATTTCTTCTACAGACATTGCAGTAACGAGAACCTTGCCGGACATCGTGAACAACAAGCGAAGAAAGAGAAGAAAGCTTGCCAAGCATAGAAAAAAAGCTCTTGAACGTCCACTTCGCAATACATGTCTTGTGATTGATGGAATGGACCAAAAAAACAACTCTACCACATTTCTTGAACATTCCTAAAGATGTGCGGAGGAATGTTTTGTTAAGGTCCACCTTGTAGGAGCTATGGTCTTCAAAGGAAGTCTAAAGTGCAAAAGTATTTTTGATTCCAAACTTGCATGGTGACCCGAACCTCACAATTACAATTCTTAACAAGATCCCGTATGCGAGCAAGAGCAATTACCACCAAAGAGCTTTATCGCAACTTGACAACACTACAAGGGAGAATAAGAATCAAACACTCTTTGCGTCTTGTGCCATGTTAGTGGAGCTAGGGATGCAGAGAAAAGTGAAGCTTCGGTTTCTTACTTGTAGGCCACACTCATGATCAGATTGACCAAATGTTCAAGAGATTTTACGTGCGCCTTAGAAGGAAGAAGGCTTTTCGTCTTCCCCGCTTTAGTTCAATTATTGAAGATTCTTACACTCCTACTCCAAAGGGTCGATCTTCTTAAAGAGATGCTGATTTCGAGAGAGTTTGTTTTCTCTCAGCGTTCCAAACAGAGAACAAGCCGTGAACAAGTTGAATGATCTCACCTTTCAACATCACATCAAGTTCTACTTGAAGGATGGCCAAAGCTTCTTACAGGGGAAGAAGTATACCACAACTAAGGACTGGAGTCCACGAGAGGGATTACGCTTCCTTAAATATATTCCAGACACTTCCTTCATAGAACGTGCTGAGCAACTTCCTCTCAAAAATCCTAAGGAGTCCAAGCAGAAGAAAAGTACCCCAGAGTCATCCTTAAAAGCCATTGAAAATGGAATTTCCTCAGGCTTTAAGTACTTCTTAGAAGAAGATCGGATGTGGTGGAGTAATTTCTTTCTCGAACAGAAAATTGTTGTACAAAATATAGCTCTAAGACAATTGCAAGAACCATTTCAATGGCCTAACACCTTCCATCAACCCAGCACCAAGCAGGTCCAAGCAATGCTACATTTGCACCTGCAGTAGAAGACGAGGAGGATCGAGTCATGTACCTCGGACCAAAACGCAGGAATGAGCCTCAAGGTAATATCACAGAAATTACCAAAGGTATGCTAATTGCTCTTCCGACTGAGGAGGATGACAAAGGTCGACCGTTCTGGATAGCAAAAGTGCTTGACACGGTCAAGGAGGAAGGCTTAGTCACTAAACTCAAGATTCATTGGCTTGCAACACGCTCAGAAAATGCTTTTGAAGGTAGATATGAGTTAGAAATGAGAAGCCAAGGAAAAGGGAGAAAGTCCAAGAAGGTGGGTTGTAGGGACGAGCTGAACCTTAATGACGTGACTATATTGTGCTATGATTTTAAATTAAAATCTGACAATCGTCTACGCCAGAGGACTATCAATTTGATTAAAAAAGCTTGTAATTATGAAGAAGATGATGAAGAAGATGGTGGCAATGCTTCACCATCTGTTGATAGTGATGAGGAAGATAACTCAAGCACTTCCTCGAGTGACAGTGAAAGAAGTGAAGGTGATGAGGATGGCATAAATGAATATGATGACGTCCTGGATCCCTCTCTCATCACTCCTCACACTTTTGCACATAACTGAGTCTTAGAAAAAGACTGTAAATTTCGCATGTGAATATGAAGATTCTATCTTCAAATTTTGAGAATACTACAGTTTCAGTTACAGACTTACTTCAATTTTTTGTTAAATATTTTATCCTCTGAAATTAGAGTTTCTCTCTTAAAACATACTTTAAGAGCATTCTATTTGCTGAGAAAAGTGACACTTTAAAAAAGTCAATTCTTTCGTTGCACAAAAAAATTAGTCATTTGGGGGGGTCAAAATAGAATTTCATGCATCTTTTTTTTTTTAACCTCGTTTTACCCCCTTTTTGTAAAAAAAAAAGGGAATCTTTGAGGAATATTCCATTTGCTCTCGTTTCAATGATTTGCTCCCGTTTAATACACAATCTTGTTAATGCCTTAAGATGCCCATTATTGGAGGTTTTTATGGGACAGACTGTACGAGACCCTTTCATTTTGGTCTCTCGCCCAATGAGTGTATGAGCCTCGCTATAGAGGAGGAGTACCCTACTTGCTTCCTTTCTAAATGACCTTGGCATTTGAAATTTTTGGCTGTCGAATTCCTCTGCCTTCACTTCTTCTGCAACTCTAAATTACCCCCCAGATTCTTCCTCCACTCCATTTGATTCTGCTTAGCCCCCCACCATAAGTAAGCTTTTTAGCAAACCCACAATGTCATATTCAACCATGATCCTGTTTGTAGCCTCTGCCTGGTTTATTCTGAACACAAATCTGGCCTTACACCAGGAACAAATGCAAAAAATGGGCTAGATTCAACAAAAAATGGTGCATTCGATCAGAAAAGGGTGGCAAATATGAGGTTTTAATGCTTGTTGCCTAGTGAATCCCATCATCGGACGAAGAGGGGTTATGAAAAAGTTCCAATCATGGCACGACATGTTAAATCTTTAACTCCATCTGCCTCTGCTGTAATACAGAGATATAGAGCTGGAAGTAGCACTTCATGCATAATCTCTGTAGTAAGTGGTAGCATATGAAAATGGCCAGCAACAAACGAACTCTCCAGGATTCATCCGTCCCTAAACATTCTAACTGTTATGATAACAAATCTTTTTCGAGCTCCAAATCAAGGGATTTTCTGACAAAATGTGTCTGGCAATCTAGAAGAAAATAGTGACAGCTTCTTTGTTTATTAAGCAAATATCAGTTCTCAAGGAAGGAATACGTGTGCCTTAGCACCTCTCATCCATGTAATTCCCTTCATTTCTGCTCTAGAATCAAGGCTCAGTTCTCACTTGGTCTTGAGTTGAACGAGGGAAATGGAGATTGCAAGTAATGGAGATTGGCAGTTCTTGCTCGAAAATCCCTTCAGCCATGGCTACTGCATGCCTTAAACTCATCAAAAATTCTGTATATTATTGGCATACCATGTTTCTAATACTCCGAGTTACCTCTGTTATCGGATGGTAAAGGTATTTTTGAACCATTGCTGCCAATGGACAAATATAATTGACTTGTGAGGGAGAGTTGGAATGTTAAGAAAACATGTCTGTTTCAGCATTTGATTTTGATGCAAGACTTAGTTTGTAGAATAATACTATTTGTAGAATAATATGCACTATAGAATATTCAAAGAAAAGTGCCTCACTATTATTTCTTGATATTTGTAGTCTTAAGAACATAGTTTGTGCTAAATATTAGCATAAAGAGAAATAATATTCATGCACTCCCTCAATGAGATTCAAATTAGTGGGACATCATGTATCACAGTCTTTAATCCATTTGCAAGGCCGCCGCGATAAATTTCTTTATATTTAATAAAAATCAGAACAAGCAAGGTAATCTCCGAGACATCCAGACTCAAAGCCCACGACCTACCATTGGGTAGAGTATCAATGGGATTGTATTTTGAAGGCCGAGATTTATCGCACGACTTTCCACCACCGTGATAGGCCATGCGCTAATCTCTGAAGAGGAAAGGGAAAAGGAAAGGGAGGATAAAAGGGCAAAGTGAAAGAAAAAAAGGCACGGGTGAAAGGGAAAGAAGGAAGGAAAAAGGAAAGGGAAAAGGGTACGAAAAAGGAAAAGGAAAAAAAAAAAAAAGGACACTACGAAAAGGAGAAGAGGGAAAGGATGAGGATAGGAGTAAAAGGGTAAAAGCATGTTAGGGTGTACCATTTTTGGAACCTGCAAAAGTACATACACTAGGTACTTCAGAACTGGGTACTTTCTCATTTTTATTTTCATTAAAACTAGTACAAATATCCAAAATAAAAGTCAAGGACGCATTAATATTCAAAGTTAAGATAAAGATAATGCTACCGGAGACCAAAATATATATAAAAGTTCTAGAATGTACCTTTTATTGAGATATTACACAGGTACCCAGTACCCAGTCCTGGGTACCTTTTTAGGTACTTTTTTGGTCACTAAATAATACTTTTTAAGGGACACCCTAACATGCTTTTACCCAAAAGGGAAGTTGAAAAGGGGACGAGGAAAAGGGTAAAGAGGAGGAAAGGGAAAGGGAAAGGGAAAGGTAAAGGTAAAAGAAGGGGGGAGAAGGAGGGAGTGAAAAGGAACAATGGGAAAGGGGAAGAGGAAAAGGGTGGGGAAAGGAGAAAAAAGAAAGGGAAAAAGGACATGAAAAAAGGGGAAGAGAAAAAGGGAGAGGAGAAGGGAGGGAAAAAGGGAAAGCAGGGAAGGGAAGGAAAAAGGGCATAGAGAAAACTGTAAGAGGGAATGAGGGGAAAAGAGAAGGAAAAAAGAAGAAGAAGAGGGGAAAAAGGGAAAAAAAGAAAGGGAAAAGGACAAAAGAGGACGAAAGGGAAGGAAAAAAGGCACGAAAATAAAGGGAAATAGAAAAAAGTCACTAGAAAAAAGGAGGAGAAAAAGGAGGTGGGGAAAAGGGATATGGGAAAAGGTAAAGAGAAAAGGAAAAGGAAAAGGAAAAGGAAAAGGAAAAGGAAAGGGAGGGGGAGAAGGGGAATGAAAGGGAAAAATGGTAGGGAAAAAATGGAAGAGACAAAGCAAAGCAAAGTCTGATCTTACTTTGCAATACACGTTTACCACCATCACTTATGCTTGCAAATCAGGAATTGAGATTGAGGCGCTATCTTTGCCTCACCCAACGCAAATTAAGCAAGTAAAGTTCGCCCTTGTCTGAATTCCACCGCCTTAGACTAGATTAGTACACAGATACATAAACACATATTTTTTTGCATCAAAACTATACAAGGAATCCAAGAGGAATTTTTCTGAAGTCTGATCTTACCTCTGCATTAGACATTTATCGTGTGGACATAGCTTGAAGACATTCTGCTTTCGGATCTTTATGTTTTGCATAACAAGAAAATGCCTTAAAGATTAAGAGTTTTACCTGCAAGTCCCATCCCAAGCAAACTTGCAGGTGATATTTGAAGCAAGAAAGGTATGGAATGAATGGGCAAATGATGCTAGAACCTATAGTAGAATGCGCCAAAATGGTCCTACTGGTGGTGGTGCAGATGGAATGGACGGAGCTAACATGCCTCAAGATAATTTATCAATGAAAGCTTTTGGAAGAAAAAATGCAGGGGGAACATAACAACGACAACACCTGTTGGAAACCAGGGAAGAACAAGGTGCCATTGCTTCAAGCTTACAAGTCCGAGATTGAGGAGCCCTTTTTGGCTCACACTTAGGGCAGAGGAAAATTCTGCCACCGACTCATCAGATTTCGATTTTAGGATTTATTTGGACGGGCAGCCCACGTGCAGAATTTCAGGGCTTATCTTCCATAGACGGCCCAGATGTTGCCGCTTTTATCTACGGGATATGTATTTGGGTGTTTATTTAAAAGGCGTTCTCCCGATGGTTTTATTGATATTATATTTTTTAAACTTTTGCATGCTTATAATATAAGGAAGGAAGGAAGGAAGGTTCTTTTATCGTCCGCGGAGGCCAATCGGCCTATGGGACCCAAATTACAGGTCGGCAAAAGAAGTTGCTAATTAAAAACCCCCTTAGGAGGGAAAACCGTCGCGAAACAAACTGGCCGGCAAAATGCAAATATACATATACACATGAATTTCCGGCACCTCAGGTAGCCGCCTGGGGGCAGAGGTGAGTCTGCAGATCCAAAACCTCCTGGAGGTAGGAGCCAAGGGATCGAACTGACGGCATACTGAGTAGCTCGTCGCGGGCGCACTGTGTCGCACCAAGAGAATGTAGCGAGCCCGACCGACTATAGGGGCCGGACAGCTCGAAGGCATGGCTTTCATCCTCAACAACCCCCGCCGCAACACCGACAAAGCTCGCCCGGCGCGGCTCTCCAAATTTCCACCCGTCCTCAAGCCGAAGATGGTGGGCCCCCTGCTCAATGGACGCTGGCGATCCTACGCTTCTTCATGGGCAACCGAGAATGCGTGTAGAGCCGCGGGCCTCGAACCGTGGTGGGGTTTATGTGTTGTTTGTAGTGTGCCACCTTTACCGCTCCAGCATGGTGGTCCCGAGCTTCCCCAGAAACAAGAGTCCAAGTACCCCCCCTCAGCCTATCCCGACCGGGCGCCTCGTGGTGCACTGACGCACCTATGTGCATCTACATTCCAAATAGCGCTAGCCACCGGGCTCTCTTGTCCTTCCAACAAGCCCCCGAAGTCGCTTCTGGGCTCATCGCCACAACAGAGAGTCCGACCGTAAGCCCATGCCGGGCCACCTTCTAGAAATAAACAATGTGTCTATCGAGGGGCCGAGATGTCGGGGCATAAATCCCGCCTCCCCTCGCAACAAGATCCGATATGGAACTCGAGGGCTTGACCCCAAGTGCCCGCGTCAAAAAATGCCTTCGACCTGCTCTAAGTCGCTCCAAGTCGCCAAAGACACCACCGGGCCCCACACCTCGACCCCATACGTAAGAACTGCCCACCCACCGCCCTAACAAGATAGTCATGATAAATAATGTGAGCACACTTCTCTAACTAGTGTATATTAGGTTTCCCAATGATGATTCGAGACTATGGATGGTAATTTTTTTGCCAAAAAACTCTTGTCTATTGGATTTGCAATCTTGCGATGTATTGGTTTGGGGGTTTATTTTAAGTTCAAACGTGGTGTGAGAAAGGCACAATTCTTCTTTTCTTGCAGATGTCTGCATGGGACGATTCTGCCGATTGAAAGCTGGATTTGAATCGTTAGTTTGAATTAGGGCTTTAGTCCACCGATTGAAATCTGGGTTTGGAATCACTGGGTTTAACCAGTTGGTTTTGTATCAGCAATTTGCAATCTGGGCTTCTTTGGTTCTTTCATCTCACTGTTTCCACTCTCTGCTGAGAACAGGGCAAAACGGCAACAATCTCCTTCAATCTGCGAACGAACTTCCAATCTCTGCCAACAATCTTCCCATCTTTGCTTTGTTTCAATATGGGCAAAACGCATCAGGGGGTTTGATCTGTTTGCATTAGGGGGTTCAATCTGCTCGCATCAGGGGATTGAATCCCCCGACCAACTTTGATTCTCTCTGCTTGCTTCTCTCTCCTTCGCGTTTCCTCCCTTGCCATGTGTACGGCCTGTAGCTTGTCCTGTGTTTCCAATGGTGTAATCAACGGCTCACGGTTTTTTTATTTTACAAAAGTGAATCAATTACATTAGAGTCCCAATTAGAGTTCCAAGTTGTACAATGTGTCTCTTATAGATGTAGCCCATTGTCTATAAGCGATATCGATAATATTTTTTGCAAGAATTTCATCATCCAACTAGAAATTTTGCACAAGCATACCTGTTTTATAAAGGCTTGTTTTATAAAGGTTTTAGTTGGATTGGAGTGTGGCTAATGTATCCGCACACATCTTTGGTAGTTGCAGCCTAAATGTATTGTGTAGAGGATTAGTTGTCTTAGAGAATATTTTATATATGGTCTAGATTTAGACTTGCATTACAAGGTTTTTGTTAGTGTTACGGTGCTGCAATGGCAAATAAACACTTGTTCAACGAGCTGCTTCTTCTTGTGCGATCATCTATGGCTTGCTTGGGCGTGGTTCTTCACTCTTTTCAAAATAGCCAGAAGATCCTACATGCACTTTATCCCCCTGTTTGGCCTAACTTGTGTGAGCGGGCATTTCATCTTGCTTCTAGTTGGATATTGTGGTCTATCTGGCAGAGGTGACGTTTGTGTATTTTTCAAGGTGCACATATCTCTGATCAGCAGCCTCTTCGTTTTGCTCAGTAGGAGATCACTAGAGCTTATCGTTGCTCATCTCTAGCTGATGATAAAAAGAGATAATTTGGCAGACGTATTTACGGTTTTCCTCTTATGCATAGACGGGTGTTTGTGCCTAGTTGGGTCAGCCTATCCACTAGCGTTTTATTCATGTCTGTGCATTGTGTATCGCGCCTTTGTTCCTGTCAATAAAAAGAGTCTCACGTCCTTCCACCAAAAAAAAAATTCAAAAAAAAAAAAAAAAAAAAAATTCACGTTCAACCAAGCATGCTATATAATTTTTGGCCTCAAACCAGGTCATCCGAGGCACGCAAACATATAAGAGGAACAATTACATTTGTGTAAAGTGATTTAAGGCTTATACATTAGTTTAGTTTAACTTAATCCTGCCCCGCCTGCCCTACTCTATGATAGGTTCAAAAGATATATATTTTAGTTCTAGAGGAATATCATTGGATTTGTTGGAGCATTTTGACTTCTAATATGTTATTGTTATTATGCATATTGCATATGGAATTATATATGGGGCGGAAAATGTGTAGCAAAGAATATAAGGTATATGATAAAGCAAGAACTCCGACTATAGTGATTATCTTCGCACAAGAAAGGCTATTCTGATAGTGCATTTGTTTGCAGAATCGGTTAGAGCCAGGCACTGGCTATCTATCTATCTTTGACATTGTTACAACTTCACGCAAATCCCCTTGGCGGCAGCGGTGGTTGCACTTCTAGATATTCTGGAAAATCCTTCATACTTGAAGTTGTTACTAGGTTGAATTGACACTACTAAGCCTAATGTTTCACATCATTTCGAACTTGCACAGAAAAAGAGAAATGTTTCTTGTGGCCTTGATCGCTCGATAAATTTCTTATACAATATAATACACAAGTCAGCCTAGAATTTAACAATATATGCACTTAATATGCCTCTTACTATCAATTGCTCAGACCTTGCTGGCTTATTCAATTACCTAGATTCATTTCCATCCTATGAGAAACAACCTTGTTTGCATCCTTTCTTCTATCAATATGGTATCATTACTATTTTCATAATTTTTATTTTTGAAGAATGTGTTTTACTTCATATTATACACTCAAAATATTACAAAGTACTTCCAGAAGTAAGAAATGTCCATGAAGCATCAATCACTTTTAGATGATCACTCCATATTGGAATTTTAATACGATCAGGCCAATTGGAGATCTGAAAGCAATTATACAACTTCTTACGAATTTCTTGAAGCACCACCTGAGAAGAAATACGCTTATCATAAAAGACCTTTCTTCGCCTTCGCTTCCATACACTCCATATTAGCCAAGACTTTGCCATGTGAAATGCAATCCTTTTAGAAGCAGTCCACTGATTTGGATAAATACCCAAAAGAAAGTGCCAACTATCCAAAGATACCCCAAAAAGAGAATGCAGCCAGGACCTAAGACTACTCAACTCTGCACACAAATATAAACAGTCTCCAATGTTTCAATGCACCGCTCACACATTGGGCAAAGTGGGCTTACTCCCGGCTTAAAGCGATGAACCATCTGATTAACTCTCAAAGAATGATGAATCACCTGCCAAAGTAGAACATTTACTATTTTCATAATTGTAGTCCCTCTAGTAGTTGTATCAAATTGCATGTTCCTTTATTTTTATATCTAAGTGTCAATAACTATTCAATACCAAATTCACATTTATAAAGCCAAAATTGCAATATAAACTATAAATAGTTTATTCTTGATGTCTATAAGTAGCTTATATTACATGTTTGATGGGTGCCTTTACAAAGAGGTAGCAATTTGTAGTCTTAGTTCTCAATAATTAAGCTAGGTGGTGTTTATCATTGTCTTGGCTTAACATACAAAATGGTTTATATAAGATATGTGACGAGCGATAAGTCCAACATTATTTGTTATAGGGCATCCAAGAAGAAGAAAAAGAAGAGCATAGAAGGTTGTTCGAATGCCCATTAGATATGTCAAAGCAAGGATCAATGTTAGCTTGTCGTATAAGGTGCAATGGTTTTGAGAAAGTGACAATGTTTGTCCACCATGGCATAACTAATGCTCATACATGAACCATAAGATGAACAAAAAAAAAAACACATATTGCTTCTATCCGTGGTCCTTGAACAAACTGAACTAACTTTCAAATCATGCCATTATTCATTCAAAAGTTACGAACCATTCCTAGTCTTAATAAACCGATGCTATTTTTTATAGACCACTATCGTATACAAGGCTTGTGTTGAAATGGTCTCATAAACTATAGCCAGTTTCAGCAAACCATTATATCAATAGTAAATAGCATTAATAACCATATTGTAAGCTACTATTAGTTTTGACAAACTGCTATGGCATGTGGTTTTCTTCTATCAAATAAATTGATGTATAAAAAACCACATGTATCATGGTTTTCAAATGGTCTAGTATTGTTTTTATATGGCATTCATTTTTTGGGGACCTTGTCACAGTCCGGACCCCATGGTAGGATGAAGGCAGCCCCATAATTAGTACTCCTACAATTGCATCATCTGGAAGAGGCTTTCCCATTACATGCAATTGTTTTGCTGCTGTCATGATCTTTTCAATGTAGGTGTTTACTTCCTCCCTTTCCTTAGACTTTGTAGTAAAGATTTGTGTATATAGCATGACCTGCTGGCTGAATTGATCCTTTAATGCCTTCACCAGGTACTCCCAAGCTTCCTTGGCAGTTTTTGCTTCCTCAATGCACGGAATATATGCATCTTGCACATATTTCATCATTCTATACTTTGCTTTTCACTTGAATTGCTCCCATTTGGCAACTTCCTCATTTGACACTTTTTTTCTCTCCCTCCTTTTTCATAGAAGCTGCTTCTGCTCCAGAACACACGGCCCACAGAACTTTTTCTGCCAATACTCCTCTCACCTTGATAAACCAGATATAAGAGTTGTTGATGCTCAATTTCTCCAAAGCCCTCTTCTCAGACATGGTTCTAGACTCTCTTCCGATCACAATCCTTGATTCTACCAGGGATTTACTGGCTCTGATACCATAAAAGAGTTTATGAACTCCAAGAAAACATACGCAGAGTTTACAAAAACAATTGTCGATCTTCTCTATTTTCCATTATTTATAATAGAAACAAGATTACAAATCAATGGTTGACTATGGAATATTTAACCACTATTTAAGCTTTAATGTCTACTAACAAACTAACAACAAATGCCACGTTGGCCATTTTGTCTCTTGATTACATCTGTTATTTCCAATGGTCCAACATGTACTTCTTGGTCCCTTGCATACTATCCATGGAATAAATTACTACTCTTATATTTTAGTGTAGCCAAAATAGGTTTAGCTAAACTACCTTCAAATTGGGGCTAGAAGTTTCTGACAGTTGGCTAAACTAAATGGTTTTTCTCCATCACAGTTTCTTGCTTTTGGCTAAACTTTCACAAAATGGAGAGGCAAGTATTAGCCATCGCTATAGTAATTTTAAAAAATCCAAGCGTTTTGGCAAAGATATTGAATTTATTGTAAATACATAAATCAAGAAACAAACATACACGAACATGTTCAAAAAACCTAAAAAAAAAAAACAGTACATTGTTCTTTTCCTCTAATGCTTCAACTTTGTACTTGGAACAAGAAAGAAAGTGGAAAAAAGAAAAAGAAAAATATAAACCCTATTTGAAATTTCTTAAAGTTTGTACATATATTGGTGTTGGATTCTGGGCTAATCTATCCATTTTTTCAAGCCCACTCTATCTTAGGTTTAGCTAATCGATGTCTTGGTGAATATGTTCGGAGGTAAAGGTTTGGCTATTCAACCTAAAAGCTCACTTGGGCAGCAAAAAAATTGGGCTAAATTTTCCTTTTTTTGGGCATTTTTTCCATTTACTTTAGCCATTTTTCTTGGCAAAACTGCTACAAAATAGCCATTTGGCTAACCTTATCCGTTATTTTATTCCATGATACTATCTTGACTCATTCTGCCTGGCCTAGAAACAAAACTGGTAATTTTGACATGCTTTCAACAACATGATGACAAACCTTTGCTCCTTCCCTGAAAGCTCGTTAACGTCCTTCATCCACCCTCACTCCAAGCCTGCCCTAGTGCTAGTATTTTTTGTTGTTAAAAGAGGGAACAAATGCAGGAATACAACACTGGATTGGATATGGTTTCCAATTACATTTTCCACTTCTATATATGTACACAGAGAAGGTTCAACAAACAAGATGCGAATTTAAAAAAGGTCACATGGATGCTGCAGCAACGCCCCCTTCGTATCCAACCCACTCTTCCCATTCGCCTTCCTCTCCCTCTCCAAATAAATCCTCCCAACGTAGATCGTTTCCCTCTCTGCCACCTCTGTTTTCTGCCTTTGTCATAAGCGCCTGAAAAAAAAAAAAAAAACTCTACCCCTTAGATTCTGCCACAACCCATCCGTTGAAATTCACACTATGAAACCTGCCTCGTACGCATTGTTGATCTGCTTGAATTTGAGCTCGCAATCTCCCTCCTTGCACACATCCGGATGAAACTGAAATGATCCCAAAATCACTCCGCCAATCAAGAGCATGCTCAAAATAACAGAACATTTTGTGTTGAATCCACACCTGGAGAGCTAGTTTTCTGTAAGCCGCTTTGATATCGCGCTTAGAAGCGGTTGGGGAAGTCTGCAACACCGTATAATCGTCGGAAGCCGGAGCGGAGGAGTCTCTGAGTGCCCTTGATGGGTTTCTGGCACTGGGTTTGCAGTTTTTCGCCGGAATTCCATGCTCCAAAGTGATCGAGCAGGAAGACGGAGATGATCCGGCAGGTGGGCTCGGATTGAAGAATCCCGAAGAACCGGTCGCCATTTTTTCAGTTGCAAGATCAACACGGAACGCTTGAGCAAAAACAGGGGCACTTCCTCAGGTCCGAAGAATTTTGGATCAAGGTAAATAATTGAGGTGTGACTATATTTCCGTAGAAAACAAAATGGATAGACAACATGGATAGTGGATAAGACCACACTATGCCGGAAGCCTTATCCATTTACCCCTCCGATCCCATTTTAACCTTCGTGTCACTTCTTCATGTGGTACCTTGAAATTTGTTACATCACAATTTCGCCTCATGACTCACCATTAGGGCAGCGTCCCGACTTGGAACAAGTACATCCACTAAAGACAAAATCAAGTTAGCAAAGCTAGACTTCCCAAAAATTTACCCCTATTTCTGAAAATCTGAAATCGGCTTTAGAGTCGGACCTTGCCATCTCGCAAACAAGGTTTGCTTGAGAACACTCTGGGTTGAACATGACCTCAGAATTTGAAGTCCAGTCGGCTTTAATTTTTAGTTCATTGGAAATTTTTAAATAAGCCAGTGCTTCTATAAACAATACAAAATTTTTAAATAAGCCAGTGCTTCTATAAACAATACTAATTTCCAGCTCTAACTTTAAGAAAAAAAAGATAGATAGATAGATAGATAGATAGATAGATAGATAGATAGATAGATAGATAGATAGATAGATAGATAGATAGATAGATAGATAGATAGATAGATAGATAGATAGATAGATTGATTTCAAAGTCAACAGAGACCACACAGGGCCATGGAATATAATTATATATAATGCTAAGCAATTTCAAACTCGAGCATAGCTGTTCTAGGACCAGTGTCTTACTACAACAAGAAACAATAGAAATTTTTCTAGTTGAGCATAAAAGATTTGCCCAAATGATATCAAATATCATGAAAAGTATATGATTAGAAAGAGTCCATGTTATTCTAGAAAAACAATTTTTATGGCGCTAGAATTACCCAAACTAGGGTTCTTTTGTTTAACAAGTCACAGAGTTCTAGTAAATCCTTAAGAACATTTGTGCTATCATCATATAGTCTTACAACCCATGGAATCTCTCGGATAATACTAGCTCCACACACGAGATATATAGCATTAAATATGGCATTATGATTGTAACCAGTCTTCTGCTTGGGTTCATGTCTCTAATGGATTCCTTTCGTTGTCCATCTAGTGTTATAGATATTGGAGATATTATAATATTATGATAAAAGAGAGAAGTTGAAGCCAAATCTAGCTCTTAAATCCAATTTAAGGCATAAAGGTCTAAACAGCAGCAATATTTTAAGGCCGAAACGTGATGCAACCCTATTTTGTAGGACATTTATCTCGAGATATCTAGATATTAAGGCTAAGAGCATGATAGCCATATGTTATGTGTGTTTGTCTTATGCAAGATCTTTCATCATTATCCTATTTTATAGGACAAAAATGTGTATTTATTTCGAGATATGCTACTTATCAGTGGGAGGAGCACAATGCTCTATGCATTTCTCTTCTGTATGACCTTTTTATGTTGCATAATAATTTTGGCCATTTTCATTCATGCACTTTATTTCCTTTGTGCTCTATTTTTTGCAACACAGACCATTAACATCCAACATATAAAAATTAAATCCCCCAACACATAACAACCAACACATAACAACCATTGACATTAACAACCAACACATAACTACCATTGACATTAATTAACACAACCATTGGGTCCAACACATTTAAATTAAAATCCCCCTTAAACCGCATATTCACACGGGGGGTGACTCCGGGCAACGAGAGCTGTTGGATAGGCATATTCACCCTTTATTCCTTAATCTACACCATACGTAAAGTTCCTCGTTTGTGGGGTATGCAAGTACAAAATTTGCTATACTATATAACAAGATTCACAAAATACTATAAGATTTCAAGCGAAATACTATATGGTGTTGATTTCATACGTGCAAAATACAATTATAGGGCTCTCACGCTCTACGCCACCCCCCGTGTGAATATGCACCCAAAACCAAAGGGGGTTTAAAGGGATTTTAATTTAAATGTGTTGGACCCAATGGTTGTGTTAATTAATGTCAATGGTAGTTATGTGTTGGTTGTTAATGTCAATGGTTGTTATGTGTTGGGGATTTAATTTTTATATGTTGATGTTAATGGTTTGTGTTGCAAAAAAAATTTTGGTTCCTTCTTGGGCCTTAGGGACGCCACCCTCCTCCCCGTGTGACAAAAAATTTTAGAATTCAAACCAAAAAACTAGAATTCATTTGAGGCTTTCATCACCATGGCTTTTGAATTTGATCACAATAAAACAAATAGAACATAAGTAAAAGTTACCATAAATATAGAGCGATTGATCCCATTATCACGAAAGTCATAAAGTTTGTAACACCCATACACAAACATTTTTCAACTTGAATTTAACAAGGCTGACCTTTGGCCTCCATGGATTTTTGTAGTGAGAAACCAAAGTGGGAAACTTTTCTCGCTTGTTAGCACAAGGATCTAGAAGCCTTGGAATTTGCTTAATAACCGCCTCAAAAATCTAAAAATGCATGGTAATTTTTTTGCAAGCTTCATTCTGAATGAGCCATAAAACAATATCCAATAAGCGCAATCCTCAGATTAATCACCGGTAGGATGTGAAAGCCTACCAAACCCGGCCGAAAAATTGCTGTTTTTAGCATAGATAACTTAACCAAACATATCCATATCATACACCATCAAAAGATCTCGGGGTGGTTTTTTAATTCACATACTCAAAAAGTATGAGGGCTTTCCAACGCAAACCGCCTCTTCATTGCCCTTCCATAAAAAAATCATCTCAAAAATGATGATGACATAAATTATTTGGTGAAGGATCAAAAACTGGTAGTTATAATAAGAAAAATGTGTTGCGGATCAAAAAGTTATAATAAGAAATGTTGTTGCACTACATGCGCCCTTCAAGCCCTTCATGTGCCATTATGCACCACACACACAAAAAGAGGGCTTTTGTTGTGAGCCATTGGTTGTTGATCATTGAAAAAAAAGGCTAAAATCAATGGCCATTCATGTGCCCATTATGCACCACACGCACAAAAAAAGGGCTTTTGTTGTGAGCCATTGGTTGTTGACCATTGAAAAAAAAAGGCTAAAATCAATGGCTCAGAAATGATGCACTCTAGATGTACGCATTAGTACATCCATTTGAATATATCACTAAATCATAGGAAAACCTTAGTGAAAAGCGTACAAAAACACAAAGAAAACCCCCTGTTATTATGCTACATATAACATATGGATAACATGTCCTACAAGCATGCTATTCCAAATAGATGGGAGCCTACTAGGGCTAGCAGCTGTCTGCATAACCTATAACAAGGGCAAGTTGATTGCCTTAACCCAAATCCATAGGTGATGTTAACCACAGTTCTAGTCAGTTACCCAATTATATGATAGTAGTCATACATCCCCAATTCTATCCAATGTATCTACTATCAAATGATTGAGATTGAAGAAAATCAAATCAATTTGGTAAGGCCGCTGGCTCATTTGATACGGATAAGGAATTTTATTGTACTTAATTGACCACTCTTGGCTTAATTAGTTCCTTTCGACCTCGACACCTTCTAATTCGCTTTCGGGATGTGTTGAGTCGTCTAAGTGTTCTTCAGCACGGAAATCATTTGAGGGGCACTACTTTTTCATTACAGGAAGATCTTTCTCCCATACAGCTATGCAATCGCCGGAATGAGTTGTGCAAGGTTAGGGAAGCCCGTCAACACAAGAAATGGGCAGTATACCGAGGAGGAGCAGCAATTATCCTGGACCATTGGCCGTCTAATCCGTGGACAGGCTATGTCTAGGGTCTCTCAGCAGTACCATATCATCAGAACAAACAGCTTTCATTCAGTTTGGGCACTTGCCCTCAGCATGTATCTATACTACTTTAGGCTTTTGCGATGGGGCTTTGTCCCCGAGCTCTTGTTTGGGGTTACACCCCTCTTTCATGTACTGGTCCCATAACCCGATTGGGTTTCCGTGGACGTTAAAAATCTTCTTCTTCTTCTTTTCATCGTCATGAGAAAATCATTAGTGAAGAAAATAAAGTCACACGTCTAACATTTCATATAGCCTGATACCATTCAATGTGCACATGATAACCAGATTCTTGCGACTGAGAATAGGTCAACCGTTCTTTCTCATACCATTATAGATTTACAATAAACGTCACATGAGAAAATGTGTTTCATTAGGATCTTTTTAGATACAACTATTGAATACATGCCATAAAATATATTTGAAGAGTGTTGCGGAGAGAGGGCATCCCTGATGGACCCTGATACTGCTATCAAATGTGGGTGGCTCCGCCCACTTGAGCAACTCTGCATGCATGCCATACCAGTCTGGCACTTTTTCATTGGCAAGACGCGACCACTATTCGGGCACCCTGGGGATCATATAGCTCATGCAAGTATTCCCTCCATTGTTCGAGAGTAATGTTCCCTGTAGGCTATGCTGGCTTTCTGAGCACTCTTCGCCATAAGGTCCTGGGGTGGCAGACCAGAAGAAAACATTTCCTCTGATGTACAATGTACCTGATTATCTTAGCCTTAAGAAAAGCGCGGTATTGTTTGGTTGCTTGTGGGAATCTCAATAGAAATATGACCCTGGTTGGCCAAGTTATTTCTGTGATAACAGCAATTTTCCGGCCGGTTTGCCCTTTTGGATTCTGGATTAGGGCTTCACATATTCCCTTGACTTGCCCTAATCTGTTGGTCCGTTTGATTCAAGATCTGTCTAGGTACCCATGGACACTCTCAGGACATCCCCAACCCAACTTCGAGAACCGGACCGGACCCGGACTCAGACCACGGTGCCCGACATGCCCACTTGGGAGGAGCATACAGTGCGCCCATCACAAGAAGAGACCTAGACCTAGCAAAAGTTAAGGGAGAAGCCTCTTCCATGAAGAAGGAGGCTCGTGCAAAGGCTTTCAGCAAGCAAGCTCAAATTCCCAAAAGACAAATCGAAAGACCCGGCTTTGCGGACCTCATCTCATGGCCGATTCCACAAGGATGGCACACCGGTCATGCCATGAGAGGTGGAGACAAACCACGGCGATGGTTGAGGATCACACCACTCGGATCTCACACACGGCGGAAGAGCAGCAAGCCTCCGTCCCCCAAGTGCTTAAGAAGCAAACGGCTATAGTAAAAACAACGGTTTGTAGGCATTGAGACCCAAGTGCAACAATTGCTTGACGGTATTAAACTTGTTGCGTTTGAAAGGGAGCGGATATCCGGACTCTTGCTGGCCTCCCGCACAAATAGACACCATGTCTACCGAGAGATGAAGTTATAATGAAGGACAAGGAGAGAATTGAGCGGGAGATGGTCAATGATATCTCCCCGTCTTCGATCGGACATTGCAGATGTCATTGCCACTTTCGAGGGGCATTTCGGATAGCAACTAACGAAAGTCGGTTTACTACAAAGAGCCCTTCCAGAAGCGGGATCAACACAATGGAGAGATCACCTTCACATCGACGGATGATATAATTGCCTCTATGATACGTGGTTGGAACAGCGTTCCCTTGTTCAAGAGCAAGAAGCACACGAGCTCATGAGAAGCTACAATCCAACAGGGGAAAGGACTCCATGCCAATGCACATGAGGCCTTGCAAAATTGTGTATCCAGAGTTGGGCTGCGTAAACAATTCCAGCAGAGCCGAGAGCTCGGCCGGCGCGGAGGCAATCTCAGGCACCTCAGCTGCCACCCATGCTCAAGCACCTATGCTAAGTCAGTCTAGCGTGCACCACGGCGTCCCTACTTCACCATTCCCTCCACGCCAAGGACCCTCCTGTTCATGGACATCGGACAACGTCTTCAACTCCGACAAGCGGCGGTAGGTGCATGTCTCAAAGAACGTTGATCCACGGAGCTTAGTGAATGCGGACGGAGAGGTCATAATTTGGTGATCCGTATTCCTGCCGGGAAGAAGAGGGAGAGAATCTCATTCACGGAGGCTCGGTCACGGATCATCAATGCGTATGACATTGCACAGGCACGTACACATTACTGCTCGAGCCGGCCGTCATGGTGCTCGGCGTTACGCCACAAGCCGTATTGTCATATTCCGCGATAGCGGATATGCAAGTACGGGATGCCATCTTGCGCCCGGGGCAAGCAATTGAAGGGAACATCCTTGTATGTGGATCGAGACCTCACCCCAAATAACAAAAAAGTCCCGGGCGTGAGCTCACCAAGGTTAAGGCATCCCACCGTCAAGGAGGAGTCTGGGGACTAGTTCGAGGCAAGATGCACATTTTCCGGGCCACCGAATGTTGCCGCAGACCCTCCGGGCCATTCAGCTGCAGCCCCCACCTCCTTTGATCATGCTCCTCCACCGTCTGCTCAGCCCCATGCCCCTGCCTGCCACACCGCCACTACTCCTCGGGTCATATGCCACCCCAACTCCCTCCTGCTTCTCACTCGCCCCAACCCCTAAAGCTTCTCACTCTCCCACATGACTCGTCACACTCACCGGCTTCCCACTCTTCCCCACAACTCAATCTGCGCATGCCTCTCTCATCGCTAACAAATAGGGAATGTGCCTTCGGTGGTCTCCTCGAATTGTCGAGGTTTCCCATGGCGGAAGGGGATAGTCTCAACTCCGTTGCTGCGGTATGGATCTCATCTTCCTCATGGAGACATGGGAGCACGCAGACCAAAGCTACCTATCTTTTAGGCTATCAACATTTCTCGATCTTCAATAGTCTTGCATTGGCAAGAGGGACATGGAGGGGTTGTTATTACAATCTTTAGCACGGTCGGTCTTCACGCACAAGATTGATGATTTCAAGAGGGGACTTGTGGGTCGGGGTTGCCGAATTGTAGTGGCAACCCTCTCTTCTTGGTCGCGCTTGCTACTTTCCACATGCAAAAAGCAACTTTTACCATGCACACTCGTGATGTGGGATGGCTAGCTCCATATGTCGATCTATATGATGACATACGGCAACATAGACAGTTGGGTAGTGTAGTACACCTTGGGGACTTCAATGCACGGACAGGGAGTAGAGCAGCCCATGAGACTTGATCCTTTGGCTCGAGATGTGTTCACATTGCGCCCAGGCGGCTTGGCCACCGAACATCGAGATGATAGTCAGTCCGCGGCGCTTTGGCGGGCGATTGCTTCTACTATGTGGTGTCTTTGACTTGGTAATTTGTAATGGCACAGCACGGTGGCCTTCCTCACCGTAAAGTGCACTGCCGAGACAAGAGAATCGGGGTGGAGGATCTAGTGTGGTGGACTATCTATTAGTCGGCCGGCGGGATGTACATTTGATCAACCACTTTCGGGTAGGCTGCATGGTAGAGATGAGGAGATTGACTTCGGATCACCTTCCACTCTACCCAGGTTGGCTTGGCGGTGCTAGAACCCCCTTCTACTGGCAGTTCCTTGTATACCTCGCTTACTGCGATTGGATTATGAGCGGGCAAAGGATTATCTTTGATATGCTCATAGATGACCTTCGTGAATTTTGCAGCCCCCCACGCTAGAGAAAAACAAACGAGTCACCGATTGAGCTCCTTGGTACCGCTTTATTGCGGAAAGATGTTTTGGGATAGCATGCCCGAGAGGTATATATCACGAGGATCGCAACATTCCCGTGAATCGGTGGTTTGATGTCGAGTGTAAGGAATACAAATGCCGGCTCTCGCCCGGATCACGATCCCGCAGAATGCCCCACATGCCACCACACAATATCGTGCTTTCTTGAAGGCAAAGAAATCTCAATTACATTGCATCGCCATCAAAGGGAAATGTTTTCCATGTTGAAAAGCCATCCTAGAATCTTTTGGCGCAAGGTTCTTCGAAAGCCAGCCAGCCCTACGGGGAACATCACTAATGAGCGGTGGGAACAATACTGCGGCAAACTCTATGATCCTCAAGGACACGAGCACTCATACCCCCACAGAATGGTCCGACATTAGAAATCACAGAGGATGATGTTACCTAGGGTCTGCAGCGTTTGGCCAATGGGAAAGCAACGGACCTGGATGGTATGCAGGCAGAGTTGCTCAAGTGGGCGGGGAGCCTATGGTACCGATCCCAACCACTATGTTCAACAGAGCGCCATCTGAAGAAGGATTCCCCAAAAGAAGGACCACAAGCAGAGTTGTCCCCATTTACAAGGCAGGAGATCCACATAGTCCAACCAATTACCGAACAATCATGGTCAGTTCGGTGTTTGCCAAACTGCTAGCTGGCATTATTGAGCAACGATTGACCAGTGTGCGGTATAACAGTGTCTTGAGCTCTCACAAAGCGGGGTTCGGACCCCCGCATTCAACCATTGATCATATCTTCACATTGAGGACTTTGGTTGAGGATAGCGGCCCGTCGGCGGGACACTCGTATTGTTGCTTTGTTGACTTTCTTGAAGGCTTTTGACACCGTGCCTCGGGAAAAGTTATGGGAAAGATTGCGGCAACTAGAGGTTCCCGTGGATATCAAAATGCGATATCTGGTTGTAATGCGAGTTGTACCGAGCCAGATGCGGATGACGGGACAACCATTCACTAGCGATTGGGGTCCGCCAGGATGTCCTCTTTCCCCAACATTGTTTGGTCTCGTACATTGACCGGTTGGAACACCGCTCATGGACAATGGGGTGGCGGGACCCAACTTTTGCATCGGTCATCGGACAACGCATCTATGCGCAGCGATGTTGACCTCTTAGCTCACACCCGCAGGATATGCGCCTCACTTAGATGCTCGGATACATTCTCGCCAGCCACGGACATGAACGTCAATCACCGCCAAGACCAAGGTGGTCCTAATCTAGCCCTCGCCATCCAAGGCCCCTTCATTCCTTATCGAGGGCAACAAGTGGAGGTGACACCCACCTACAAGTATCCGGGAGGGAAGTTTCCTTCTACACTATGTTGGGACACTTCCATAAGATTGCGTGTATATGTGGCCAGGGCCGGAAAGCACTCTATGCAATGCGTAACAATAACCACAGAGCGTAACTATATGATTGGGGCATCGTGCACATCTGTTCGGGGTATTGGTAGAGCCCGTTCTTTTGTAACGGAGTTGAAGTCCGGGGCCCGGTGGTGTCCCCCGCTACTTGAGCGACTTAGAACAGTGTGCGAGGCCTTCTTAGCACGGGCACTGGCGGAGTGAAATCCACGGTCCCATATCAAATTTTGTTGCGGGACACTTTAGCGAAGGCCCTTGATAGACACATCGCCTATTTCCGTAAGGTGGTAACGCGACTTGGCTTATGCAAAGGGCAATGGGACCACAACGACTCAAGAATTGTTGGAAGGATAAAAGAGTGCAAATGGCTAACTTCGATGGAATGTCCAGAGCACATGTGCATCCAGGTAGAAACAGAGGCGCATCGTGGATACCGAGATGTTACCATGATGCTTGTTTCTCCAAAAAGCTTTGGGATTCCGTGGCTGGAGCAAGTCAAAACAACACATTACAAGCAAAGATATAAATCCCACCTTAGAACGAGGTCCACAAAGACTACCTACGTTCACATCTCGCCCATGAAAAAGCGCAGCATATCTCCTCCATTCGCACAGTGCCCACCATCTCCGGATTGAGACAGTCGATGGATTGGGGAGCCACGTCCGGATAGGGTTTGTCAATGCGCCGCCAGACGGGGCGTTTGAGGATGAGTGTCACACTTTCCAGAGCTGCCCAGCATATGATCATATTCAGACACGCTATGCTCAGTTGATTAGATCTGATGAGCCGCTACACATGATACTGGGCACGACTTGGTTCCTCACTCGGATCATACATTCGTGAAGTACCGGACTTGAGGGCTCGGATATGCCCCCCTCCAACCATTTAATTGATGTCGCTGATCTTATTGCCGCCACGGTTTTTCCTCTCAAACCCTTTCATGGGGGGGTTTTTAATCCCGGGCAAGAATGTGGATCACGCTTTTGTATTGGGTCCCATAGGCCGATTGGTCTCCGTGGACGATAAAAACAATTCTATTCTATTCTATTATTTAGTGTTTCTGTTTCTTTGTGGAGATGTTCTGGTCGAATCTTCGTTGTTCCGCGAGAATGAGTGTCCAGATCCTCTGTTCTTGAGGAAAAAAAAGGTATACTGATTTCTTATGCGTTTAGAGTGATATTTCTTTGTTATATGCTTTCAAATCTAATTTTTCTTGCATGCAGGTCGTAATGTGCAGAATATGACTTTAGTTCAGGCTAAGCTTGGCTGTAATGCGACTTCCAGCTGATGAAAGCCCTCTGTCGGCCATCAATCTTGCCGGATCCTCTTCATTTCCTGGCCGAGCCTGCGCCATATCCTCTGTTCTGGCCAAACCTATGACATACCCTCTGTTCTTGAGGAAAAGGAAGGTATAAGTGTGGTGCTCACCCTATTATTTAATGTTTTTGTTTCTTTATGGAGATTTTCTGGCCGAACCTGCGGTAGATCATCTGTTCTTGACGAAAAGGAAGGTATAACGATTTCTTATGCTATGCTTCTTCTTTTTATGCTTTCAAATCTAATTTCTTTTTTATGCAGGTTACAATATGCAGAAATGGCTTTAGTTCCGGGTAGACTTGGCAGATCCTCTTCATTCCCTTTGTATCCTCTGTATGGAGACTTTTGAGAAAATATCCTTCCAGAAGGACTTGTACTCCGACCCAAAGCCACAGAGCCGCAGGATCATGACCTTGCCTCATCAGAAGAATATGGAAGATACTTGTGCAACATCGGAATGCAATGGATGCCCAAGGAAAGATGTATTACAATTAGGGCATTGTAGACACATATTACTATACATGCAATCATGGTTTTTCTTCATAATGGAAACACGTTATTTATAATACGTTCATAAATTTTGTCCTCTTTATTCATATATGTCAGATTCATAAGGCCTAAGATCAATTCATGTATCCGAGTTGAAGGTTCATAAATTTTGTCTTCTCTATTAATCCATATTTGATTCATAAGGCCTAAGAACAATTCGTGTATCCAAGTTGAAGTTGTGGTATCTTGATTCATAAGACCTAAGAACAATCTATATTTTCAAGTTGAAACTAAGTGTTATTTTAAGGATCCATTTAACTTGAGGTCCCATAACTTGCCACTAACCTCTTTAATATTTCAAACCTTATCTCACCATCCATTAACTTGAATTCTATTTTCTAATGACCCATAAAAGAAGGAAAAAATACAGCAAGAAGCACCTACACTAGTTCTCAATTGGTGCTTTGGGAGTAGGTCACAAATGCACGTCTGCTCATTTGTCAATTCATGACCTTTCAGATAGAAACATGTAAATGTAGCACTATAGTCCATAAAAGATAGAATACATAATATTTTTAATATTGCAAATTACTTCATAATAAACATCATTTGTAGGGTGCTCATATAGCATGGGTTACAACCTTGATAAGCATCTTTGCTTAAAAAGCCAACACTACGTATCTAACTTTAATTCAAGAATTGTGGGGCACCCTTGCAATAAATATGTTATATGCCAAGGATATTGCAATCTTTTTCAAAACTATCACTATCACTACATCTGTAATTGTGTTTATAATTTTTCATTTTTGTTTTTGTTCCTCCCTAATATTTTCGCGCCGCAATCTAAACTAATATCTATATGCCACCTATTTTTTCTTACATCCTCTTCTGGCAGACATCGACATCTGGCAGTGGCCGCATCTCCAATCTTGCTCTGCTGTTCGGAAGATGAGCTTTGTGTTTCTCTTCGTCCATCAAATTCTAGAGTCCATTCTCGGCCGGCCTCTAGCTCTACTTCCGTTGTCGAATTGCCTATCTTTTATCCCCAAAACTCTATCCACTTCTGTTAGGGTTTTGCCATAGCCACTGTTGTTGCTCCTTTCTACACTGCCAAAGACAGTTAAGTACACCAATTAAAATGCTTATGTCTTTGGCTGCTTTTGCCCAGGGATCCATCAAAAAACATCTACTATTATTGGGGTTTCTTCTTATATCAGAGCTAAAATATGGGCATTGCCCTCTTCAACAAAGTATATCAAAGCTCCGGCTTTAAAAATTATAACAAAGCCATGAGCTAAGCAGGATATCACCAAGTTTTCCTTGGATGGGGAAATCCTTCAAAAGTCGGGAAGCCGGGATCGTCCAGGAAACAGTGATTAGAATAGAATAGAATAGAATTGTTTTTATCGTCCACGGAGACCAATCGGCCTATGGGACCCAATACAAAAAGCGCAGCAGTCACATTACTGCCCGGATTAAAAAACCCCCGCCCCGAAGGGTTTTCGAGGGAAAAACCGTGGCATCAATAAGACTGCTGACATCAATTAAATGGTTGATCAGGGCATATCCGAGCCCTCAAGTCCAAAGCTTCCTGAATGTATGATCCGATTGAGCGCGAAGTCGTGCCCGCCTATCATGTGTAGCGCTCATCGTGGTCTAATCAACCGAGCATAGCGTGTCCGAATCGATCATATCTTTGGGCAGCTCTGGAAAGTGTGACACTCATCCTCAACAGCCTCCGTCTGGCAAAGACGACAAACCCTATCCCGGACGTGGCTCCCCCAATCCATCTACCCGTCTCCAATCCGGAGATGGTGGGCACCTGTCGCGAATAGAGGCGATATGCTCAGCTTTTCATGGGCGCGATGTGAACGTAGGTAGCGGCCAGTGGGCCTCGTTCTACTATGGGATTTATGTGCTGCTTGTAATGTGCTGTTTTTGACTTGCTCCATAGCCCCGAATCCCAAAGCTTGCCGGAGAAACAAGCATCAAGGTAACATCTCAGCCGCCACGACCGCCTCTGTTTCTACCGGATGCACATGTGCTCCCCGGACATTCCATCTAGTTAGCCACCGCACTCTTTTTATCCTTCCAACAATTCTTGAGTCGTTGTGGTCCCATTGCCACCGTGATAAGCCAAGTGCGGTAGACGATCATCATCCATATTTACCACCTTCTGGAAATAGACGGTGTCTATCAAGGGCCGCCAATAAGTGGCAAGAAACCCGCCTCCCCGCAACAAAATTTGATATGGGACCGTGGATTTCACTCAGAAGTGCCCGTGCTAAGAAGGCCTTCGCACTTTTTGTTCTAAGTCGCCTCCAAGTAGCGGGGACACCACTGGCCCCCAGACTTCAACTCCATACAAAAGAACGGGCTCTACCAATACCCCGAAACAGATGTGCCCGATGCCCCCAATCATATAGTTCGCTCTCAAGGTTTATTGTTCTCAGATTGCATAGAGTGCTTTCCAAAATTTGCTACACGCAAATCTTATGGAAGTGT
This sequence comes from Isoetes taiwanensis, assembly GCA_021234155.1. Taxonomy (NCBI): domain Eukaryota; kingdom Viridiplantae; phylum Streptophyta; class Lycopodiopsida; order Isoetales; family Isoetaceae; genus Isoetes; species Isoetes taiwanensis. Next base: position 5,880,595 of record JAJEKV010000017.1, on the reverse strand, counting down.
CCCAAAGATAGTGTAGAAGGAAACTCCACTCCCGTGATACTTGTAGGTGGGTGTCACCTCCACTTGTTGCCCTCGATAAGTGAATGAAGGGGCCTTGGATGGCGCGAGGATGATGAGATTAGGACCACCTTGGTCTTGGCCAGATTGACGCTCATGTCCGGGGGGCTCCCGTAATGTATCCAGAGCATCTAAGTGAGACCGCATATCCTCCTCGGTGTGAGCTAAGAGGTCAACATCGCCCCGCATAGATGCGTTGTCCGATGACCTGATGCAAAAGTTGGGTCCCGCCACCCCATTGTCCATGAGCCGGTGTTCCAACCGGTCAATGTACGTACCAAACAATGTTGGGGAAAGAGGACATCCCTGGCGGACCCCAATATCGCTAGTGAATGGTTGTCCCTGGCATCCGCATCCGCCCAGTACAACTCTCGTGACAACCTCAGATAATGCATTTTGATATCCACAGGAACCTCTAGTTGCCGCAATCTTTCCCATAACTTTTCCCCGGCACACGGTGTCAAAAGCCTTTGCAAAGTCAACAAAGCAACAATACAGTCCCGGCCGACGGTTTACGCTATCCTCAACCAAAGTCCTCAATGTGAAGATATGATCAATGGTTGAATGCCGGTCCGAACCCTCGCTTGTGTGAGAGCTCAGCGACACTGCTGTTTCCGCCACCCGGGTCAACCGCTGCTCAATAATGCCACCAGCGGCTTGGCAAACACCGAACCAATTTCATGATTGTTCGGTAATTGGTTGGACTATGTGGATCTCCCTTGCTTTGTAAATGGGGACAACTCGCTTGTGGTCCACCGGGCCGGGGAATCCTTCCCTGGCGCTCTGTTGAACATAGTGGTTAGGATCGTACCATAGGCTCCCCGCCCACTTGAGCAACTCGCTTGCATACCATCCAGTCCGTTGCTTTCCCATTGGCCAAACGCCGCACCACGGGTAACATCATCCTCTGTGGATTTCTAATGTGCTCCACCATTCTCGGGGGTATGAGTGCTCGTGTCCCTTGAGGATCATAGAGTTGCCGCAGGTATTGTTCCCACCGCTCATTAATGATGTTCCCCGTAGGTCGGGCTGGCTTTCTCGAAGAACCTTGCACCAAAAAGCTTCTAGGATGGCTTTTCAACATGGAAAACATTTCCCTTTGATGACGTGCAATGTACTGAGATTTCTTTGCCTTCAAGAAAACACGATACTGTGTGGTGGCATGTGGGCGCATTGCAGGATCTGTGATCTGGCGGAGCCGGCATTTGTATTCCTTACACTCAGCATCAAACCACCGATTACGGGGGAATGTTGCGCCCCCCGTGATACCTCTCGCATGCTATCCCAAAACATCTTTCTCGCAATGCATACCAAGGAGCTCAATCAGTGACGACCCGCTTGCTTTTATCTAGCGTGGGGGCTCGCAAAATTCCCCGAAAGGTCATCTATGAGCATATCGATAATCCTTTGCCTGCTCATAATCCAATCGCAAGCGAGGTATACAAGGAGCTGCCAGAGAAGGGGGTTCTAGCAAACCGCCAAATAACCTGCAGTAGAGTGGAAGGCGATTTGAGTCCTGCCTCTCATCTCTACCGTCAGGCCTACCCGAAAGTGGTTGATCAAATGTACATCCCCTTTCACTAATAGATAGTCCACCACACTAGATCCTCCACCCTCGATTCTCTTGTCTGCGCATCTTTACGGGAGGAAGGTCACCGTGCGTGCCATTACAAATTACCAAGTCAAAGACACCACATAGTAGAAGCAACTTGCTCTGCCAAAGCGCCGCGTGACTTGACTATCATCGATGTTTGTGGCCAAGCCGCCTCTGGGCGCAATACGTAACACATCCCGAGCCAAAGGATCAAGTCTCATGGGCTGCTCTACTCATGTCCGTGCATTGAAGTCCCCAAGGAGTACCACACTATCCAAGCTGTCTATGTTGGCCGTATGTCATCATATAGATTGACATATGGAGCTAGCAATCCCACATCCGAGTGGGCATGGTAAAAGTTGCTTTCTGCATGTGGAAAGTAGCAAAATGCGACCAAGAAGAGAGGGTTGCCACTACAGTGCACCCGCACCCACAAGTACCGGTTGTGTCCATCCAATCTTGTGCGGGAAGACCGACCGTGCCAAAGACTCCAGTAATAACAGGCAACCCCTCCATGTCCCCTCTTGCTGTACAGCTATTGAAGACCGAGAAATGTTGATAGCCTAAAAGATCGTAGTAGCTTTGTGTCCTGCGTGCTCCCATGTCTCCATGAGGAAGATGAGATCCATACCCGCAAAGAACAGAGTTGAGACTATCCCCCTTACGCCATGGGAAACCTCGACAATTCCGGAGACCACCAAGGCACATTCCCTATTTATTAGCAAGCAGAGGCATGCGCAGATTGAGTTGTGGGGGAAGAGTGGGCTTGCAGTAAGGCATCGAAGTCATGTGGGCAGAGTGAGAAGCAAAAGGGGTTGGGGCGAGTGAGAAGCAAAGAGGAGTTGGGGTGGCATATGACCGAGGAGTAGTGGCAAAGCAAGGCCGGGGCATGGGGCTGGAGCGCATCTGGTGGAGGAGCATGATCAAAGGAGGTGGGGGGCTGCAATTGAATGGCCCTGGAGGGTCTGCGGCCAACATTCGGTGAGCTTTAAAATGTGCATCTTGCCTTGAACTAGTCCCACGGCTCCTCCTTGACAGCGGATGCCTCGAACCTTGGTGAGCTCACGCCTGCGGGACTCTTGTTGTTATGGGGGTGAGGTCTCGTCCACATACAAGGATGTTCCTTCAATTGCTTGCCCTGGCGCAAGATGGCATCCCGTGACTTGCATATGCACTCTTTGCGAATATGACAATACGGTTGTAGCGTAACATCGAAAGCACCATGACGACCGGCTCGAAGCAATGTATACAGGCCCGTGCAATGTCATAACGATTGATGATCTGCATGACCGAGTCTGTGGAATGAGATTCTCTCCCTCTTCTTCCGGTAGGCCACGGATCACCAAATTATGACCTCTCCGTCACGTTCACTAAGCTCACGGGATCAATTCTTTGGGACAAAGATGTACCGTTTGCCCCATGCGAGTTGAAGGCGCCCCCGATGTCCATGAACAGGAGGGTCCTGTTGGTGTGGGAGGGAATGGTGAAGTAGGGCGCCGGTGCCTGCCTAGGCCAGACTCTCGCATGGGTGCTTGAGCATGGGTGGCGGTGAGGTGCCCGAGATTGCCTCCGGCCTACGGCCGGAGAGCTCGGCCCCGCTGAATTGTTTCTGCGCTCCAAACTTCTGATACACAATTTTGCAAGGCCTCGTGTGCATTGGCATGGAGTCCTTTCCCTGTTGGATTGTAGCTTCATAGCTCGTGTGCCTCTTGCTCTTGAACAAGGGAACCCATTGTTCCAACTTCGTATCCTAGAGGTAATTACATCATCCGTCGATGTGAAGGTGATCTCCATTGTGCTGATCCTGCTCGGCACCGGCCAGTAGCAACCGACTTTCGTTAGTTGCTATCTGAAAATGCCCCCCGAAAGTGGCAATGACATACGCAATGTCCGATCGAAGGCCGGGAGATATCGCTGACCATCTCCCGCTCAATTCTCTCCTTGTCCTTCATTATAACTTCATCTCTCGGTAGACATAGTGTCTATTTGTGCCCTGAGGCCAGCAAGAGTCCAAGCTATCCCCTCCCTTTCAAATGGTTATCCTGCTCCCTTTCAAACCGCAACAAGCGAATACTGTCAAGCAATTGTTGCACTTAGGTCTCAATGCCTGCAAACCTGTTGCATTACTATAGCCCGTTGCTTCTTAAGCACTTGGGGGCGGAGGCTTGTTGCTCTTACGCGGGTATGATCCGAGTGGTGTGATCCTCAACCATCACGCTTTGTGTTTGTCTCCACCTCTCATGGCATGGTGGTGTGCCATCCTTGTGGAATCGGCGTCACGAGGTCCGCAAAAGCCGGGTCCATCCGACCGGTTTCTCTTTGGTGAGCCGAAGCTTGCCGCTGAGCCTTTGCACGAGCCTCCTTCTTCATGGAAGAGGCTTCTCCCTTGGCTTTTGCTAGGTCTAGGTCTCTTCTTGTGATGGGGCTGTATGCTCCTCCCAAGTGGGCATGTCGGGCAGGCGGTATAATGCGAGGTCTGGTGCAGGTGCGGTTCTCCAGTTGGGTTGGGGATGTCCTGAGAGTGTCCATGGGTACCTAGACAGATCTTGAATCAAACGGACCAACAAATTAGGGCAAGTCAAGGGAATATGTGAAGCCCTAATCCAGAATCCAAAAGAGCAAACCGGCCGGAAATTTGCTGTTATCACAGAAATAACTTAGCCAACCAGGGTCATATCATACACTATCGGAAAGGTTGCTAAGAGAGCTTTCCAACGCAACAAATTTCAGCTGAAACGGACTTCTGGATCTCCTGTTATGAGTGAAAACATGTGACTAGCACCACCGCCTTAGGGTTTGAGCGCCTTTGGAGATGGAGGGCGGAAAACTGCTGTTTTGCTTCAGAAAGTTATCTGAGAGAGCTGTGCAACGCACCAAATTTCAGCTGAAACGGAGTTCGGGATCTCCAGTTGTGATCAAAAACATGAGACCGGCATTAGGAGCACCTAGAGAGAGGAGCGCCAGGAGAAGGAAGAAGAGAGGCTCTTTAATTTGGGAAGAAGAAGATGCACTAATCTCGTGCTGGTGAAGTTGTGGTCGAGGGCAGGATGCAAAAGCAGCAACCATGGCGGCCTGCTGAATGGCCTTGGCAGACCTGAGCATAGGGAGTGGCAAAGAAGAAGCAGATTCGGCAAAGGGAGGCGACATCGTGAGCCCTGGCTGCCATTTTCGGTGTTGGAAAGGAGCCCAACCAGATTCGGCTCTTCTTCTTGGGCTCTTTCATCTCTGACACCCACTTCCCCCACCTCCTTTTTCTCACGCCCCTGTAAACCCTTTCTTCTTCAGCCTTTCCCTCTACCTCTGCGATCCATCAAAAAACATCTACTATTATTGGGGTTTCTTCTTATATCAGAGGTAAAATATGGCCATCGCCCTCTTTAGCAAAGTATATCAAAGCTCCGGCTTAAAAAATTATAACAAAGCCATGAGGTAAGCAGGATATCACTTAGTTTTCCTTGGATAGGAAAATCCTTCGGAATAGAATAGAATAAAATAGAATAAATTTTTTAACGTCCACGGAGACCAATAGGTCATGGGACCCATACAATGGGCTAGTACAATCATTACTACTAGGATTAAAAAAACCCTGCCTCGAAAGGTTTTCAAGGGAAAAACCTTTGCAATAATGATGATACTAGACAAGCAGAGATAATGACTACTGAGGGCTCAGTAATTGCAGATGTTTATCTAGAACCTCAAGTATGCATAATGCCAAGTCATGCACAGCTGGTGCTCTAAGAAGTTGTGGAAGCATGGAATGGAATGCTAAGGTCAAAAAATGATTCCGGACTATCTCAAAAGCAGGGCAACGCAGAAGAGTATGGCTTTCATCTTCAATAACCTCAGAATCGGCAACAGGCACATAGTCTAAACTTCGCGGCAATTCGCGGCCGCTCCCATCTACCGCCTCAATCCAGTAAGCCCGTGGGACCCCGTGCGAATTGATGCAATAGCTACAAGCTTGTTCCTGGACAATGAAGCAAGCAAATAAGCTTGGGGCCCTGGTGCCAAGGTGGGATTTATGTGTGCATGATAATGACCAGTTTTCACTTGGGCCAAAGTAACTGCGTCCCATATCTTTTGAGAAAAACGACCATTGAGATATTGTTGCAAAAGCTCAGGATCAGAACTGGCAAGTATCGAGCAAGTACTCGCTGCAACGCAAACCATGTAGGCAAACCATGTGTATCGTTTCAAACACTGAGGAGATTCAGCCATGGCAAGTGCAAGAACAGGATACCTAACATCATCCATGTGGTGCACCACATCGGAGAAATATGTGTTGGAGCTAAACTGTGATAGTTTTTTCTTGCAGATAATTGGACTTTTGTCGATGTATGGTATGTTCATAATGTATGTTTACAAAGTCCATCGTTTAGCATTAACAGAGTGTTGAATAGGGATGTTTGGCATGTCCATCTCCAATAGCTTTGGGCCCATTACATCCATTGAATAGAAATCCAACGCAGAGTCTAGGCTTCCCAAAGTGAACACAGTCTATAGCTCCTAACACCACTGCATAACTTCTTGGAATTGCATTATGTTTACCTAGATTCTGATTTCAGGAATTCATTTGTCTGGCGGAGATATTTTAGCAGACAACAAGCCTCCACATCTTTTGGATGAGCTCAATCTGCATTGTTTGGTCATGCTTTTGTGGATTTCGCAAAGGCTTTTGACACAGTGCCTCGGGATAAGTTGTGGGACAGATTGAGACAGCCTAGGGACCCCCCACGTCGACTTGCGTAATGCTATATCTGAGACTATACAAGGCTTGCTCCGGCCGTCTCACACCGGTCGGGGAGCCCGTTGTTAGTAGCATTGGGGTGCGCCCGGGGCCCCCTCTATCCCCGACGCTCTTAGAACTTGTACATTGACCAGCTAGAAGAATGGCTAGTGAGCACGGGGGAGGCGCTCAGTTGATGCACCACATAATCCCGCAACTCATATATGCCGATGATGTTGACCTGCTCGATATATATACCCTGCAGGACATGCAACGCCACCGATGCTTTGGACACTTTACGCCCAATTCAATGACATGAGAGTTAACTTGGCCAAGACAAGGGTGTTTCTTGGTCCCATCATCCCGGCACCCACGCCTTCCCTCATTCACTTACGAGGGGGTGTAGTTGAGGTGGCTCGGTCTTATAAGTATTTGGGCATTGAGTTTCTACTACCACACCTTTGGGATGCATCCATCGAGTTCGGTGGTCAACTTTGGAAAAGCCCCATATGCAATGCAAAACAACAATCCAAAGGCGGAGTCAGATGCATGGGGTCACCAGCACACTTGTTCGGGGCCTTGGTTGAACCGGTCCTCCTCTATGGGGCAGAAGTGTGGGGCGGTGATATCCCTCACCACTTGGAACTATCTAGAGCAGGTCGTATAAGGCCTTCTTGGCTCGGGCCGGAGTGAAATCCACGGTCCCATATCGGATCTTGCTCCAGAGGCAGGCTTCCTTCCATTACTGAGAGGGTTGCGTTTGGAACGTCACATTATTTACTTCGGAAGGTGGTGGCTATGGATGAAGCCCGGCTGCCCAACCTTGCTTTGGCGGTGGCGATGGCCCGGCGACTCAAAGCCCCGCTGGAAAGACAAGCAAGCCCATTGGTTCGCTATGGAATGTCGAGCACACGATGTGGACCGGTGCATACACCGAAGAACGCTTGCTGCCTTGAAGCGGTGATTGGATGCTTGCTTCATGGCCAAGCTTTGGGATCTTGAGGCCTCATCACATGTCAAGGTGGCAAATTATCGATGGCCAGTTAATCCCATGCTCACGAGGGCCCACACCACTACTGCGCACCCATCTACCCATGAAAAGTGCGGGGGTGATTGCTTCCATTCGCCGCAGTGCACACCACCTCCGCGATTGAGACAGGGAGATGGATTCGGGAGCCGCGTGAGGACAGAGTCTCCGGCTGCCGTCACCGTGGCGCCATTGAGGATGAAAGTCACGCCCTCCAGGCTGTCCGGCGTACCCGCATATCCGGGCTCTGGTATGCTCTTGTTAGTTGTGCCCCATCGGGCCTTACATGAGCTACTGAGCACGGCCTCTGTAGGGCTTGTTGGGATCAATTACCTCCCGGGAGGTAATGGATCGCTGACTCGGTTATGCCCCCTCGTCCGGCATTAACCTCCACCGTACTTGTGATTATGTATATAATCGTGCGGTATGTCGGATCCTTATTGCTACTAAGGTTTTTCCCGAAAACCCTTCGGGCGGGGGTTTTTAATCCCGGTAGTAATAAACTTTGTCGCTCTCTCTTTGTACTTGGGTCCCATAGGCCAGTTGGTCTCCGTGGACGATAAAATCATATTCTATTCTATTCTATTCTCTAAGTTTTTTAATAAGACTTGGTTTGTTCATTAGGTAAATGATATTTTTCTTCCTTTTCATGCAGGAATTTATTTTGCTCAAAGCTAGGGTCATGGTGGTATATGTTTTACCATGACCTTGCTTTTTTCTTTGCAATAGGCACTTATTGTAACCATTCAATCACTTCATCTGCATGCATCAGCTATACAGGTTTGCTATTTCCGAAATGCTATTATATAAGACTGTTTATCCACCAGGATGATGTTTTAAAATACCCTCAGTTGTTTTTGTAGAACCAGGCGCTCGGTTGGATCATGACCTTTTTGGCAATTTCTGCTGCCATGTGCCATGTCATAGGAGAAGCCAATTTTTGCTGCCAAACTGCTTTCAATACAATTTGGTACAGAGTAGCCATTCAACATCAAAGATAAACCATATTATTTTTTATCAATGCATGGATAGGTAGGGGAGCTAACAAACTTCCAAGCCGACATTAGCTCCCTTTCTTCTAGATAGAAATTGTGATTTCTCTGAAGCAAACTCACTTGCTCTCTTATGCGTCTAAAGCTGTTATTTGCAACAATATTTTTGTCGTTGCGTTTCCTGAAATCCGCCATAGCTGTTATAGCGTAGGAACGGGCTATGCGTTTCTCAGCAATATAGTGCCATGAAGTGCCATGCAAATCGATGGATTTGCCTTTAGAATATCTTGGAAACTATAGAGTAAGAAACTTCACTTGCATAAAAAAATGTCGTTGCTGCAAGACGAGACATTTTGGTAATTCAATAAAATATAATCCAAAATATAGGAAACTCAGACATTTATCAAGATCACATGGTCATGTATAAAATTAAATAGAATTAAAAGGGATCAATTCTAAGTAAGAAACTACTAGATGGTAAACTTTAAGTAGTTATTAAGAAGAATCATACTTTAAGAATGCAAACATTAGACAGATGGAAGCTGAGCAAGTTCATCACGCTCGAGTTAAAGCGGGCCTGCAATGGTTCAAAGAGGGGGATCGTTGCACAGGTTTCTTTTTTAGAGCCGCAAAAACTCGGAGACAAGCTTCTGCGATGGTGTCTCTCCAAGTTCAAGATGGGCCTCTCATCTCTGATCCGCAGCAACTTAAGTTTTTCTGCATGGCCACTTTTCTTCCTTTTTTGCTTCTCGTCCTCTTCCCTTCCAATCAGATTTTCAGGAGGCATTACTGGCAAAGATACATCCTATTATATCTTTTAGGAGTTATGGGATTGGGTTGGCGATGATGTGTACGACGCTTTTCAGAATTTCAAGAGGCAAAGGCGTCTAGACAAAATTCTTAACTTGGGCTGCATTTCTCTTATTCCCAAGTGTAAGGAACCTTCAACAATTTCGGACTGGCGCTCTATCACCTTATTATCTTCTATGTACAAGATTTTTGCCAAAGCTTATGAACAAGCTTTGGGATATTCTTGCTAATTCCATATCCTCTACACAGTCAGGATTCCTGCCACGAGGATGCATTTTAAACAATGTAGCTACTGCCTATGAAGGTATTTACTGGGCTCGACTTCAGGGCCATGAAATTGTATATTTGAAGCTGGACTTTGCAAAAGCATATGACAGTGTCGACTGGGCCTTCTTAGAGAAATGTCTCTTACGCTTTGGTTTTGGTGCACAATTCACAGCTGATGTCATGAGGCTTCATTCTTCTGCTCGCTCTTCTATTCTCTTCCAAGGGGAACCCTCAGGATTCTTTCAAGTGGCTCGTGGCATCCATCAGGGCTGCCCATTAGCTCCATTGTTATTTACAGTTGTGGCAGAGGTCCTTGCCCAGGTCTTCTCTCTTGCCGCACAGGAGGGAATCTTGCATGGACTTCCTATGAACAATGGGTCGCAGGAGATCTGTAATCAATATGCGGATGACACTTTCCTTTTTCTGAGGGCAGATGAGCAAAATTTGCAGAATGCCGTTTCCTTGTTGGATTCTTTTTCCCTAGCATCTGGTATTTTTGTGGGTTGGCAGAAGTGCACAGAGTCGACTAAAAGCTGCTCTTCAGAAGCCTGATCCATGCAAATACCAGAACTAGAGATAATCACTTTGGTCACCAAATGAAGAGCCAAATGAGCCATGTGGAAAGCCACAAATCCGCCATAGCTAGTACCGAGTAAACTGATTTCATTGACAGATTCATTGTGAAGGAGATGCAGCAAGGATTGGGCTTGAAATATTTCTGATCTCTGCTCATTTGTGGAGTAGAATTGACCGAAGAAAATAAGGTCTGGAATGTAGAGAACAAATTCATGAACAAGAGAAGGTATTTGATTCCACCAGTTCAGAGTTCCGTCTCCACCAAAGCCATGGATGAGCATAAGATTGGGTTTGTTAGAATGAATGCCCTTTTCTGGAATCCAGCAATGGATTGTGCTTCCATTATCAAGCTCTACCATCTTAGATACTAATCCAAGTGACCGAACTTAAACCTGCACAGAATGGCGAGCATATCTGCAAGGTTTATCCCAAAATAAGCCATTATAATCTCACTCTATTCTATTCTATCTATTCTATTCTATTCTATTCTATTCTATTCTATTCTATTCTATTCTATTCTATTCTATTCTTTTCTCAAAAAATGAACTTAAAAAGAATATGAATGATCCAATCCAATCTGATCCTCAGCCACAAACAAAGTTTTCCAGATTTGCTTCTTATAGAATCCTTTCACGTGCCGATGCTCCCCGCAAGAAGGTTCCTCACCGCCATGCCTCATAATTCATATACAAATACGAAAATTAATATAAAGAAATTTGTCCTCCTCCAACAACTAATCCAATTTGTAAAGACTAGTTTACACGAGTTAGAGGGAATTTAAAACAACGGGATGTACCTTCGACTTCGACCTTCTTTATAATAATTTGGAAAAGAGAACTGTTCGCGGCGGCCTTGGCCGCCGCGATAAATTTCTTGTAGCTATAATGTTATTGTTGAATCTACTATTAACACATTTACTAGAAATATGGATATGCCTTTTGTCTTTGCGATACCCGAAATTATCTTTGGCATTTGCTAAATTGTTTAAACTTACTTTCCTATTCTGCAGTAATTGCAACAATTTTCAACTTGAAAATTGAGCATAGAATTTATATTGTGAAAGAAAAGGAATAGGCCCAATGCTTCTTAGATGTCCTATTATTTGCACTAATCTCCCCTACCAACCCATCAGATAGAAACCTCTTTCCAGATTCATTTTTTGTCCCATATACTCGGCAACATACCACAAAATGGAAGGCAGCAACATATCACAAAAGAAAAGGCAGACATAGAGTTTATTGCATCTTATCATGCATCAAATAGACCAAACGTCACATGAAATTGCCGTCTTCAATCCTGTACAAGGCGGGGCATAAAAGCTATGGTGTTGTGATGTTGAAGGCAATACAAGGAGCAAAAATTAAATAGAGAAAACCCAAAGGATACACACATGATCCAAGGAGCAACACGAAAATGGTGGTTATAGTGCTAAAGAAAGAGTGGATGTATGAACCATTGGCAGAAGGGAAATAAAAAGAATTGTTAAGAAAATGAAATTGTTGCAAAATAAACAAATTGTTGAACAAAAACAAAAGCATGGACGAAATATGGCGACCCGCATGAAACGGTCAGGCCGATACCGGTTCAACTCGTTGATTTGAAGCAGATTGCTGCCAAATTTTCCTGCCACCAATTCCTCTGCAATCGGTTTGACCAAGTTCTGGCCTAAACAGGCAATTTCGACCAATAGAGGGAAAACCTTAAGAATCTCTAAATCTGTTCCGGAGGAAGCAAACTGGAGCTAGCCGTATGTCTGTAGGATTGCTCGTGTTGGAAACATGCCCACAAAGGAGAGAGCCAATTTATCTCTAGCTGTCATGATAGCCATATGTTTATGTGTGTTTGTCTTATGTAAGATCTTTCATCATTATCCTATTTTACATGACAAAAATGTGTATTTATCTCGAGATATGCTAGTTATCAATGGGAGGAGCATAATGCTCTCTGCATTTGTCTTCAGTATGACCTTTTTATGTTGCATAAAAATTTTGGCCATTTTCATTCATGCACTTTATTTCCTTATGCTCTATTTTGGCATTTAACATGGATTCTTACAAGTATGCTATCCCAAATAGATGGGAGCCTACTAGGGCTAGCAGCTATCTGCATAACCTATAACAAGGGCAAGTTGACTGCCTTAACCAAAATCCATAGGTGCTGTTAACCATAGTTTTTTTTTTTTTTGTTGAAGGACGTCAGACTTTATTCAATCAAAGAGTCAAATACAAGTATAAATGCAGAGACAGGAATAAAATCTCAGCGGATAAGCGGAGACCCACCGAGTGAAGCAACCTGCCTAAGCATAAGAGTGCACATCCAAAAACTCCTCAAAAATCAATCGCCTCTTGCGAGGGGCAAGTGAAGAACAATGATACGACTTTACAATGTAACCTTGAGCTTCTTGGAGAACACGATTATCTGCCACATCCAGACGAAGATTACCAATCTTCCTCTTTTCCAGATAGTCCAAAGCAACCATCCTGCTGCTAGATGAAAAGCCTGGCCTTGTAACTCTGTCCGTGTACTTGGGTAAATTGCCAAAAAGCGCTTGTTGACTTGTTAGTGAAACCTGAAAAAGGGAAAACAACCAGTCCCATACCGCCTAAGGTGTTCACACATGAAAAAGCAATGCTCAATGGTCTCGGATCCACGCTTGCATACCGACACCGATTTGATATTCTAGGGTTAAACTTATGGACAAGCACATTAACCCGCAGACACCTATGAAGAATCGCCACCAAAGAACGCCACTTTAGGATGAAGTAGCTTGTCCCATGCCCAAGACCACACCTTCGCCATTGAAGAGGAGGAAGTTGAAGAGACCACTTATTAGATCGGAGGAAGAATATCGGTATCAAGCAACAAGCGATACATAGAGTTCACAAGTTTGCACTCCTTAATTTCTTCATGACAAACCCATACCAAAATATCTTCTTGGTGTGGCGTAATAGGCTGTAAAAATCAGCAACTTTTTGCCAAAGAACTCTATCCCATCGCCCCCAATAGAAACTTTAATCAAAAAAAGCCTCCCATGTCGCCAAGAATCGGCCTCGAAATCATACCATGCTGCAATAGTTAAGATTCCAGCACTTTTCCAACGCCTTTGAGTCAATGGGTGCACCAGAAGCAAAGTGGTTGATTGTCTACCGTAGGGATCCACCAACAAGGTGCGATCAATCGTACACACGCGCTTGGACTGATGTGAAATAAAGTTTTGATCGTGGTGCCGTGAATCTAACAATCCCTTTAAGAATGGAGAAGCATTATGATAAGGCTGCAACTCATAAAATAAACTCCATGGAAGAACAGTTTGAGTGTGACTTTACCAAAAGGGATACAAAGAGGTAAGAGCCGTGCAATAAGCCGTAACCCGTGAGAATCATCCTTACCTCGGAAGCCGCCAAATGAATTTTGAGATCATAACCTTACTCGCAAATGGAAATCATCATGCCCAAACCTCCAAAGAAACTTAGGTTTTATACACTTAGACCATGCAACCTTCACCACTACCCCCCTTCATTTTTCCACCCCAGATAAAGTTTCTAACAACACCCACAATCTCCTGAAACTTTGAGTGGGAAGCAAGAATGGCAGAAGCCATATAGACATGTGTGTTGCTTAAGACATGCTTAGCAACTGTTACCCTTCCAGGCATAGATAGCTTAGCCGTATCCCACCAAAAAAGGTGCCTCCGCAACCCCTCGATTATAACATCCCAAGCGGATACCAAGAAGCTTGGTTGCCTTCCCATGAGGCAACACCTTCCAGGGGTAAGCAAGAACACATGGTGGGACTTCATCATCTAGAGTCCACAAAGCGTAACACTTTTTGCCAACCGACCAAAACTCCGGAGGCTAAGGAAAATGTGTCAAGCGTAAGCTTTGCATTTTGAGATTATCGGTCTCCGCTTTCAAAAATAGAAAGGTATCATCTGCATACCGATTAATAATTTCTTGAGAGCCATTTTCCATAGGAAGACCCCCTGATCACATCATCCCTCAGCAAAGACTAGAAAATAATTGTGAAAGCACCTCTCCACTATTGTAAAAGCAATGGAGCCAAGGGGCAACCTTGACTTAACTCCTCTACCAACAAAGAAAGACAACAGAGGGCTCTCCCGGAAGAGTAGCATCAGATCTTGCTGAAGTATGCAACTTCATGACATCTCTTGTGAATGGGATACCAAACCCTAAAGCCAATAAACACTTCTCTAAAAACCCCAATCCACAATCGTCATATGCCTTGGCAAAGTCAAGTTTGAGATACACACGATGGGCCTTTAGCCTTGCCCAATACATACCTTCATAGGTCAGCCGCAACATTATCAAGAATACACCTTCCGACAAGAACCCAGTTTGGGTGGACGAAATTGACTCAGCAAGAACAACACACAACTTCTCTCGCCAGAGCTTTTAAAAAATCTTATACAATCAGAAAGCAATGTTATAGGACGCCAATCCGAAATGGTCTTGGGCTCTTTACACTTGGGAATGAGGGAAATAGCACTGTGTTAAGAATTTTGTCCAAACTTCAGATCTTCTAAATTCACAAAATGCATTATATATATCATCTCCAATCCACTCCCAATATTCTTGAAAGAATTCTACCGGAAAACCATCAAGACACGACATTTTCCTTTCTCCAATAGGTGAGCCGCTGCTACTAGATGCGTCTCTAGTGATATTTGTCTCTAAAATTGAACGTTGCTCTGCGAAACAATAGAATGCACTTTAGTTAACACAAACTGATTGCATGTCCTCCTGAAATGGTGTAAGCGATGTCGAAAGCAAAGAATACTGCAAAATGATTATGTAGGTGCTGCTTTAGGAGCACCGGATCAGAAACCTCCGAGCCATCTGGGAGAGTGAGAGAGTTAATAGAAGTAGCCATCCTCCTCCGTTTTGCCGCCCTAAAAAAGAAATGAGAACACCTATCACCAGACTTAAACCATTGCAAACCAGCCTTCAACTTCGGCTCCAAAGAATCCATGGTCCTCAATATCTTTAATTTCTTGTAAGATCTGTTTCTCTCTAATGCCAGAAGAAGGAATGTGAGCTCTGCATATTTGTAACTCCTGATATAAGGCTGTCAAATGACCTCTGGCCTCAACCACTTTACGATGACCCCATTCCTTAGCAAAGGATTTGACCGCCGCCATGGCGGCTACAACCCCTGACATCCCCCTGGATGAAGCGAATGCACTGGACCACGCATCTTTTACTGACTGTTTTAAACTCTTCGTTCTTGGTGTAATCGGTATTGAGCTTGAAAAATGTTTTAGTGGGCCTTCTATTATTTACCCGGTATGCGAAGAAAACCATTGTGGGTTGTGATCTGAAAGCGTAACTATCCAATAGATTAGTCCCCGAAAAGGAAGTACCAAGCCGCCAAATAACATTATAATAGCCACGATCATGGCGAGCATAGGCTCTACCATAACCCGTCCAACCATTACACCATGTGTATGACTGATCCCCATCAATTTACGCCCATCCACACTCCAACAGAAACGCCGCCACGTTCCCCTCTCAAATCCTTGGATTACTTGTGATCCCCGCCACATCTATCAACTTCTCGCTTCTACCATATTAAAATCACCAACCATAAACCAAGCAACATTACTTCCAAGTCTAAGCACCTTACTCCTCAAAGAAGCCCATAAAGAACCCCTTTGACCGGTTGATTATGAGCATAAACATTTACAATACCCCATTCCCGACCCTTATCCCCGCCATTTAACAATAATCCAAATGACCAAACTTATCACCGAGAGTAAATGTCACATCAATAGAAGACCTCCAAGCGGTGAGAACCCCAGCTTTAGATGAGTCACCGCCACCACCAAAACATTGTACTCCACGACCTAGAATGGAAGCCAGACTTGTGTACATCACCTCTTCGACACTTGTGTTCTTGAAGGCAACAAAAATCCATAGGAAATTTAGATAAATAAAGGGACAATCTGCTTCTTTTATTTGGGAAGAAGCAATGCCCCAAACATTCCATGACACAATATTCATAATACCGAGTTGGGATGTTCCACTTCCATACTCACTATCTGCATGTCTACCACATCAGTCCCCATGATATTCTTTCTCGAGATCTGCCCAACAAGTCCTAGAAAGTGGTAAGGGGAGCTCCTCTCTTCCACCCTTCCATTGTGCACTGCAATTCTTGGCGGAGGAGAGTCTCCTCTCTCGCCTATCCTCCCCATATTTTGTGCGGCTTCACCATGAGACTCAAGTGGTGAGGGAGAGCCTTCGCCTCCGCTCAACCCCTCCCATTTGCCTCTTTTCATGGAAGTGACAACCTCATGGGCAAAGTGAGCATATTTGTTCCTTGCGTGCTTTTTTCAAACTCACTTTTGTCCATCCTGCTTGAACTCGTTCTTGCCGTTCTTGTTCTATTTGAATCAAATGCAATTTAGCTGTAGCAGCATCATCAAAAAGAAGAGGGGAAGGAACACCGGTCGCCACATTTACTGGATTTGCACAAGACAGGGGCTGAGAAGGAGAAGGGAGAGACACAGGCGGTGTAGAAGTATTGGGGATAGAAGCAGGAAGAGTGGCCATAGTTCTAGTCAGTTACCCAATTATATGATAGTAGTCATGCATCACCAATTCCATCCAATGTATCTACTATCAAATGGTTGAGATTGACGAAAATTGAATCAATTCGGTAAGGCCGCTGGTTCATTTGATACGGATAAGGAATTTTATTGTACTTAATTGGCCACTCTTGGCTTAATTAGTTCCTTTTCATCGTCATGAGAAAATCACTAGTGAAGAAAATAAAGTCACACATGTCTAACATTTCACATACTGCACATGATAACCAGATTTTTGTCGACTGATAATAGAGCAACCCTTCTTTTCTATTCATACCATTATAGATTTACAATAAACTTCACATGAGAAAATGTGTTTCATGAGAAAATTTATTCTATTCTATTCTATTCTATTTAGATACAACTATTGAATACAGGCGATAAAGTATATTTAAAGTCTGAATCTCAAAATGTTAGAAACATAATAGGTGTTGTAGGTCCAAACCAAAGGTACAATCAACTAAAAAAAGGGTCTCGATTGATACATTTAACATAAACTAGACAATAGCTAGTAGTGGAACATAAATAAAAAAAGGATTTCCATGTGTATTTTCTATGTCTCAATTAAATCTAGTGTTTAAGTTATGTAGACAAAAGAAACAATAGAATTCACATGTAGATACGTCTCAAAGGCTGTAAAAAGAATAAGGAATCTAAGGCAAGAGCAAATCCCTTGAAGAGTAACTAAGCTATTATATTTTTATAGCCAAACCACCACAATATTTGAAAAAGCAATGCCCAATACAATACCAAAAAGTTGAGATTTGAGCATAAATATGGTCGAAGATACCACCAGTTAATAGAAAATGAATCTTTCCAATATGAACATTTTGCACGATACTCCCAAGATTAATGCGCCCATAAGAGGCATCTCGGTATAAGCATAAAGGACTATGTGCCTAGCCTAATGCTAATTATGACTATAATCAATAAAGCAGTTACTATAATTCTAGCATATGCTCTCCTTTAATTGAAAGTAATCATCATATTGGATGTGCATTATGCCACTATCAAATATTGTGGCGCCAACAACATGTGCCAAATACATGTGAAGTGCCAATCATAGGACAAGAATGTAGAATGGAATTTAATGCCATGGGTGAGGATTAAGTTGCCTTAGCGCAATATCTACTATAAGAACAACCATGCAACTCGGGGTTGCCCTTTAGGGACGCCTCACATGTAACGTCTCCGGCGCCTCCCCAATGTGAACATCTCCGGCAAGAATTTTGGGGCGTTCACATGCTGGACCCCATGCTAGACATCGCCATCGCTATTTTTTGCTACTCCATCACTGGTTTTTGCTACACCATCACTATTTTTTTCTACTCCATCACTGTTTTTGCACCACCGAACTTCAAGATTGCTTCAAGATTTTACCTATTACTGTAGGTGAATACCGAAAATGACTAGAAACGGAGGTCAAGACGTCCAAACGCTGAAGCAGCCGGTCGATCAGGAACTGCTGGAGCAGTTTGACGTCCAACGGTTTGGACGTTGAGCCGCCCGGCAAAAAACATGAACATGTGAATAGTTTTAGTATTACATGTGAAGCGTCCCTTAGGCCATATTTGCATGGCAAAATTTAGAAGGTCAGGTGAATTAGTTATGTTGGCTTTAATTTTTTTTCGACTTTAATTGTACCATAGAAACTTAGGGGAATCTTGCCAATGTTATCACAACATATATAATTCAGTTTCTAATTTTCCATTTTTGTTCCTTTCGATTTTTTCTGCGCCGCAATCTAAGTTTATATTTGCATGCCACGTATATTTTTTTTTTTTCAATCTCTCGATGCCTGGCTATTGGCGATGGAGGGCATGCTCGACCTCAGATTAGCCCTCAGATTAGCCCTGCCGCAGCAAGGTATGTTGCTCAGATGTTGTTTGTCATCCTGTTTGCCAGAGTAAGAAGAGAAAGGAATCCTTTGCTTCGCTGTGGCATGGCGACTGATGGCAGTATACAGGAAAAAAAGGGGATTGTGAGGTATGCAGAGAAAAAAGGGGCCTGCTTTGCTTTCAAGGCAAGTCACAAGAAAATTTCCATGAAGAGAAATGCTCCGCCAAATATCTCTGAAACAAGATTGCTCCGTTTTCTATAATTGTTTGCTTGCACTTTGCTTGATTAGGGCGCAGCTTCCTTGAGTCTCAATCATAAGAGTATGAAATGTGAAGTGCTAAAATCGATTTGTCTAACCTATCTATTGTATCATTAAACTATTTCCTTTTCCTACTTCGAATGGCGGAAATTCGTTAAGGGCAATGATGAAGACAGCATGTCTAGGAGCATTAGCAAGCTCTGTAATCTTCCAAGCTGGGGTTACTTGCCTTGCATCAAAACGGATAGAAAAAAAAAACATGGAAACGGTAACGATGGACATTAAAACAATGCTATTTCGGTAACTGCAGAGTCACAAGGTATTAATCAAACTTACTTTCGCATTTCTCTTCATCGAAATGAAATAATCTATGACACTTCTTAGAATAAGCCAACTAAAAATGAAAAACGTACTTTTCTTATGAAACGAGCTCTAAGAAGTGTCGATATGTTGCCGGACGCCGGACTCAGCTCTTGCGGGCACAACTTTACTTCGTCTCTGCACTTTTGTGCTTAGAAATTTAGGTTAGGAAGCCTTTAAAAGACCTATACTGGTTCGGAATGCCTGCATTCATTGGAGATCGCCATAGCCAAACTTGGAAGCAAAAATGCAGTTTCCGTTCTGGTTTCTTTGTGCTATTGCTGCGGTCTTTTTTGGTTGGAACATCAGAAGAACAGAATGGACCCATCTTTCCTACATTTTTCATTTTGGCATTCTCTGGTGTTGGAAAAAGAATAACTATATGCTTAGTTTGGCTAAGGGAAGTCGTCCACCATATGGATTGATTTTCGGCGGATGCTACTGGAAGGTTTTCAAATGGCAAGAGCGTGCCTGATGTTGCCAAGTAAGTTCTATTTGAATCCCTACTTCTATTTGTTAGACAAATACGCCATGTGGGATCATCAAATGAGCCACATCTTGCTCCAGGTTTATATTTCTATACTAGGTTTATATTTCTATACTGTATGTTTCTAATGTTTGTTTGTAGGCATTCTAAGTTAACGTTGTCAATGATGGAGGTCAATTCATCATCTGTTTTTGCTACTCCAGGAGGAGTCTGGGTAAGCTTCCTAGACTTTTCAATTATGTCTCTAGAATCTCTATGTTTTAGTTTGACAGGCACATTTGACTGGTGGTTCATGCCATTTTGCAGGTTTATTGGATCTCCTAATAGAAATATAACAAGGTTTTACTTTGGGCCCAGCGTCACTAGAGGTAATAACAAGGTGTCTTTAACCATCCGTTCTTTCAAAAATTATAAGTACTCTATAACGTTCCTAACATGCATAAAAAATGTAGGGAAATAGCTAAAGATGTAGGTCCAGCTGGACCCAATGATGAGCATCTTTTTTTACTAGAGAAAGCACTTCCAAAGATTGGTACTTTCATGTTTTTTCAAGCATTTTGTTACAATAGGCACATTACTTGCATAGTACTTGCATGTCTTTTCAAACACTTTGTTACAATATGTACACAAAGTATAGGATCCTAAATAAGTCCTTATTTGGCAGGGCTTGTGAAGAGGAAGAGGTTATTAAATTGGCAAATGAAATGAAGTAAGAAAGTGCCTAGTAGGTGAAAATGGAAACATCCAACTCTGATGCGAGATAACAAATTTCCCACAATGGCTCATATATGCGTTATATCCAATTGATTTCTCAGTTATACACTTAAAAAAATAGGTAGTTATTGGAAAGGGCAGCTAATTGACTTGCCTAATCCTGTGACTTTGAAGTTCAAGATATCTATTTTTACAATAGAAAAGATAAGATGTTGGCTATTTGAAAAGGGCAGCTAATGGACTTGCCCAATCATGTGACTTTGAAGTTCAAGATACTTTAACCTTATCTATCTTTACAATAGAAAAGATGTCGGCTATTTGAAGTGGCTAATTGAAGTAGTGCAATGTAACCTTTATTTATTTTTATACTATAGAACCGGACATGTTGATTCCTATTCCATGAAGAGGCATTTGTTGTACCTCAAATGCCAAAAGTGATTTTGATGGTGTCTAAGCAATCAAGCTAAATGGTTTGCTAGTTTAAAGATAAATGGTTTGTCCTTATTTGAAAGAAGATAAATGGTTCTACCTTGATCGAATGGATGGGTATTTTGATGTTCTAACTTTGATAAATGGTTCGCCCTTCTTTGAAAGAAGATAAATGGTTCTGCCTTGATTGAATGGATGGGTATTCTGATGTCATAACTTTGATGGGCATCCCGTCTTTTGGGTCTATCCTTTGTGGAAAAAGTGGGCGAGGAATGAGATGTTGCAAAATATGTATGGGCTACATAATCTAGAAAACTGAATGATTCCATATCTTTCTTCCAAGTCTTATTCAACTCATTATGATCACATAATTATAAAGAGTAACATTTGCTTTAGAAAACATCATTGCTCTTCTCCATGAACTCATGCAATAACATACCATGCTCTGAATTGCATGGAGTCCCAAAGAATCTAAAGACATTTTGTATGGAATTAGAAATTTGTGGTTGTGGCATAAACTTACAAGCCACTATTTAGTATACTTGAGATATTTGTTCAAATTTGTTTGTTCTTGCTAGTTTTTTCATTCTACTTTCATCTAAAATATTTTGGTGAATAGCAAAAAAACTCTTCAAGTGTACTATGAAATGGGTTTTTTTTAAGAGTTTTCTTCTTCACAACTTAAAAAAGTTCACCTCAAATGCAATTTTTTACCTTACAACATAAACAAGTTAAGGCTTTGACAAATTTCAAATAGATACACATCGGACATTAACAGTAGGTACAATCCTATTTGGAACTAAAGAAATGTTCGCGGCGGCCTTGGCCGCCGCGATAAATTTCTTGTAATGGTAATTGAAAAAAACAAGTTAGATTTCACTTACATACAACTTGAAGGAAATTATATCGTAAAGAGACCTATTATATTTAGCTAAAATTGAGTTAGTTGTTGACAATTTTTTTGAGTATTAACAATTGACCATTAGAGCTAGCAAAAAATTACTTGATTGACAATGGTGATAATTAAATGTGAACCTATGATTCTAAACTCAGATCAATAGAAATGGAGGCGAAGCTCTAGATCTGAGCTTAAGAAGCATGGCTAATTTAAGAAAGGCGGGCGTACAAAATGTCAAAAAATTTGGCAAAACTAAAAATATTTCTTTTCAATGGTAATATATTCAGTAAATCCATTTCGTTTACTTGAGTAATGAAAAGCTTAATAACTTCTTGAAGTTGTTGAGGTTTTCACTTTATATATTTACCTAAGAAGTGGCAAGTAACTTTTGATTCGTTTTTTGTTTCCTACTGAACCTGTATTTCGAGATTCCATTTTATGGGAACCGCATCTCGAATGTCGTTATGGGTAGCACCCATAATAGGAACTTGGTTAGGTATTCCTGGAACTCTGGACCCCAAGGAACGGAGTTTGAAAGGGGGTTCCTGGTACCTATGCACTAAACAGATGGGGATAGTAGTCTTCATTTGGAAAGGGATTAAGAATGCTATTATTTGCATTAATTATCGAAGACACGTAGCAGTTGTAGTTTGTGGAATATGTGTCGTGCTGGAAGAATTATGATTCATCATTAATGATAGCCAGTATTTAAACCAACTGAGCAGTAGAAAAAATGTTCCAGCGAGTGCAAATTGGCCTTGCCCTCTCATAAATCGTTGTCTGTGTGTGGCAAAAAAAGGCATCAAGATATTTTAGTTGGGTTTAGCTTGTGCTGAAAGGGTTTGCTAACAGATAAGAAACCTTATACTTACGCCCTCAAGCCAATGAAGATTGGCCCGCTTTCTTAACAAAAGCCTGTAATGACATATTTGCAAACACTAATTGTTAGTTAAAAGCTCTGATAGCTAATAAATCAACATAATGCATATGGTTGTCCTCCGCAAGGGTTTCCACAAAAACTGCAACTTTTTCTACATGGAAGGCATGTATTATTGTTATGTTCCGCATGAATATGGCAAATATCCTGATATCAACATTTTTATAGAATTTTGTGAAGGTGGATCCCCTAGTATTGAAAGTTAAGGAGCTGAAGGATGAAAAATAGATTATCTTGATAAAGGATGACTCCTGGGCACGGATAATAGAAGTAGTATATCTAGAAGGTTTGCAAATTATCTTTGAGTATGATTTTGGCAGTGGTTAACCGAGAAAGGGGGGTTAGGGTTTGAGGAAAAAATTCTCGAGGCTGTGCTCCATGGTAGCGTGATGTAAAATCGTGGCGGCTTTCCTCCTAGCATGTCGGGAGGCTGGTATGTGCTCCCGTGAGTTTGGAGAGGTGGGAGCCATGCCGGCCGGCCCACATGCTGATTTTGCCGCTTTTGGATTGTGCTCCTCATATGGGATGCCAACAATAACCCTTAATTTGTGGCGGTTCTCGCATAAAAAGAGTGGTGTCTGTGGTTTCGATGGATACTCGATCTCGAGGAGCCATGGTGAGCCGTCTTCGCTGCAGGTATTGCTTGATGTGAGATATGTTTCTTCGTAGGCTGGCGGGGGTGTGTCCAAAGGGATGTGTAGATGCGTAAGGAAGGCCTCCGGAGAGTAGTGCGATGGCGGCATGCCGTGGTTTATGGAAAGGCTTCACACTCTCTCCGGATGTCAATATGCACGGAGCGCTTTTGAAGAGGTTTCGCTGTTGCTAACGATGGAGCCGGGATGCTCATGATTTCGAGGTTGTAAATTCGCTTCGTGGTCCCGTTGTTCTTGGTGTAGACAAGGGCGTGAATTCATTGGAGCCTCATGTTTGCTGGTCGTGGAGAGAAGGCACAGGTGCCTACACTGTTTGAAAAGCCAGAGGTGGCTCCAAAGATTTCGGGCCACCGGAAAGCTCCCGGGGAGAGCTCCCGCTTTTGAAGACCGAGGGCCCGGCAGTGTGTTTTTGGCGGGAATAAGAGGTTGCCAAAGGAGAAAGAGAGTTATCACGAAGTCCCTAAGAGCCCCCCTTGAGAGAGACCGCCTTCCTCTTTGGATGTGAGTGTTACCGTGAGTATAGGTGGAGTGGATATATGGGATGAGATCTATAATCGTGTGTGTCAGTTTCTGGATACAGAATGCTTCAGTGGAATTGTCAGCTTGGAAAGAGGATCAGACTTGGATCATCTCCATGTCCAGTGCGTATTTAGGATTGCTCTGACAAGCCCTATAGCAGTGAATGCAAAATTGAAGAAATACTTGGGGTGGGATACTCACAAGCCAGCGGGTGGTCTTGTTCTTTGTAAAGCTTTGAAAGACACAAGACTGCATTGTTACGAAGGAATGCTAGGATACTGCCTCAAGGACTTGGGGAAGATGCATCATAGGCATCATATGAAATCCGTCCACGAGAACGCATTGAGCGTGGAAAGGAGTTGTATGCTTTATATACGGAGCGGGGAAATAAAAATTGTGTGACACTTGATAATCAGAATCTCTTTGCAAAGGCCAAACATTTTCAGTCCTATCATGGGAAGAGACATTAACCGCATCCCTCATTCAAAACCGCTCCCCAGTAGCATGCTCCGGACCGAAAATTCGGTTGAGCGGGGCATGGGTTCTTCCATCTAACACGGCATTCATTTCACAAAGCGGTGGAGGCCGCATGGCGCACACTAAATCCCAAGTATGCCTCTCATGCGGATGTCGAGTGTTGTGTATGGGCTTCCTCCCGAATAGTGCCAATAGAGCGTGTAGGGAAGCCGTAGAAGGAGATTTTGGGACGCCGAGGCGCGGGTTGGGGATGTTGAGGAGGATGATGGCATGCGATGAGGAGGATGGCAGCCAAGAACATGGAGATACAAATACCGAGCATGCCGCAGACACACCCCGGGCCGGGTCTGCCTTTTATATTCCTTTGAATTTTGGGGACTATTCCTTCTCCGATAAGTGCAGCTCCATTTGCTTTACTTATGTACATATTCTTTGCTTTTCATGTAGGCGTAGGTGGAGGCGTGAGGTGCGATGTTGCTAATGTTTTGAGCGAGGGGCCTAGAGATGTCATTTTCAGCCCCCTTGTGAATCCGGACACGATTCTGGATGAGGAAATTGAGAAGCCTCACCAAGTTGTAGGCGAGAACAGTTCGAGTATTTTCATCTCCATGTAGACATAGAGTTACCACAAAGGAGACAATGATGAGTATTAGAGAATGTAGGACAGCCATGTGCAACGCTTATTCAAAGCCTAGACGAAGCCTTACACCGCCTCGACATAGAGGGATTTGAAGGTTTCATTGAAGCAACGCCGGCATTTCGTGGTTACGTCAATTTGATGCGACTTTGCGATCAAGCATAACAACACTCTTGATCGTCTTGGGAAGAGATACTTCCGCACTATGTGCATGAAGCGCCTTCATCCCTTGAAACTCATGCTCTTTCTTAGTCTTCTGCTTTTGGTCATGTGTACATATTGTGGACAGCCGGGTCCTTTGTGAAGCTTCTCCATGAGCTCATGCTCTTCGCCTTGTTTTTGGTGTTTGTGTAGATGGACTGACCCGGATCGTTTCTGAGGCTTCTCCATGAAGCTCTTGTACACTTTGCATTCTGTTCCATTTGTGCTTTCTTTTAGATGCCTTCTTTGTTAACATACAGCCCTCTCAGACTATATCACGTTGTCAATGTAATATATATGTTTGGTTGTTGACTTCAAGTTCTTCTTACGAATATTTGACAATGCAATAGTGTTGATTCATTAATTGATTGTATGCATTGATCTATACCTTGTATGATTGTAATGATATCTGGTCGCTTTGGGGTGCAAAAAGAGTATCACGGGGTTTGTGACGTAAATTCTCATGGTCCTTGATGTGTCATATTCTTGTGAATATTCTTGGATCCAATGATCCAGGATATAGCAATAAGGATATAGCAATAAGCAAGGTTGAAGAGATGATAGCAGGATATAGCAATATGCAATAAGTAGTATATCTAGATGCATGTGCAAGAAACTTCATGGTAATCATGGAGGTTGGCCAGAAAAAACCTTCTAAGAATTTCTTCAGCAAGCGATTCCTGCGTTAACTATGAGGGATGTGCAATGCCGAGGTCTGTCAGCTTATGCAAGAAATCTTGAGTCAATCTTGACACATTTTATGTTGAGTACGGTTTGCTACCATTGATGTTAATTATGGGGTCTATGTCTTTGCATCCTAGTTAATAGCGTATTAAAGTAGAGTATGATCATGACGGTTTGAAATATGGGCCTGTATCAATTTCATGCAAGAATGACCCTTCAAAAATCATCCGACACTTTATTTAATTTCATATTATACATTCTCTATAAATATGTCTAATCGATTAGAATGGAATAGAATAGAATGGAATCGAATATAATCAAAGAGGACCAACCGACCCAATAAAAAAGTGCAACAAACTAATTAATGTCCGGATTAGAAAACCCTCGCCTCAAAGTGTTTTCGAGGGGAAAACCTTGGCAATAATAAGAGTGATATCAAACTGTACAAATGTACATATCATGAAATATATATATACAAGTTGCGTGAGTGTTCGAGGACATAGCTGATCCCGAACTATGCACAATACATATATACACACCACATCAATAACTTGACATAAAGTCACACAATGCATATTTAAGCACCTTGTGCATTTTAAGAGGATGGCTCACTCTTTTGTGCAATGAGGCTAGGAAGGATTTGCATCCCTGTTTGCTTTTCAATGGTAGAAAAGATTGGAGGGATGGACTGGAAAAGATCGGTAATAGTTGAGGATGCATCTTTGGTCTGACTGCCAGTATTCCAGATTGAGACATTAGGTTTTAGTCCTTGCACTGCATTTGCATTACAGGTTGCTAGTCTCTCAAAAACACTGTCATCCAACATTTTCCAGTTAAGGTAACTCTTCACATCTCCACCAAATGCTTTAATCATCACTTCCACAGTATTGGCATTAGCTACAGCAATCAGACTGATGGCCTCTGCTTCCCTTTGCTTCTTCAAAAGAAATGCATCTAATTCGCGCTGATTTTGATAGAACAGTGCATCTGACTCTCTCTGACTCTTGTAAAATGCTGCATCTGCATTTTTTGCCACTACTTCATTTTGTACTACTGCTTTAGAATACTGTTCTGCTCTGAATTTTTCAGTGGCTGCAAGAGCCTGCCTTTCGTTCAAATGCTTTTCCAACTCCGCTTCTCGAATCTGCGCATTCTTTTGCGCCTCAATTGCTGCAATCTTTGTATCTTGGTCCAACTTGGCCTTGCTTATTGCAACACTTGCTGCAGCTTGGTTCTTCCTAATATTAACTTCTGCTTGTCTTTCTGCTATTTGTTTCTCTGTCACAGTAGTCTGCTCCAATTCAAACAACTTAGTCTCATTTTGAACCTTACAAATGTTTCTCAGTGTCTCACCCTCTTTTTCCTTTGCACCAACATCTCCTAAATAATTAGCATGAGCAATATCTATTTTTGCTTGATTTGCAGCACCCTTTTGTATCTTCTGGCCAAGGTAAGAGAAATACTCATGACCAGGAAGGTCACTCAACTGTTTAATATTAGCATTGTAGATCTTCAATCCAAACTGGTTCAATTCAAGCTGAACCTTCTCAAATACAAGTTGTTTGAATTCCTTGGTGCCTTCAAAGACCTCTTTCATGGTGAGAGAAGCAGCCAACACACGGGTTTCGCCTTCTACAATGCCTTTGATAATAACATGAACATGTTCACCCCTCAAATCATGAGTAGCAAGAAGCTGAGCATACAGGTTGAGCTCCTCTATTTCCAAGTTGGGACCAATGGTAAAAACAGCAGGCAAACTGAAGGGTAGCATTTCCTTGCTCATAGCATGGATATCGAACTCATAATTCTGAGGGCTCACATCAAGAATTCTATATCTCTGACCAGGAAGAACCCATTTCTTTTTCGTGATGAGAGTTCCTGAGATGCCATAGCCAGTAATGGCAAGGTATTGGGAAGGGAGGCAAGTAACATAAGATGGGAAAAAGACCATGGCTGATAAACGCAGACTATAATCTGTGTCTTTGAAGAAACAAGCAGCTGAGTACAAAACCAAAAGAAATTTCGATCAAACATAGTTTTTCTCTTACAGAATTTATACTTCAAGATGGGCAACTTCGTGGGCAACCTATCGTGCTTACAACAACTAGGAAATAAGAAGGAAAGAAGGATGCCCAGAAGTGCCCGGCCTCTTCTGAGTAAGGTTGCTTTTCCATGGGCAGAGAACCTTCAGGTTTGCTGGTCAGATAGAAGCTTCCGGTGTTCACATGGGCACCTCACCTTACTTAGTGGCTCAGGTTCAGAACCTCGCTTGCAAAGTAATCCCACGCTATTTCTTGAGGCCCAGGTTTGGACCTGACTTCCCCTCGGCTCAGGTTTTCGCTGCTAGATCTTGCTGCCAGATCTATCGGCTTAAATTCGTAGTGCCAGGTCTTGAGGTCTGTCTGTTGTTCATAGGAACACAGAAATTGTGACTTCATGCTTGGCGGCATTCAGGCCGTTAGACTTGTTCACGGGAAAGAAACCTAAACATGGGAAGTTCTTCGTCTTTCTTTGCAGCTTCGAAGAAATTGTCATTTAACTTAGGGTCCGGTCACATGCTGCTGTCAACAGGGTTCCGAAGCCGTCAATCATAGAAATGGAAGGGGTCACATGCCGATTTTTGACAGGGAAGAAGCCCTGTTGATAGCAATCCGTTCAACGGGCTTCTGCATCGGTTGGAAGCATTGCCGTCAATAGGGATTGCAGAGATGAGGACACCTTTTTCTAGCACCTGGCAGCAAATCCCTCTGCCGGATCAAAGATAGATGCGCCAAAATTTCTTTCGGTCTTTCTTTGCAACGTGGAATCCTTCCTTTGCGGTTTCCCAATGTGTCCTAGTAAGTCACGGTGCCACGTCAATCTTTTCATGTTATTTTACTTGCCTGCCTTCACAATATCTTGCTATTATAAGGGTTATAAGGGTTGTGGGCAGGAGTATTATGGCTTTTAGTGTGTATTATGGTTTTTAGGCCGTCTAATGCTGGCATCTTCCACAGGATATGCCGCCTACAGAAATCCAGGCCGCAGGTGCAAGGTCAACCAGGGGTCAAATTGACCCCATAAAATAGGGGCACAAAAATGCCCACAAACCATTGTCCAGAAACGTGAGCATGCCTTAATCAGGGAAAAATTCGATCTGCTATTAGAAGGGGCGGCCATCACAAAATTACAAACAGCTATTACAAGGGAGGGCAACGGATACAGATAAAGAAGAGAGCTGACTCCCGCCAGCAGATCCGGCAGCATCAAACTAGCCCCTGGCTGCTCCTTCATCAAATTCGGCACCTGCTGCTACTTATCCCGGGGCCTGCTATAAACGTGAGCATGAAGCATCAAATGCTTATGACAGAAAACGTGACCATGAAGCATCAAATGCTTATAACAGAAACATTTGTTACAGCACAAAACTGCCATTTATTCATCAAAAACAAAAACATCTGTCACAGTAAACAACCGCCCTTTGTTCATCACAACCGCCATATGCACATCCACACCAACGGGCCTGTCAATTTTGCCCTGTAAGTTCTTGGCACAGATTCAATCTTGGAATTTAGAGTAAGCTGGGCCTTTGTAGATACAATAAATACAGGCAATTGCTGGATATAGGCCAAGGACCGCAACAAAGGCTCGAAGCAAAAAAAGAACAGTGCAGAGATTCTTTGTATAGGAAAATTCCCAAAGCTAATTATCCTCCACGAAGCTTCGGTTCCCAAGAAAATGTTGGCCATGCGGTAATGCCAACTCCGGTAGCTATTCTGGATAGCTAGAATGAGACCCTCGAATTTGACCGAAAAGGCCGATCTGTTTGCGGTCTATTGTTGAATCCGGACCAATATTTCTTGAACTTGGGCGGCTTCGGCCAAGATTCCAGAAATTTTTGCCCAAAGCTGGGCAAGAAGGGACTAATTCGGCTGAATCCGTCGGGATCCTCCTACGGATAGATCGGCCCCAACCCGCCACCCGCAACAGCGCAATTGGCCAACCCGGGTACCCGGCTACCACATTGCAACACCCGCCCGCTCTTATCCAAAAATCAAACCATCCCCTAACACGGAATACGCTTTACGCCCTAACTCAATCGCCACCGTCTGAGATTCTACTATTTTCCTTCACGAATACATTAAAAAACCACTAACAATCTTATGTTATAAATCTACGGAAACTGATCGGGCCAACATTATCGCGTCTATGTTTAAATTTTATTGGCAAGCATTGATCTGGTGAATATTCCGCCTTTTATGCCAAATCAACGGCCCCTAGAATTTTAACTAAAAATTTGAATGCAGGAAACAATGGTGCAAAACGGACCAGTATGCACAGAAGTTCAAAGAACAAAAAAAGGGCCATCCCAAATGGTCCAACTTGTGGCAGGGCTGCAGGAAAATAACTCAGGCCAGCTATAATCACGTCCCTTTGCAAGGCAAATCGCCTGCGCAAGGAAAATGTTTCGAGGCGAGAATCATAGCAAGATCCGTCATAGCAAGCAAGCCAGACGGTCTGTCCAATCGCAGATGTTCAAACCGGTTTGTCCGTCGCGCCATAGCGAGGGCGACTGCTACGCCATAGCATTTGCACGGTTCAATGCCATGAAATTTCTTTACCTTCCATCCTAGCCTCTGCCGATTCTATCCTAGCCTCAGCCAATACCTGCCAGCAAATCTAGATGGAGATCCAGAAGCCCAGATCTGGATTTAGATGCAAACCTAGATGGTGATTGAAGGTTTCATGCCATATTACCATTACTTGCGGGGTTGTCCAAGAAGAAAGAAAGCGAATATGGGATTTGAGCCCACAAGCAAGCCAAGCTTGCTTCACCAAAACAAAGGCAAACCGCCGCCAAGATCCCGGTTACAATCAGCCTGCATTAGAAGCTCGGCGATTTTAAATAAACGCCGCGCCTTTGGTATTTCGCTTTTTGCCTTGTTTTAAAACACGAAACTTTCTCCGATGCTTTCTTGATTTTTGTGCCGGAATGTCGCTTAAAAAATTTGGACAATCGGAAATATCAAGCCGGGCGATTATTTAGATCCGAGAAATTCTTGGGCGAGAAATTCCGGCGTTTCAGCTTTCTTCGTACGCCGCCGCCGCCATGGGGCTTTCGCCTAAAATTTCCGTCGGGCAAGAATTAATTGCTCAAGAATCGGCATGCGGGATGAGGGAGAAAATTTGTGGCCTGCACTCCAAAACCTGTCTCGTGGATTTCCAAAAGTACATCATTGTAAAAAGCACAAAGAAAACCACAAATAACCACAACAAATTAGAAACATTTTTTTAAAGCCAATTAAGCTCCTCAAATGAAGCAAAACATACCGTTTTTTATACAATACAATACCAAAATCTTAGCCCTAACCATTACCAAAACACCCTCCCGCAATACGAAAAGAATTGGGCAAATATATGGCTATTCTAAAACTATTCTTGTGGAATCAGTCATATAGGTAAAGCCTTGAGATTAGAATGTGCTTTACGCGCATTGTGTTTTGGTCAAAAATTGGCTCCATAGATGACCCCATCGTCGCCGCTTCCCGTGACTCTATTGATGCCTCAAAATAGATCCTTTTTGGGTTGTCCCTAGGGGGGCAAACCCTCGCTCATGTGGGTTTTCGTCATATTCTAAGTTTATGTTGGAATATTCCTAGAATATACTGGAAACTACTCCAAACTTGTTGTTGCCTGTAAACTGGCGGTCGCCAGTGTTGCTGGGTGGCCACTGTGCAAAACGACTAATCGGATGGTGCAAATCCCCCTTCAAACAAGCCACAAAGAGATCCTTTCTGGCTTCCTCTTCAGACAAAGCGATGGAATATATACTTTTTTCTCAAGATATCTAGGTGCCTAAACCCTAGATTTCTACCACGACATTTAACATCATTCGTCACCAATTTGAAGAGTTTGATCATGTCATAAGGATGTGTGTGCAACAATTGAACTGAGCAGTTGATGCAGGAGACAGACAATCATATACATCATGTATTACCTAGATTGGTTGCACATACATAGAAATAATCATGATAACAGAAAATAAAAAAATTAATAGCCAAGATAAGGTACGGTTGCTCTAAAATGTAAGATCATAACCAAATCAAGAGGGCAAGTATTCTGATAAAATGAGTAAGCAAACCAACTATAGGAACTTAGCCCAGACATAATTGCATATTATGTTGGGCAAGCACAAACCGATTTGATTTCAGTCATCTTTTTAATATTGGATAAACAACAGACCAAAAGAAAAAATACTCCAGGATTGCATACCTAGATGTTGGAGCCGGATCATGAAATCCATGTAACATGCATGGTTTTTCCCTCCCTCCCAACCCCCCCTTTTTTCTCGAGGTAAACGGCAATTCGAAAACTCACCAATAATAGAATTCATATTAATTTTATATGATTTTCGGGGGTTAAGGGGCGATTTTAGAATAATTAGCAGGAGTAAAATTCACATGGGGGTGAATCCAAGAATCCATCATTTAGTGACGTATGCTAACTTATGAGCGGAAGGAGAAAAAATCGTAGACAAGGTGGCGATATTTTATTAGCACCACTCCTAATTGATCATAGTGGAAAAAAATGCAAATGTCCAAAAAAATAGCCTTTTGGCGATTTTTCGAGGTTAAGGGCTACCCTGTCCCCCGCAAATAAAGCTTTCCAGAAAATAAATCCTCCGTTAATATAGGTCAATAACAGTGCTCGTGGGATGCTCTTTCTTGTTTCTGAAGCAACGAAGCAGACTGAAAAATAGCATTTTGGCAACAGAAGACACTTGGATTCTAGCAGAACAAAGATTTATGGCAGAAGAGTGTAAAGATTGATGCAAATAATTGTTGTTGCTAACAGGACAGCAATGTTGGCGATGTGGACAATGCCGATATCATGTTCGAACTTCTTCCTCTGCAAGCAAGCGAGATCTGCCACACGTTAGTTTTCCTTTCTTCTTTTTTGACATCAGCGCTGCATTCAAAAACTTTATGTGCAAAGCAAGCCAGATCCTCTTAGCAGATCTAGTGGTCATATGGTGAGCTCATGGTAAGCTATGGCAATGGCAGGGTTATGGATGAATTTATATATAAGCTGATTTGTCTAGATTATATTTTGGATGGTGCTCGATTTGCCTAGGTTCTATCTGGGTGGTCGCGCAAAAAATGAAAAAAAAATTCCTATCGGACTCTTTAGTGTAAAGCTTGAGTCCTTATTTTTTGGTTATCATTATTGGTGCAGGCTTATCAGTACTGGAGGAATATTGATAACTAATTATCAGCTATTCCACGCATGTAAGACCGATAATGTGGTTATCAGTCTTCAACTCGGCCGATAACCAAAAATGTGTGGCTTCAGCTGTACGTCTGAGGCCAGATATTTGGTACGTAAGGCCGAGGCCCGCGTGCCTGGCCTTCGGCCCTAGCGAACCTCGGCCTTACATGCCAAATATCGGGCCTCAGCCTTATGTGCCAAATATCTGGCCTCGGACATACAGCCTCGGTCATGCATCGACCTTGGCCAGACCGATAACCTTACCTTAACCAGCTGTGCTGGAGCTGGACGGCTCTAGAACAGAGCAAAACCTTCTGCAACATTGCTATGAGGTATTGCTATGCTTGCATCTTCATTTTTGGCATTTGTTAGATTCGAAGTATCCATGTGTGAAACTTAAGATTTACTAGATGGCTTGCATGTTTAACATGATTTAGCTCTGTTAGTTAGAGAATTAGCTAATCATCATACGAAATTAACCTGGATTTCACAAAAGAAACCAAAATATTATACAGATATATATTGACTCCAATGATTTCGCTGGTAATCCCTTTGTGGTTCAGGATGAGACAAGTGGAGAATAGCCCAAATGCATTTCTAAGCTAGGTATCTTTAAAAGTTTTGCATAATGTAGAATTTCTTCTCTTTACTTTTCCATGTTTTTCCTTTGCCAGTGTCTGGGAAACATCAAAGCTTTATGAGAGCTCAAGCTATATAACCACGATTCTATTAATACGAAATTATTCCATGCTTTT
Organism: Isoetes taiwanensis; assembly: GCA_021234155.1. NCBI lineage: Eukaryota > Viridiplantae > Streptophyta > Lycopodiopsida > Isoetales > Isoetaceae > Isoetes > Isoetes taiwanensis. The sequence goes on along the minus strand of JAJEKV010000017.1, from coordinate 5,846,842 downwards.
GAACCCACCGGATGTTAATCTCGGGGTTGTTAGTTTCGAGGTTCCCATGTGTCAGTTCCGGGGTTGTCAGTTTCGGGTTCCCTCCTAGTTCTAATTTTTTGTTTCCCAACGTACTTTTGAGTTTCCCATCTACTACTAAAATTTGGATTTCCCGCCGAGTGTTATGGGTTTCCCACAGAGTAAATTTTTTTTTTTTTTTTTTTTTTTTTGAAGAACTCGAGACACTTATATTAAAAAGAATGGCAATGATACAAGACGAGTTGTGAGGAAAAGAATGCCCCGAAGGACAAAGACACCTCAAGACTCCATACTAAAAAAAAACTAGGCGTAAACTTCCAATCATCTCTAGTAATCACCGTACAAACTCCCCATTCGCATTTTACAATGTGCGTAATATCTCGCCCGGATGCAAAACTTTGTCTCCTCTAGGCGATAAAACACAAGAAAACTCGGAATAGCTTATGTCCGTGTCGTGGAACTAGAGAGGCTGCGGGTTCTTCGAATCCTTGAAAAATCCATAAATGACGTCGTTTCCAAATCAACCAAACCAACCACGCCTTACACAGATGGAAAGCCTGCTTCTTAGGAGAGGACCATGAAGCTGGAAACACATGAAGAAGTATCTTTTGGCTACACATCCTGATCCGGAACAATGCTCTGACCCAATCCCATGCAGCTTGCAAATGTGGGCACAAGACTAGACAATGTTCAATGGATTCTCGATGAGAGCCACAAAAGGGACAAAGAAAACTCACAGCTGGCTTAAATCTATGCACAAGAACATTTATCCTAATGCAGCGGTGCACCACTTGCCACAAGAGAACCCTCACCTTCGGTGGGGGGAGAGAGTTCCAAGTCCATGACCAAACGGAGCAGAGTAAAAATTTTGGGGTTAAGTCGGTTTTTTTTCTTCTTAAATGGGAACGTCTTTATCTGGCACCTGGCGGCCAGGCGAGTTTTATTGTTTCTCTATTTTTTCTTTCCATGGTGTCTTGCGGCCAATGCGATTTCCTGACGCCTAGTGCCGTGTGAGCTTCTGGCACTTGGCACCAATATGAACTCTTGGCGCCTCAACTGAAGCCTCAATGCTCCTAGCTTCTTTGTTGCCTTCTATGAGTTCGATGGGTTCTGGTTTGGCAAGTGCTTGACAGATTTACATTGGTGAAACAGCCAGGCAAGAGAAATCAAAGCTCTTCAGCTCTTTGCAAATTGAGGTAAGAAAGTCACCTCTTTTTTTCATCTATCCAAAAATTCTTAGCTATAATGGATGACATGGGTGCTTTCAGGCTTAAAATTAAAAAATGGGTATTGTCAAATTGATTCATTTTGTGAAAAGTTCCTGTATAATGCTCTTGGAACGCTTTTGATTATCTGCTTCCAGATTATATGAGAAATGAGGAAAGGCAAAGGTGAATAAGAGACCCTTCTCTGCCACATCCCGTGCTTAGCACGACAAGGGGGGAGGGGGGGAGGGGATTTTTTTTTCCCCCAAAAAAAAGGGGGAAAAAAGGAATTTTTTTTTTCCTATTTTATCTTGTCGCGTGCGCTAAGCGTGAGATAAGAGTCTGCTATTCTTGTCATATGACATCCAATTGGACTCAGTATATTGATCTGAAAGGTTAAAATCTTAATTTTTTTACAGCATGAATTTGTATTTTTGCATTAACTCTCGCACGTAGCACGAGATTTGATAGAGAATGGGTTGCTATTCTTGCCATGTGGCATCCAATTTGTATAACTAAAATTTAAATTCTTGTATTAACCCTCGCTAGCGCGAGATGTGGCCAAGAAATTTATGCTATCCTTGCCATGCCATCTCCAATTGGACATAGTATATTGATCTGAAAGGTCACAATCTTAGTTTTTTTACGGCTAAAATTTATATTTTTGCATCAATTCTCGTGCTAAGCCCGAGATGTGGCAGAGGATGGTTTCTATTCTTGCAACGTGACCTCGAATTGGACCTAGTATATTGATCTGAAAGGTTAGAATCTAAATTTTTCTACAATTAAAGTTCATGTAAATAGACCATTTTTGTACTATTCATCTGCAGAATTTTTATAAAATTAATTTTGAATCCATATTTTATGTTCATATTTTAATGTTTTGATCAATCTTAAACTAGATTCTTTGGAAATTAAAGCCTTAAATTCTTATCTTTTACTCCAAAGAACCATTTGTCGTGCTGCAGGTCTTGATAAGGAAAGATTAGATTTTTACAAGCTAGATGCAACATATAGCGATGCTAGAAGACCTCACGCAGCTCAGACACCACAAAATTCTAACCCATGATGCAAAGCAAATTTTATCTGTGCAGACATACCGTCTTGAGAGTTTGATGCAAATATGTAGCATAATAACAGGGGGTTTTTTTTGTATTTTTGTACAGTTTTTGCTATGGTTTTCATATGATTTGATGGGCGTATTGCGCGAGGTGTACTAATCAGTATATCTAGAGTGTTCCTAGTATGTTTTTGATTAAAAATCCATTTCTCCATGGTTTACCCCTAACTTTCCTTTATGAAAAGTCGAGCGCATGCAAAGCTCGATTCTTCTATTCTAGGGTTTCTTTGTTCTTTTATTCATTCCTTTTTGTTTTTTCGTTCCGTCCCGTCTTTGGAATCAAGGATTCATTTGCCTATGGCGGTCATGGAAAGACAGAAGACCTTCTTCCGAATCGTGTACTGGCACCTATGACGGTCATGGAAATCAGAAAGATCTTCTTCCGAATCGTGTACTGGCACAGAATCGTGTATTGTTGAAGGCATGGGCATTTCGTACCGTTTACTTCAGTGATTAGGTTTGAGCTTCTTTTCTCCTCTAAGTGCGCATGGCATTTTCCAGGTAAATTTAATTCATGCAGATGATTCTGAAATGCCGAAATGTTCCTCAGATGCACCACCGTGGAAAAGCCCCGGTTTCAAGGAAAGTAGGTGAAGAAAGAGTAATGTCTCCGAAGCCATCCGTGATAAAGCAAGAAAGAGTTTTCTCTATTGAAACAAGGCCAATTCACTATATTCCAAATCCATAACAAGTGTGCGGAGCTAAAACATCATTGGCGAAGTGTTCACCATTCACGGAATTGACTCAAGTTTCCATCCTCCAAAGAACAAAACTAGTAGAAATTGAACCGCGGCATCTGATCTTGTCTTGATAATTCCAAGCTCCCGGTTAATTTCCTTCCTTTGATGTTTTGGTCAATCAAAACTTGGAGTTCGTGGACTTGGGTTTTTACGTGTAGTTGGGCTGGATACCGTATGTGTTCTTCTTGTTTGCCTTTGTCATTTTCCACAAGGCCCATTAGCAATAAGCTGAAATTCCTCTTATCTCCACAAGGCCCATTAGCAATAAGCTAAAATTCCTCTTATCTATGAATGCAACGGCAGTTGGGAAATGGTAAGAATGATAAGGAATTTATGACAAAATTTTATGTAGAGTAGTTGGCATTGGTTAAGAATGATAAAGAATATAAAGAAAGGGCGGGTGAGCCCCGAGTCATCTGATCCTTTGAGAACATTATCTTGGCATCTGCAGGTTGTGGCTTCCAATAAAACCGATATGCAGCTCACAGATTACCTTTGCATTCCGACCTTATATTTGGAAGCGGTAAACTTTATATACTATGCTGCTTTAAGAAATGATGGCAAGACCAAATGATGTAATCATAATCACAGGTATGCATTTTTAAAATGCCGGGCTTGATTTTTTTAATGTATGATCTCTATTTTATTTACTTATTCTCGTTATGCATTTGCCAATTTAGTGATGTATGATCTTTGTCTCATTTTATTTGTGCTATACATTCACGAAACATGACTCTGGGCAAAGCTATTGCACATGATCTGTCTAAGAACCAATACACTATTAGCTGGTTTTCTGTGTAGTTGGGCCGGATACCGTATGTGCTTCTTGTTTGCCTTTATCATTTTCCACAAGGCCCATTAGCAATAAGCTGAAATTCCTCTTATTTTCACAAGGCCCATTAGCAATAAGCTAAAATTCCTCTTATCTGTGAATGCAAAGGCGGGTTGGGCAATGGTGAGAATGATAAGGAATTTTATGACGGAACTTTATGTAGAGTAGTTGGCGGTGGTTAAGAATGATAGAGAATATAAAGAAAGGGCGGTGAGCCCGAGTCATGAAGAATTGTTGCGCGTCCTTTGAAAACATTTGTTTGGCATCTGCGATCGTGGCTTCAATAAAACTGATATGCAGCTCACGGATTACCTTTACCTTACCTTTACCTTGAAGCCTACAGACTTGGTTGTCTTCTTCTTCACTCAATCGGGAAAACTAGCAGTGATCAATAAGGGATATGAAATATTGTTCCGACAAAAACATGTTCTATATTGAACTAGTAAAAACAAGGGCAATCAGAGATATTCTAATGCAGAGTTCAAGTTATTTAGAAGTAAGACCATTATTGACATCTTCATTTTTGGGCTTAGGAGATAATGAAGAAGAAATGAGAATATCAGACAAAAGGTACCTAGAGTGGTTAGTTAAATAAAAACAATGTCGATTATTACATGTGTCATTTGGATCATGAGGCTATTATGGGATTTTAAGCCATTGTGGTTGGAATCCGACGTTCGATTCCCCTGTTTTTACAGCTTGTATATTTTTTTTTGCTAATGTGTGTAAGAGATGCTTCTACAATATTGTAAATGTGTTAAGATGTCCTACCATAAAAACCATGTTGTGTTCGGGCCCAAAAATACACATTACCTCATTTAACTCATTTAATACAGTCTCTCTCATTGTTTCTAATATAATATCATTATAATTTAAACGACCTGTTTATATGCAATACCTTTTCTAAAAATGAATGTGCATTGCTCTTTGGATTAGCCCAAGCTTAGGGGAGTTTGCTTTGTTAGGGACCAGAAGGGCCCAAAAAAATTTCATATAACAAACAACACATATCTACCATTAATATTAATTAACACAAACCATTGCATTTAACACATTCAAATTAAAATCCCCCAAAAACCCCTTTGGTTTGGGTGCATATTCACCGAGGGGGTGACATAGGGCAGCGAGAGCCCCTAAAATGGATGTTTCGCATGTAAAAATCAACACCATGTAGTATATTACCTCAAATCTTATAGTATTTTGTAAATCTTGTTATACAGTATAGCAAATTTTGTACATGGATACCCCACAAACGAGGAATTTTATGTACGGTGTAGATTAAGGAATAAAGGGTGAATATGCCTATCCAACAACTCTCGATGCCCGGAGTCACCCCCCATGTGAATATGCACCCAAACCAAAGGGGGTTTCCCACAAGCTGCACATTATATTTGAGTTGTTTTAGAGTCTTTAAGTGTTTTGGTGCAGGTTTGAGGATGCATTCTTGTTTCTAGAGGGGGTGTTTCTTTATTGCAATAGACGACTTTCTCTGATGCCAAAGTGTTTCAACTTTTGGAAGGCAATCTTTGAAGGTTACTATTGAGCATTGGGACCGTTTGCTACAACAAGAACACCAGTTTTATGCAAAACCACTCTTGAGACAAACTGGTGCTTTGCCAGAGAAAGACATTATGCATAATCTAACAGAGTCAGCAAAACCACCACTAACAAATGTGGCTTTAGGCTATGGCGTGAGTTTGCAATCATGGCAAAAATATTCAACTGTTCAAATGCAGCCATTGGCTTTACTAGCACCTGGACAGTTGCTAGCTTCCCAGCTCCTAAATAGCCCTTGGCCTTGCCAGCATTTGGATAGCCCTTGGCTATGCTAGCACCTGGATCACAAGCAACTGCTCAGATGTCTGCACTAATGCAGTTGGGGGCTGAACCTTTCATTGGAACAATGCAGCCAATGGCACAACCACCAAGTCATCCAGTTGTTGAAAAGCCTCTGAAAGTTAGTTAACATGCTAATTCACTATGGATATCCATAAAGGCCATCATCAAGTGTGATATGATGGATGAGTTTTTTGCCATTTATGAAGGCCACTTATTGGCTCTTTTGCACTCTTAAATTTAGAAAAAAAATGATGTTCCATCAGGGTTGGTTTCACTACCTTTTTGTTCATATCCATTAATTTTCAAGAATGAATATGAATTAATATTTCAATGAAACTTTGACCTTCACATGTCAGTCTGGCATGTATCCCTTGTTTTCCTTATTGTGGGAATGTGTGGTAATGTGCAAAGCAAAATGAGTCTACTTGGAAGTAGCAAGTGAAGCTGTTGTGCATTTTAGTACAAATAAAATTTTTTCGAAGTGGTTCTTACGATTAAAAAGAACCTCATTTTGAATGCAATTAGAATCTCATTGGCTGATTTTCCAATAAAGTTTGTCCTGAAATTAAATATATATGCTGCTATTGGCAGTTGGATATCACATGTGCACAATTTTGGGTTGTTGTGGAACGTAAAGGCTAGAATGGTGGCATGTATATTTTCAAAGCTAAAGATAAAACTACAAGAATATGCTGGCTAGAAATTTAGGTTGGTCTTCATGGAAAGTTTATACATCATAAGTATGGTTATGAATGTACAGTGCCATGTGCCTTGGAGGTTTTCATGGAAAAAAACTCTTTCTGATTTCTAGAAACATCCAAAAATTGCCTAGTCATAGAAATTGGTGAGGAAGAAATTAGGGCAATCAAGAAGCAACACAGAGCAAGTGGCTTTTGAAAAATTGAACAGGCTTTTTTGTAATTGCATACTTCTAGAATAAAACCAAGCCTAAAATAGCTAAACCAAGTTCACCTACTCTTACCTATATATATCGTTTAAATAAATATGCGATCTATCAAATGTGATGGTTCATAGGTTCTATATAAAGCTATGTTCTCTTAGTAGCATGTTTAATTGGACCCATTCCATCTAAATCATAACCATTCCTTTTTAAGACTACTTATGTTGGAGAAATGTTCCTTGAATCTACTCAATCTAGTGACTTATTCTATTGAGTTGTCCTAGTATCTAGTAATTCACGTTATGTGAAACTGAGTGGGATAATAAGAAATGCTCGCTCAAGAATTTTATATTACGGGATAGTTAAGATGGCTGGTAATCTAGGCCCTAAGATTTGTTAGGACATGAAATGTACAGATTCATGCTTGTTGTTATCGCAATGTGATGTCTTGTAATAAGTACAATAATATAGTTAGCATTTACATGTTTTCATAGGTAGTTGTTGGGATTTGTTATAATTTTCTAGGGACACAAACTCTACTCTCAAATTTAGTTCAGCCGATCTCTTTACTTGTTCTATGCTTAACATTTATTATTTCATGTAACTTCATTTTACATAAACATTTAATCTTGGAGATGATGGTTTTAGGTTATTTGAAGACTTTTGCTGCAAATGCATAATGTTGGTGCTAGTGTCGATGCATTTCGGTGTTGTATGATACATTGACTCTAAACACCATTTAACTTCAAGAACATTTGTATACATCCTTTGACAACAAAAAGTATCATATTCAAGAAGTTCATGGAACAAATTGTTCTCGGATTCATGACTATGTCATGATTCTTTTCCATTTCTTTTCTTTTGGTTGAACATCCATGTTGTATTATAGCTCTTAGATGTACTCTATGTACGTTCAAGCTTATAAGATTGATTATAAACATTATATACCGACTCATTAACTAACTCCCCATGCACAACCTTTTACATTTCATGGTAAATAACTCCATATATACTCACTAAGTAAGGTGGCTATATCTATTTCAGCATGCTTAGGAATTTAATTGGTGAGCATATTGCATCATTCCCTCTAGCTATATGCTAGATATTGTACAAGTGATCACATCTGAAATTTGGGCTATAGGAATCCAAGAACACATCAAGGCAATAAATTATGACTCAACCACTCTTACACCCTATTGTTACCATTCTTACACCATAATGCAACTCTAGACTGGCACTCTTGGTCTTGGCCATGCACTGGCCCAACTTATAACATAGAAACTGCACCGCACCTTTTGCACCAATTCTCATATTTGGATATGATTTTTAAAGGTTTCCTAAGTCTTAGAACTACTATTGAGGATTGAGAAGATAAACATAACAAAATAAAAAACAAGCAAACACACCCTACAGCCACTGGAGGGCAACCCTTCGTGCGTGGCATCTAGTTTTCCATATGGCTCAATGGGGTGCCCAAAAATGGTTTTAACATTGACAAAAAATAGTTTTTAGCACTTTTGCACAAACTATAGTCCAGGGATTCAAGCATTTTGAGGCTATCCACATTGTAGCCAGGTGAGTTTTTTAGCCATGTGTTCACCATTTGATTACATCTATGGATAGGGAAATTAGAGAAAATTAGTAGTTATGCGAGCATCTGGCTCTTTGTGTATGGACCATTTGCTTTGGAGGTAGGTTTAAGATGACAAGACCCATTGCCTTTCCGTTCCCTTGTAATGGAATTCGATAAAACATTCATCTAGGGTAAACTTTGCTTACTGGTTCTTGTAGAGATTGTGCTCTAGCTTTGAGGCAATTTTTTAAAGATGAAAAAGTCGATGTACAATTGTATTTTCCTCTGAAGTATTCTTAGCCTAATGCTCGTTTTGATTCGCATATATTAGTCTTTGCAAAATGGGCCTTGATCCGCAAGCAAACATGCCTTTTTCCTTATAGTTTACTACATGGTCAATACCTTAAAGAAGATATAACATGCGAGAGATACTGCAAGCCCATGCTTTTGTGCATTGTCCTTGTGTATAACCTATGCTATAATAGTACAATAGAGTCTCAATTGCTGCAAACTCTGAAATGCATGGCAACTCTGATTTATTATAAACGTTTGATGCAATATTGAAAATGGTGTTACCGAGGAGATGCAAGCGAATTTGCAAAGGAGTTTGGCTTTATTGCAGAGGGCAAGAATGGATGGAAGTATTGCAAGAATGAAAATGACAATTGAATTGAAGATATCATCCATGCTTTACAATTTTGATTTGGTACTTACAGATTTCATCAAAATGTCCAATGCTCAACCAAGAATTGCAGAAGAATACGAAAGCTATCCTTGGTGGGTTGTTTATAATTCTTCATGGCATGGAGACCTTTACCCTGTTGGGCGATGATTTCCCGCAGCTCCTGCATATCCAAATCCCGAACAACAGAGCTGTGTTCTAGCCGTTGTAGCCCGGAGTTAACTGCAATGTCCCCTGGGGATGTGTTTGTCCTGAGCATGTTTACCCTGTTCTTAAGCACCTAGAGCCCTGGTTGGCTATCTCCAATGGCTGTTTGGACTGTCCTTTGAATGGTAGCGGTCTCACTTGCTTCTGACCGTATGTAGAAGATAGAAACATTTATGTCCTGCTCAAAACGGTCTCTGGACTGTGCCATGTTGCCAAAGGTGGCAGTTAGGGTGTCTACATGGGCTTGGAGATTAACAAGGCTCATCTTTTCTTGTTGCCTTTCGAACTGCTCCAAATGTATACTATCCTCAAGTTGTTGTATGCAAGTCACCATTCCCACGCCCATTGCTTCTCTGTGGCTAATTGCTTTTTGAGCACTTGGAGAATTGAGGATTTCATTTGTTTTTCGAGGCTCGCAATCCGAACTGTTTTATCCCTCAACAATCACTTGTATTGAAGGTCCAAAGATCGGTTTTAAGACATAATCAATGCCCCCCTCAATCATTGGCACGGGGTGTTTTTTTTTTTTTTTTTTTTTTTTTTTTTTTTTTTTTTTGGGGAGGAGATTTTGGCTCTTGTTGGACTTCTTTTGGAATGGGCTTGAATTGAAGATAAGGTCTAAAGGAGACTAGGAGCTTTTTTTGAATGGGCTTCAACAAAAAATAAGGTCTAAAGGAATAGAAGATAAGGTCTGAGGGCGACTGCTTTTGATTTTTGGAATGGACTTGAACAACAGATAAGGTCTGAAGGAATAAAAGATAAGGTCTGAAGGTGAATTACCACGTGCTTTTGATGTGCCCTAGAGAGAGAATATACCCTTGACCAAGTCCTAGAGAGAGAATATATCTAGAACAAGCATAGAGAGAGTGTAGGCAAGGAGAGGGTGAAACTGGGGGGGAGAGAGTTTCAGAAGGCAAGGAAGCTATAGAGAGAGAAAGTGGCAAGAAGGCCTAGAGAGAGAAAGTGACAAGGAGCTAGAGAGAGGAAGTGGGGCAATTGGCCTAGAGAGAGAAAGTGGCAAGGCGCTAGAGAGAGGAAGTGGGGGAATTGGCCTAGAGAGAGAAAGTGGCAAGGCGCTAGAGTATAATGAAATCTAATGATAGGATGATGCATTAGGGGTCCACTATTTATTAGGTGCATGACTTAAATGTGCCAGTATATTACTATAAAAGACATCAAACTCCCTTGGCTCGCCTATTATGTAGCTTCTCTTTCTTGAGATAATGGAATTTGTAACATAAATTCATAAGAGCTTTAGAATGCATTTATGTCTATCTTCATGATTTTATACCAGACTGTGCAAAACCCTGGAAAGAATGAGTCAACTCTGACTGGATTTACTTACAATTTGGCACTCCACATTTAAGCCATATAACATTGGAATGGATGGAGTCGTTTAAAAGACACGAGTTTTCACATATGGCTTGCCTATTCTATAGCTTATCTTTCTTGAAATAAAAGAATTTATCACATAAAAACAATTAGACCTTTAGAATGTACATATATTTATTGATTTTACAGCTCTCTAGAGACATCTGTTACTAGAGTGTGCAGAACAGTGCCAAGGACGAGTCAATTATGGTTACATTTTCCTTTGGACATCTGCTATTGAATTGTGAAATTCAATTTCAATTCTTTTTACCTACTAGTATGTTAGTCTATGTAGCTAAGACCTACTTAAATTTTGGTTGCAATGCAATCTATTCTATATAGTTCATGAACTATCACAATGTGCAACACTCTACAAGGGCCATCTTTGGACCTAAAGCAACAGAAAGCAACCTATTTTGAAGATAAACAGTAGTTGCTATAGATTCTGCCCAAAAAGAACTTTCAAGACCCGCATGGATCAACATACAACGAGCAACATTCAAAATACTACGATTCTTTTGCTTAGACACTCCATTTTGTTGAGGTGTATGAGGAAGAACTCATCGTCAAACACCTTCTTCTGCAAAGAATTATATGAAAGCATGCGACTTGCATAGTTAATAATAATGCTGATAATAATGAAGGTTAGATATATAAATACAGTGCTCGCAACTTCAACGGTCATCAGGGTATAACAGTTAGATATACAAATATAGTGCTTGCAACTTCAATGGTCATCAGTGTACGATAACTAAAGTTGTAGAGTACGTATGCTCTGTTGCCAGTCATGTAGGCTATATGCTAACTAAAGTTTTGGAGTAGTTATGCTATGTTGCTAGTGATATGGGCTACATGCTATGATTAATGAGCTTGTTATTTGATACATGCACAAAAACAGGAACACAACTTTGCTTTTGTACTTGCACTCACCCATTTTACAAGCCATGAACATAGCAAGATTTAGGTCTTTTCTGTTACATAGAGGGAAAAGCTATCATTGTCGTCAAGAAAGCATTCTCCCCTAGCCGACTGTACTTAATGTTCTCCAGAGTTAAAAAAAAAAGATCAATTAACAGTAGTGAAGCCAATACAAGCAACAAATTCTGTACCAATCAACAATCTTGCATGATTTCGTCCTTTAGGTAAACAATAAAAAGTAAGAAGGCAAAAATAGAAAAGAAAAAACAAAAATTTTAAAAAAATATAAACTCCATAATATTGTAAAATTCCAATGGCCAACGACAAAAGTAACAGCATCAAGGCCAAGAAACAAACATCAAAGAAATGCCCACAACCTAGCCAAGTAAATACTTCAAATAAACCTCAACTCTACAATTTAAAACGAGGACTAAAAGCAGCATTAACCTGTAGTTCTAAGAGACATATTATGGGGACATTAAAAAACAACAGCAAAACCAAAAGGTGAAGCCGTTGTTGTCTAATGCAACAACCAAACACTAGACAGCTCCACAATGCGCTATGTAGACATCTGTGGTATGGAGCCCAGCAAATGTGCAAGAAATGTAAAAATAACGAAAGAGATCAACACCAAAAAAACAGACTGCCACCCTGCTCAAAGAAGTTGCCACCACCATAGTCCGCAGCTTAGCACAAAAAATCAACAACTGAAGAATCGAATGAGATGCTGTATTGTGTAAGACTATCCCAAATCGCATGGGATCAGTTCGTAGCTGGTCGGAATCGGGAGGGCAAGGGGATCATGTAGATGCGGAGGAGGAAGCAGGACGAGCGCCGCTGCATTGGCCTCGCTCAATCCGGCAAAAAAAAAAAGAAAAAGCTCACTGCAAAGGCGTTAATCTGCTACTTAATGGTGGGATCCCTGGGAGGGGATCACCCTGGGGATCGAGGAGGGGGATCCCATTTCCCTCCTGGATCCCCAAACCCGGAGGACTATCCCAAACCACAGTTCCTCCCGGATCCCCAAACCAGGGTAAGACTATCCCAAACCCTGTATTGTTGGGAACCTCGTGCCCACCTGGAGCTGGACCAAGCATAACTCTTAATGAGAAAATAAAAATAAAGATAGAAGATGCTATTTGGAAGCATCTTGTAGAACATGCTATTTCGAAGCACCAATCCAGATCCTTTGTAGAAGATGTTTTGAAGCATCAGATCCCTAAGGCATCATCGGTTGCTTTTGTTTGAGGTAATGTATTCGTTTCCTAATCCTTTTTGCTGCATGAAGCTTTGGTACAACGTTTGTGGGTTTGTTTAAGCGTGGGATTGGCCTTGATTGGCCTGAAAACTCGGCCAATGCCATTAGTTTTTTAAGAAACAGTGTCATCCTTTCAACCCTCTGTTGCTGGGAAAACAGGATTATCTGCATCTTGCAGTTGTTGGAACTGAACATAAGTGAGTCCAGCTTAGACTTTTGAGATTTTAGACATTCAAATTGCTGTGCCCAAGATAATTCATCTCAAATAGCATGTTTCCTCAAATGCAAGTGCCCAAGGACACAGAGAAACTAACGATAGGACATATCTCAAATAACATGTGTCCTCAAATGCAAGTGCCCAGCTCAGAGAAACTAACGATAGGACATACGCCCTGAAATATGCCAGTATGTGATAAAGATTTATCACAATGGAACAGCTCTGGAAAATGCATGAATGTAAATTGGCTATCTTTAAATCTGCTGAAACGAGGCACATAGCATTCAATGCCAGTTATAGACAAATACTAAAGGATTTGCTTAGTTTTATATCAGCTGAAATTTTCCAGCCAAAGGACTTTAAAAATGGCAAAATAAAAAGCCTACAAACCATATAGAACTGGAAACAGTCTTCAACAAGGAGGATGGCAAAGAAAAGACACAGGTGCAGCAAAACTAATAAATGATAGTAAACAATTCTTGCTGCAGAACCAATAACAAACAGTTATTCTGGGTAGGAAGCCCACAAATTTGAATAGCTAGACGTTCAACCTGAATTGGACACTTCAATACAGTTATTTCGTGATAAACAAGCAACAAGTAGAGTAGCACCTTCATACTTGTGATCTGCTGCTATATTCACGAGCTCTTGCAACACAGGCTTTTGTAACTCTGCTACCAGGCAGTAGGTGCAATGGATCAGATCCTAATTCTTTTCTGCAAGCTCTCTGTAAGTGAGGCCATTTATGACCTTCCCCCAAATACTTGCGGCTCAAACTCCACAAAGTATCACCTTCCTCAACCCTTCCCCAAATTTCCTCGCTTTCCAAGTAAACAGCCTCCCTCTGTTCAGCACCCACTGCAACAGCCACATCTGTTATTTTCTCTGCATTATCAAGGAACTTGTCTAGCAGATATTAAGATCATATGCAAGAAAAAATACATGGAAAAATCACAAGAATACCATAAAAATAATCTCGAGCATGCAAAATATCAAATGCATGCCTTATAACATCATAATACTGTGTAAGCAAGGCTGACTCTTTTAGATACGCCAATTTATGGATCAAAGCAGTGTTTCAGAAAAATGCGCAAAAGAAGCATTAACATTTCTGATACAGACCCCAGCATTGTGATTCTGTTTCAGTAGATCAAGCATGACAGACGAAGCTCAAAACATTTTTTCGAAGCAAGAATAAACCATATTTCAAAAAGATCAAAGCATCCTACAACACAAATATAGAAAGCACGATTCTTGATCCAGATCAGAACAGTTTAACGGACATTTTCGGCAAACCAGGCCATTCTGACCATGTTCCAAAGGATCAAGATGCCAAACGAAGCATTACAAATTCTGATCCAACGGGCATTTATTGGGATCAAGATTAAACCACATGTTCAAAGCAAAGATTGACCTAAAACGAAAGATCCAAGAAAAACAAAGGGGAAAGAGGCAAGAAGGGGCTTACCTGCAGTATCTGAAGCAACAGTAGCTGCAGTCTTGACGACATGAAGGGTGGAATCGGCGATACTGGCTTCCGGCAAGGGCTCGCGGGGAGCCTCAGGGGCAGGGGGGTTAGGGTTCCGCTCGTCCTTCCACCATGGCCAGCCCATGTCGTCCTACTTAGAGAATGAAATGAAATGCTCGCGTTGTGGAACGAAAACGGATATACATTAGAAGTATGTAAAAAGTTGGAGCTGCTGATTGGCATGCCAGGAACCAACAGGCCATGCGCCTGGACACGTAGCTTTTTGGCACATGGGACCTTGCTTTTCCGTCTCATATTTAGAATCAGCTGCAGTCAGATTCCCTTCAGGGCCAGATTCCCCTGCCAATGCAACCTTCCATTCTCTCCACCCTTTTTTTTTTTTTTTTCCCCTAGAGTAAGATTACATAGATATATTAAAGTAAGAAAATTATGTACAACACATACCCTCTACAGGGTGAGTAGAATGGATCATCGCCAATGAGATTGTTGCGGGAGTCGATACACATGTCCTACGCAGAGTTATCTTCTCGTCTTCCCCACTATTAGGGTACTATAATGGGAAACACCTTTCTTCTTCAAAGAGCAGGTACTCTAGACAGAGGCAACTCCATTTTAGTGTTGGATCCCACAAGCAAATCTTAATCCTTGATAGATAGAGTACCTGTACCACTGCCAGTGGCAACATCACCTTCCTTATTGTCATTATCAACCCAATGACACTTAAAAAAGGAGTAGAACCCCACCAAGGTCCCTAATCTGTCAAGTCCCTTGTTGCAGTTTGTACCTTTCTTTCAATGATGTGATAATGCCATTAGTGCAATCTTCCATTCCAATGAAGAGCAGTAGATTGGAAACCTTTAAAAATGTCCTAATGTTCCTCTCAATAGTCGGTATTTCAAGTTTCCTCCCAAAAATCTGCATCTTCCTTATAGAATAGAATAGAATAGATTTTTTAGCGTCCACAGAGACCGATTGGCCTATGGGACCCAAACAAAAAAAGAGAGCAGCAAGTGTATTACTAACAGGATTAAAAAACCCCTGCCCCGAAGGGTTTTCGAGGGAAAAACCTTAGCATGTAATAAGTATCTTGGGCACATTGTTATAAATTGTATAGGATGGGTTCAATACCGTCCGGAGGACACAACCCGAGTCCGTGCATCCATAACCTCTTGGAGGTATGACCCCAACAAACCCACCGGCGGCGTAGTCAATAAGCGATCTGCAGGGCTGGCCGGCACTAGTAATCGAACATATCACTCTCGGATATGGACAAACACTGGGCAGATCTGGAGGGCATGACATTCATCCTCAATGGCGCCCTGGTGGCAATACTGGCAAAGCCTTTGCTCTCGTGCTTCCCAAGCCCAACGTCCTGTTTCAATCGCGGAGGCTGATGTGCACCCGTCTTGAATGGAAGCTATAAGCCCGCTCTTCTTCATGGGCATTTGGGTGTACAAATCTTGGTGTGGGCCTCTCGTGAGCCTAGGATTGACTTGTCTGGCGATGGTATGCCCGACTTAACGTGCGTCAGAACATCTGCATCCCAGAGCTTGCGAAGGAAAGTAGCATCTAGGTACAGCTTAAGTGCCTTGTGATCTTTCTTTGTCCTTACATGTACACATCTGTTTGCCTGTACACCTCAGCGTGAGAATCACTGAGCTTGCTTGTCCTTCCAGCAGGATTTTAGGCGTTGGGGACCCATCGCCATGGCCAAAGCAAGGTTGGGCAAACGTGTATCAGCCATAGCGACCACCTTCTGGAAGTAAATGATATGGCGTTCCAATGCAGCCCGTTGAAGGGGTAGAAAGCCTGTCTCCTGGAGTAGGATCTGGTATGGAACTGTGGACTTCACCCCAAGGGCTCGTGCCAAGAAGGCCTTCTGCACCTGCTCGAGGTCATTCCAAGTGTTGAGGGATATCACTGGACCCCACACTTCAGCCCCATACAGAATGACCGGCTCGACCAAGGCCCGAAACAAGTGTGACTGGTGGCCCCAGGCATACAACTCTGCCTTGTGGCTGTTGTTCTGCATGGCATACACTGCTTTCCAACCCGCCGTGACCTGCAACCTGATGGCAGCATCCCAATGGGTGGTAGTTGAGAACTCGATCCCCAAGTACTTGTAGGTCGGAGCCATCTCTACATCTTGTCCCTGGTAAGTGGATGAGGGAAGTGTTGGCTGATGGGATGATAAAACTAGCAGCACCCTAGTTTTGGCCAAGTTAACTCGCATGCCAGTGAATCGGCAAAAAGTGTCAAGAGCATCCAGGTGACGTTGCATGTCCTCTGGAGGATAGGCCAGGAGGTTGACATCATCAGCATATATGAGTTGCCGGATTGTGTGATGCATGGGATGGGCGCCCGCACCTCCATGCTCAGAGAGCCAATCCTCCAGTTGATCAATGTATAGGCCAAAGAGTGTGGGGGAGAGGGGACAACCCTGACGTACTCCATTGCTACTGATTACCGGCTGTCCTGACGATGTGATAGAGTCTGAGCATGCCTCGTATAGCCTATATACTGCATTCTGCAAGTCAAGAAGGGTCCCCAGCTGCCGCAGTCTGTCCCATAGCCTGTCGCGGGGCACTGTGTAAAGCTTTTGCAAAATCCACGAAACAACAGTACAGGTTTTGCCGACGATTCCTGCTATCCTCAATCAATGTGGGCAGAGTGAAGATATGATCAATGGTGGAATGCCTGGGCCGAAAACCTGCTTGTGTAAGAGCTCGCAAATCTGCCTCCTCTGCCCATATTGTCAGCCGCTGCTCAAGGATGCCAGTCAACAGTTTTGCAAAGAGAGAGCTGACCATAATAGTACGGTAGTTGGCCGGGCATTGAGGGTCCCCTGCCTTGTATATAGGCACAACTCTACTAGTGGTCCACTGCGGAGGGAAGCCTTCTTGCAATGCTTTATTGAACAATGTCGTGAGGATAGGCACCAGTGGAGGCCCAGCCCATTTCAGAAGTTCCGCCTGCATGCCATCTAAATTTGCTGCCTTCCCATTAGCTAGACGTTGTAGGCCCATGATGACATCCCCCTCTGTGATGACTAGAGCCATGCCTATCTGTGGAAGGACTGGTGTCCGGCCCCCGAGCAGGTCGTAAAGCTGTTGCAAGTACTGTACCCATTGCGCCGAGGTGATGTTCCCTGTGGGCTGTGCAGTCTTGCTCAAGACCCTTCTCCAGAATGTCTTAGGGTGCCGATCCAGGAGACCAAACATCTGTTGCTGATGCAAAATATGTGAAAATCTTTTGAAATTTTTCCTATCATCACTAACTCGACCGGATATTCTCATTTTCAAATCGGAAAGACCACATTTACTTCGGAGTTCTCCATGCATTGGCGACGATGCATCACGAAAAATAAAATACTACATGTTCTTGCTTTATAATGGTTAGTCATACCACATCTATCATAACAACCTTTCCTCTTGCATTCTTCACCTCTTGTATAAACCTAGTACATAAGGCATCATTGTGATGCTAAAAGTAGGCACCAGGGTTTACTTGAAATCAACCACCCACAAATCCAAGAAGAGGGAGGAATATCCATATGCGATAATATTCTGATCACCAATGTTATACTTATCACAACATACGTCATCATACTACATTTTTCTATATTTTTCTATTTTCCTTTTTCGCATTTCCGCACCAAGATCAGCCAGGGCATCTATATCGACTCCTCTGTGTTGGAAACCTCTCTCTCCTCGACGCCTATAGATCCATCTATTTATTCGACACCTGTGCATCCTAGCTAACGCGGCTTCTTCTCCTTTCGTCAGGAAGTTTGGGCCAGGCGGAGAGCGGCTTGCTTCCTCTGACGTTTGTGTCACCTAGACATTCCTTTATTATCTTGGGTGAATCTCAGGTATGCAATAGCCCTCCTCTGATATGTTCCATTTAAGATAAATCTGATATATTCCCTAGTTATGGCGACCTCTACCCTTCTCAGTGTTTCACAAGTGGCTCCCTACCTTCTTCATGCTTGATTGTGGTGGTGCGGCTATGGAATATTTCTTGGTGCTTTAAGATCCCTTAAAGACAGATTTTGAAGCAGAATTTGCGACAACAGCAGAATACTTTGTAGAATTGCAGGGATCTTCCTTTATGTGCCTTACTTTTTTAAGTTCAAGCAGATGTCAAATAATACCATGTTTCAAATAAACATGTCCCAGATAGATTTATGCCTCCCATATATCTAAGGCTCCTGTCCACATTATATCTATCCGCCTCGATATTCTCGACACATCTAGGTGCGAGCTACGATCGACATCGACACTATATCTCGTGAGCGCAGGGAATCCAGGGGTGAGTTGGCTAATTGGTGTAGAGGCAAGATACGCTCGCAATTGTTCCAATTCAAGGGGAGTGATGTGTGAAGGACGAACACCCAAACCACCGCTACCATCACTCCTACCTCTTGGAGCCTTCCTTCGATCTCATCTATTTTCTCTCTAAGTCCAAACTCTCTTTCTATATATGCTTTAAATGTTGCCTTTTCATTGGCATTCCCTTGAGCTAGATTTCTCTTTCTTGCTATCATGTCAGTTTCCCTCACCCTCCCTCCCTTGGTTGAGTGGCCGACGTTGATCAATCTCAAGTTCCACGTTCTTCATTATTACTTTTCATGCTTGCAATTGGACGATGTGTGCTTTTTATGACTTTCCATTTGTTAATTTTTCTCGGGTAGCTTGGGAGCCTTTGATATAGCACTGATTGGATGTGCTTCACAATAGTCGGCTTGTTATTCCTGATTTTTATGTATGTTTTTTATTTGTTAGCATGGCATTGTACCTTCTTATTTCTTATTTGGTCGGTAGTTTATTTTTGACTTTTATATATCTTCTATTTCTCGGCCTGACAATTTAGCCTCTGAGGCAGCACTAGTTGCATGGTTTTCCCAATTGCATTGTTGTTTATTTTCTACATTTCTTGCTATGACATTGTAGCCTCCAAGACAATACTAATGCATGATGGTGTTACTAATGCATGATGGTATTTCCACAGATGATTCTTGATTGGTCCACTATTGTTTCTTTCTCGACGTTTTACTGGAGTAGCTTTGTTATACATTTTCTGCTAATTATATGCATGCTCTTGCTTGACACACCTAACTCGCTGATGGCGCATTCTCTTCTCAACCTTGATTCTATAGATTGCTGTTGGAGGTTTCTCGGTGGTCGTCGTCATGTGGCGGTCGAGCATCATCCCTGGGGGTGCCTCAGCATGCGTTTGGCACAACATATAAGCAGACTGATTATCTATTATCTTCTATATTGTCAATCAATTTGCTCTTGATGATTGTCTAGTTTCGGAGCATTCCTTATCTACGCTTTTTGAATTTTTCTACCCCTAGTGGGAGCAACCAATTTTTACTCAAAGATTCTTCAAATAGGTCAATGAGAACACCACTTTAAGAATTCTAGAAAAATATCAATAACATTTTCTATAAGAGATAGAAGTTGATATAGGATAGGATAGGATAGGATAGGATAGGATAGGATAGGATAGGATAGGATAGGATAGGATAGGATAGGATAGGATAGGATAGGATAGGATAGGATTATAGTCCTTAGTGTTGCGATGCCACAGGACATGTGTAATGTGTGCGAGCTTCCCTCGGGGGTCGCTACAAGTGAAACACGCTAGTATAATGTAGCCTATTTGTAGGCTTATCTCAATAATATATGGAACCCGCGTACCACTTATAATTGGCTTCATGGCCATGCGAGAGTACTTCATTATCAATATCTTTGAGCTGTACACATTGGTATGCTCCAATGTCCCATTTTGAAATCGGGTCATATTATGAACCCTTTGTCTTAGTGCTCTTTTTGGTGTCTATCCGTCATTTTCCCAATTGCATCTGCCAAGTCTATTAATGTACTATCCTGTGACATGAGGATGTTTACCTGTTGCCCCCATCCTATTTTCTAGAATCTGGCTCTTATATCTGCATATACTGTGCATCAATTGAGCATATAATTTTCATCTTCAACTTCACCCGTGTCGCATATTTGACATATGCAGTCTTCCCTCCTCAACTTTCCCCATCGCCCTTTTTCGATCCTGAGCTCGTGGCTCCCCATTCTAAATTTTGCTACAATGTCCCTTCTAGTCTTCCCTATTTGGTGGTCCCTATATAGTTTTTGGCCGATCTGTTGGCTGGGATTGAATACCTCCAGTAACCATAGAATTTTTGTCCCACTATGCCTACTTAGCCATGCCTTCATGGCGGTCTCTATCCATTCCTCATTCCATTTCCCTTCTTTTAGTATGTCACTCAACTTTAGGCCTAGACTTCTTGTCCAACGTGCCACATCCCTGAACCATCCTAGTTTTGTGGTTATGTGTTGCTTTGCTGATTATCAGATTGCTACCGTGGATAATTTTTCGGGTTTTCTGATCCTATTGTCCCTTATTAGGTATCTTAATGTCCTTTCCCATGCCCTGATTTCCATTGGCTTCTCTCTCGTTTCGTATACCATTGTCGCCAGTGATGTGTCCGTTCTCACTTTGAACTCTTGCCCGTGCCATTGTGGGATGCCTTCCCGTTTTTCCCACTTTCCATCAGTCATACCGGGTCCCCATGCTTCCACTCTATATAACTCTGCTGCCACAACTAGTGAGCTGAATAGGTAGCATTTGATCTCCCAGTCAATGATTCTACCTCTATTATAGAAATTCTTTATTATATAGTAAATTCCCTATAGTTGTCTGGAATCTAACATCTGCCCCCTTTGACCATTTTCATGTGCCATGTGCGTCATACCCTAGATATTTGTATGTCATTGCCTCTTCCAATTTTGTGTCTATATATTTGAATGGCTTGTGTCTGGCTTTGACGCCAAAAGTGACTATTTTCGTCTTGGCCAAATTCATCGTTAAACCTGTGGTTCCACAGAATTCTTTTAGTCGGTATTTTGTGCATTCCCTGAGATTTGGTGGCCACCATACTCAAATCAACTACGTATAGCATTACAGGGACCCTTGTCTGTCCCAGGGTCCCCATGTTATTCCCTCATGAATTCCTGCAGTGCATCTATATAGATTCCAAACAGCGTAGGTGATAGTGGACATCCCTGCTTTACCCCTATGTCACAATTGATTGCTTGTCCATCCTATTCCATTTTAGCATAGACTCTCTAGTATAGCCGAGCAATGGATCCTATTATACTTTTCGGGGCTTTGAGATCTATCAGTCTTTGGAACAATTTCTCTCTAGGTATGGTGTCAAATGCTTTTTTGAAGTCTATAAAACAACATATGATTTTTTTGTTTTTCGCTCTGGTTTGTTCTATTAGTATCCCGACTGTGACCAAGTGGTCCAGCCTAAACCCTGATTGCCCCTGAGCTCGCAGTTTTCCTTCCTCCACCCAGTGTTTCAGGTTATTATCCAGCACTTTTCCAAACCATTTTGCGAAAATTGAGCTTACCATTATTGCTCTACAATTCCCTAATTCATCCATGTTTCCTCTTTTGTACAAAGGAATGATCCTATTATACTTCCATTTTTCTGGTAAGCCGGCATGGATTACATTGTTGAAAATGTCTGCGACTATTGCTACTATTAAGGTATCCATCAGCATCTCTGCCGTAAGGCCATATAGGTCTGCTGCTTTATTGTTTGATATCTTCGGCCGCGCTATCATGACCTCTTGTCTGCTGAAAGGGTGTTTGCCCCCCTTCTGGCACGATTATTGGCGCTGCACCTCTTTTATATAGCCGTTCTAGATATCGTTCCCAATCAATCCCCCCCCCCGGTCACATGGTGCTTCTGTCCCTTTGTTCTGTCCTGCTCTTTTTTTTTTTCATTCATATTCAAAATCGCTTAGGCTACTTTTTTTAACATTTCTACTACATCCCATTGATGTTGTAGGAGATTCCTATTCCTCTTTGCCTTTAGTAGTTTCAGGTATATCGATCTCTCCTCCCTATACTCTTATGTTCTCTTCTTTTGTTTGACCTTTCTTTTTTGTTCCCTACACTCATCATCATACCACATTGACGCGTTGAATGCCTGATTCTTTTCTCACCGAACATCTATGTGGATGTTTGTACTAGGACGTTGTTGAGTTTGTTAACGATTTCTTCTGTGTTGTGCTCTTCCCACCCCCCAGTTATCCATTTCCATTTCCATTTTGTCTCTGGATTGGTCAGCGTGCTTCTCCTTGAATTGCATTCTGAATTTTGCATTTACCTTTTCCTTTGCTGTTTGCATTTATCTTATCTTTTTCTGCCTTACTAGCATTTGGATCGGTCTGTGGCTTTCTCTCTTCCTTATTGGCTATTCTGATGCTGCCTTCTTGTTCATTATCACATAGTCTACTATGCCCTTAACATGCATGTTCTGGCTTGTGAATTCATCTGAATTGGCCCATCTCAACATTCCGTTTCCTATGACTACCCTTGTTGTAGTGCATATCTCTAACAACAGTTCCCCTTTGGGATTCATATCCGCTTTGTCTTCTGTCTGCCTTTTCCACTCATTTGCTCTTTCTGTTTGCATCCATTGTCCATCTATCTCATTGGTGTTCATGACTTGTGCCTGTTCTTGCTTCGTCCTGGCATTCAGGTCGCCCACTGGAATCATGGGGGCCTTTGTCCTTCCATTTCATGATTACTTGCCCCAAGTCCAGCAATTCCAACTTGTCACTGTTAGGTGGGTAATAGGCAATTTATCAATGCAAGATCTTCACTAGTATGCAATTTTATACTCATAAGCATATATCTCTTATTAACATCCAGCGTTACAATTCGAGCCTTACAAGCTATACTATTTTTTATGTAACAGGCTAATCCCGCATTCCCTCTTCCTGCCTTAAAAGTTTTCTCTTTCCAGCATATGAATAGTTGGTATCCTTCCTCATCCGGTAGTCTCTTTGTCTCATGTTCCCACGTTTCTGCTAGACATATTATGTCATATTCACATGCTGCTCGGAGCCTCTCTCCATCATCCCAAGGATAGCCTATGCAGTTCCAATACCAAATACTTATCATCCCCTCCCTTTGGGTGTTTCCTTGCTCTTTGGGTGTAGTGGCTCGCCAATCAGCTTTCTTTGTTTGACCCCTTGTTTTCGCAACTGATTGTTGCCCCCTCCTCCATTATGTTATCTGTCCTCTTCCAGGCTCTCTCTTCTCGCTTCCTCCTTCCGTTTGTAATTGATCTCATATTATGTCCCCTGTCCCTGGTGTCTTTCCATGACCTCCTGAGAATTTTTATCAACTTTCTCCATCCCCCACGATCTGACTGCTTCCGATCTCTTTGGGCTTTGCTCATATCCTGGGATCAGGTTGTCCTCGATCCTTTTGAGTAGGAAGACCTTCCTGTTTCGAACTCCTGTTTGTATCCCTGCTTGATTCAATCCCCTCGCACGTGTCAATTCCTTGTGCAGCCCTTGTCATTGCATTGCTATTAGTGACTCTTGTATTTTGATCCCATTTCTCAACCTAGGGCCCATGAAAGTATCCTTTCCTTTGCTGCCATGTCTCTGAGGGTCAGATTGATATGCCTGGCCTTGCCTCTCCACTGTCCAGCCCATACTGCTTTGACAATTATATTTCGATGCTCCTTGAACACTGTCTCCAATACCTCTGCAGTCACTCGATAGGTATCCTCATTAGGTTTCTCTACTATCCTTATCAATCTAACATCCCGTTTAATCCTATTTTATTCTTCAAATTCCATGATGTGTGGCTATCCCATGCATCTAAACAATGTTTTTCTTTATAAATCTTTATTTCTCTGCCTCGATCTCTTCTATAAGCCTCTGCAATTGTTCTTCTATTTTCTTTATCCCTTGTATCTTGTCTTCGATGTTTGATATTGCCACTTTGTTTTGACCGGTTACCTCTGCTAAGGCATTCAATGCATCCATCCTTGGTATCCTGACTTCTAGCTGTTCATCCATCTAGGCCAGGAAGTCTCTGAGATCCTGTTGGCTTGTTGTTCTTCTTGCCGCATCCCCTTTCTTGAGTTAGAGCTTGTCTAATCTGCCATCACGTTCTGTTTGGGTTCGATCCTTACGGTTTGTTCTTCTTTCGGCAGTGATCTATTCTGGTGATGTTCCGCCTTCCCTCCTATTTATTTTCGCTTATCAATGGTACCACTTTTGAAATTGCTTTCATCCTTCTTTATAGGGATCAATAGGGCTCGACTGCATGTTCCTGTTGTAATTTATGTTTCCCCTTCGTAACAGGTTTTTGATACTGGCGTGAAATCCTGGTAGCGGGTTAGACCCGCTATATCCAATTGATCGGCCAGAGTGACCCTCGTTATACCAATTTTTTTGGGGATTGGCTGACACATGGAGTCCCATTACCTAGTGGATCGGGTACTAGTTAGTGGGTCTTGCCCTCGCTATACTGGTATATGGCGCGGGTTTTACCCACATGCCCTCCCTCCCCTTTAGTGGTTCTCCCGTTGGTCTATCATCCCCGTTTAGCATTTTCTACTCAAGTGGTGTTTCCAGAATTTCGGTGGTCCGGGAACCAGTTGGTGGGTCTAGCCCTTGCTATCCTGGTGTACGGCGGAGGGAGTGCCTCTCTGCCCCGTAGCTTACACTCGTCCTCTTTTTTTTTTTGTTATACCCATCATCTTTGCTTGTTGTACTATATATAGGTCCAATGACATTCACATATTTTAGTAGAGTAAAGTATTTTATTGTCCCTTTGACCAGAAAGGCCCTCGGACTTCGTAGCGCCCACTCTTCCTTTTTGTTAATCGAGAGGCACTTGTATGTGTAGCCATCCTATGGGCTGGAATCGTTAGGTTAATATCCCAGACCCCGCTTTCTATTAGCTTCATGGCCATGCAGGGGGCATCGTTATTTAAGGCTTTAAGCCAATTATTTAGGGTCAGATCATTCCATGTTTGGAATCATGACTGCTCCATTTTTGTCATGTCTTGTGCACTGCACTCTAACCTCTCATAAGTTTTCAGTGGCTCTATCGAACTCAAAAAGTTGATGTTCTAATCAACTTGGGAGATAAGATAAGATAAAATAAGATAAGTTTTTTATCGTCCACGACAACCCAATCGGGTTATGGGACCAGAAAAAGAAAGAGGGCATGAGCCCCCAACAAAGCAAAAGGCCTAAGCCTAAAGAAAACACAGCATGGGGACAAAGCCCCATAACAAAATACCAAAGAAATAGCACAAAGAACTAATGCACTAAATTATTATAAAAAATTATATAGTTTATAAAAAAATTGGTGTCGAGCCGAATGCCGGATCACCTTATAAGCACATCATCGTTTCGTCAAACTAGCATGAACAAGAACTAAAATAAAGTAAAGGAGTGCACATAACACAGGTCCGAGGAAAATACAACTGGAGTAAGGGAAGACACAGTCGGATCAGAAGGGAGTCACAGTCAGAGCAGAAGGCATGGCTGAAGCAGATTTGAAGCAGGATCCGTTGATGGCTTATGGTAGCTACTGAAAAAGCATACCAGTTGGGGGTTCGCCCTTAGCCCATTGTTGGATCATTCCTGTTAATTGAGGGCTCCCCGACCTTTTTGATCTTTTCAGTCCCTCTTGAGAGAAGCACCAGCATATGTACTCGAATAGATTTTTTTTCACAACAATTTACACAGACTTTACCATAATTATCCATCAGAAGTACATGTTTGTACCTTTCTGATTTTTGGATTTTCCCTATCGACTGCAGCAGATTGAAACACTTCAATCTCCTTTCTCTATCATCCTATCTATTGTATCATCCTTGTCGCTCAAAACTCCCATTATTTCTAACAGTTTCAAATTATAGTCGGAATCCTTCATGTCCTGTGCATGATGTACCCGATCACAGTGTAAGCAGTGTACCCTCCCACAGGCCACACAAGAATTCAGTCCTTTTTCTAGACAGAGGCAGGTCTCGTTGCACAAATACCACGGACCTATATCCTCCAACTCTTTGTTGAAGGGGCCCGTCAAATTACCAGGCACTCTAGATCTTCTCCTTTTCCATGTCATCCCATCAACATATGCTATTGATTCCACAATTCTTTATCCATTAGCAACTATGCCTTTCTTTACGCGGTTTCATCGTTGTGCTCTATATGGCGCAACCTCATATGCTTATCATTTGTTTTCTGTTCTGTCTGTATTACTCTTTATATTCATTTAGGACTCTTTCTTCTATTTTCCACGATCTCTTTACGTATGAATAATTGAATAAGAGAAATCTACCTTTATCCGGAAGTATATTGTTCTCATAATACACGACCGTTGATTTCACATGTGTGCCTTCTCTTATCCTTCCACGTGGTCTATCTCAATCTATGGCATACCTTTTTCCTAACTGGCATTAAATATATCTGCCTAAGGTTTTAATTATGTACACTCTGGTCATAAGCTTTCCTTTTGTACGGATCATCCTTTGATTAGACCACTACACTCTATTTGCTCTCCTTTTGCTTATTGTTCACGCCTCTCTAGAATATTCCGTCTGCACTCTATTTGTTCTCCGTTTGCTTATTGTTTCCGTGTCCCCCCATACAAAGTATTTGTATCTCACAAGTCTCCATTCCAAGTGCATGTATCTTCTAAAAGTATCTGATACCAATAATTGCCATGCTCATATACTCTACGATGTAACATTCATCTATCTAAAGTATATTGACGTGTTAGAAAGGCTAATACTAATACTAGAATCTTGGGATTCACTTAATATCGAATATCTAGAGTCAATTTTCCACAAACTCAAAAATTCAGACAATATACATATGCATATCGTATTATCTTAACTATAAGCAAAGGAAGATTCAATTCTTCACCAATCTTTATCTATCAGATGCAGATCTGAGAGCTTCTCTCTAAGAAGTTAACCGCTACCTATCCTCGACAAGGACAAGTGTCTCTTTTTAGTCTCCCCTGGCTTAGGCTGGGTATAATCCTTCTCCCAAATTCCCCCCTCTGTTCTCTTCAATCATTTTTTCAAAGGTTAGTGTATACTCCAGATTATTCCCAAACATAGCCAAAAATCTGTCCAGCTTCTTGGCCGAGAACTGGATTTTATCCAATAGCAGCACTATATGTGCTTCCCTCTATTGCTGATATAAGTGATAACTTGTAATGAAATGAGATTTCAGATCATTTTCTACCCATACACCTAGTTTTTTGAGGAGCTTTTCTAGGTCTACGCATCTGATCACCTCCTTCTTGAGCTTATATAGATAATCCAATAACTCACTTTTCCTTATGGTGTGTTCCGCTTTCTCTATTTCGTCCATGGGTGCCCCTACTTCAGTTAGCCGCTTTACAGAGTTTGCGCACTTCGACCTGTACTTCCTTTTGAAGTTTATAAGTACCTCATTTTGGAGCTCATTTAGTTCGTCCAATATTGCTTGCACCCTTGCTTTCTACATCATTAGACCGTTCTCCCCTCCTTGAAGCCTAGTGATCATCATTCCCTTTGCCACTGAGGTCTATCGTCCTTTCTCTCTTGGGGTGAAAGCATGTAGCTGGGGGGCAGTTTTGCGCTGGCCAAGCACCCCCTAAGCACCCTCCAGACCTTTTTTTTTAATATTTTTCAACTCATATAAACCAACTTCATAACATCCTTCGTGGTGACTACTGGCTTCCCCCCTTTGCCTGTATCTTTTATTTGAGTTTCTATTATCTGCAATGTAAGAGCAAACGTAAAGGTTATAATCATATTTCTTAAGTTGAAATTTAAGAAAATCAGTGCACCGTGATAGATGTGGCCAAGCAAACAGGAAGGATGAATTAGATGTGGCCAATTACAAAAACTAAGAGGAATACAAAAGTCTAATTATCCACTAAAGTTACCATGTTCAGCATATTTTGCAGCAGCAACAAAAGTCTAATTATCCACTAAAGTTACCATGTTCAGCATATTTTGCAGCAGCAATCCTTAGTGTCCATAAGCGGATCCCTGGCCATAATTTACTTAGATACCCTGCATGCATGTATTTTCCCTATGCAAGCAACACTTAAATCAACAAACCTATAAATACTTAAGAACATGCAACCTTGTAAGATCAAATAACCTAGCTGAGCACCCTGCAGATCTACGGTAGTAAACCACCACAAGCTAAATTAAAGCATAACTATATGGCTAATCTAAACCATCACAATCTGAACTCTAAAATGTAAGAAGAAATCAAGGTTATCGTCATATTTCATAAGATCAAATAAAAGAATATCAATGCATGTAACTAATTGAATGCTCACCTTCTCGAAGTTCTTCCAATCAAGCTTGATTGACTTGCTCTTCTCTTTGGGATATCTTCGGAATGATTTCAGTCCACAAGCATTGCAATCCATTGCATGAACACCTAGGACCATGCATGTTAGAATCTCGTCTTAGCTTGTTGATTGCCTGCCTAACAAATTCCATTCACATGTGATATATGCAGCAGCATGTTTCCCTCTCTTTAAGCCTTTTTACAAACTTAGGCTTCAAAGTCTCGAACAACATGAGCCCTATTTTCATGTCTGGATGTTGATGCTTAAACCTTCTATAAAACGTGACTTGAAATTTAATAAACAATATAAGACAGAGACAAGCTTTTTATTGTGAAAACATAGAAGCATTTACATACCTGACTCTCTTCCAAATAATGTAGTGGCTGCAGGTTATAAGGCTTAGGAATCTTATCACCATTATTATTTCTCCTCAATTTCATAACTTGCCTTTTATTTGGACATACCCTAGTTTCAGAAATCCAAAAGTTGTATACCTTTTCGCGATCTCCATCTGATAGTCTATCAGATCTGCATTTCCTTTGAACATAGACCACGGGCCTCCGAATTCAAGAAACTTCCTCTGTCCCAATGCGGCATAGACGACCTTTCTCCTCATGTTCAAAACCTTTGCAACTGCTGACCGGTTGGTAGATCCATTAACTGCCATCATCAAGGTGGATGCTCTTGCTTGATTGATGTCTTGTGTCCTAGCACGTTTATTAGCTTCAAGAGTTTCCTTCATATTCTCAACAACATGTTGGTATACTTGTAATTTCTTGTTTCCAATGATTCCAAACTTCGGGTAGGTGTTCACCGCCTGGATATGATTTCTGCCTATCGGCCAGGATGTACCTTGAGGCATACCTTGTTGATGTGATCAACAATAATTCTAACATGTTTTTGTTTTACGCCTAGTACTTTCGACCCTTTCCTTCACTTTGTTTTGTTTCTAAAGCTAACTTTTCAGATTCCCTCTTCCTCTTTCTTTGCAATTTCCTTTTAGCGGATAAAATTTTCCAAGATGCGATTAGGAGAAATGCAATTGCAAACTTTCTTGCACTCAACCAAGCATACCTGAGGGGTTTCAGAAACCTTCTCATCATGAATTGGAGATGAGACAATCTCAGACATGTCTGCATTAATGGGATTTCGAAATTGCATGCCATTGCAACAATCTTCCTCTTCATCCACACTAAAATTTGGAATTCTATCTTGGATGTCAATTCCCAGAGTAGAAGCAAGCTCTTCTGGATCTTGGCCTCCAAATCTAGTGGCAAATTCAGCAGCATACCTTGCAACCAGATCCATTCAATTACAAAAATAAAAAAATGACATAACCAAGAATTGTCCATTCGATTAGGAGCCCGTGACCGGCGGGCGGGAGAACTAGCCTTTGAGTCTGGATCGATGACATGGCCAACTAACTTCCTAAATTGGAGAGGATTTGAAGCTCTCTCCTTCGCGGGCTGGCCCTAAGAAATAAGAACGAGACGTCAAAACCTAGTTCTGAAGGGCCCGAAAATATTCATGGCAAAGTACTAAGCACCCCCAAAGCACTATATGTCGTTGACAAAAAAAGTGTCCCCCACCTATATGCTTTCACCCCTTGGTCTTTGAAGAACCTGCCTATTTTGCCTTTCTCCCCTCTGGGAGCTGACCGTTATTTTTCAAATAAACTGGTCTATTTTCAAAAAAGTTTACCGTTGTGTATTGTGTTGTGCACAGGCGATTTACTAGACTTCTACCCATAGGCGTGATCATCCACACTTTTGCTACATGGGTTGAGGACAGGCCCGAGATCGATATCTAACAATGACGGGTATTGTAGACAACGATTACAATTGTATGCGAGAAACTGAAAAGTAAACTATGATTGTACTTATCTGGAATCGCCCAATTGCCCGCATCGCCCACACCGCTCAATCACCCAATGGTACATTGTTATGCATCATTCATGCCTTTTCCTCATGCCTTTTCCTCATGCCTTTTTGCCCCTTCACGTTCTCTCTTTCCTCCTCCTTTTTCCTTTCCCCCCTTTTTCTTTACCCTTTCCCCATAAAAGTTCAAAATATGATCAATCACGGTGGTAGGAAGTTGTGCGAGAAATCTCGGCCTTTGGATGCACCTAGATGATCTCGACCATTCAAATTAGGGCTTGATCCAATCCAAGACTTATGGTATAACATTATAATATAAGATGCTTCATAAAAAAAAAAAATCATAGCACAAGGAAGCGTAACCCACGTCCCTGTCTCTGATGATTACAATTGAAGATTAAGATACTAGGAATTATAATCACAGAGCATTGCAGATTCACTTAAGAGTAAGCAGAAAATCCTGAACACATAATCAAACAAAGACTAAGCTGCAAAGAAAGACAAGCCAAGAAGCAGAGATGCAGGGTAACAGTAATCCAATCAAATCTCGGTTGCAGAGTGACAGAGTTAATCAAAGAGTCTCAGAGTTTCTAAATCTATTAATAAAGTTAAGCATAAGCAGAAAGTTTCTAAAAATCTAATAAAAATAGAGTCACAGAGTTCCTCATCTATTAAGAACTCGAACATACTAACCTTTAGTTGCCATATCGAAGTGCTTGAAGCTCTAGAAACTGGAATTGTACTTTGTTGCAGCTCGAGAAGCTCGGGTGAATCTCGAGAAGCTTGAGAAGCTCAAATCAAGTCAGAATTGTTGCAAACAGGCCGGAAATGAAGTAGGATAGCTCCGAATGCAGGTAGCGCTAGAAAAATTTGGATCGCTTGAGAGATGCTCAAGAAGAGTGCGTCGGTTTTGGAAGGTGGTCGAAGCAAAACTTCTGGAAGAAATTTCAAATTAGATTGAAATTAGAAAATGTGATTATTATTACACGTGTCATAGAAACAATTAATGAATAAACGCCCGCCATTGAAACCGTGTACTATCCTTATCATTGTTTAGGAAAAGAAGAAAATTAATTCCGCCCGCAATTTAAAATTTAAAATCTTTTAGCCCGCCCACGAATATCCCTTTCCCCAACTACTTTTCAATCATTGGCCTATACTAACCGTCTATTTTAAAAATGCCCGCCATCTAATTTGTATTCTTGGCCTCGCATTGGATCATAGAATTTGTGTTTCTCTAATACGCCTAGAGAAACACAAGAACTGTGTTTTCATTACAGTGTTTTAATTCGAATTTGGGATGTCGCCAAGAAAAAGCTTGCTGAAGCGCTGGATCAGCCTGCCGAATCTCAGGTAGTTCTTCTATCAAGTGAGTGGATTGAGGCGCCATGACTTGTGCAACTTAATTAACAAAACTTTGCAGGTCGAGGAAATGAGCAATCAAGCAGGAGAAATGAAATTTTCCATTCGAGAAGCATGCTTTTTGTTAGCAGAAAACAGGAAAGATGTCATTGGCAAGGGCATTGTTGATAACATGGCACCAACTACAGCATGCCATGGAGTGCCCTTGGGACCTGATTATATTAGAATTAGATTGACAGACTGCTTTGCTGCCACTCATCCATTACGAAGACCACATGCAGGAGCCGAAACACTTGGAGAATCAGTAGGGAGTTTCTTGGCTTGGCCAACAACACTACTCAGAGAGGTATGTACTGAAAATTTTACTGTAGCACGGTTGCTCTTTAATGTAGCTACTGTAGCAAATTTCACGTGTCACTTTTTCATGTGCTACTCACATGCATACTCGTATGT
The DNA here is from genome assembly GCA_021234155.1 of Isoetes taiwanensis. NCBI lineage: Eukaryota > Viridiplantae > Streptophyta > Lycopodiopsida > Isoetales > Isoetaceae > Isoetes > Isoetes taiwanensis. Next base: position 5,814,563 of record JAJEKV010000017.1, on the reverse strand, counting down.
CTACACAATAATGCTGTTACTATATTGCTCGTGCTATAAATATGAGTTCCTCTCAGTGGAACGCATGTCATGTCCCGCAATCCGATCACATCCTGTTCTAATTGCAATTGTCGACCTACCTTGCCACCGGCTCCAGAATATGTGGATTCCATCATTTGCTCCATGAACTATTCTGAAATTTATAGATGACAGCAGAGGGGCTTGGAACTCGATCCTTGGTTGCAGGGAGTTGCAATGGCCTCTGCTAGAAGTTATCATACAAGGTGGATGACAACCTTATATGTATCTAGGGTTCCAGAGCATGGTGTTTATGAAGTTAAGAGAGTGACCGTGCCACCTGCTTATGATGAGCCTGGCAGCAAAAATTGTGACCCAGTTATGCAATGCGCTGGTTAAATGCCCAGTTAGACAATGCCTGGTTAAAGGCCCTAGTTAAATGCACTAGTTAAGTGCCTCCTGTGGAAATGCCCTGGTTAATGCATTAGTACAGTAGTCATGTGAATAAAGCCCATTGCTCCTGACATTGAAGAGTGCAGATATTTTCCATTGCTATTATTAGCAGCAGAGCCATCTCGGTATAATATTACATCCAAGAAAGAGCTTTGCTATGGTTCAGAACTAAGGCATAACTCCAAATAAAAACATTGGGCTAAAAAGAAAAGGCAACGCATACTTTCAGATAGCTAGAAAGCATTTAGCAAATTGACCTGCTGCATGAAAATAGGCATGCCGAATTGTGTTAGCATTCACAAAATGTCTATCTAAAACATATACCAAAGCAACACTTACCTTCTGGCATAAGACTATAAACCTTTGCTAAATTTCCTGAGACAACTGAAAAGAAAATGTGGCTTATAGATGCTGTATCTGCCGGAGCAAATATTCTGACAGGTTTAAGCAGAAGGAATCCTGCTTGTAGCATGAACAGCAAAAACACGGTATAGAACTCCAGCCAGAACCCTAGCTACCCAGAGGAGGCCTCTCCGGTAGCCAGTTTCGAGAGTGGCTGCCCAACAATGGAAATGACCGACAGTTTACAGTCTATAATGGGTTTGAAGCAGTTATTGACATATTCCTGGCATATACTAGTATATACCTGTAATATGCCACAAACCCACATGAACAAGGGTTTGCCCCCTTAGGGGCAACCCAAAAAGCTTGAATGTTATTTCCTCACAAAAACGGGATAGAAGCAACTCAATAGATTCGCATGTCCAAATAGCATGGGAAGCAAAACAGAAGTACAGTAATTACAAGTTACAAATCTGTGCCTTCTTCACGTGAAGCCCATTCCACTACTCCTACAATGCAGAATAGATGAGCCCAAAAGGACTTGAAGCATTCAGAATTTAAGCCTCTCATAGCCAAATAGCCAAATAACTACTCTGATATCCAAATAAGAGCAAAAACAGGATCGTCCATCTTTTGCTTACTAGAAGTAAAAAAAAAGGATAGGTTCATTCAGAAAATCCGACGGACTCACTATGCCTGAATAAACCTTTTCCCTTACATGCTAAGGAAATTTCTTGTAAAAAATACATGCTTGCAACCTGCTAAAAATGCCGGCTCTATCCATGGTCATGGATCTTCCTCAAAACGCCTGCTCTACCCATGTCCACCTCTGTTTGCTCCACAAAATTATGCCCCCAACAAACTCTGCTATGGCGACCTCTGGCTATGGCGACCTTTTATTCCAGGTCGGAACTGGAGCTATGGTGACCCCAGCTATGGCTGACAACCTCGTGTTTGAGCTTCGAGCTTGGAGCTCGGAGCTCCTTGCCGCTAAGAAGCGTGGCCGCTGTGGAGGATTAGGTAGGTAATGACTTTTACTTTTTTTATTCAAATTTCAAATTGTCCTTCCTACATTGAGCGGGACAAGTTTGAATTAAAGCTGAACTGCTTTTTGCTTATGTTGGGCCTGGACGAGGTTATTCATAATCCTCAAAATCGTGCTTTTTTAGCAAAATAATATCGTGCTTACCGATTTCCATCGGCAGAAAGCTCCTAAATTTCACGTTGGTGACATTGTCTGGCTTCTTCGTAGGGACCTCTCTACCACACGTCCCTGCAACAAGCTTGACTATCGTCGCCTTGGTCCTGACCGGATCACGGCTCAGATCAGCGATGTGGCATTCCGGCTCGAGCTCCCTCCAGTTGTTCGTCTCCATCCAGTATTTCATGTTTCTCTATTCGGAACTCTACACAGTGGATACTTTCCTAGATCGTGTTCCTCTACTGCCACCACCAGTGGAAATTGATGATGAGGAGTTCGAGGTTTGAAAGATTTTGGACTCCAAGTTTCTTAGTCGGCGGCTATATTACTTTGTCGATTGGGAAGGTTACTCACCAAGTGAGAGAACCTGGGAGCCTGTCGGGAATCTGACTAATGCTCCTAATAAAATTGTGGTACCCGGATAAGCCAAGTTTGAGTACTCCAGCTCCAGCCCCAAGGAGGCATCATTGTCGTAGGAGGGGGATGGTGTAACGACCATACAGATATTCGTATCATACAAATATTATACTCGTATATATAAAAGATGGTCGATATGCACCTTTACCAAGTGCGCTACTAATATTTACTGAAAATATTCCTTCACGTCTTCCTCATATGCGGGGTTATTTCCAGGAGGTTTTAGAATATTCTAGAACCTACATGCATGTGTGAAACCTGGCATGATCTCACCCATTGGAGTGGCGCAATCCTGACCATTGGCCTAGATATATAAGGAGGCACCTCCTTCTTGTCGAACCATTCCACTTCAACGCCAATTTTGAGCCATCTAGGCATCTGTCTTGAGTTCATGCTTGCCTTGGGGCCATTGTACTCTTGATTACTATTCATATATCAGATTCTTTGCCTATCTTGGCATAATTTTTTCGTATTTCTTGCATATTTTTCACGTATTTTTCCTGTTTTCGCATAGATTCATGACAGACATCATGTGTTGACATCTGCAATAACAACACTTCCTTGTATGCCTGCAACAACACATGAATAACTGTGTAATTCCAAAATTGAAAGGAGATCTTGAACTACAAGCCTAATGATTACTTCAAATGATAGTTCAAACATGGGATATGACGCCGGTGACTGCATTCAGCTAACACAATAGGCAAAGGTCGCCCCTGTCACCGAAAGGACTGTCCACAATAAGGACAACCTGTGTCTCCTTCTACTTCTATTGCTAGTGGTAGAGGTGGTAATGCTGGATCAAAAGGAAAAGGACTTTCATTCCCCTCCATGCACAACTGAAGACGTTGAAATCTGGGCTCTAGCTCAGATATGTTCTCAATGGCTAGCTTTATTTCAAAGACCACATCATCCATCTCCTTCTTCAAAGATCTAATGCCAGGTAAGATCCTTTCATTAAGATCCTTCATTAAGATACCTGCTATATTTTCAGGTTGCTTCTTCATGGCATCTTCATTTTCCTTGATTTCAAGCTTGACCTTTCCCTTTTCAAGTTCTAGAAGTTCAATTTGCCTTTTGATACTGAAGTTTGGTTTTAGCATCCTTTAAAGACTATTCTGTAGACTGATGACATGTATTTAGTAAGTTGCGAAAGTCTACAATCAGGAAGACAAGTGTTAGTGAGTTGTATCATAACATAACTCGATATACATCACACAATAACACCATATATCAGCACACAACACAACACCACACATCATATTTACCACCACATTATTCATCATACCAACCTTGCTACAACATACCATATTTGACATCATACTTGCCATCCTATCTGCCCCATAAAATAACTTATCATATTTGACATGATAAATTGCCACCATACTTGTGATGCTCTATAACATTCCAACCACATTAGACCAACACACAGACTATGTTGTATCTTCATACCATGCATTTTCATGGCTGCATCTCTCAACACTATGATAAGAAAAATCATCTCACAATATTTAGACCATGCAACATCACATCCTACCAACCACATACCACCTAAAACATTAAAACTACAGTAATGGCTATTGCATAAGATGCTTAAATCCTATTTTATCACCATAGCACATAACGCACCACACATTAAATAGCACATGACAACAAACACAGAACACGCTTCCTTCTATTTAATCAACCTAGTAACCTGATTTAGAAGCAATTTCACTTTCTTCTACTTGTTTTGAAATACCTGATTTAGTAGAAATCTTTGTTTTCTTTCTGCACATTGGCTTCACATCACTCTGCTTTTTTGTTCAGTTTGTCATGTCTGATACAGGGACCTTGGAACAATTGCTATGAAGATTTTTTGTAGGTGTTGGAGTAGCTTATCCTCCTCGCTTTCATTTTCGCTTGCATCTCCAAATCATTAAGGTGGTGATGACCCTGACTGTTTATGTTTCTTTGAACAATTAGCTTTGTTTCCTGCTCCTGTTTGCTGCAAGGCTTTTTGGTGTTTTTCCATTTATGCTGCTCCCAAAAACTCAGCCAATTAACTTGCTCCCCTTTCTTATGTAAATAGTATGTTGTCACAAAAGCTAGAGGTACCATGCCTCCCCAAGCACGTGGCTTCCCAGTAATCTGTTTGTTCAACATGACTACCTCTCGGTATTGGTCCGGGTTGAGGTTCTTTAATCTGGAAGGAAATTATTCAAAAACATTGAAACAATGACATTAAGATTAAACTATAATACCTGTAGCATGTTTTTTTTGGTATTCTTTTACCTCAAACCGACTTCAACTCATCTGGTGAAGCATACTGTTCAGCATGTTTGTAAAGTTGTCTGTAAGTATGTCTGACGATGTTGAGCTCTGGTTTCGAATCTATTTACACAGATTTCTGTTGTGGTTTCTCCTGAATCCGGTAGCAAGAGGAGGGAGAGTTTCAGGGGGAGGGAAAGATCGAAATAATTGGACACGTGGCATGATAATTTGCATTTTCTTAATCAACCTGAACCTGCCATCATTATAACTACCTCTTTGGTAATTTTCGGCTCATACTAAACCATGCCCATGCCTACAAATGTGGCGTAAAAATGTAGCAAAAAAGTGCACGATTTTGATCCACTTCAACGTGCTTCGACCCATTTGCTAATTTTGTTGTAGTGCTGCAGATGATCATAACAAGTCTTGAACATCTGTAAAATACATTTACCCACCAAATCATTTATCAAAAAGCCATGGTCTTTGAGCTGAAGGATGGCTACATATAGAAGTTTACTAGATTATATATAAAGCTCTTGATAATTATAAGTAAACCTGATCGACATTTTGTAGAACATAGGAATCAAAACTCGAAAGAATAGAGTCTGAGCTAAACCCGGTAGTAGGTACATAAGAATCCAATGAAGGCGTGACCATGGAAAAGAACCCATCCTGTTAAAAAGAAAGTCAGAAACACTAGAAAGTAGATGTATTTGGGATGATTCCCTCCTGTGCCACAGTTAAACTAGAATATTTTAAGGGCACAGCTTAATGGCATGCCCCCAAATGTAGTCACCTTTATTTATCCTAGAAGTCTCATAGCGAGAGATATAGTTAAGCAAATACAAATCCAGCTCCCAAGATATGTATGGCTCGGTTAAAGAAGCACAGGAATCAGTTAATGAAGTAGGAATTTTTGAAAGACTTCCCTTTAGATCGTTACTACGAAAAGAAGCCCCATTGAAGGGGTTTTATAGTATAAGGAAGCTTTAACATTTAGAATTTCTGAGCCTACAACTAGCCTACATTAATTTCAAAATTGCAAGAAAAGAAACACAGAAGAATCAGAGCCTGAAATCGTTAGCTAAAATTTTTGGAAGAAATAAGGAAAGTAGATAAAAAAAACATACCCTAATTGAAGCAAAAGAGTCTATATGAAGGCATTCTAAGTGATAACAGTCTATTCATTATAATGACATTGGACAAAAACATAGCTTACAACATTGTAGCTTATAGATTAAATTATGACATAAAAGACCATTTCTAAGGCGCAAGATAGAATCTTGACGGTAATGCTCCTCAGCAAGTAAAGTAGAACAAGATGCTTAATTAGAATAAAACAAACGAATATAGAAATTCTAAATGATACAGGAGAATCCATGCACAGATGCAACATTCTGAGACCAAAGATCTGCATAAGAACAGAATAAACAAAAGCAAGATTAAATTCTAAACCAAGAGTTCAAATCTTACCTTGTTCATAATAGAAGAATCCTCCAATACAGCAAGGTCCACCATAGCTGCCATGGTTGCTGGTTCATACATGTTCTCCTTGTCTTCATGATGAGCGTCAGCCAGAAGTGAGTACTTTTCCTCTCCAAAGAGTCTTTGTGCTACAGAAATGCCAGAAAGCAGTTGTCTTCTGGGGAATCTCTCGAATCAGGCCCTAGGAAGATTAGTTATTTTGCCTTTGTTTTAGGAGGCAAAGGAATTACTATGGTCCGTATCCATATCCAAAACGGCCATTGGACCACATTATTGCAAAACCATGCAACAATGCCCTAATCGAGCATAGTCCTCATCAAAAGAAATTTCACTCACATAAACAATGGAAGCTCCTTCGGGACTTCCTTGAGGTCCAGCATCCTATTAGATGGACCAATGCCTATAAAATATAAATTAATATCAGTTCTCCTAGAAAGACTCACAGGACAGGGCTATGCCATGGTTTTGCGGTCAGAACATATGCACTCAAGAAAGACTCATAGAACTGGGATGGTTTTGCAGGACATATGCAAGCACGCGGCCAGGGGCCAGGTCGCATGCAAGCACCAGCCAGAAGCGACATCGTCTCCTATCTCGAGGTTTATTTTTCTGGGCTTTTCTAATTTTTTCAACCATTGATTTGGAAAAGATCACATCCAATGGCAGGAAATATTGCCACATCATATTTTGCTGATGGGCAATACGACGTGGATAGGCTAGAATTGCAAGAAAGGCTGTAGGCTTGGTTGGGCTAGAATCCAGACGCACAGGTTAGCGAATTGCTTAAAGGGATAAGCATTTATACTCTATATATTTAAAGGGAATTGCTTAAAGGAATTGCTTATTGAACATAGTCGAAGTTTGAAACAAGACCTCTATATATGCTTTGTGGATTTTACTTCTGCTTTTGATACAGTACCACGCGAGCTTCCTTGGCAGCGCTTGCAGGCACTTGGGGTTCCACAAGATCTTCAAAATGCAGTTTATCGGCTCTATGAAAGGGTTTTTGCTAAATTTCCAGCATCAGGTACTCAAATCACTAGCAATATTGGAGTTCGTCAGGGTTGCCCTTTATCTCCTACACTCTTTGGCTTGTACATTGATCAATTGGAAGAATGGCTTGATAATCATGGCGGCGGAGGTCCACATTTGGCACACTATATCATTAGGCAACTTATGTATGCTGATGATGTTTCACTTCTGGCACATACCGCTGCTAGTATGCAGCAACATTTACATGCTCTGCACTGCGTGTTAATCTCCAAAAGACCAAGCTTTTGGTAGTTCAATCTTCTCGTCACAATGTTCCCACTATGCACTATGATAGCCGCGAAGTTGAAGTTGTAGATAGCTACAAGTATCTTGGTATAGAATTCTGTAAGAACACACTTTGGGAACAGTGTATTACCAAGCGGGTGGCTGCTGGATGGAGAGCACTCTATGCAATGCAAAACAATTGTTTTCGCACAGAAATTCATGATTGGCCATGGAAAGCCCACTTGTTTCGGGCTTTGGTAGAGCCTGTTTTACTGTATGGTTCTGAAGTATGGGGGCCTGCCATTAGTTCTAGTGCTTGGGAGAGCTTGGAGCGGGTGCAAAAGTCCTTTCTCACTTACAGCCTCGGAGTTAAAACAACGGTGCCCTATGCTATTCTTTTACAAGAGACAGATTTTTGGCCTCTTCAACATTCTGCCATGAAGCGCCATCTCCACTATATCTGCAAGGTGCACCACATGGATGATGTTAGGTATCCTGTTCTTGCACTTGCCATGGCTGAATCTCCCTTTTTTTTTTTTTTTGTTGGCAAGCTATTTATATTTTATATATAAAGGAAATAAAATACAAAAAAACCCTTAATGGATAGGTAGAGACTTCTGTCCTCCAATAGTTCTCCTCCAGGAGAAGCTTTAGGGTAAGAAAACCCAACGTCCACCCTTGGTGACCTTTTTGTTTTATCCGATGCTATTAGTCCTCTCCCATAGTAGTCCATGAGGTGGTAAAATATTCGTAGAAACCTTTTATGTTGCCGATTTTGTCAAAATCTCTGTCATAGCTTACTCCAAGCTTCCTTCTGTGCGAAATGCCCATCAGAGCTGTTTCGAAATTGAAGGTTGCTATGATTCTCCTGTGGTCAATGTCTTTCTAAGCTATAGATACTTCACAGCGATGTTTCCATATGCTCCACAGCGCTATGGCTATAAGAGATCTACTTACTTTAGATCTGTCCTGTATTAGTATTTGCGGCCATTGTAAATCATTAACATCAAGCTTTAGGATGGGCATAGCCCATGCCCAAAAGCTTTGGATCTTATCACAGAAGAACATGTGATCTAATTCTTCTTCTGTTCTACATCCTAGTGGACAGCTGGTATGAGTGACTATTTTCCTTTGTAGCAGTCTGGAGAGGGTTGCAATCCCTCCTTGCCATGACATCCAAATGAAAACCTGGATCTTTTTTGAGCACCACGAATCCCAGCATTTGACAAGCTGAGGGATTAGATCCTCCTGACCAAGACCCAATTTCCTTCCTACCTTGAAAGGTTCTCTTACCAACAATTTCTGGTAGATTAAACTGACTCTATACTTTTCCACAATTGATCCATTATCCTCCCAGATTGCCCATTCTTCTGCTGGTCCCATTTCTCCTGAGAAGACATCCACCTTTTTTAAAATTAGCTCAAAGAGCTTCCTGTTACCTGGGCTATTGCCAACTATCTCTTTTATTGAGGTCCATGCTTTCCATCTTTGTAGCTTATCATTCCAGATATCATTGAGTTTGATCAGACCTTTATTTTGCCAATTTGAGGCCAGTCTAGGATGTGCAATGGCCAGTGGCTGCTCATTTCTTTCACATATATTGCTATTCCAGAATATTGAATGACCTCCTGCTAGCCAGGGGAGGTCTTTCTGCTTGAAAATTTTGGCCACCTTTATCCATGAGCATAACAGGTTTCTCATCATTGCTGATGTATTCGTACCAATTGTAAACTCATAATATGCTGAATTTGGGAGTTGCATAGGGGTGGATGGTTTGCCCAGCGGATGGCACTTTGTTAGAGCATACCTTATGAAGTGCATGGCTGGAGCTGTCTCATTATTTAACGCCCTCCAAACCAGCTTAGCCCCAAGGGCAGTTGCTTGGATTTTCAGATCTTTTAGGCCAAGTCCCCCATCCCGTTTGTTCCTGCATACCTCTGTCCATCCAAGCTTGGATGCCCCATTCCATAGAAACGTTCTGATTATACTTTCCATCTGCTGATAGACATACTTGGGACCAATGAGTATGCTAGAGAGGTAGATATGTGAGGATCCCAGTACTGCGTTGCATACTGCAATTCTGCCTGCTAGTGAAAGAGGTCTAGCTGACCACATTCCTGCTTTCTTCTTTAACTTGTCTAATATGGGATTCCATAACCCCTTCAAGCTTAAGTCTGGACTGAGTGGTATCCCCAGCAGTTTAAAAGCCTCCTTCTTAGACAGTATTTTCAGATTCAGATTTCCTAGAGCTGGATCAATTGGTTCAGAAAAGGGCCAAATGATTGAGCATTTGTTGAGGTTTAACTCAATGCCCGTGAGTATGGAGAAATTTTTTAGCATATCTCTGAAATTTTGAATGCTTAGATCATCGTACCTTATAAATGCGAAGGTGTCGTCTGCAAATTGCATTAGGGGTAGCTGCGCATTTGATTCACCAGGAAGAGTTAACCCTTTCACAAGCCCTCGGTCCTGCTGCTTTTTCATCATGGAGCTTAATAGATGTGCTATTATCAGGAACAAGTACGGGGCCAGTGGACAGCCCTGTCGCACACCCCTTTTGAGTGGGAACATCTTAGAAGAACACCCATTAATTATAACTGATGCACTGCCAGCCCTTATAACTTCGTGTGCTCCCCTTGCCATCCGAAGCTTGTCTAAAACCTTGATCAGAGTGTCCCATCTAATAGTATCATATGCTCTCGCAAAGTCTAATTTAAAGAGAACACATTTTTGCTTGGAAACATTGGCCCAGTGCATTCCTTCATTTGCTACAAGGTAGTTATCATGTATAGACCGTCCAGGCAAAAAAGCTGACTGTTCCGGACCAATGATTCTTCGTAGTGCGTGCTTCAACCTGTTGGCTATTAGTTTGGCATAAATCTTGTATAATGTATTTGTGAGAGCAATAGGGCGCCATTCATGGAAACTAGAAGGTTTGTCTACCTTTGGAATGAGTGATATAAACCCTGTAGCAATTGCTGGGTGAAGAGACCTACATGCCCATGCATCTCTTATTGTTGCAAGTATTTCTGGCCCGAGAAGATCCCAGAATTCCAGAAAGAACTCTGGAGGCATCCCATCAGGTCCTGGGGACTTCTCCTTGGACATCGTGGAGACTATTTTAAAAAGCTCATGCATGGTGATGTCTTGCATAATGAGTTCATTCTCCTCTGGAGAGAATTCTTCTTCTATTGTACCTAGGGCATCCTGCATGAGTCCCTGTTGTAGAGTAGGTGGCGTAGACTCATTAAAGAGCATGCTGAATTTGTCTACAAAGAAGTTTTCTATTTGCTTTGGATCTGTAACCCTCTGCCCTGTATCATTGCAGATTTCTGTAATCCCATTTGATGCCAGCCTAGAGCCAGCCATCCTAAAAAAGATCCTAGAAGATTCTTGATCAATTTCCGTGTAGGCTCTGGTTTTAGAGCGGATTGCTGCTCCTTTGGCTTCTACCTCTTCAAGTGCCTTTATTTCATTTTCTAATTGATCTTCCATTGCATGTAGCGTGCCATCCCTTGGTTTACTCAATAGTTCCTGCCTAACCACTTTGATCTTGCTGCACAGGTCTGCTTTCGACTGTTTAAAGGCAGTTGCTTTACATTTTCCCCATGTTTTGATCCATACTTTAATGTCCTTGATTCTCTTACACCATCTTAGCATGCTTGGCAGCTGAGAATAGGATTCTATAGTAGGATAGAAATTTCGAAACTCGAGGCAAAATTCCTTCTTGTTGAGAAAGCTAGTGTTGAACTTAAAAGGCGTATTGGATTTTGGTTTAATTGACTTACCTTTGAGCATCAAAATCTGTGGTAAGTGATCCGACTGTGTGTAGTTACATCTGCTTCCACAAAACAGCCTTCTAAAGCTTTGGCCCCTCTATTTGCAACGTAGAATCTGTCCAGCAGACAGTATACTCTTTTCTCTCCTTTTTGCTTATTGCTCCACGAGTAGAGGTTGTTCGAGGGAGGAATTAAGCTCAGTCCTGCACTATTTAATAGGCATTCCCATTCATCCCTTTCCTCTTTCATGAGATTCCTACTGAGACCCAATTTCTGATCCCAACTATCCGTCATGTTGAGATCTCCCCCAACAATCCAGCTGATGGGAGGTTTTCCATTTATCCACTGCCTCAATTCTTTCCATAAGGATGCTCTTTCATTGGGTGAATTTGAGGCATAGATATTTATAATACCCCATCTATCTGCATGCTCTTTCTCTTCTATCATAATTGCTTGCCATCTCCCAGAATTACTGATATGTGTATTGCTAACCTGTATATTCCTCCAGAGAAGCGAGATCCCTCCTTTGGTACCCGCTGCTTGAGAGCTAAGGGACTGATATCCTTTGCCTATCCAGTCCCCTAGGCTTTTTGCTCCAAACTCATCTAGTCTGTGTTCTTGTATAAGAAGTATATCTGCTCCCATGGCTCTGATAGCAGTCAGAACTCTTGATCTTTTGAGGGACCCCCTGATCCCTCTTAAATTCCATGTCACTATCTTCATAGGGAAGGATGTGAAGATGTTTCACCTACTAAGCCAGATTGAGGCTCCCTTTCTCCTGTTTGTGTGGCTGAATTGTTGTCTTTGCTCTCAGAGCTGCAACCTTGGCTTCCTTCTGCTCTAGCCCTGGCCAATCTCCTTCTTCTCCTTCTCCTTCCTGCTGCCCCCGAAGAGGAGGAAAGCACTCAGCGTTTGAAACGATGTTGGAAAGAGCATTGCACTACATGGTTTGCCCGTTGGGCTGTGCAACCAGAGCACTGCATGATGCTTGCCAGTTCTGATCCTGAGCTTTTGCAACAATATCTCAATGGTCGTTTTTCTCAAAAGATATGGGACGCAGTTACTTTGGCCCAAGTGAAAACTGGTCATTATCATGCACACATAAATCCCACCTTGGCACCAGGGCCCCAAGCTTATTTGCTTGCTTCATTGTCCAGGAACAAGCTTGTAGCTATTGCATCAATTCGCACGAGGTCCCACAGGCTACGGATTGAGACAGATAGATGGGAGCGGCCACAATTGCCACGAGAAAAGAGACTATGTGCCTGTTGCCAGTTACAGGTTATTGAAGATGAAAGCCATACTCTTAAGAGTTGCCATGCTTTTGAGATAGTCCGGAATCATTTTTTGACCTTAGCATTCCATTCCACGCTTCCACAACTTCTCAGAGCACCATCTGTGCATGACTTGGCATTATACATACTTGAGGTTCTAGATAAATGTCTGCAATTACTGAGCCCTCAGTAGTCATTATCTCCGCTTGTCTAGTATCATCATTACTGCAAAGGTTTTTCCCTTGAAAACCTTTCGAGGCAGGGGTTTTTTAATCCTAGTAGTAATGATTGTACTAGCCCATTGTATGGGTCCCATGACCTATTGGTCTCCGTGGACGTTAAAAAATCTATTCTATTCTATTCTATAAACCTGAGCCTTGCGCTTACAAGAATTTATATGAACAAATCTTTGCCAAAATGGTAACAAGTAAATGAGTTTGGTTTTGGACAAGGAAAAATAATACATATCTGTTAAAGAGTCACAAGATACAAGAGTATACAATGATGTTGCTATGCTTGCAAAAAATTCTTCATTTTTGCACATGTGATCATGGCATTGATGATATTCTAACTCTTCATGATGAACATGCTAAAATTATTTCTATAAATCAATCTTAACTGACTTAGAAGAGTGTTTAGGAATTATTAAATCTTTGTTGTTTTTGTATTATGAAATGTTGGACGCTAATAGTGGGTTCAACCCTACAGATTTGGAACCAAAGAAATTTTCATGGCATTGGCCGCGATAAATTTATTGTATTTTTTATGATATTGAAAAGGGAACATATTTTGGAAGTTAGAAATTGTTTTCCTTTACATGATTACATTGTTATTGTTGAATGTTTGGGAATGAAACTACTAGTTGAGTGAGGTTGATAGTAGGTTATATTCAAAGATAATATATCTTAAGAAACTTGTCAAGGTTGTTCTACGAGGAAACGTGTACGTGGACTCTTCTAGTGAAGATAATTTCTAGATTGTTGATATTATAAGTAGTCTAGTGGCGGTACGTGGACTCTTCTAATGAAGATAATTTCTAGGTTGTTGATATTATAAATAGTCTAGTGGTGGCCTCTTTGGGTGGGTGTGACCCCATCGAAACCCACTATTGCGAGTTCTGTGTTCGAATGACCCCACTAGAGCTCAAAACCCACTGGTTACCCCATTAAGTGAGGCTGCGGAAGGGTGCGAGTCCCAACAACCGTTCTTTTAAATGGAACAAGGTGCTTCTATACCGAGGGTTGCCCTTGAAAGCAATGTTCAAATTTGTGTTTAATGATAGATTGGTCAGCTACCACTTCCTGATGACAACAAAGGTCTAGTCAACTATCTACATTTATTATGATTGGGGTTTGAAATGCGTGTTTACTTTTATCTATAAGAAAACTATCGTCCGAAGAGTTATTACAATGGTATCAAAAGCAGACTTTTCTGCAGTCAACATCATGTTCTTGTAACTTTCTTTTGCCAATTACATTCGAACTTTGAGGGTCAAAGAGTTGGGGATTAGGGGATGAAGAGTTTAATAAAAGGGCTTCTACATTTTGAGGATTAGCAGCTTGTTTAGGTGTTGGATATACCCTTAGATGGATTTGCAACACACCAATCTTGTATCATGTTGTAAGTCTATGCAACAAGTTTTAGGATAGATTGCGAGGTACGAGACAAAGCATCAACCTTTTTTAAGTAGCAACTTTTATGCACAATTGAAAGTTGAAAGTGCAAATGAGCATTTGGCAAAGTTGAAAAGTTTGAAAGAGCAGACAAGCATGCGTAGGCTTTCAAAGTGACATTTCAGCTTTATAATTTTGATATGTCAAACTTTTGTTTGTGAGTGCTGATTATTCCCAACAATGTGGTTTGATGAGCACAATGCGAGCCTATTTACAAGCACATCCGTTTGGAATATTTACACATACAAAAGGAGGACGTTGTGGAGGACCTGAGGAATTTTTGGAAGGAAGGAAGTATATTTTAACGTCCGCGGAAGCCAAACCCCGTTTTGGAATGAGTCACATGGATGGTGCAGCAAAGCCCCCTTCGTAGCCAACCCAGTCTTCCCATTCGCCGTCCTCTCCCTCTCCGAACAAGTCCTCCCAACGTAGATCATTTCCGTCCCTTTTATTCTCTGCTCTTGTCATCAATGCCTGAACAAAACCCTAAACCCCTTAGATTCTGCCATCGCCCATTCCTCCAAATTCAAACAATCTAAGCCTTACCTCGTACGCCGTGTTGATCTGCCTGAATTTGAGCTCGCAGTCCCCCTCTTTGCACACATCCGGATGAAACTGAACATCATAACACAATTCCCACCCTTTATATCATGTGCATGCTCAAAATAACAGACGATTTTGTATTGAATCCATACCTGAAGAGCTAGTTTTCTGTAAGCCGCTTTGATGTCGCGCTTTGAAGCACTTGGGGAAGTCTGCAACACCGTATAATCGTCCAAAGCCGGACCAGTGTCTCTGAGTGCCTTAACTTTGATGCCCCTTTTTGGGTTCTTGCAATTAGATCTTCCTGGAATTCCATGCTCCAAACTAATCGAATACGAAGAAGGGGATGATCCTGCAGGGGGGCTCAGCTTCTGAAAGAACGATCCCGTGGCCATTTTGGGATTTACTCGCAAATTCAGGCTCTTTACAAGAACAAACAGGGGTATAAATGGGCATAAATTGGCGCAATCTTCCCGAATCCAGAAAAATAATGGATCGAAAAAGTGGAAGTAAATAATTGACGCGCGACCAGGTGCACAACAATTCCGGATAGAGACAGAACAGCAACATGGCTAGTGGATAAGACAGGCCAAGCCTTATCCACTTAACCCTGCACACACCAATTTCTGACTCACGTTTAGAAATTCATGCACCTTATTATGTGGTCAGCTTTTGGTATTGTATTATGTGGACCATAGCTTACGTCAAGTTTTTGTGGACCTCATGGCCCTATCACAATTTTGTCAATTGTAATTTATTTAACCTATTGGGACACGTATGTCAATTTCGTGTCAATTGTAATTTAACCTATTGGCACTTTTATATACACCAATGTCGCTTTTGTCGACATTCTCGGGGGGCCAACGCCACATACAAAGTGACATTGTTGCAAGATCAAGGGTAGGAGCAATTCACTCCCACGCATTGTCGGGTAAAATGCCAGAATGTCAAGTGAAAAGCAAGAATGTCGGGTTAAAATTTTAGACCTCCATAACATGTTTTTAACATTTTGGGTAAGGAAGGATGGCCCGTGGCAAGGCATGGTTGGCAAACATGGTTGAATTGCTTATGCCCGGTTTTTACACTCATATTCAATAGTACTTCATACAATGTATTCAACTGCGTGCTTTTGTTTTTGTCATTAACTACTTAAAGAAGTTGACATAATTCAGCCAGAAACACAGTTTGAATAACAAAAGCTTTAGTTATTGATGCTTTGACCATCTATTCTGCAAATCTAATTATATATTGTGGGAATCCAAAGATACGTTCAAATTGTTGCTTTCCTATTAAACTTTTCCCTTTATTTGAGGGATAAAGTTTTAGAAAGATTACACCACACAAGTTTGAACCTTGAACCTACAGAATGATCAAGGACCTAAAGCCACTAGACAGATACACCTATAGGTTTTAACACTGGTTCTAAAATGTATGCTTTTGGAAAGTAAGTGTTTCTTTCTTTAATAGATAGATGGTTGGATGGATGGATGGTTTTAATGCCATGGAGACCACAATGGGCAATGGGCCAGTACATGAGAGATCAAACTAGGGAACCTTCCCCACACCCCTCCCCCTTCCAAGATCCACAAAATGGAGGGCATGTAGCCCAGATATTCACAATAAAAATAACAAAATGGAAAGTAGAACAAGGATATATGAAAGCTGTCCATGGATCAGAGGGTCACCGATCCTTAATGATAGCCTGGCCTCCTCTATACACTACCCATGTCTTTTGTCATTGAGCTTCTCTTATTAGACACAATTCCTCTTTCCGGCTGCAAAGCTGTGCTGAGGTTAGATCCTCCTGATCAGACGGGTGGTGCCTTTTAGATGATTGCCATGGTACATCTTTTGACGTACTTCTTTGGGGAAGATCTTCTTGAGCTTTCCATGGATCTTGTGGTTGTTTGATATCTAACGACATGTGATTTCATATCCGCCTCCCGCCATGACAAAACAAGGAGAAAGGGTCCGAGATTCCATCTCCATCTCCGATTCAATTCGGCTAGGTAAGAAGAATAGAATAGAATAGAATAGTTTTTTAACGTCCACTTTAGACCAATAGGTCATGGGACCCATATGATGGGCTAGCCTGATCATTACTACTAGGATTAAAAAACCCCGCCTCGAAAGGTTTTCAAGGAAAAACCTTCGCAGCAAATGATGATACTAGACAAAGCGGAGATAATGACTCTAATGAGGGCTCGGTAATTGCGGATGTTTATCTAGAACCTCAAGTATGTATAATGCCAAGTCATGCACGGATGGTGCTCCGAGAAGTTTGTGGAAGCGTGGAATGGAATGCTAAGGTCAAAAATGATTCCGGACTATCTCAAAAGCGGGGCAACTCGAAGGAAGAGTATGGCTTTCATCTTCAATAACACATGGCGGCTTAGGGCACATAGTCTTTCGCTTCGTGGCAATTCGCGGCGCTCCCATCCTACTGTCTCAATTTAAATTTAGCACATTGGGGCCGGTTAGCTTGTCGGCTCGAAATTGAGTTGGGGGCAATGGGCGGCAAGGAACCCGGGCGAACCCGACGATTTACCCCAAAGCGAACCACGCCATGTTGGCGATGGCTGCGGTGGCACTACCACCCGGGTTAAGCTAAGCGAACCGAACCCGGTTAAACCAACCGTCTTGGTGGCAACCGCCGAGGGCATTTATTACCCCATCGGGTTAAGCCAAAGCCGAACCCGTGAGACTCTGATCAGTTGCGGGGGCATTTATTTTGCCCCTAGGGTTAACGAACCCGCGAGCGAACCCGCTTGTCGATTTAAGAGGGGGCATTTTATTACCTTGACCCCTAAAATCTTGGTCTAAGTTTGAAATCAGTATTTGGTGATAATCACTTCGATGGAAGAATACCCACTTGGATCGACAACTTTAGCGACCTAGAAGAGGTCCGACGGTGGAAATGCATTAACTGCTTTGGGTATTGCCACAAATCTATTGTCGGGAGATATTCCCCGCCTCATTAGGCGGGTTATCTCGCGGTGAAATTGATCTATCTACACGAAACAAAAACTTGCGGGAATGTTGCCATCGAATCGAAACTGTGCGGATCTTGTGGAGCTTGATTTGTTTGAAAATGCTCGCAAGGACCAATCCCTCCCGTGATTTGGCCGATTGGAAAAATTAGAAATCTTGCTCTTGTGGAATAACAAAATTTTCGCCGATTCTGCCGAGATCGGCAGTTAGTTGTGCTAGTTTGAAACAGTTGGATTTGGTCAAAAATCAATTGGTGGCATCAATCCCCAAGGACATTGGAAATCGGCTTCTTTACAATTCTTGGACTTGAGCTTCAACAAGCTTTCCCGAGCAATTCCTTCTCAAATTGCAAACCCGCGGGCTATGGTTGATCCGAGTCGCAATGCAACAAACTAGAAGGCGACATTCCAAAATGGGTCTCATGCAAAATCTAGAAACTTTGAATCGTGGGGAAATTCTTTGGTGGAAGCATCCCTTCCACCTTGGTTTGTGCAAAAAGCTTGTACGAGTCGATCTAGGCAACAGTTAGAAGGAACTATTCCAGCAGAGATCTTTGACCTCCAATCTACGATTTATTTTAATCTCTTCAAATGTGAACAAACGCGTGAACTCGCCACTCTGCCCTGCCACGCTCTTGGGTTCGCCTTTAACCCATGTACGGCGCTACTATTTGCGATACTGGCGCCAATCGACTGATCGATCACGGGGTTAAGCCAGCGAACCGGGTGGGGATTCCCCAGCCGCATCGCGCAACATCGATCCAGCCCCGTGGCGCTGACACTTAACCGGGGTTTGGGTTCGCCCAAGCGAACCCGGCAGCAATGCCACGCAGGCGATTGCCCCCGCGAACTTCGATGCCACGTCCCCAGCGGGTTCGCCTGGGCGAATCCGGCGGGTTCGCCTGGGCGAATTTTCGGGGTTTGCCTGGGCGAACCCGCTTGGCAGTTGGACTCAATTTCGGGAGCCAATAAAGTGGGCGCTGTGGGACCCCGTGCGAATTGATGCAATAGCTACAAGCTTGTTCCTGGACAATGAACCAAGCAAATAAGCTTGGGGCCCTGGTGCCAAGGTGGGATTTATGTGTGCATGATAATGACCAGTTTTCACTTGGGCCAAAGTAACTGTGTCCCATATCTTTTGAGAAAAACGACCATTGAGATATTGTTGCAAAAGCTCGATCGAATCGGCAAGCATCGGTGATTCTCAAGGTTACCTGACCAACGTGCAAACCATGTAGTGCAATGCTCTTTCCAACATCGTTTCAAACGCCGAGGAGATTCAACCATGGCAAGTGCAAGAACAGGGATACCTAACATCATCCATGTGGTGCACCTTGCGGATATAGTGGAGATGGTGCTTCATGGCGTAATGTTGAAGAGGCCAAAACCCATCTCTTGTAAAAGAATAGCATAGGGCACCGTTGTTTTAACTCCGAGGTCAGTAAGTGAGAAAGGACTTTTGCACCCGCTCAAGCTCTCCCAAGCACTAGCACTAATGGCGTGGCCCCACACTTCGTAACCATACAAGAAAAGCAGGGCTCTACCAAAGCCCAAACAAGTGGGCTTTCCGTGGCCAATCATGAATTTCTCTCGAAAACAATTGTTTTGCATTGCATAGAGTGCTGTCCATCCAGCAGCCACTCGCTTGGTAATACATTGTTCCCAAAGTGTGTTCTTACAGAATTCTACACCAAGATACTTGTAGCTATCTACAACTTCAACTTCGCGGCTATCATAGTGCATAGGGGGAACATTGTGACGAGAAGATTGAACTACCAAAAGCTTGATCTTTTGGAGATTAACACGCAGACCTGTGTTCTCACAAAAACTGTGCAGAGCATGTAAATGTTGTTGAAGAAAGGGGGGCGAAACGCAGAGGTTTTGGGTTTTTATTTGCAAGAAGAGTGGTTTCTTTTTCTTTTCTTTTTTTAAACTACAATTCTATGGGTGAAAGCATGTTGTAGTGGAACACCCTGGGTGTCCCCCCTGTCCTCCTAAAAATGTGGTGGGAGATATCAAATTTGTGGTGCGATTTTAAATGTTTGTTTGGGCCTAGTGATGTAATTGCCTGGATTCAATCATTTCTGAACTGCAACAACCCGATTCCCTCGCCACCCGTCCCATTCCAATTTCCCTCGCCACCCGGTCCCATTCCAATCTCCACCGAACCGATTTCTAAACCCACGACCCACCCGCGCCTTTCACGAAGCACCGCGGCTATGGCGCTTAATCCGGCTTGTGGATCAATTGGTTCATACCTTCAATCATTTAATTTGGAAGCAAATCGCCACATGTAAGAGAAAGAGAACTCGAACAAGAACGGGATCATAAAAAGACGCCAAAGGAAAAGACAAAGGGAAGCTAAAGAAGAATTAGCAAAAATTGCAAAAATAGAGGAGGAGGATCCACCGAGAACGCCTCCTCTACCAGCGGGATGGTATTAAAATTGTTATCTTCATTTCATAGCACCACTAAAGGCTTGTCTAAATATAAGAAAGAGGTTTTACTAGATTATCCGCGGGATGACACAATGGACAGCGTACTTGGCGAAGAGTGAAAGATTTGCAAGCCAAGAGCATTGTGGTCAACAACCTCGTGGCTTCCATTCAACTTGTGAAGAAGTCTAACAAAGAATGACCGGTTTAGCGACCAAGAGTAGTTGCCTTGCTATGGCCGTAAGAGGAAGCATTAATACCGAAAGTGCTAATCCCCGGTGCTTTCGGGGTTTTGGTAAACCTGGTGGGTGTTCATCCTAGGAATCTTACCAAAGCAAAATTGAAGAGGGAAGAGATAGATTGCAAAGGGGGAAATGGGTTTTGTACAAAAGAGTTAGAAGAGCAGTCACGGAGAACTTGTCAAAGAATTTTGGACCCGAAAAGTAGGGTCTCCCCAAATGCAAAGGATGTTAAGTTCGAGAAGATTGGAACGAAATGTAAGAGAGGATCATGCCACTCACTATCCGGAAGAATCCACGGGTTATTTCATTTCTTCATCTTCACCACATTTTTTTATTGTTAATGTGGTATGTGGTTAGTGATTGCTTGTGATATGTGGTTCTTTGTGGTTAGTGATTGCTTGTGGTGTGTGGTGCCTATTAATCTTTGTGATATATGATATGTCTTTGCCTAGTGTGGTGAGGCACGTGGTGTGAAATAAATGTTTGTCAATATATGCTTTGTGGTGCCTAGTGTGGTGAATAACATGGTGTAAAATACATCTTTGTAATATATGCTATGTGGTGCCTAGTGTGGTGAAAAATATGGTGTAAAATAAATGCTCTAAATATACGCTTTGTGTGTGCCTAGTGTGGTGAATAACATGGTGTAAAATAAATCTTTGTAATATATGCTATGTGGTCCCTAGTGTGGTGAATAACATGGTGTGGTGTCTAGTGTGGTGCCTAGTGTGGTGCCCGTGTGGTGCCTAGTGTGGTGCCTAGTGTGGTTAAAAATATGGTGTAAAATAAATCTTTGAATATATTCTATGTGGTGCCTAGTGTGGTGAATAACGAGGTGTAAGATGAATGTCCGTAATATATGCTATGTTTAATAGAAATCTCCGCTGTTTAATTGGCAGGGTGAAAGTGACACACGAAAAATTACATTAAGGATGGACCGTAATGGGACGAGAATCATTGGAAATCTGTCACATCAAATGCAAGGTCAATCATTCAAAAGTCGGTCTGGCAGGAAGCATTGGGGAAAACCATAAATCTAGTTTTGCATCACGGACATTGGCTTATCACAATCCAGCTATGGCGGAAGAAAATTGAGGAAGGAGAACACGAAAGCACAAACAATTTCACCAGTTCAAATGCGATGCATCCGGTAGGACCTATCTTTAGAGCAAATAAACCCGAGAACAGGGCGGATATTAGAGGAGGAGGACCCATGAATTCCGAGGTATTCTAGGCTTAAAACATAGGTTAATTCCTGATGGGCTTAAAAAATTAGAAGCCAAGGCGTTGATAGGCGGTTGCCTTTCTTTGTAGTAGATGTTGTTTTACACGGATGATGTTGTTTACACGGTCTGCAATCGAGGAGACTTAACAGAGTGCTGGTGCAGCGGGGTTCCGGGGGTGGTGTATGATTCGAGGATGAGTTCTCAGCTCTCCCGAGGCTTGAGGAAGCGGATATGTTCATCCAACTAAAGCGAGGAAATGATCCATGCTTCAGCCATTAAAAAGTGCTCGACAGGGCCGGATGCATGGAGACACAACAACCTCGAGACAATACTTTATGAATCAGTATCATAAGTGGGAGCGAGCGAAAGCTCATGTTTTAGTGTTCTTGGATTACACCAACTATTCAGCGAAACACTTGATGAAGTCTTGAACGTGCTTGGAAGAAGAAGAGTTCTGAGATCTCACAATCACGAGGATCCGATTGAGGCCCGATAATCGTATGTCATCTCTAATGCATTTTGATAATACTAGAAGCTTCGGGGTTATAGTTTTCCACTGATTTTTCTGCATACTTCATTTCATAAGAAGTATGAACTATTCTAGGGTATGGTAGATTTCCATATGTATTTTCCTCCCTTTGAAATATAAAAACAACGTTTGCATCACCACAAACTTCACCACGGTTTTCACCATGGCTTTCACCACAGTTTCACCATAATCAGCCCGGGGGCATTGACCATTTTTGAACCGGTCGAGGAAAATGGAATGGCTCTCGATTCACGATAGTATCTTGACTGATTTTGGTGCAAAAGAATATATGGATCCCAAATTAGGTCCCCAAATTGATATGAAAGTATTAGGAAAATCCACTTATCGTGGCAATTGTGTAAAGGGTACTTTTATGAATATAAAGAAGTTTCTGTTTTGCATTCTCATTTTTATGCTTTCGATTCTGAAAATTTGTACTTGAATGTTGAATGAATTCAAAGGTATAACTGGATTAAACTCTGAATTAAACTGAATTAAACTTGCACAAGGCACATTAGACATATGGGTGAGATCAAAGAAAGGCACTAAGGCTTTGGTATCTGCATTTTTAGAAACAGGGCACATTGGTAAAAAGCAATTAGAAATTTACACAAGGCACAAATTTACACAAGACACAAAGCCATTATAAACTATTTTCTCGATTAAACAAAAGGCACAAAGCACGGATTACAAATCGGCACAAGGCCATCATATGTTAAAACAGAAGATACCAGAATACTTCAGAATTAGAAATTTACACAAGGTTCAAAAAGGCACAAGGCCATCATATATTCAAAAAGGCACTAAGGCCATCATATATTACAAAGAGGCACTAAGGCCCTCAGTATCACAAGGGGTGAGTTCACAAGGGGTGAGATCAAATGAAGGCACTAAGGCCTATATACCATCTGTTTTTCAAAAAAAAATACAAAGGCACAAAAGGCCTGTAGACTAACTTGATCAAAAGAAAAAAAAAAATGGCACAAATGGACTTCAAGCTTCATCTGTAAGAAAAAGTGAAGAAAATTAGTTTAGAATACATAAAAGAAAGCAAAAATTTAATGCATGCATGCTACTTACTCTGTAGAACATTTTGGAGTTCCAAAAAAACTTCATGTTCTTCTTAGTCTTCTACCTCTTCTTCTTCTTCTTGATCTGGTCTTAAATTTCGATTAAGTTATCGAATCTTGGGAATCAAATTGATCATCGGAAGAAGCTTCATCGGAGGAATCGAAATTAGAGGAGGATTCCACCTCTTACGAAAGCTCAGAAAGATCTTGAGCTTTGGGAGAGGTGGAATGAGACTTCGAGCTCTCGAGCTCGGGGCTTTGGTCTCTTGGGCTCTCGAGTTCGAGCCTCCGAAATGGTAATTTGGCCAAGATCCTATTTCATAACCGGCCATCACCGTGCCAAAGGAATTGAAAGCAGTTTTCGCTTAGGGAGGGAGAGCGGAGCGAGAGGGAGAGGGAGAGGCAGAGGAGGGAGAGCGGCCGTGCGCCGACATTCCTCATTGGAAGGAATTGGACGATGCTTCTCCTTCATGACCATAGCCTATAAAGGCCGGTGAAATTAATTTAAGTAGGCTACGATTTTAGGGATTTCGTTACCATTAGCATCTTTATTCCTTAAGATTTAGTACCATTAGCATCTTTATTCCTAAAGATTTAGTAGGCAACTAATAATAACCTCGAAAGGACCATTATTTTATTTTCTAAAAACATAAAGATATATATATATATATATATATATATATATATATATATATATATATATATATATATATATATATATATATATATATATATATATATATATATATATATATATATATATATATATATATATATATAGTATGTGTACTATAAAGGGGTGTCGGAGAGCCAGATATGCGTCGTAAGTTTCTATAAGATTTTTTAAGTTTATCGACATTCCATTAAGACTGTCCAATATTTTGGAAATATTCTATAAGATTCTTGAGAGTTTCAGGAGATATATTAACATTCCCCAAACTCTTTTGGAGTATTCCTTAAGATTATTCAAAAATCATTGCAAAGCACACCCTTCCTTAAGATCCCCTACAAAACAATGCCAAAATACGTCCCTTGCGTTTCAAGTTTCTAGCAATGCGAGAACCTCAACCTCAAGGGCTAAGACCTTTTACTACCAACTATCGTGACGAAGTTATTGGCGATTGTCGCCAAATTTTCAAATTATTCTATCAACTATGGTTTATGAATATCTGAGAATAAAATATGAGTTATTAATATAGTTGGGTAACTTAGAATTGAGTTAGATGTCATCGGTAAATGACAAAATCCTGTTTGTTCAAGTCAAATTCAGGTATCATAATCTACTGATTTATTGTCATCATATCCTCTTGCACAAATGGTTGTATGCATCTAATTAAAACTAAATTCCTTGACTAGCCATTCAATGAAGCTCGCCATCGTTTATTAGAACTTCTCGCTGAAGACTCGAGTTAAATTTGAATTAAATTAAAAGAATTTTGTACCAAATCGACCGGTCATTTGTGATCGAATTTGTATATGAGGAATTTACGATAAAGATCTTGGCACAGAGTTTTATTTGTCTATGTTAATGATCCTATTGGGTTAGACAAATAAGAAAGTCAAAGGTGTCCACCACGAAGTCAACAGTGTAAAACATTTGCGGATCCCATGCGAAAGTTCCCTAATTTTGTCAAATGATAATTTTTTTTAACAAAATGTTTGAGATACGCGCGACATGTAATTTTTACGCAATGCAAAACACTCTGCGGTTAATTACTTGGAAAATTACGGGTCTAGTAAAGTCTCCACCCTCTTAACTAGATTAACCAGATATTAAAAGATGCATGCAAAATAGACCATGCAAAAATGGGGTAAAACCATTAAGAACGTGGGATTATAACATTGAAATATAGAGCACGTGGTTTGATGACGAGTGCTTTTGCTTGATATTTCACTAATGATGCAAGTAGGGAATAAGGGAGGCCATTATTTTTTACTAAATAAAGTAACTAGAATCAATGTGGAACACTAGATTTCAGCGAGTCTAACTAGCTCCACAATAACTATCTAAAATTTTTCATCATGTGGCTTCACTTCCAATTATAGATTCCTATGTTTTGATTATGGAACCTTTGAGTTATTGTCTCGTATGTAGTTAATTTCATTAAGCCCCGCAGGGAACTTAATGACCATTAAGTTCAAGATAAACATTGGATATAATTGTTTCACATGCCTTTTAGCTAACATACCCTTAGATCACTTGATATATAAATTTACTTCACTTCCATGTTTCTACATGCATTAAAATGTTCACAATCTATACTTGTAGGCAAAGCAATATCACAACCTTCGATGCATTTAACCGTGAAGACTATATTGGATTTGCCAATATTAATTAAGGTCTAGTGCATTGCAAATCTAATTGGTACAAAAGGACATATCTCTTGAAAAGCTTGTAACAACTTTATACGCTCATATAACTGCATTAGAGCTACTCAGAGCTAAACAAAGTTTTTTTCACAGATTCGAGACCATAGATTACCTCAAGTACAGGACTGGATCAATCTCTGCCTTGCATATAATTTATATTTTCCACTCCAGAACTGTCATGGTAGCTTGAACTCAAAGGAAGATCACAAAATAATATTATCTGCGAATTTCCTTCAAACATAGCCCATCTTAAGCTAATCCAGTGATCTGCTTTCAAGCTACCATGGTATGCATAGGCTCTGCTAGAGCTGACAACAACCACGTTATTTTAACGCTTATTGGGCGAGGCCCATCAATATCTTCATGTGGATTGCACCATAAAAGAGACACTTAGCCCTTGAAAATTATACTCATTAAACAACAAGCGATTCACGGGCTAATGGGATATTAGCCGAGTATTCATAGTAAAGCAAGCCCAAACTTAAAAGCGGGGATAGTATTCAAACAAAGCTTATTAAGGCATCCATGAAACAATGTCCTCTTAAGCGATTTATTTAGAATACCTACAATCGAAGTTGCCAATTAAGAACACAACAGCAAATGGAAATTAGCACTTCCTGTGATATATCCAAATTGGCAGATTGTTGAGCAACAAAAGCAACAACCTGATTGAACTTAGAAATATTGCACCAATAACAAACACATTTTCTTTATTTTAAAGCATTATTGCTACCAATTTGGGAAATATATGCCTAAGATTATTTTTAGATCTTCCTCTTGTCCAACGCATGCTCTGGCACAAAAAATAGAGGTTGTTTACGGGAGTTACGGCCATGATTCTAATCAGCTCTAAAATTGAGACAAATGTATTTCCATTTATTTGACATGCTTACCTTAGATATTTCAAAAATATGCACCTAGCATCATTTGTAGAACTCCCATTGACCTCTCCAACGAAGCCCCTTGCGCTAAGAATGGGGCTTCCCTTTGACATTTATACACATCCTTCTTATCTGCTGCTGCAAGTAAACTAGGTTTTAGTTTTCTATGAAGAACTCAAAGTGAAGTTTTCTTTGAAGTTTCCTTTAATTGGATGAAGTGGCATATATGTGACTAAGTTGTATAATCAAATAAGGCGACACCAACCCCAACTTATACCTTTCACGGAGGCAAAACCCCTCATTGCATAGACTGCAATCAACGTGGCAACCTGCAAACATAGAATACCTTTTAGCATGTCTCTAGATTATCTTGAAGCTAGTGAGATTTATACCAGTTGAACTTCTATAACAGCTGCAAGAAGGAGAAGACTGGGATGCTCCACAAAAGACTAACTCCTTGATCTTGTCACAAATATTAAAGACTACCTTATTATGCTGACTTATTCTACACACCTGCAAAACACATATTAAAACAATCACGTAGTCCAAAGTACCCAGCACTCACATCGAGCTTCCTCCTACAATCTCCACGGTTCTCAGTGAAGGCATCTTTTGGAATACATGCAAAGTCTCATAGCCAGAAATAAGGCAATAATGAAGGCAGTATTTGAATTTGGCATTTCCCTAAAAATTTTCAGAGCTTTATTTACCTGTCCACTGCCAGCAATCAGAGAATTCCATGAAACATCTGGTTTAGGCATTCCCTCATAAATGTCAAAGTGTAAGGCATCGTTGAGATGGGAGCTTTATCGCTTCCAGTGCAGTAAAGCAAGAGCTCCAAGAAATGCACAGGATTGATTGCGGGCAGATTCAAAAGCATATTTAACTCAGATGACTTACGTGGAGGAAGTTCCAAAGAAGATACATTGAGTAAGATATACGATCCATTTCAGCATCGCCCAAACCAATAAAATTGACACAACAATGAGAGAGAGAGATAATATTTTCTTTAATAAATCTGTAAGCTTACCAAAACATCCAACCAAGATAGATTTGCATCTGTAAGAACTTCTGTAAGCATGTTTAAGCCACATAGAATTGCCTTCTGAACTTCAACATTGGAAGGTGAATCTTCAACTTTAAGTTGCCTATCTCGAAGATTGGAGGTAATGACTCTTGTCCGATCTTTGCAGCTGAAAGAGATCAAAGCTTGACAAAACTTTCCATACACCATAATGCTATTTGATGTAGGGCAAGTAAAGCTTGCTTCTATGTGGTCTATTACACGCTTTTTAGTGCATGTCAACAAATTCTTTACTGGATAACCATTCTTTACATCTTCTGTTTCTTCTGTCAATGCTGGACACCAAAGCAGTGGTTTCACTTCAACCATAGCCCTGTGTAGAAAAGAAGCAAACTGCTAAAGAGAGGATACCAATTATATGCAAAAAAGTAGAGACTTACGCTTTCAGCAAAGATGAAACTTGCACAAATAAGACAAGCATAGACAGAAGCTCTGGTGCAATTCCAAAATAGTTATGTAATTCCCCTTCTATTTCTCTTCTTTCTTCTGCAGTTGTCATTAAAGACCAGTATATGACAATAGAAGCTGCATTAGAAGCTAATGTAATGCCAAAAGCTTGCGCTACTGCATCACAGTTCTTGAGTGTTGTTGACATCTCACAATGCACCGCCAGAAATCAATACCATTGTTGGAGGATCAAGACCAAGCTGACCAGCCATATATAATAGATTTCCTTCCAAAGTGGCCTGCAAAGAAGTTTATGGAATGAGAGAAGACCTATGTTGATGAACAGCAGCATGAATCTGATATCTAAGCTTCCAAACTTGTAGGTTAAGAAAACATATTAAGCATGGCTGAACTTCATAAATGAAGTAGTTCCATGTCTGCACCTGCATGAAGATCACTATGGTTAGGCAAGGAGCAATCTCTACCATGCTTGCATGAAAAAAAGAGGGCATGCTTGAATCATACAGAAATTATGGCCCACATCTAGTTGCCAACAAAATCTGATTTTGGCTTTGATGCTATGACCTTCTACTGTCACACAGATTTACAACAGCAAATTTGAAGAGCTATAACTTCCCAACTTGTAGCTCTGTTTTTCAAGTGTAAATACATTTTGGAAACGACACAAGTTGCCCTACAAAGTGTGTTAGAGGCATGTTTTCCAAAATTGAAGCCCAAATCACTTAAAACTTGTATTGAACTTCTGTTGTCACAAATTTACAGCAGCAACTTTGAAGATCGATAACTTCCTAACCGTAGCTCTGTTTTTGACGTGTAACTACATTTCGGAAATGGCACAAGTAGCACTATAAGGACATAGAATAACAGTGGACAAGACAGAAACTTTAGCATCATTAAACACCCTCTTACAGATTGCGGCCTACAATTCCAGAAGCACATCTATCTGATGCTCCTGGCTATATATTCAAATGCCTATTTATGGAGTCTGTAGCAAAGCTTGAGCAAGCTCAATCTCCCTTGCATCATATCAATAAATGCAAGATCCAGGATACCTGACTAATAAGCCTATGAAGGTAGTTGACAATTGTAGTGATAGATAGGCAACGTACCTTAAGGATTTTGGATCTTTGTAACCCTAAACCTCAGCATGTAGCATAACAGGGCAGCTCACAACTAGAAAGAGGTCGAAAATGCTCGAAAATGCTCCACATATTCAATGTGGAGCAGATACATACAAAGAACCAGGCGGTCGATTTCTTCAAGAGGCCCAGGGAGTTATCGAGTTTCTCTGTCTAATTCTTGCTATATGCTTATTTACTCAGGCATTTTAGCAGAACTGGCAAACGGGCAGGGATTTTAACAGAATTGGCAAGGGGCTAGGGCTCAATCCCAACGGTTTCAAGGAACAAAAATTACATTTAATCTGAATGCTCAGCTTCGCTGTCTTAGCAAAATTTACCTGTTGCAATTAATCTGGTGCTAAACATCGAATGCGCTTCAACACCAGACGAAATTCTGCAACATAGAGACGGATGTGTTAGTCCCGGTCTTACAGCTGTACTTGGAATAACCGGCACATACCAGCTAAGCAGTTGCCTCATCCTCTCACCCTTCACCAATGACATTTGATACATCCAGCCCATAAATTATTCCAAGCTAACCCTGTTCCAGAAGGAACAATTCCACCCAACAAGGATGTAGCCAAACAGATTTCCTCAATTTCATTAACATGCCTCGGATTCTCCATTTTTGTGCTGCAACATCTGGATTATTAAAATGTTTCTTCTCAAAATGGTTGCAAACCAAATTTAAACATTGACCATGACAATTGCTAAAGTAGAACACCTACTTCCCACCATATCTCAGCTCGAGTACTTCCTGCTCCCTTGACTCAAGGTTTGTCTTCATAGGGCTGTTCAGCTCCTCTTGGGAAAAGACAATATGAAATGTTTTGGATATTGATGAAGCTCATACCTCCACAAAGCCTTTCTCAGCCATTATCCGGTACGTATTTCAATATTGGATCTGCAAAAACTGTGAGAGAAGAAAAAGTTGACAAAATTGTATTAGCCCTCCATAAGCAAAGGAATCAAGAGTTCTATTTAACCTGAAAAGATAATGGTCTTACATGGTGTAAATTATCTCCCTCATTTAAATCGCCATTTCTCTTCACAATTTGTTTTGATAGACCCGAGCTTACGTTGATTTTACTCTATAGCTACTTGCACGAAAAATACAAAGCAACACATGGAATTCTGAACTCTCAAAAGTTGCAAGAGATGTTGGTTATCACGGAGGGCACTTTGCACGCTTATTAAATAATTTTAACAGCACTAGCAACCTCTGCCGGGACATTGAGCTTTACATCAACAAACCATCGGAAAGTTACTAACTATATCAGGGGATCTTGACTATAAAAAGCGACAAATTTTAAAACAACCATTAAGGGTTTGTTCAAAGGCATGGGCGGTACAAAGAGGCTGCAATCTTTAGAAAAAGTGATCACACATTGGTTAAAATGTAGAAAATAGCGAGAGTGTTGACTTGATGATTGTCTCAATAAGATGAAATGGCACCACGACAATTCTAGAAAATCTTGCAATCGATCTTGTGATACCACGGAAAGAACATATTTTAAACCAATCACGTTCTAAAACAAAGATTACCTTATCTTACCTAAAGTATCCACCGAGTACACTAAAGTATCCACCGATTACCGTAGTAAGTACAAAACTTATATCCTTTTTGAAGTTGCAAGATCACAATGAATTCCATACTTGGAAGTTCAAAACTACGTCCCTCCATGAATATGAACCATGCTTGAGAATCCGCCCTCTTTTGTCTACCCATCATAGATATGTAATCGTAGGTAACAACATATGACCAAGAAATAGAATCTGAGAGCAGTTAATATCACGAAGTGCTAGAATAAACATAACATATCTTACATGAATGTATAGCGGAGGTATTTTAAATTACCTTTTTGAGCAGCTATCGGAAACTTGCATACCGGTACAATTTAGTGCGAAAGGGTTACGTTCATCTCCATTGCTTTCGGTCGTTTAACACGGGCATATGAAATCTTTGGAGGGAGTAAAACGCGGTGATCAAAGCTTCGAAGCAGAAATCGCGGGCGGTGGAAGCGGAAAAATCCGGGGTAATGGATTTCCGCGGATCGATCAATTCGGCAACTCAAAATCCAAGGTATTCTCACTTTGGTTGCCCTATGTACCATAAATCTCGCGACCCACACAAAAAGTAAAAAGCGATATGAAAAAATAGGATGGAACCATAGCCACGAGGGAAATCACTCCAACGTTGTCGCCAAAACTCAAAAGCTCCTCCTCGAGCATCCGATGCAAGCGTCCATGTTTTTTCCAGGCGCTCAAGATTCTTTGCCATAACACGGGCGAAGAAATCCAAAAAAATAATCCCCATACCAAATATATTAAAGCCCAAATATGCATGATCCGGAGTCACTATCAAGAAGAGTTACTTCCACGTAGAACTAAGCGGTACGTGGCAAAATCGCAATGAACACAATCCAAATAAAAAGCGATGAAATTCGGGGCGGTGGTAGGCGAGGTCCGTCAAGAACATCCGGGGAAAATGAATGGGCATATCACGGGCTCGGCTGGCGTGAAGCGAGGGATGAAAATTTGGGGCTTTTGTTTGTGGGCGTTCATCTCGAGATGGGCGGCGAGATCAATCTCTACCAACATTTTGGTACACCAACAATAGGGATGCTTGGGGAGTTACGAGGTGGCACCGTCTGGGCCGTCCATCACAGAGATTGGACCGTCGAGATCAATCTCTACCAAAAATTTGTGGCATAAATCTCTACACCATTTGAGACTCTACATCATTTGTGACACTCAATATAATTGTATATATATAAGGATATATATATATATATATATATATATATATATATATATATATATATATATATATATATATATATATATATATATATATATATATATATATATATATCTATCCTGAATTTGACATTCATGAATAGCTCCAACGTGCCACCTACGATGCACCACATGATTCACCACATGATTCACCAAATGCACCACATGATTCACCACATGCACCATTTGCATCACCAAACATGTTGGTCAATGAAAGTCAAACATGTAACAAAGGTCATGTAAAGGCTCAAGCATGCCAAGGTGGCTCAAATATGCCACCTAGGCTCCAACATGCCAAGGTGGCTCAAACATGCCACGTAAGCTCCAACATGCCACCTCACGATGCACCACATGATTCACCACATGATTCACCAAATGCACCTCATGATTCACCACATGCACCATTTGCATCACCAAACATGTTGGTCAATGAAAGTTAAACATGTAACAAAGGTCATGTAAAGGCTCAAGCATGCCAAGGTGGCTCAAATATGCCACCTAGGCTCCAACATGCCAAGGTGGCTCAAACATGCCACGTAAGCTCCAACATGCCACCTCGATGCACCACATGATTCACCACATGATTCACCAAATGCACCTCATGATTCACCACATGCACCATTTGCATCACCAAACATGTTGGTCAATGAAAGTCAAACATGTAACAAAGGTCATGTAAAAAGCTCAAGCATGCCAAGGTGGCTCAAATATGCCACCTAGGCTCCAACATGCCAAGGTGGCTCAAACATGCCACGTAAGCTCCAACATGCCACCTACGATGCACCACATGATTCACCAAATACACCTCATGATTCACCACATGCACCATTTGCATCACCAAACATGTTGGTCAATGAAAGTCAAACATGCCCGCGTAAGCTCCAACATGCCACCTACGATTCACCACATGATTCACCACATGGTTCACCAAATGCACCACATGATTCACCACATGCACCATTTGCATCACCACATCTATCACGACATGTAACACCACATTGTCATGAATCTTTGGATACATCAATTTCTTCTGGAGATTTGAACTCCACCAGAGTGTTGCTCTGGTCAGCCAGAAAAGTCTATTGTATATAATAGTATACAACAATGTACATTAGTGTGTCAATGAAAGAATAGGTTACAAGAATAACCTCTTTGGTTACAATAATACAAACATGTGATTACAAGTAAAGATCTATTGATCTGTCAACCTCAGCTTCATTACTACAGCAACTGTGCTTCACAACATCAATCATCATTCTGCAGCGTGTCCAGCACTTCGCAACTAGAAATTGGTACACCACAACAACAAACATATCGGGCCTCACATTGGATGAGTAATACCTTCAAATTCTGAACTCACCTTGCATTGGGATAGTATGTCCAAGTCTCATTCTGCGACCACAACTTTCTTTTACGTAGACACATATAAGCGGGACCACCACGACCCGGAATCGGTGAGTGGGGGAACTTGTAATTTTCTTGTGGCGCGGCTTTATGGTGCTTGGGAATTTTGTGTTTGCATCCTCAACAAAACTCATGACGGGCTCGGGAGCCCTTGTACATTTCTAAAAGAGCTGTCAAAATGGTACACACTGGCTGACATTTAAGCTGGTGACCTCCAAGACCTACAATGACATACACATCGGTCTTTGCGATAACATCTTTGGCGAGAATGGTACATTTCGAAATTGCAAGTTGAGGGTGCAACGGTTTGTCCTTTGAAGCAAGCTTCGTTCGGCGGTAATGTGTAAATGGCGGATCCATGAAATGGAACCTCTGTTCCATGTCATGCTTGATCTTGAGTTGGTGCATACACCGCCAAAGTCCAAGGTGCGGTAAAACAAGATGATTTAAGAAACAACGAAGACTTCAAATCTGAGTTGTTTATATTAAATTACTAACCTCATGAAGAAATGGACTATCCCATCAGAACCAATCCCTACTTTTCTCCAATATTACGATTGCCTCTTGATCAAGCACAAAGAGGCTCTGGCTTCCCTTTAAACACTTCAAGTGGCAAGGTTCTGGTGGGATGTGCGCTCTTAACACTGCTACTTGGTCCTCGTCTTTGGTGGTGTAAGTTTACATTCGACAAATGGAAGATCATTGAAAACCTTGAGGAACATTGAAATAGCCAAGAAATGAACAATTGAAGTAAAACTTTGTTTATATTAAAAAGTCAAGAGAGGTTACATCATATACACAATAATATTATTTCTAGGCTTTAGTTCTATGTTTTTCATCATATTAATACAAATTTGACTCTCGATTAATCAAACATATTGACATTTTGTTGCTTTCGACATAACTTTGCACATTCCACGCCTTGACAACCCACGAAGCCAAACCTTTAGATCATTCATGAGGAAATTGCCATCTACTCTGTCGGGGCTCCGGTTGTTTGGACAGATCATGGTGTTTAGGCGCGTTGAGGTACCCTTTGTATCTGCTGTCATCAATGAGAAGCCGCGTTCTCTTTTGTGAAACACGGAAATTAAATCGTAGACCTTTTTGGTGCTTCAAAAATTGGCTTTTCTTTGTTAAATAAATTTGTGTTGGTACAGGTGATCCCGACTCCATATGAACTTGAATTTGTCCTTGTATTTCATCAATGCTCCCTTAACTATGACTCTCAAGTTTTGAGCTGCGGGCTGGACCAAAGTGCTATATGAAAATTACATTTTGCACCAATCTATGAACTTCGGCCCGGCTGGTCTAGTTACTACCCACTTGGTTACGTTAAGTGTGATCAACTTAACATCATCTTCTTTGGCGGTGGGTATGGACTCACTCTTGTCATAGCTTCTACCCGAACTCCATTGTAGTAAAAACAAAGCGGGATTGGGCTTAACCTTGTAGTCTTACGCATGGGCGAGTTGGTGCGGGGCTGGAAACTACGCACATTTCTTGGTCGGGGTTGGAAACTTACCTTCAGCATCTATTCATCGCGGGGATGGAAACTTCGCTTGAGAATGTCTTGGAGGTGTCTTTTGCTTGGAATTCTGCTCTTGCTTTTTCTCGAGACACTTCCGGCTGCAAAAATTTAACTTGATTCGGTAACTATATGGGTCAAATTAAAAGAAGGCGGGCACAAAAGGTTGGAAGTTACCTTGTGACTTACATTCCGCAAAGCGATTTGTTCGGATCATAACTGATGCATCTGGCGATTTGGCCAGTTGGTGTGGAGCATGACTTAATGCATCTGTTGATCTGGCGATTCTTGTCGGTTAGACACCCTCTTGGAGCTTGACTTGATGCACCCTCTTGATTTGTTGACATCTACCGATTTGTCCGGACTTCTGTAACGATGCATCTTCGGTTTGCAGAGTTTCTATCGTGTCTAATGCTTTTCGAAGGGGTATGAGTGTCTTGTCCCCTAACTGACCACATTGTACATCTATATCAACAAAGTAGGGATGAAGAAGTAAGCTACATATCCCAATTGCATCAAACAAGACTTGGTTACCTTTGAGGGTAGAAAATAATTCCCTTTTGGTGTGCTAGATGGACTCACATAGTCATTGCCACCCGGTATGAGCAGTTAGACCTGAATTAGTAAGCGGCACCATGCTCTCGCAAACACGGAATTGAATCACAATTGATTGTAACTATGCTTTGGTTTTTTTAACTAAGTTCCGGACTTTTTTACTCTCTTTACGATGTTCTGTTTTTATATATCTAAAGTGTCCCCTAAAATGAGCGGCGATCTCATCCCGGGGCACTTTAGATACCTAAAAACAGAAGCAAAAAGACTAAGCCAGCCGGGGATCTTGTTTTATGTCGAGGCTTACTCCTTTTTCGAGTTTCACTGCTTGAGGTATCTAATTAAGCCACTGAGTGGCGATGTCATCCCTAGGGGCAAATTAGATCGATAAGCGAAAAATGAAGGAGACTAAGCCAGGCTTACTCTCTTTTCGAGCTACCTATAAGTGCTCACTGTAAGTGCCTCGGTAGCTTGAAGTTGCTTTGATCCTCCCTACTCACACCTAAGGCTTGTACCCATCTTTGTAGAAAATTCATGACAGACAATTCTCAATGCAACGGTGATTACAAATCCACGCAAAGTGAGCATAAATTTGTCAATGAGAATACAATTATACTAAGCACTTCAGAAATTTGTTATGAAGTACCTCAAGAGGTTTGAAAGGGACATGGAAGATGGTATTGGTATTTGCATTCGACAATCAAAGTTGGTAGTGGTTTCCCCATCCTTTGGAGGATCTTGCCACCAGAATGGACAGCTACTACCATAATCTTCACCCTTATCAAAGGTCCGGAAGTAGTGGATCAAGACAAATAAAGGAAGGCGGTCCTTGCAAGGCGAAACCTCTCTAACCTTGGTTCCGGCACTTTCAATGTTGTTGTGTGCTTCCCCGGTGACGCCCCAGATTAAGCTCCTCGATTTTTGTATGCGCTCAAGTTGTGGTAATAGTTCCTTCCATCGGCCTCGTATCTTGGCATATAGCCCGAATCCGTCACTTGCGACTTGGTTTATCCTTAATCATTCCTTCCCATTTTTTTTTATCTTTATTCATCTTCTCGATGCGGAACTCAAGTTGTTGAACCTTCATTTGTAGCACCTGCGGGCTTTGATCACAAGTTTGCAACCTTGCCTTACTTTGAATCACTTCTGATCTTGTAGAGTTGATCCATTCTCCCCCGGTGTCTGTTGAATTCATCCGGAAAGTAATCCAAGGTTAGTACCACATGACACAACAGCACCACTTTACACACCACAAATTCCATCATGACAAACTTTGCACCACAAATGGCGTCATATTCACCACATGTGGTGTGGCATGTGGCACCAAATTGGTGCCACATGCCACCTACATATGGCACCACAATGCACCCAAGGCACCACATATGGCAATCCATTGCCCACCACAAATGGCATCAAAGACACCACATGTGGTGCAAAATGTGGATCCATAGTGGTGCCACGTCACCACATGTGGCACCACAATGCCGCGAAGGCACCACATCCGTGGGGCATCCACCACCCCATATGTGGCGGATAGCGTGGTGCAATATTTAAGCCAGTTGATTGGCACCACATATGGCGGACAATCCACCATTCACAAGTATCACCATATCTAACATCACATATGACACTAAGTATAGAAACATATGGAAGCCAATTCACTATTCGGATAAGGTACCACATTTGGTACTATATGTGACACTACATATGCTACAAACTACATTATTAACATATAAGCGGCACCATATGACTGTCACCAGTAACACATTTGGAGCTACATACTCATGTGGAATGAAATTATCCACCACAACTTCGAAACTAGCGACACAAATTTCCTACACATAACTTACAACACACCCAAATGAAGAAGTAAGTGGTGTGTGCGATTGTTCAAGCTTGCTAGACCTTGCCGGAAAATAACCGGTTCAATATTAAATTGCATCATATGGTGGTTCGAGGAAGAGGGGTTGAAAAGTACCTATTTTTTCATGATTTTCCCGAGATTCTTCTTACGACTTGAGGAGGCTTGAATTGTGGCCTAGTCATTTCAAGAGAGGAAGCATCATCGTGGCGGGTTGCTGCTGCTTCCTCACTATTTGAAATGATTGCATGCTTCCTCTTACGTTGGGACGGAGAGGCTTGAGACCCTTTTCTCTTAAGCTTGTTGCGGAAACTCAACCAATTTATTTCTTTTCCTTTTGTGTGAAGGTAATCACATAGCGACCATAGTCTGTGAGGCCATGCCTCCCCGGGCACACTTCTGCCCGTGATTTTTTTAAAAGGCACATATATTCATTATACCTCTCCTTGCTCATATTCTTCAACCCGCATGCATGATGAAAGAAAACAATATTCTAAACAACGAGGAGAATCATGGGCATCCCGAATCTAGAATGCAACCCACTGTAAGTGGATTTTCCTAATACTTTCGGTCCCCAAAGCGGACTTCGATTTCTTCTTGTGTGGCGTAATGCTTTTCTTGCCCGTACATTTCCTTGTAGGTGTATCCCGTGGCATTCAAGTCCGTATGATCGAGCCATTTAAGTGATCGATCTTCTTGCCGGAAATCAGAAATGGTCTTGCTTGGGATTAAGGAGGCGTGATCGAAGTTTTTGAGGGAAAATGAAAATTGAGAATCGAAATGGTCTTGCCGGATTAAGGGGCGTGTCCCGAGTTTTTGAGGGAAAATGATGGGTAATGCGTTCTTTGAATAAGCCTGAATAAGATTGAAAGGACAAAATTTTGAATAAGTAATCATGTGTATTTTTGAAAAAATAACTCCCTCTCCCACTACAAATTCGGTAGTTCCCACCACACTTAGCACCCAAAAATGTGGTGCTAAAATGCACGTTTTTGTTCCACTACAACATGCTTTCACCCCTATAATTTCCCTAATGCCTAAAATCTCCTAATGTGTTTTTTTACTCCTATTCTATAATATCTGATCTATATCTACTCTATATATGTTCTTATATTTGTCGTGCTTATCCAACCGTCCGTTCGAGATCCAACGGCTCACGTGGCTTTGGGACGTATCCTACGGCCCAGATGGCCTGGGAGTTTATATATAATTCGTATAGACGCGATCCTACGGTCCAAGTTGATTTGATACTGATCATCGGTCCGAGATCCTACGGCTCACGTTGCTTTGGGACACATCCTACGGTGTACATGACTTTGGGAATTATATGCAATAGATCCTATGGCTCATGTTGAGTGAGATCTCGACCCTTGATCGAGTCTAAGATCCTACGGCCCAAGTTGAATGCTCATCCCTTAGGAAAAGGCTTTTAATATTTTTATGTTGTGTGGGGGATTCGAACCCTGGCCATTGACCCCCCAACCCCGCATTCTAACCACTAGACCAAGCATTAATTCCAAGAACAATTTATGTTTCAAATATACTTAAGCGTAATGTTCCCATTAAGATAAAATAGACTATAACATTATAGCTAGTTCAAGAAGGTTCTAGAATGTTCTGGAAGGCTCTAGAAAGTTCTAGAATCTTCTAGAAAGTTCTAGAACATAAGAGAATCTAGGGAGGATCTAAGAAAATTATTCCAGAAAGTTCCAAATTGTTCTAATAAGTTTTAGAATGTTCTAGAATGTAGGGGAATCTACGGGAATGTAAGGAAATCTATAATATATATTCTAGAATATATTGAAAGTCTTAGAATGTTCCAGAAAGTCTTAGAATGTTCTAAAAAGTTATAGAATGTAAAGGAATCCAGAAAAATTTAATAGAATGTAAGAAAATCTTATAAAATGTAAGAGAATCTAGGAAAATATTTACAAGCCTAAGGGAATCTCTTAAAATATGGGGGATCTAAAGGAATCTTCATAAAATCTAAGGGAATCTAAGAAAATGTTAATGAAATCTTAGAGTATCTATGGGAATCTTTATAGAATCTCCTTGAATCTTCTGTAATGTAAGGGAACCTAGGGCAATATCATAAAATCTAAATGAATCTAAGGGGATCTTCATAGAATCTTGGAGAATCTAATAGAATCTAGAGGGAATCTTATAAAATTTAGAGAAATGCTCACGAACCCTCTAAGAGAACCTTGGTAGAATCTTAGAGAATCTATCAAGAGATTCTTTTACAAGAACTTGCACGTAGGAACATGCTAAAACTCGAACATGCACCGTAGGACGCATTAAATTTCTTGTCTATCTACTCTCTACTCTATATATGTTCTTATATTTGTCGCGCTTATCCAACCGTCCGTTCAAGATCCGACGGCTCACGTGGCTTTGGGACGTATCCTACGGCCCGATGGCACTCGAGTTTATATATAATTCAGATAGACGCGATCCTACGGTCCGGTTGATTTGATCCCCGATCGTCGGTCCCAGATCATCTGACTCCGCGTTGCTTTGGGACACATCCTACGGTGTACATGACTTTGGGAATTATATGCAATAGATCCTATGGCTCATGTTGAGTGAGATCTCGACCCTTGATCGAGTCCAAGATCCTCCGGCCCAATGCTCATCCCTTAGGAAAAGGCTTTTAAAATTTTTATGTTGTGTGGGGGATTCGAACCCTGGCCATTGACCCCCCAACCCCGCATTCTAACCACTAGACTATATATGTTCTTATATTTGTCGCGCTTATCCAACCGTCCGTTCGAGATCCGACGGCTCACGTGGCTTTGGGACGTATCCTACGGCCCAGATGGCCTGGGAGTTTATATATAATTAAATATAGACGCGATCCTACGGTCGAGGTTGATTTGATCTGATCGTCGGTCCGAGATCCCTGGCTCCGCGTTGCTTTGGGACACATCCTACGGTGTACATGACTTTGGAAATTATATGCAATAGATCCTATGACTCATGTTGAGTGAGATCTCGACCCTTGATCGAGTCCAAGATCCTCCGGCCCAAGTTGAATGCTCATCCCTTAGGAAAAGGCTTTTAAAATTTTTATGTTGTGTGGGGGATTCGAACCCTGGCCATTGACCCCCCAACCCCGCATTCTAACCACTAGACTATATATGTTCTTATATTTGTCGCGCTTATCCAACCGTCCCGCTCGAGATCCGGCGGCTCCTCGCGGGCTTTGGGACGTATCCTACGGCCCAGATGGCCTGGGAGTTTATATATAATTCGTATAGACGCGATCCTATGGTCCTGGTTGATTTGATCTTGATCGTTGGTCCGAGATCCTACGGCTCACGTTGCTTTGGGACACATCCTACGGTGTACATGACTTTGGGAATTATATGCAATAGATCCTATGGCTCATGTTGAGTGAGATCTCGACCCTTGATCGAGTCCAAGATCCTCCGGCCCAAGTTGAATGCTCATCCCTTAGGAAAAGGCTTTTAAAATTTTTATGTTGTGTGGGGGATTCGAACCCTGGCCATTGACCCCCCAACCCCGCATTCTAACCACTAGACTATATATGTTCTTATATTTGTCGCGCTTATCCAACCGTCCGTTCGAGATCCGACGGCTCACGTGGCTTTGGGACGTATCCTACAGCCCAGATTCGTATAGACGCGATCCTACGGTTCAGGTTGATT
This sequence comes from Isoetes taiwanensis, assembly GCA_021234155.1. NCBI lineage: Eukaryota > Viridiplantae > Streptophyta > Lycopodiopsida > Isoetales > Isoetaceae > Isoetes > Isoetes taiwanensis. Next base: position 5,773,718 of record JAJEKV010000017.1, on the reverse strand, counting down.
TGATCCTGATCGTCGGTCCGAGATCCTACGGCTCACGTTGCTTTGGGACACATCCTACGGTGTACATGACTTTGGGAATTATATGCAATAGATCCTATGGCTCATGTTGAGTGAGATCTCGACCCTTGATCGAGTCCAAGATCCTCCGGCCCAAGTTGAATGCTCATCCCTTAGGAAAAGGCTTTTAAAATTTTTATGTTGTGTGGGGGATTCGAACCCTGGCCATTGACCCCCCAACCCCGCATTCTAACCACTAGACCAAGCATTAATTTCATGAACAATTTATGTTTCAAATATACTTAAGGGTAATGTTCCCATTAAGATAAAATAGACTATAACATTATAGCTAGTTCAAGAAGGTTCTAGAATGTTCTGGAAGGCTCTAGAAAGTTCTAGAATCTTCTAGAAAGTTCTAGAACATAAGAGAATCTAGGGAGGATCTAAGAAAATTCTTCCAGAAAGTTCCAAATTGTTCTAATAAGTTTTAGAATGTTCTAGAATGTAGCAAGCTAGATTAATTTGTCGCGCTTATCCGACCGTCCGTTCGAGATCTGACGGCTCACGTGGCTTTAGGACGTATCCTACGGCCCAGATGGCTTGGGAGTTTATATATAATCCGTTATAGACCGCGATCCTACGGTCGAGTTGATCGATGATCGACCGCGGTCCCGAGATCCCTACTACTCCATTGGCTTGGCACATATTTTACGGATGACTTTGGGAATTATATGTAATAGATCCTATGGCTCATGTTGCGTGAGATCTCGACCTTGATCGGGTCCGAGATCCTACGGCCCAAGTTGAATGCTCATCCCTTACGAAAAGGCTTTTAAAATTTTTATGTTATGTGGGGGATTCGAACCCTAGCCATTGACCTCCCCAGCCCCCCATTCTAACCACTAGACCAAGCATTAATTTCATGAGTAATTTGTGTTTCACATATACTTAAGGGTAATGTTCCCATTAAGATAAAATAGACTATAACATTCTAACTAGTTCAAGAAGGTTCTAGAATGTTCTGGAAGGCTCTAGAAAGTTCTAGAACTAGAAAGTTCTAGAACATAAGAGAATCTAGAGGGGATCTAAGAAAATTCTTCCAGAAAGTTCCAAATTGTTCTAATAAGTTTTAGAATGTTCTAGAATGTAGGGAATCTACGGGAATGTAAGGAAATTTAGGGGTTCTGGAATATATTGAAAGTCTTAGAATGTTCCAGAAAGTCTTTCTAGAATTAAAGGAATCCAGAAAAATGTAATAGAATGTAAGAAAATCTTATAAAATGTAAGAGAATCTAGGAAAATATTTACAAGCCTAAGGGAATCTCTTAAAATCTGGGAGATCTAAAGGAATCTTCATAAAATCTAAGGGAATCTAAGAAAATGTTGATGAAATCTTAGAGTATCAAAGAGAATCTTTATAGAATCTCTTTGAATCTAAGGGCAATCTGATAAAATCTAAATGAATCTAAGAGAATCTAAGGGGATCTTCATAGAATCTAGAGGGAATCTTATAAAATTTAGAGAAATGCTCACGAACCCTCTAAGAGAACCTTGGTAGAATCTTAGAGAATCTATGAATTTAGAGTATTCTCAAGAGATTCTTTTACAAGAACTTGCACGTAGGAACATGCTAAAACTCGAACATGCACCGTAGGACGCATTAAATTTCTTGTCTATCTATCATATATGTTCTTATATTTGTCGCGCTTATCCAACTGTCCGTTCGAGATCCGACGGCTCACGTGGCTTTGGGACGTATCCTACGGCCCAGATGGCCTGGGAGTTTATATATAATTCGTATAGACGCGATCCTACGGTCCAGGTTGATTTGATCCTGATCATCGGTCCGAGATCCTACGGCTCACGTTGCTTTGGGACACATCCTACGGTGTACATGACTTTGGAAATTATATGCAATAGATCCTATGGCTCATGTTGAGTGAGATCTCGACCCTTGATCGAGTCCAAGATCCTACGGCCCAAGTTGAATGCTCATCCCTTAGGAAAAGGCTTTTAAAATTTTTATGTTGTGTGGGGGATTCGAACCCTGGCCATTGACCCCCCAACCCCGCATTCTAAACACTAGACCAAACATTAATTCCATGAACAATTTATGTTTCAAATATACTTAAGAGTAATGTTTCCATTAAGATAAAATAGACTATAACATTATAGCTAGTTCAAGAAGGTTCTAGAATGTTCTGGAAGGCTCTAGAAAGTTCTAGAATCTTCTAGAAAGTTCTAGAACATAAGAGAATCTAGGGAGGATCTAAGAAAATTCTTCCAGAAAGTTCCAAATTGTTCTAATAAGTTTTAGAATGTTCTAGAATGTAGGGGAATCTACGGGAATGTAAGGAAATCTATAATATATATTCTAGAATATATTGAAAGTCTTAGAATGTTCCAGAAAGTCTTAGAATGTTCTAAAAAGTTATAGAATGTAAAGGAATCCAGAAAAATTTAATAGAATGTAAGAAAATCTTATAAAATGTAAGAGAATCTAGGAAAATATTTACAAGCCTAAGGGAATCTCTTAAAATATGGGGGATCTAAAGGAATCTTCATAAAATCTAAGGGAATCTAAGAAAATGTTAATGAAATCTTAGAGTATCTAAGGGAATCTTTATAGAATCTCCTTGAATCTTCTGTAATGTAAGGGAACCTAGGGCAATATCATAAAATCTAAATGAATCTAAGGGGATCTTCATAGAATCTTGGAGAATCTAATAGAATCTAGAGGGAATCTTATAAAATTTAGAGAAATGCTCACGAACCCTCTAAGAGAACCTTGGTAGAATCTTAGAGAATCTATCAAGAGATTCTTTTACAAGAACTTGCACGTAGGAACATGCTAAAACTCGAACATGCACCGTAGGACGCATTAAATTTCTTGTATATATATATATGTTCTTATGTTTCGCGCTTATCCGACCGGGTCTGCTTCGAGATCCGAAGCTGACTCCGTGGGTTTGGGGCGTATCCTATGGCCCGGATGGCCCGGGAGTTTACATATAATATGTGTACCCGGTCCCTCGGTCGAGTGATCTGATCCCCCGACCGCTTCGGTCCGAGATCCCAAGCCTCCGTGGCTTGGGGACACATCCTACGGTCCACGTGGCTTTGGGAATTATAAGTAATAGATCCTACGGCTCATATTGCTTTTATATACGGTCCACGTGGCTTTGGGAATTATATGTAATAGATCCTACGGCTCATATTGCTTTTATATGGTGAGATCTTGATCGTTGTTAACAAAAAACATACCTCCTTAAAAAACCACACGTCCTAAAAAAACAAAAACCACATCTCCTTAAAAACAGTGGACGTTCCTTGTCCACTTTAAAAACAATACTGTTAGTAAAACCACACCTCCACAGATCTACATGTAGGTTTTTTTGAAATCTCTGAATAAAGAACATGTGGACCTAAGAAAACTATACTTTTCACCAGTGGACCAAAATGTGGGGTGAGTGTGATCGTATACAAATTCTTATTCCATAAGGTCACCAAACAATTTAACCTTTCAATATTCTTTAATCTTCTTGTTGTCTTTTAAATTACCGTTATGTGCCATATGATATAAAAGTCTATGTTCTAAGGTTGCTTTCAAATCCCCCTATGTTTTTAACCCACATATCATTGGGGGTTATGATTTATCATACACCTTAGAAATGTTAGTTATTAGGTTCCTCTGTCATGATGTCATGCCGCTGTTGTGGCATTACAAATGACATGGCATCCTCATATAAGTTAAGCGATTACTCATAACGTTCCTAACCGACATGCCCTTAACTAACTGGGCAAAACCGTCTAGACGTTTATGAGTAGTCGCTTTACCCATTTATGTCGATGTCTCGGGAACGCCACACCAAGATCCACTCGAACGGTCTCCTATGGGTCCGTTACAATCTCTCCCACTAGAACTATGCTCGTCTGGTTAAAACCGTCTAGAAGTTTATGAGTAGTCGCTTTACCCATTTATGGCAATGTCTCGGGAACGCCACACCAAGATCAACTCCGGGGTCTCCCATGGGTCCGTTACAATCTCTCCCACTAGAACTATGCTCGAAGACGAGCATGACAAGACCATAGAACACACCACCCCATGGTGTCCAAGACCATACTGTCCAACGGTAATCCAAGCCATGCATGCCTCTATGGAGACTCGAACTCGAGCCCTGCTCTAATACCAAATGTAACGTTCCTAACCGACATGCCCTTAACCAACTAGGCAAAACCATCTACACGTTTGTCATTAGTCGCTTCTACCCATTTATGCCGGTGTCTCGGGAACGCCATATCACGATCCACTCGAATGATCTCCCATGGGCCTGTTATAGAACTAATGGCAATTGTTCATGCAAGGTTGGAAGTCTTGTGTCTCCATTAGACCACATTTTAATAATTGAGCATGTGGCATCTGATTCTAACATGTTGCAAAGGAAAGAAATTCTCTGTTGTGAGAGAATAGGATATGAGATTGTGGACTTAACTCCAAGAGCTTGAGCCAAAAAGCCTTTCTAAACATGCTTATATTCAATTCAATTTAATTCTATATCCACCCACGTATGTGTGATATTAGATGCCCCATACTTCTACACCTTAAAAAAGAACTAATTTAACCAACAGTCAAAACAAGTGTGTCTAATGGGATTAATCATAGAACTCTGCTCGTGGCAATTAATTATGCGTAATGACCAAACGGTTCAAATTATGCCATTATTGCCTTAAGATTATAAGGCGTAATAGCTTCAGAGCGGCGCCGCCCCCAGCCCCCTTTCCCGCCGCTAGCCCTGTTTCTGGCGCCTTCGCCTCCATCGCCAGACTGTGTGGCGCTCTTGCTGGTTTTTTTGCTTAACTCCATCGCCTCCATCGCCAGACTGTGTGGCGCTCTTAGCTGGTTTTTCTTGCTGGTTTTTTCTTTCCTTTTTCAAGATCTGGAGGAGCAATCCGTGAAGAACAGCAATCCGTGAGAGGTGTGAAACGGAAGCACTTAGCAGCAAGTCTTGCGAGCAAGAAGAAGAGTTCATCCAGTTTCTTGTGTGGTGATATGATTACGACTATTATTTCACCTCCAGATGCAGACGAGGAAGATCTGTGCCATGTTTGTAATAGTGGAGATGTCGATGATGGCAACCAGATTTTATTTTGTGATTCTTGTAATATGGCTGTCCACCAGGAATGCTACGGCGTGCACAAGGTTCCAGAAGGGCAGTGACTTTGTTCTAGGTGTTTCTAGCAAATCAAGCCGGCCGGTCCATGCGGAAGCTTCGAGAATATGACTCGGAGGATATTTGTGCAGCTAGATCTGATGCTTAAGGTTTGTTCGTTCATCTATTTGTGCAGGACATCAGGTCCGGATGAAGCAAAGATATTCTTGGAAATTTGAACCATTTGGTCATTACGTCCGGTAATTGCCATGAGTCGGGCATTCCGGCCAAAAGGGCACCCCGTGCGCCGCCAAACTTCGGCGGGGCACTTGCGGCCCGCCGGCTCGTGCACCGCCTTTGGCGGGGCGCCGGAACTTTTACAGCGGAATGCTCCTCCTCCTGGCAATTACCTAGTACATAATATACAAAGGCTTCTAACTTGCAGTGGACATATCAAGTCTTCCCCTTCACCTGTTTTTGGAGCATTGATAGCCTTATTGAGTAGGTTTTTCATGGTGTACAAAATAAGTTTGTGAAGTTTTTTTTATTGCTTCTCTTTTTTAGGAGAAAAAGAGTGTTTTGAGCAATGTTATTTGTGTACACGTACACTACGATTTTGTACATAAAGTACCTTGGGTAGTGTACAATATGTGTTGTACCTCTAGAATGTAGGGTCAAAAAAAATATACATGTCAACTTTGTGCACCCCTAATGCCTACTCTGCATTTTTTAGCTCTTGTAGTGTTCGACCAAACCTTGAGCAGGTATACTTTTGTGCTAAAATTGTTTTGCATTAGTACTAACATTATATAAAGGTTTTTGCTGCAGGTTCTAAATTGACCATCCAGACCTCTTAATCAACTTCTTATACTTCTGATCTTATAGGAACTCCTAAAAAATATCCAGCCTTAAGTGCAAAATTGCAATTTTTACATAAAAAGATTTTATATTTTTCCATCCATAACATATTGTACTTGCTGTACATAAAATAAAGCAGGACATGGCAAACTCATGTAAAGTACACAAAAAAAATTAAGTACATAAAAGGTACAATACCTTGGAAGATGTATTGTACAAGTACTATACATTAAGTACATGATGACACTGTTTTTGAGAAGCTTCTTTAAATACACCCTCAGCTGAATAGTGTCTAGGTTCAGTTGGATTTGTCATTGAGCTTTTGTATACTTTGTATTATTGTTTGATTGTTGATGAATGAAGCCCGATCAATTAGATTTTTACAAACTAAAAAGGGAACCTCTTTTTTTGACATGTAATAAAAAATTAGCTTGTATATAACGTCAACTATAGAAATTGCCCTTTAACATATCATTCAGGTAATCTCCATTGATAATATATTCTTGGTAGGCTTTTTCCACTCTACACATACAAAAAACATGAGATACTATTGCTATTTAAATACTTCTTTCTCATTGTAATCTATTGTTTATCTTAACATGCATTGTGGTTTCTTGAAGGTGAGTAAATTACAAGTCACATCTTTAATATGAGTATTTATGGTCTGTTTTTTAACATATTAGGTATATATAAGCAAGGACTTTCTTTCTTGTTCCCTTGTCTAGTGCGTAATGGGGTTTGCTTATTATTGCCTTGTAGTTTTTTTGCTATTGTTCACATGGTCATCCTCAAGCCGCCTTTCTGATGCTCTCAAAGAAGGCCATTCTGATGCTTTAATAGTTGAATTGTCGCATGATGGATCAAAATTCCATATGAAGAGATCCCACAAGTTACATGATGAATTTCAAGTACCAAGGACACCATCAACACCAAAGATTACCAAATCAATTAGGCAGCCACATCCACATCATCAAGATCCTTCTATATCATCTAGAACTTCAAGTTCTTCCAAAAAACGTATTACTATTCATGGACGTTCTCTAACCCCACCAAGACATGATTATTATGTTTCTACTCCCTCTTTATCCCCATACAACGTACCATTTCCTTATGAAATAAGCCCATCACCAACACACACATTATCACCACAATATACACCAAGTAGCCCTTTGGTCTCACCTTCATCCTTGGAGACACCTTCATTTACTCCTACATTATCTCCAGAAGGTGCACCTACTCCAATCCTATCGATTGACCAACCAATTAGAGGAGTAACAAGCAATTCACCACCAAGAGGTAGTGGCAGTGCAAATGGAGGTGTAAGCAATGGGGGAAGAGGGGGAGGGAATACTAGAGGAAGTGGAGGTTCAAATAATGGGGGAAGGAATGTAGGAAATGAAGAGCCACAAGGTCATATTCCTAGATGGCATCCAAGACCAAAAGGACCACAACAAGGAGGCCCAGGAGGACCAGGTGCCCAAGGAGGTCTAGGAGGCCCAGCAAGCATAGGAGGCTCAAGAGGTCCAATTGGTAGAGGTGGAAGTGGTGGCATAGGTCATAGAGGTGGAAATGGAGGGCCAGGAGGAAGAGGAGGTAATGGAGGGCCAGGAGGAAGAGGAGGTAACGGAGGGCCAGGAGGAAGAGGAGGTAATGGAGGTGCTGGAGGACCAGGTGGCCCTGGTGGAAATGGAGGTCCTGGAGGTCCAGGTGGTGATGGAGGTCCAGGCGGTCCAGGGGGGGATGGAGGTAAATGAAGGTTTCTAGTAATTTGATTAAATGAAGTTTGTTAGTAATTTGACTTTGTTGAATCTTCTCCTTGCAAAAATAAGTAGTATAATAATTACTTGCATTGTACAATGCAAGAGTTGAAAACTGATATGTAGAACTCTTCCTTTCACTCGCTTTTTGTCGCATTGATTTTAGTCACTTCATAAACATTACAAAGGATGAAGAGTTAATTCCTAAAAAAAACTAGTTGCTAAAGCTTATAATTCTAGTCTGATTGCTGTGTTTATCATAGAATCAGATGATTTTGGCTAAAAGTGCTTGTGAAATGGAAGCCTTATCATATTCCAAGTATGTTAATGTAATGGAGAATCTAAGTAACTACAAGATGATACCAGTTGTCTTATTATAGTTGTGTGAGTTAAATCACCTGTGCTAAAAATTTGATTGTGAAAACAGACATTTTGTAATTTTACATCATGGAGCATAGTCAAGAAAATAAACAAGGTACTAAGGCCATGTGTGCTCGTGCTATGTTGTTGGTAGGGATTGTTGTAGAGTAAATTTAAGGAGATCTTATGACTTACATATCATAAGTACTTTGGCTCAACTAGGCTAGTTGAGTGAATCTTACAATTAAAGTTGTAAGAATGCAATGTCCACAGAAGATATTAACCATATACTTTATGACTTTTAATGTTGATGAGAGTTAATAAGATGCAATATTCTTTTTAATAAGTTGTGAGTAGATTCAATAGACTTAATATGAATAGTGCATATGGACCTATAAAAACATGGGAGCTATGCCCATTGGCCGCGTGGAAAAAACAATGTGAAATATTGTGAATCACTTTCATATTTTTCGATGCTGTAGTGCTTATAGGATCGAACTTTATGGATGCAACCATAACAAGATGTCAGATATGGATGATGTATACTTTCTTATGAAACTAAAGGGAGACCCATGCCAATTATATTAATTATAAAAAAAATAGGTTAACATGCCTTTTACATGAGTAGATTCACATTGGGTGTGCTTAATCATTGATGAACTGTATTATGCATTTATAACCCTTGGGAATAGGTTAACATGGCCAACATGCAACCTAGGCTCCAGCATGCCCCCTAGGCTCCAACATGCCAAGGTGGCTCAAACATGCCACGTGGACTGCAACATGCCATGTGGGCTCCAACATGCCAAGGTGGCTCAAACATGCCACCTAGCTAGGCTCTAACATGCCAAGGTGGCTCCAACATGCCATGCGGGCTCCAACATGCCACCTAGGCTCCAACATGCCAAGGTGGCTCAGGCATGCCACCTAGGCTCAAGCATGCCACCTAGGCACTCCAAGTGGTGACATGACATGCCAAGTAAGCAAGGCCAAGTTTTGACTAGGCTAAAAATGAAAAGATGTCCATCTTTGGTCTTTTCATTGGGTGATGTTGGCAAATTTTGGGTGACATGGCTAGATGGTGATGAAGTGGACATGATGACTAAGACATTATGCAAGAAATATGATAACTTTTGGAATTTTTGGTAGAGGAGTTTGGCAAGGGATAGAATAGAGGGATCTTGAAGAACTTAAAGCGCCGATACCCTTCCCCAAATCGAACCAAACCAGGACTTTGCACGGCTTCCTCACCAGAGGGGAGAGATAAGGGAATGATTCCATATTTAGCTTACAAACAATCTGAAATAAAAAAAAAACATACAAGTGAGATAGGAGAATGATTCAATATTTAGCTTAAAGTCTATGCGTTAGTTTTACGTGATGTTTCAATGTTGCGAGGCTCCTGGTATGCATAGGCAATTGAAGTAAAGCACCATTCAATCCCAAAAGTCCGACCTAGATATATGATTAGGTGAGAAGAGTGAGCATGTGTTTACAGAGTTATTGTCACAAAGTACCAGACATAATATATTCTAGCAAAACAACAATAAGATTTTAGGAGTTGTTGCTGCATATCCTTGCACAGTGCTATATCTTTGAGCAATACAAGATCTAATGCTACATCTTTGGCATTTAGCCAATTAACTAGCCAAGCATAATGTACCTCTGGTTGCTTCACTAGTTGGTCATAATTATTGTGCCCCTAAAAGAACCTGCCCCTTCCACACAACCTGAATGAAACAAAGTTAGTAAAAACAGACCAACAATCTAAGAAAAAGTACCATCATTATAGTGACTCTAGCAGCTTTTAATGACTTGATTTTATCTTGTGTTGTTCCTTTTCCTCCAGCAATAATTGCTACAATGAGATTAACACCAACTCAGTACCATGCTCATAAAGATATTTTATTAGTCCAGAATTACATTCCTTCAAGAGTAAAACTATGAAATTAATATTAAAATAGCATAGACCTCCAGCATGTCCCATCCGACGATTTGGGGGTGTTGTAAGTCCAGCAATAAAAGAGGCCTTTGAGTTCCGCTTTCCTGCAGAGGACAATTTGAATTTACAAATAAGCCCATTAAATTTTCCGTAAATAAGTCTAACTTTGATAACAGTTGTTGCATCCTCTTCTGCTGGAGCCATCTATCTCAGCAATCAAAACAATACCTACAAACCATTGAATACACATCTTTGAATCTTTTAAAGTCTCGGTTGCATTTACACAAAACTTCCCTCTACATTCTGGCACCTTCTGTCTATGAATCCTGAACAAACTTTTCAAGATAGTGACAAAATTTGTATCATTAAACAGATCTCCTTCAATGCTAACACAAGTCGATTGTCCAAGACCAACTGCTATTGTTTGGAACATCTGAGACCAATAGGTTGAAGTTAGTATTACACTTTACTAGAACCACATAAAGCATAGATGCAAAGACATATACTGCTTCATATGTAAGAGTTCCAGAATGAGAAACGATCCCAACTCTTCCTGGCTTATGAATATAAACAGACATGATTCCAATCTTGCACTCTCTTGGTTACCATCCTTGCAAACATGATCGTAAGTTTCAAAATACAGCACCCCCATGTCGTTGGATCGTAAGTTACAAGACAGTCAACAAAATTTGTCCCATTTAAAGGGTCTCCTCCAATGCAACACAAATCGATTATCCAAGCCCAACTGTTGTTATTTGGAACACCTCAGACCAATAGGTTAAAGTTAGTATTACACTTTACTGGAACCACATAAAGCATAGATGCAAAGACATATACTGATTCATATGTAAGATTTCCAGAACGAGAAATGATCCCAACTCTTTCTGGCTTATGAATATAACCAGGCATGATTCTAATCTTGCACTCTCTTGGCGAACCATCTTTGCAAACATGATCGTAAGTTTCACGTGTCCAAAAATTAGTCATATTGACAAGAATCTCAGAGCATTGCACGGCACCCTTGAAAAAATTATTATTATTATTATTTTTTTGAAGAACTGTGTCATCAATATATTAAAAGAATGGTAATGTTACAAAGTACTGCTGTACAAACCGACCATCACCATCTACAACACCCAAGAAGTCCCGCCAAATGGCAAACTTCTGCTCTACTAATCCCGGAAACACCAAAAAGCTTTGAAATAGCTTGTACCGAGTCGAGGAATCGAGAGGCCGCAGTTTCTTGAATCCCCTCGAAGATCCACAACCGCTGCCGCTTCCAAATCAGCCACACCAACCAAACCACGCGACGGATGCAAGGCTTGCTGCCGCAAGAGCAATAAGCACCGGGATATACATGAAGCAAGAATCGTTGGCTAGTCAATCTCACGAAACGAGCCCCTGACCCAATCCCGTGGCAGCTTGCAAGTGAGGGCATAAAACCGGATAATGCTCCACGCAGTCTCATGATGGCGGCCACAACAAGGGCAAAGAGGGCTCACACCCGACCTAAACCCCGACTCACAAGGGCATTCATCCCGACATGGCGGTCGCACCGCCATAGAAGCACCCTAACCTTCGGTGGGGAAGTGAGCTCCATGTCCACGTCCAAACCGAAATCATCGAGAACCCCGGAAGCTGCGAGACCACTTGCCTGAAGGGGGCAGAGTGTCATGAATAGCTAGCACCCGGTAACAAGACCGCACAAAACAAGAAGACACAACATCTGGATGAACCTTCCAAACCTGCAGCACCACATTATCCTGAGGGACTATAGGTATGTGTAGCGGAATACTCCCCGCCACTTGTTCCCCGAGATAGCCTGTCCAGCGCCCCTCCGGTAAAGCGACCTCGAAAAGAACTCCCACGAATCTAGGCGACCACCCCAATACCAATCCTCCAAGGTGAGCCTGGCCGGCTCGCCTCCAACGGGCTCTTGTCAGAGCATGCACAAAGTGGCGACCAAGGAGGAACCCACAAGAAAGGAGAAGAGTGGTGATAAACTGAGGCATAATCCAGCTGGAAGAGCAAACACACATGATCCCAAGCCCGCAACACCCCCCTGAGAAAAGGGGATGCATGCGGGAAAGGCCGGAGACCATACAACCGTGCCCAAGGCAACTCCACATGATCAGATGGCTTCCCAAATGCCACACAATGGCGAAGAGACTGCAACAACAGCGCCGCACCCGGGAGAAGATGCTCCATCTGCCGCAGAGCGCTCAAACAAACTTGGAGACCAACACCTTACTATCAAACGCCAAATCCGAATGGCCAAGCCCCATCCTCCCGAGGGCGGAGACACTTCCACCAAGCTACTTTAACAACCGCCCTTCATCATCCCCGCCCACACAAAATTTGAACAATCTTATCCAAAGCCTCAGATCTTCCTTCAGGAGCTAACATCGCAGATCTTTGTATACACATGAGTGCTACAAAATCCGACTTGGCAATAGTGATCCTACCCGCCATGGACAACTTGCTACCCTTCCACCAATTGAGGTGTTTACGCAACCCCGCAAAATCTCATCCCACACCCTCCCCATAGAAACATCCCTCCAAAGGAATACCCAACAAACTTAGTACACACATTATCTGGAAGCACCTTCCAAGGGAATAGAGCCAAACAAGGGGGAGGCGGAGTCAGCTGGGCCCATAATGTGGAGACTTATCCCAATTCAGAAGAATGCCCGAGGCCAAGGAGAAAGTATCCAACAAACCCTTCACATTTCGCAAATTCCTCTTCGCCCACAAGAAGAGGAAAGTGTCATCGGCAAACTGGTTAATAATCTGCTGGGTACCATCCTGCATCCGAAGCCCATCCACCACCCGTCTAGGTAGGGCGAAGCCTTCTGGGGCGCGTGCCGTGATATGACTAAAACGGGAGAGACACCTGTCGCACCATTCTCTGTCCATTCCACTCTGATCCTCGCGAGGGCGCGTTCAGAGGCATGGTGTACCACTAACGTGGATGGCTCCTCGCTCAGGTGTCCCGACCCGGATGGGTGAGGACACACCGAAAGGACGTATGTCTATAAGGTGGGGGAGTAAGATCATATCCAGGAGAAAACTGCGGCTATATATATATATATATATATATATATATATATATATATATATATATATATATCAACCACCCCCTCCTCCACTGCAGCAAAAAACAACTGAGATAGTGCCTCCGCCACAATCGTAAACAAAAACGGCACCAAAGGGCACCCGCACCCCTCTGCCTAAGGAGAAAAAGACAGAGGGTTCACCCTGGCACACCACCGTAGCCCGTGCTGACCTATGCAGCTTCATGATTGTCTCTGTAAAGCATGGATCACAGCCCAACGCTAATATCATGGCAGACAAGAACTCCCAATAGACACTATCGTAAGCTTTGGCAAAGTCAAGCTTAAGATAGGCAATGCCTTGACCTGTTCTCCTGGCCCAATAAAGGCCCTCATAAGCTGCGACAACATTAGTCAAAATGTTCCTCCCAGGAACAAACCCGGTACGCACCTTACTAATGGAAGAAGTCAACACCGGCTTCAACTTCTCCGCCAGGGGCTTTTCGAATAATCTTGTACCTGAGAGGACAACAAGGAGATAGGCCTCCAATCATTAATAGTAGAAGGCTGCTTAACCTTAGGAATTAAGGAAATGCATGCAGTATTCAAGATCCTATCCATTTGAGAAGACTATAGCAACTCAAAATACACTTGGTACACAGACTCACCAGCCCACTCCCAATAAGTCTGAAAGAACTCCACAGGGATGCCATCCAGCCCAGGACATTTATCCTTGGCCATGCACGTACATGCCTCCGTTAAATCCTCTCTGGAGAGCTCTCGCTCCAAGCTCTCCTCTCAGGTGAGGAGAATAGATGGCTTAACAGCCCCCAAAACAAGCTCCTGCATCTCCTGCTCATAGGAAAGAGTGCGATGCGCGAAAAAACCTGAGAAATGAGCATGCACATACCTCTGTAAATCAGCGGGATCCTCCAAAGTCCAGCCATCAGGCAAAGCAAGGGACTGCATAGATGCTGCATATCGCCATTTGCCTAGCTGCTCACGAAGAACACCGGCGAACTTGTGTCCCCTCCTTCAACCAGGTGGGGCCGCCTTCACACGCAGCCTCTTGCACTTTAACTGCTCCAGAGCAACAATACGGCTTAACAATGCATTCTCCCCTAATGCCATCGAAGGTCGCTGGCCGAATCTTCTCCTCTCGATAGAGACCATGCAACTCACGCGGCTCTGCTGCTGCACACGCCTACCAAAGACCTTGGCAAAATGCTTCACCCTGGCCAATCGCGGTGACCATACCGGACATACCCTTCCGGAGATGAAAAGGTATCAAGCCACAACTCGGCACTAGGCGAGAAATCGCATCTGCCCGGTAGGGTGTTCAAAACGGAACACCGCCCTAGAGGGCCGAGAGGCAACCGCACCGACCGGACAAAACCGAGGGTAATGATCAGAAATGGAGGTAGGCGAGAATGTTACTCCGGCAAAGAGGGCACACCATCCGGTCGCATGGGGAAGCATAGCACCGGTCATGCCTAGCATACGCCCGCCCACGCATCAATCGCCTATTACAATAGGTGAAAGACAAGTCCCCAAGGACCTCAACCAAGGCCAAATCTTGCGACAAAGCGAGACCAGTCCCTCTCAAACCCATGCACAACCTCGGGTTCCCGAACCGAGGCGATCCTCTACTCGCTCTACTATATTGAAGTCCCCTAACAGCAACCAAGCAACACCACCCACCAAGGGCTCATAACTTATTCGGTTGTGGCCCATAAAGCACCCCAATCGAGAAGGCTGATTAGGGGCATAAACATTAACAATCCCCCACTCTTGCCCTCCCTCCAACCACTTAATTATTGCCCACCAACCAAACACATGCTCTGCGGTATGTGACCCCACATCCATCCTCCAAGCAATAAGAGTACCCCCACTAGTCCGCCCAGAAGAAGAAGCAATAGAGCCAAACTGCCTACCAACCATATTCATGAGCCTGGACATATCACCCCTATGACACTTATGCTCCTGAATGCAAACAATATCGGGGCCTTAGCGCCAAAGTGCCAAAGAAACACGGGCCCCTCTTACTACTAGAGGGACCCGCACATTCCAACCGAGGATCGACCTATTCATCCCGGGAGGAGAAGTGTCCAGCCCACATGCCTACCCACCGGGCCATCAGCCCACTCCCACGAGTCATCATCTAGAGCCAGAGGATTAATCACAGCAATGTGACCCACAACCGCTCTATGTGATATTCCACTTCCAAGACGTGTTGGAAGTCCCCCAGGCACCTCCATAGAGTCATGGGCCACACTAGTCTCTACCTCCAACCGGGTTGCTCCAGCCACCTCATGCTCAGCACATACCGCTCTGGGACATCCCCAAAGCCCAGGATCACCAGCCCCTCCCACGGCCTGTCCCCGGACCTAGCCACAACCAAATCATCCCAGGCCCTCCCCCGAGCCACCACGTCCCCTAGCCCCGCCATCCAATGGGCGGCCAGCAGCAAGCCCGCCCTGGCCTCGTCCCACACCACCTCTCCCAACCACACCACCTCGTCCAACTCCACTCACTGCACCACGGAGTCCTCTGCCTGTTGCCTCAGGAACAGAGGAATCCCGGACCCCTGCATAAGCACCCGCAACCCCTACCACATCACAAGCACCAGCAGGATCACCAATCAAGCGCAAGGCTTTGGAGTGTAGGACTGCCCGTGTTCAAGAGGCTCTAAAATTTGTGGAGGATCATCACTCTGTTGACCTGCAGGCAGCTCTTCCAGAGACTCCATGGATAGATATTGATCATACCAGGCATGTTCAGACCATTGAGAATCCAGTTTCATTTGCGGTATTGGGCTACTTCACGGGTTACATATTGGACACGAGGAGGTTTAGCTCTTGGCTTGTCGGACATCTGAGGCGGATTGGTTTGCCAGTGTCGGTCTCTAAAAATTCCTACCAAATAATTTCTTCATAATCATGTTTGAGGCTGAGTCTTCTGTGCGGCAATTGGTTAGTTGGGGGGTGGATACTTTGGGTGAATCATATGTGTTGTATCAGTATTATACTCCGGCAATGTCCACCAGTTCTTTGACAGCGGTTAAAATTCCGTGTTGGTTCCAGATTCAGGATCTTCCTCCTGATTTGATGGTGCCTGATTTCTTGGTTGCTATGGCTAATGGCCTGGGTGTATATTTGGCTCATTCTATTGTGCAGGTCCCCAAGATCTGTGTTGCTCGCACCGCTTTTGGTACGGTGTGCCCACTTCTCTTCCAATGCGTAGTGGTCCCTGGCATTTTCTCTTCGATTGAAGCTTTTGAATGGCTCTGAGATCCGGCGGATGTTTCCATCTATTGTGCTACCATCTGATCCTGTTGATGATCTTGAAAAAATTATTGAATGACTTGGGTAATGCAGATAAGACATTGGTGATGAAAATGGTAAATTTGCTGCAACAATGGCTCCAAGAAGATGGCTACATAGCAGTAGGATGCAACCCAAAAATTATGGAAGTCCCCAATCAATTAACGTCTCAGGTTATGAGGTTTACCGGATGAAGAAAGAAATCTTGCAGAGCCTTGATGCCAAAATACAGAGCAAATGTCCTTTATTGGAATTGACTTTTTCCAATGAACACAATTAGTAGCAGAAAAATAAAATGGCCTGCATAAAAAATGGGCCAAAAAGTAGCCTTCACCATCAGGTTCCCGCATCCCTTCAACGAGAACCATGCTGCTAGCATCTACAGCGGCTACAAGCTTTCGATATCTGGCTAGACGTACTGCATCCTTTGCGCCATCACTCGACCTCCACATTACACCGAACAAAAACCCTAGCAGATGTTTTATTTACCATTTTTAGATATGAACTAGTTTGAATTGAGTGAAATTTGAAATCTAGGTCAAATGACGTGAGATGAGTAATGACCATAGATTTTTTTTTACTATGGCTTTGAAACATGTACGATATCCTCTGCAAACTTGTTAAAGCATTTGTCATTTAGCCATAAGCCTACAAATATTAGTAACCTAGTTGTCTTAAAAACTATTTATGTGCTTCTAAAGCCTTTCTTAACTATCTGCAGATATGGCAAAATGCAAGTTTAGTGCATTCATGCTGTGACATTCAGAAGCAATAGAACAAATTTGTGGCCTTAATTTGTGCATCTCAGATGATTAACATCTTCATACCATACACACAATTATTGGAATAGCTTGAGCATAGAGGGAATAGATTCTTTGATTATTCTAAACAATGTCATAACAAGGTAATGTAATTTTAAAATGCCAAGAGCAATATATCTTGCATATCTGCATAACAAATGTCTTTTTTTATGACCATTGCAGGTCTAAGATATGTGAAATTCTGACCTTGATAGACTGCTTTATAGACCGGTGCCCATTCAGGTCCGCCATTAGGAATGGAATAGAATAGAATAGAGTTTTTATCGTCCACAGAGAGAGGGCGATCTGTACATACTAGCATGCCCTTACATGTGAGGCGTGTAAATAGGATTGGTTAAATAGCTGATTTTAAGTGTAAGGACTAGCAACTAATGGGTGGATTAAAGTTATGCAGTGAGCATAGTCAGAGTACAGCTGCAGTTGGTGTTGGAGAGATAGTTCCAGCTGCAATGATGGATTACATGCCTGCTCTGACAATTTTTTAGTATGCTCGTGCAACTTTCAAAACCCGTGATTGGAGTTTTTTTGCCAACTGATATATCCGTTTGACATGGTGAACAAAATCATGGCTACTGCGACAATGTCTAGAATGCAACTGCATGGTAGTTTCTAACCCCTTACAATAAAGACTTTGACTCATCTCATAGCCATTTTAAATGGCGTGTGGCAAATAACTTTGCTGGAAAAATATATGAATAACGTGTCTACCTTGATTCATATTGTGGTGGTTAATTGTGATCTATCTATAGCAACATATTTATATAAATGGAGCATTTGCAATTCCCATAAAGAAGGAGTCTGACAAAAGGCTCTTCCTATAAACGGATTCATTTTGAAGAAGCATAGGCTTATTGAATGAAAAGAAATTCCTGCTTTAAGAATTGCATATTTTTTCTAGAACATATGCAAGGGCCATTGCAGGAGACAATCTATTTTAAACGACAATCTTATTCGTTGTCTTTGTATTTTGTGGATGTTAGATTGCCACCCATATGAAAACAAGTATATATGCATGGAATGCTGTCATTTGTATAACAAACAATAATCTTGGATGACTTGGCCCAGAATGCACCATAATATATAAGTCCGAGTCACAAGGCTTTATCATTAGTGGCTATATTTCTATATTTTTTGGCATATCCATCGATGTTTGCTTTAAGTTTCTTTGTTGCTATATGAACGAGTGCTAATAATATATTTGATAAAGAACCATGAGATTATGTTTTAGCTTGGCCTTAAACTGCTTTTGCAGACCACGTAATTTAACATGCTTGTGCTTCTGACATCATGCTCAGAATGCCATAGACAAAGCCCTTTTTATATGCATCACTTTAGGAGTTATGTACATTGTCTAATGACACGAAACATTTCAGGAACTTGCTATTCGCCTACATGCATCAACAACTAATTTAAATTCTTAGATATCATCTTATAGGAAAAAAAAAAAAGCAATTGTTATTGGTGATGGTTACAATAGCAAGGGATATCCCACTCAACTATGCCTAACTTGCTAGCAACTAATTCCCACTTTTAAAATAATAACCTATAGGATCACAGAATGCCTCACTTTATATATGCACACAACAATTGCACAAATAAGAATTACAAAAAGGGAAAGAGGGAAAGGATGAGGAAAGAAATAAGATCTCTCTCCCTCGAGAAAGGGGGAATCAACCACCCCCCGATATTCTCGTTAATTTTGAATTTCCCTCTTCCCATAAGACTAAAAAATAGTGCTAATTTGGGTGGACAAAAGGACACTAAAAATGAGATACCGTAAGATGCGAGGACCCAGTTGCCTTCAATGTATTATTATTTGTTGAATGTTGCCTGATCATTTGACATTCCAATAGTTAGACTTAGACATCTAGCATGTCTTTTCGGAAACTATTCTCCGTGAACTGCTTTTCATACAAACTTGAGATATATTTTTTGCTAGATTGCCATATGAACAAGCTCAGGGACATGGGCGCAACCAGGACAATAACTACATCGAATTACGTTACTAGCACGTCATGCTTAAGGTTGTGCTCCTTATCTTTGTATGCCTATCAAGAATACTTTTGTACATATATCGTTCCACTTTTTGCTTTGTGAGCATTCATACATGCGTAAAAATCCAAGAATACTTCTATTCACATATCGTTCCATTTTTTGCTTTGTGAGGGTGGTTATAAAAAATTCATGCGACGATGTAATGCATTGTTTTAGCAGCACACAATGCCTATATTCTATATTTTTTTGGTAGGACACATAATATATACACATTTTATTATTTATCGTGCTTCTTTCGAGGCAGGGGTTTTTTAATCCTAGTAGTAATGATTGTACTAGCCCATTGTATGGGTCCCATGACCTATTGGTCTCCGTGGACGTTAAAAAAAACTATTCTATTCTATTCTTGGCTTTAGTAAAAGAAGAAGAGGAAAGCTTAGAGGAAGTGCATCCATCCTTGAAGCACACGTCTCTAACAAAGTTGATCTATTTGTTTAGGGTTTTGGCTTTGGCTCATCCCTCGTAGCTTATTTAGGATTATCAACTAGACTTTATGTTTTATGGAATTTAAGATTGAGGGTTCAATGGTAAACCAAAGGAAACACAAGCCAAAGTAATAACTCATCCATTAAATTGTAACCATGAATAGTGGATCGTCCTTCACATGACGATGATACGAAGCTTTCCAATATGCTCTCAACATGACAACTCTTAGATTTTAAGAGAATTGATGAAGCTTCGTCAAATTCACTAATTGAGTTTGACTTCGATATAGTAAAATACCTATTAAAGTTCACTTAAGTTCCAGCCATGCAATTTCATATACACAAATTGATTGAAGTATAATATGATTGTTTGCCATTATTACTTCCTTATTGTTGCTTATTTATCATCATACTCTTCTTAGAATCTCATTGATTATAAATCTAATGAAGGTTTACACTACAGAAATTTTTTGGGATGATGTTTGGGTAAGTCAGCTAAATGCTAGAAAGTATGAGAGGAAGAATGTGTAGAGTTTAGTTAAACCACATGAAGTTTTGGGATTAATATTGAGCAAGCTTAGCTAGATTTATTCCCTGAGTGGTTCCCATACGAAATGAAGCATCATTAGTTAAACGTACTTGTGTTTTTGAAGCATTCAAAAATGTATTCCAATTGAAATGATTGCATATCATAGTGGGAGTTTTAATGGAGACGCACTCCATGTATTTCTTTCGCAACAAATTCACAGGATGAGTTTTGTAGTTCCCAAATGGGACGAACCATAATTAGTTTCACAGATGATGCTCTCATTGGAGCAATGTTGTTAAATACTTTGCATACCGTACGGGTACCATACGTTTTTTAAGTTTTTTTTAAGTTTTTTATTTTTGGTTTTTTAAATCTTAGAATACGTTTTTATAACATTAAAAACGTTAAAAACGTTGCAAACGTTAAAAACGTAAAAAAAACTTTAAAAACCCCAAATTGCCCCTTTGAAACAGATTATATAACATTTTTTAATACCAGCACCATATTTGGGTTCCAATCAAATCACGAAAATGTGTATTCAATTCAAAGGTTTAACTTAATAATATAACAACTAACATAAATGTTTAGCTTATTATCATACTAGAGGTAGATAGAAGAGAAACGAATATAGGTAAAAAAGAATTATTTGAAGCAGCTATACCTTTGGAATGATTTTGGGTCACTTCCTGCTTCTATTTATCACTTATGGCAGTCAGATCTTCAGAAGCAATATAGAAAAAAATGAATCGAAATAAAATTAGTTGTAAAAGAAGAAGAATGGAAAAGTTACCTTGGTTGACTGGTCTTGGATTGGCGCAAGAACTGTTTCCTGGTTTGCATGGTGGAGAAAACCTTTCTTTCATTGAGCAAAAAACCAAAATCCTGGTTCTACATGCATTCGGCATGTTTCTACATGCATCTACGTCGTGATAGTTCAAAATCTTGTTTGCTAAACTAGAAAATCTAAATGAAAGTCATTCAAGGCATTAGTAATGGTTTTTTTTTTTTTTTTTTTTTTTTTTTACATTTTTTGATAACCCCGATGGTTGCAAACGTTTAGAAAACATAGGGGTTTTTTAAGAAGTACTCTATGGTTAAAAACAGGGTTTTTTAACAACACTGCATTGGAGCCTTCGCATGGCATACTGGGAGTTTTAATCCCCAATAGCCAAATGAATACATGGTCAAGTAGATCATCTGGCACCATCCTCACCTCAATCAGATATCTCGATATCTAAAAGGAAACCATGGCAATCTTGAATTCGACCTATGTAAACAAGGATCTATGCGTTGCTCCAACCATTATGATACGAACTACAATATGATTAGTCCCCATTGCGATATTATTTCCTTATTGTTGCTCCTTTACCATCATACTCTTTAAAGAATGTCAATGAGTGGAAACCTAACAAAAGTTTACTGATGCAATACACAATCAATCTCATACAATCCTTAAATGATAAGGGACTTGTTTTAATATAAAACTATATTGGCCAAATAATGCATCGGCATCCTCATGGATATGTGTAGACATTAGGAACCTCAAATTCGCTTTTGAAAAAGTACCCACAATTGTTAACTTAGGGTAGCAAAAGCGTAGCCACCTGAGCTACACCAACAAATATGTAGCACAATAACAGGGGGTTCCGGGGGGATTTGATATGATATAAATATACCAATTACTAAAACCATAGACTATATCCTTAAAACAATTGAATGGGTTGTCATAAAAAAAAATACGGATTCAAGATAAAAAATAATTATATTAGTTGAGTGGCTATATTGACTTATAGAGGTTCCATATTCCATAAAAACCTTAGATGAACTCGTATTCCATATTTCAAAATCATAAGTGCCTCAAATCTTAAATGACCATAAGCGAAACGAGAGGTGCCCAGAGGCCCGTAGGATCGATGGATCCAACGACTGTGGTAGTTTGGGGTGCACCTCGTTTAGAATATGATAAAAGATAAAAAAAAAAGGTGAAATCTATATAATATTTTGTAAGATGTGTGATTCTTTTGGGAAGACAACTTTTGAATTTGAAGAGCCACAAAAACTCTTCAGCTGGAGTTTTTTTTGGAATATTTGCAAACTTCAGGAGTATATTTAGAATTTTTCCAATGAGAAAAGACTTCTTCAAGCTAAGTTGGATGAAACATACGTTCTTCATACAATTAAGAGTTTCATATTATGATAGAAATACCTATAAACAATTTTTGTTGATGTATCTTGTGCTTACTTTCTTTACTTAACTATTTGTGGTAAAGGTAACTTTTATAAGGTAAAGGTGAAACTTGATAAAACACGTTTATGCATTCAATTGGCCAAATCTTTTCAATGGGTGCTTACTTCCTGTACTTGTACTCAACTGTTTCTCATAACGGTAACTTTTATCAATAAAGTGAACATGTTTATGCATTCATTTGGCCATACTTGAATTATGTCCTACGATAGACTCTACATGGATTATTTTACTGGAACAATGGGTGTTCGACTGCAACTTGACATCTATAATATGGCAACGCTAGATGCAAGTCTAAGCATGGGACAAAGTAGAATATGTATTGCTATCGTCCCTTTTGATTTCTTTTCTAAGAGTTGGTTATACCATAGAGTATACATACCTCTACTACAGCTGCTGCGAGTGCACCTACAAATGGCAAAACACCAGATAAGTAAAACAAAGTGCAGTTCATCCACAAATATGGCAGGATAGAGTAAGTGGAATATGGATTGGCACCACTTGATCCACAAATATGGAAAGTGCACTTCATCCACAAATGTGGCAGGATAGAATAGGTGGAACATGGGTTGCCAGCGCTCGATCCACAAATATGGCACCATCCAATAAGTCCATAGATATGGAGCAACATGGTTAAGGAAGATTCCTCTGAGCGCATCTTCACAAATAAATGGAATGCTTCCACATATATGGCGCAACATGTTAAGATTCGAAGATTCCTCCGCATATTCTTGAGTGCATCTCCACTGCAATGGGCTTTGAGATTCGAACAGCCGGTCGGCAAAAATTAAAATAAAGGTTTTAGAATTATTTTGGGTGGGGCCTTCGAGCTTGAAAATGCGCGCATTTTCGTAAATTAGGGTAAACACAGGACACCAGAACAAGGGCGCTCTCTTTTGTTCTCGGGGTCCGGCGATGGCGCCGGACCTTTGCTACAGAAATCCTTCATCCCGCAGGTACGATTCTGCTATTTCTAGGATTAGCTCTGACCTTATACAATCGTGCGTCTTCTCCCGCCTCGATGGCCCCAGCCTTGCCCGTTGCCGAGCTGTTTGCCGGAGTTGGAAATCCCTTGCAAGCTCGGATTTTCTTTGGTCCTCTTTGTGCTGCAAATTTTGGGCTTGCCGAATGCACTTGCCCTTGCAGATCGTTTTTCCTGCTTCCGGTGCTCTTCCTCCAATGAAGGCTTTCTCAATTACAATGAAAGATTTTCTTCAGGTTAATTTCCTCTCTTCTCATCTTGCTCTTTCCTTTTTCATTATCTAATTGTTGAATGCTAGGTAAGTAGCTCAAACCATGTAAGTCATAGTTTTTTGTCTATATTCTCATCAAGCTCTATCATGTATTGTAGCCATAATCTGCTGGATCCGATTCACAAAATCTTACGTATGTAAAGTTTGCGCCTACATAAACTGAATCTCTTTTAACTTTAGTTGACTTTACTGTACACTTGCACATCCTTTAAAAGAAAGGCGAGTTTTAGGCCGAATACTGCCAAAACTGTCAGAGACAAGATATAGGGAGCATTTAATGCAATAGCCAGTAAGTATAACGCATTGCATTTTGTCTATTTTGCAGGATAGGTTGAATCCAATACACATGTGCTCTAGGACATGGGAGTTCAAGCTCAAACCCGTAAATATCTTACTTAATCACCTAACAGAGTAGTTAAACTAGGATTATGTATTGCTGATATCGATCTTCAACTATTGACAGGCAGTAGGAAATTACTGGTTAAACTTTGATCCAAGTGCAAAAGGAGAGGCACCACTGCTTAGATTCTTCAACTGTGATGGCACATTAAGTGCACCTGATGGAGATCCGCTATGGGGCGGCCAAGAATGCTACTGGTAGTAGCCACCAAACTATAATTGGTTAGTAGTTTTTACGAATGAATAACGAGCATAGCAAGTTTCTGTTTTAAATGGTGCAGGAAATTCATGTTCAAGGTGTCAGAATCAGACTGTCATTCTCAGTATGTGATAATCAACCGGTGGCCACCAATGCTGGTGATACGATTGAATGACGGGAGATGGCAATTCGAGAATCAGTTTGGGATTTACACGACACAGGCTGATTTTGATGTGAAAAAAAATGCAAGCTATGCAAAAGTGAAGGCAACATGTTGCAGCGGTTGCTCTGGGCCCAGGCTTATGAATGCTCTGTCTACTGCTGCAAAGGACTTGGTCGTCATGCCTTCTCCTCCACACCAGATTCTAGAGAGGGTTACTACCATCACGGACAGTATGTGACCCTTTCCTTGGCTTCTTTTCTCTTTTGTATTTGCATCTTTTTGGCCACTATGAATATGGGCCTTTTTGAGTTGTAGAAACCATTGAGGACCTTTCTGTTCATTTTCATTGACCCCTTCAAATTACAACCCTTTTTACTCCCAATGGTCAAATTTAGTAGAACCACCCACTTTATAAACCCTTCCTACTCCCAATGGTCAAATTTAGCATAAACCCAGCCCGACACGGGCCAGGCCGACCCGGCTGACCCACCTGCCATTTCCAAATACATAAACGTTGCTCCACTAAGTCATCATCTTGTGACCTTGCAGCAACTAGGAGATTCTAGCTTTTGAATATGCAGGCCTTCCTAGCCTTTTCTTCTATGATCATGACAAAGGCTAGCTTTGGTTTTTAGATGATGTTGAATGCTTCCTCGACACGTCACTCAAAATTCATTATTGGTTCGTTGAATTTATGCACTCCTCAAAATATTCCACTTCTCTTGGAAAAAATCTCATAGTGATGTAAAATATATATGTAATTTAATTATGTAGTGAAACGCTTGCATCTATTCATTAATTTAAGAAAGACAAGAATATACTTGTGCTAAACCTTGTTGCTATAGTTTTGGAGCTATTAGCTATCAGGCCTCGAATTTAGATTTTGCACTAACCAGCAAAAATGCCGTCCTTTATTTATGCTTACCGGATTTTTGAGAAAAATACCTCTAATTTGCCGGATTTAACACTATTTTTATGAAATTTTTACCAGAAATTTGCCTGCATCTACTTTAGCAAATCGGATATTTCCAACTTTAATCGGATATTCTGGGGAGGAACCCCCCTAATTTCGACCCTTGTTAGCTATGTTTTTGGATCTATTTTGGATCTGTCCATTGCACGGCCGATATCGTATGTTCGGCCCTTTGGACACTTCATAAATCATTTATAATTTGGGGCGCCTTGAAATACAAGTTTGCTTAAGGTTTTACAATATAAAATACAAGGACTCAACATGTTAGTTTTAGAATATAAAATTCGAAGACTCGAACCCTTGCCAAAATAATTCAATATCTTAATAAGATTGCTTTAATGAATGCAATCGATAAGCTAACATGCTTATTTTATCTATATCAATTTCCCCTGGAACCCTCTATTATTGTGCTATATATTTATGTTCATGCAGCTCAAAGAAAATCAACAAATTGTGTTATGCTCCATCGATTTTGCTCTCAGCTATTTGAATCCGTTTGCTCTCAGCAATCATCATTGGTTTGCTCTCAGCAATTTGCTCCATCAATTTGCTCTAGAATACCCTTATGTTTTGACATATTTTCCTACATACCCCTAACTTTTCAAAAATTTATGGAATGCCCCTAGTCAACGTATTTGGCCTTGTATAATTTCGTATATCACATGATGCCCTCGTATTTTTGCATATTTCACTGAATGCCCTTGTGTAAGTGGTTCGTTTCCACTCCCGCCTTTTTCTAGAAAAGCTTTTTCGGTACTACAGACTAGCGAATTTTCGGTGGTTGCTTTTTCCGTAATCCTCTACAGATCAGCAAATTTTCGGTGGCACAGAGTTCGATTGGAGGGCGCACCAGCAGCAGCGATTCTGATTTCGAGCTTATCAGCCGATTCTAATTTTGCACCAGCAACAGGACACTTATTTCGCATCAGCCAATTCCTGATTTTGCACTGATTTTGCCGATTATTGCTGTTACCATGCAATTGTAGCGAAGCCACTGGAACAAGGATCCGATTCCTGCAAACCCAGCTAACCCATCATCGATTTTTAAGCTCCAGCCACAGTAAGGATCAGACATTTGCCACAGATCAGGAATTTACCACAGATCCGATGTCAAGGGTATTTTGTGAAATTGAAGGAAACATAAAGGCATTTGAGGAATTATGTCAAAACATAAGGGTATTTCAACAATTATCAAAACTACAAAATACATTGTACGTTGACCAAGGGCATTCAATAAATTTTTTAAAAGTTAGGGGTATGTGAGAAAATATGTCAAAACATAAGGGTATTCTGTAGTTTTTCCCTTTTTCTAAAAACTAGCAAAAAGACGCAACAGGAGGCTTGGGCAGTTTTAGGTAATGGACATGGTTTTGTATTTTTTAGGCTAAATTGTCGAGAAAAGCATGTAGATATGTAAAGGAACTTAAACTAGGCATCTACATATTAAAGGCTGGATTAAAATAATTAAAACTAATATGTTAACCATTAAATAAAATATGTATTTGTAGTAGGCAAACCAATTAAATGGATTTAGATTTCAGAATGTTCATAGAAAAGACTTGTACATAGCAAGTGTCTCACAACATTTTTTTTTTTTTTTTGCTCGTTTTCCCTTCTTTTTATTTTTCCCTAATGATTTAATCCTAAATCTTGATGTCTTTTTATTTTTCCCTAATGATTTAATCCTAAATCTTGATGTTTATCATCTAGCTTATGTTGATTTATGTAGCCATCAATTTCTGCATCATTGTTTGTGCCATTTTCTTGGAGAGAGATGTTATGGCATCGGGGAAGACATTGTAGCTATATTGTAAGATGGGTGCTTGATAGATGTCAAAATATTTGATTTACAAGCTTTGGCGAGTTCCAAGGCGCTTTGGACTTTGTTATAGTTTAGTCAACATCAACATTTTTTTGTTGAACAATATGTTTGAGTAAGCCTGCATGAGCAAGGCAAATGCATCATGCATGAAAAAAATTGAAAGATTATGAAAACTCTGTACCTGTACTTTCCCAGCAACTATATATGCTTTACCAACAATACCAGCAATTTAGAGATAACGGACCTGTCTGTGCTTAACAATATCAACGATTTACATATAGATGATAGATAAAATACAAGACACAATCTATTGTTTCTATCAAACAGCGATTCACTGCAATTCGAGCAATCTAGGTAGGAAAACCCAGAGCAAATAGATAGAAGGCGATTCGCCGCAGCTAATCAATCCGGACTAGAAAAAGCCAGGGCAGCAACAAGGGGGATTCACTGTAAGTGCCATACAATGTGCCTGAGTGACTTGTAGGGGGTTTTTTCGACCCATTTCCATACGTATACGTAAGAGGTAGGGGGGGTTTTTGCCACTACTTGGGGTAAACTTTGTACGGAAGGGGTCGAATTTGCCTTTCAAGAAATCGTATACGGGGGTGTTTTTGATCACCCTATGCACGCACATGGCATACCCCCCTTACTATAAGTGAACCCCCCGGGTGCAGCAAAGAATCTCTGATAAAAAGAATTTACTGATCATTCAGATCGATTGCAGAATCTCCATCAATACCAGGCATATCCGACTGATCCGACTTGCTTCGGATGCTTCAAGAAAAACTTCAATGCCATATGCCGTAATCTCTTCTTGCCTTTTTATTCATTTTATTTTAGTAGGTCTGATCAAGGTATGCCTGCCACGTGTTCTATTCCATGGCTAATGCTAAACTCCGGGAACCCTAAATAATTTGCAGTTGACACTCTATTTAGTCTATGGACACGATGACATCTACAGCTATTTATTCACTCCATTACTTTTGCTCATTTACACGTTGATAAAAATCCGCGACATCCCTGGGCAGTATGTTTGTAGTAGGTAGAAGCTTTGCTTCAGATTGAAGGACTGTAGTTTACAGGAATCCAGAGACTATGTGTTTTCTTCGGTGACAAAATGATCATAAGATCCCTTTTTTCACACGATGGTAAATGTATTGAAGTTATGTTGATGTGGTTGTGGTTGTGGTTGTAGTTTAGTGGTTAGAATTCCACGTTGTGGTCGTGGAGACCTGGGCTCGACTCCCAGCAACCACAAAAAATCACTATAGATTATTCTTACAAGCCAATTCAATGGCTAATGCCCACCTGTCTTTACACTAAACCTTTCACAATTGGGACTCTTTGACATCTATGGACACGAGTATATCTAAAACTCTATAATCAATGCATGACATCTACTGATTTTACATGTGCTAAGAATGCCCATCTTTATCCCGCATATAAGTTTCTAGTAGATATTGTTTTTCCTTTTGATTGAAAGATTATATTTTGTAGAAATCCAAAAACTTTGTGTTTACATCAATTAGAAGATTAGAATACGTATGTTTTACTAAAGTTGTTTCCTTATGTTGTTGTGGTTGTAGTTTAGTGGTTAGAATTCCACGTTGTGGCCGTGGAGACCTGGGCTCGACTCCTAGCAACCACAAATATTTTGTATTTATATTCTTTTTTTTTTTGAAAGAATATAAATATAAATATTTTGTATTTATATTCTTTGTAATATGAGGCTTCTGCAATTCATCTCATATGCATCGTTCAACCTTACTCGTTGAGCATTTCCTTGTGGAGATTCTACTAGACGTTGTCCATAACATGTGTCCAGACATGAAGAATGTGGATCCAAAAAATGTAAATCGTCATAAGGCATGCTTATTTTGAAAAGTAGAATCCTAATAATGAAGCCCTACGATAAGGGAATCCATACCATCTATGCACTCCATCCTCTATTCATTCTATTCCATGGCTAATGCTAAACTCCAGGAACCCTAAATAATTCGCAGTTGACACTCTATTTCGTCAATGGACACGATGACATCTACAGCTATTTATTCACTCCATTACTTTTGCTCATTTACACGTTGATAAAAATCCGCGACATCCCTGGGCAGTATGTTTGTAGTAGGTAGAAGCTTTGCTTCAGATTGAAGGACTGTAGTTTACAGGAATCCAGAGACTATGTGTTTTCTTCGGTGACAAAATGATCATAAGATCCCTTTTTTCACACGATGGTAAATGTATTGAAGTTATATTGATGTGGTTGTGGTTGTAGTTTAGTGGTTAGAATTCCACGTTGTGGCCGTGGAGACCTGGGCTCGACTCCCAGCAACCACAAAAAATCACTATAGATTATTCTTACAAGCCAATTCAATGGCTAATGCCCACCTGTCTTTACACTAAACCATTCACAATTGGGACTCTTTGACAATATCTAAAACTCTATAATCAATGCATGACATCTACTGATTTTACATGTGCTAAGAATGCCCATCTTTGTCCCGCATATAAGTTTCTAGTAGATATTGTTTTTCCTTTTGATTGAAAGATTATATTTTGTAGAAATCCAAAAACTTTGTGTTTACATCAATTAGAAGATTAGAATACGTATGTTTTACTAAAGTTGTTTCCTTATATTGTTGTGGTTGTAGTTTAGTGGTTAGAATTCCACGTTGTGGCTGTGGAGACCTGGGCTCGACTCCTAGCAACCACAAACATTTTGTATTTATATTCTTTTTTTTTTTTTGAAAGAATATAAATAGAAATATTTTGTATTTATATTCTTTGTAATATGAGGCTTCTGCAATTCATCTCATACGCATCGTTCAACCTTACTCGTTGAGCATTTCCTTGTGGAGATTCTACTAGACGTTGTCCATAACATGTGTCCAGACATGAAGAATGTGGATCCAAAAAATGTAAATCGTCATAAGGCATGCTTATTTTGAAAAGTAGAATCCTAATAATGAAGCCCTACGATAAGGGAATCCATACCATCTATGCACTCCATCCTCTATTCATTCTATTCCATGGCTAATGCTAAACTCCAGGAACCCTAAATAATTCGCAGTTGACACTCTATTTCGTCAATGGACACGATGACATCTACAGCTATTTATTCACTCCATTACTTTTGCTCATTTACACGTTGATAAAAATCCGCGACATCCCTGGGCAGTATGTTTGTAGTAGGTAGAAGCTTTGCTTCAGATTGAAGGACTGTAGTTTACAGGAATCTAGAGACTATGTGTTTTCTTCGGTGACAAAATGATCATAAGATCCCTTTTTTCACACGATGGTAACTGTATTGAAGTTATATTGATATGGATGTGGTTGTGGTTGTAGTTTAGTGGTTAGAATTCCACGTTGTGGCCGTGGAGACCTGGGCTCGACTCCCAGCAACCACAAAAAATCACTATAGATTATTCTTACAAACCAATTCAATGGCTAATGCCCACCTGTCTTTACACTAAACCATTCACAATTGGGACTCTTTGACATCTATGGACACGAGTATATCTAAAACTCTATAATCAATGCATGACATCTACTGATTTTACATGTGCTAAAAATGCCCATCATTGTCGTGCATATAAGTTTCTTGTAGATATTGTTTTTGCTCCTGATTGAAAGATTATATTTTGTAGAAATCCAAAAACTTTGTGTTTACTTCAATTAGAAGATTAGAATACGTATGTTACTAAAGTTGCTTCCTTATGTTGTGGCCGTGGAGACCTGGGCTCGACTCCCAGCAACCACAAATATCTTCTATTTATATTCTTTGTCATATGAGGCTCGTTGAGCGTTTCCTTTTGGAGATTCTACTAGACGTTGTCCATAACATGTGTCCAGACATGAAGAATGTGGATCCAAAAAATGTAAACCGTCATAAGGCATGCTTATTTTGAAAAGTAGAATCCTAATAATGAAGCCCTACAACAAGGGACCATCTATGCACTCCATCCTCTATTCATTCTATTCCATGGCTAATGCTAAACTCCAGGAACCCTAAATAATTCGCAGTTGACACTCTATTTCGTCAATGGACACGATGACATCTACAGCTATTTATTCACTCCATTACTTTTGCTCATTTACACGTTGATAAAAATCCGCGACATCCCCAAGGCGATGTTTGTAGTAGGTAGAAGCTTTGCTTCAGATTGAAGGACCAGTAGTTTACGTGAATCCGAGACTATGTGTTTTTTCTTCGGTGACAAAATGATCATAAGATCCCTTTTTTCACACGATGGTAAATGTATTGAAGTTATATTGATGTGGTTGTGGTTGTAGTTTAGTGGTTAGAATTCCACGTTGTGGCCGTGGAGACACAGGCTCGACTCCCGAACCACAAAAAATCACTATAGATTATTCTTACAAGCCAATTCAATGGCTAATGCCCACCTGTCTTTACACTAAACCGTTCACAATTGGGACTCTTTGACATCTATGGACACGAGTATATCTAAAACTCTATAATCAATGCATGACATCTACTGATTTTACATGTGCTAAGAATGCCCATCTTTGTCCCGCATATAAGTTTCTAGTAGATATTGTTTTTCCTTTTGATTGAAAGATTATATTTTGTAGAAATCCAAAAACTTTGTGTTTACATCAATTAGAAGATTAGAATACGTATGTTTTACTAAAGTTGTTTCCTTATGTTGTTGTGGTTGTAGTTTAGTGGTTAGAATTCCACGTTGTGGCCGTGGAGACCTAGGCTTGACTCCTAGCAACCACAAATATTTTGTATTTATATTCTTTTTTTTTTTTGAAAGAATATAAATATAAATATTTTGTATTTATATTCTTTGTAATATGAGGCTTCTGCAATTCATCTCATACGCATCGTTCAACCTTACTCGTTGAGCATTTCCTTGTGGAGATTCTACTAGACGTTGTCCATAACATGTGTCCAGACATGAAGAATGTGGATCCAAAAAATGTAAATCGTCATAAGGCATGCTTATTTCTGGACTGGATTATCCTGTATTATCCCTAGCTCTCCCAATAACCCTTTCAACCACACAACTTCCTTAGCTACAAGAGATACTGCTATGTATTCGGCTTCTGCTGAAGACATGGCGACTGAGGATTGTTTTTTACTTCTCCATGATATAGCTGCTCCTCCTAACATAGTAACATAACTCGAGGTGGATTTTCGAGAATCTGTATCTCCAGCCCAATCGGCATCCGCATATGCTTTCAGAATTATGCCAGTTTCCTGTTCCCATTTGTACTGTAGCCCATCATTAAGTGTTCCTTTCAAATATCTAAGAATTCTTTTTGCTGCTAGCCAATGTGCCTCCTGGATTGTTTATAAAGCAACTTAGAAAATTAACTGCATAAGCAATGTCAGGACGTGTACAGTTTGACACATAGAGTAAACAACCAATTAGCTCTTTATACGGTACCTTTTCCATACGAGTTTGCTCTGAAACTATTTTCGGGCACATTTCATTACTTATTTTTGCTCCAACTACCATGGGTGTTTTAACCAGATTACCTGCGGCCATACTGAACCTTTCTAAAATGCCCTGAATATTCTTAGTTTGTGTAAGGATCATCTTTTTAGCTTCTCACTCTCTATGCACTTCCAGACCAAGAAACAGCTTAAGATCACCTAGATCTGTCATTTTAAATTTCTCTTTTAACACTGTCTTGCAAAATCTGTACTCTTTGATGCCATTATACATTCATCTACATAAAGTGCTATTATGCAAAAATTATCATCATTGCGAAAAACATAAAGATTACCATCAGATTTTAGCTTTTCAAAACCTTGCACCTTTAGATAATTGCCTATGCATACATACCATTGTCTCGGAGCTTGTCTCAATCCATAAACTGCCTTCTTTAACTTCCATACCATGTCTTCTCCTTGCTCGTATCCTGGCGCTTGTTTCATGTAAATTTCTTTCTCAATATCCGCATTCAAGAATGCTGTGCTTACATCCATATGATGTAATTCAAGGTTATTGGCATTTGCTTATGCTAGAATAGCTCTCAAACTGGTTAGTTTAACAATAGGAGAAAACTTTTCCTAATAATCTATACCTTTTTCCTGTGAGAAGCCCTGTGCAACAAGTCTGGCTTTATACTTTTGTAAGCTTCCGTCTGATCCCCTTTTAATTTTAAACACCCTTTTGTTCCCAACTATATTTTTTCCTTCAGTGCGCTTTACTAATTCATACGTTTTATTATCAGCAAATGACTGCGTCTCATCGTCCATTGCACGTTTCCACTCTTCTGCATCTTCTGCACTAATTGCTTCATCAAAATCATTAGGTATTCCAGACTCAAACAATGCCATTATTGCAGGAACACTATCATCTGGCAAAAAAACTGCCTACAACCGTCTACTTTTACCTGATTCTTGCCTTCCATATAAATCTTCGTCTACTTGCAAAATTTCTTTTAAATGTTCAACTTCACTCTTGCGTTTCTTAGGAGGTTGAGAATCAACTATGGGTATCTCATCGACTATTGGTGTTTCTATTGCCTGGCTATAACCTAGAACCTCAATACCATTATCATCATTTATATCTATAGGGATTTCAGATTTTACGTTATCTACATTCTTCTCCTTAACTTTGGTATTCTTCGCATCTTTTATAATCCTTCTATCTTTGTATAAGACTGATAAAGGCTACATCTCTGCTAATATATACCTTTTTGGAATCCGGATTGTACAATTGATAACCTTTCGCTTCTTCATCATAGCCAACGAGAAACGCTTCCGTTGCTCGAACCTCAAGCTTTGTCCGCACTTCTTCTGGAATATGAACATAGGTTAGACATCCATATGCTTTGAATTTATCATAATCCTGTTGCCTGCCGGTCCATATTTCTTCGGGAATGCCACTGCCTATGCTAACTGAAGGCAGTCTATTTTGAATATAGAATGTTGTTTTTACTACTTCTGCCCATAAATAATTAGGCAATTTTGCATGTTTTAGCATTGCTCTTACAGCATCTAATACTATTCTATTTTTACGTTCTGCAACTCCATTCTGCTGAAGACTATATCTGCTGAAGACTATATCTGCAAGTAAGCTGGCTTTTGATTCCCTTTTCTAGGCAAAAACCCTTAAACCTTTTTGACAAGTACTCATCACCTCTGTCTGATCTTATACATTTAATTTTTCTACTAGTTTCACATTCAACTTCTGCTGTAAACTGCTTAAATGCTTCTAATGCTTGCCTTTTCTCAGTTAAAAAATAGCATTTAGCCCTTCTACTGTAGTCATCAATAAACGAAATATAATACCTCTTTCCACTTACACTTCTAATATTCATAGGTCCGCAAAGGTCTGTATGCACTAATTCAAGCAAATCACTTGCACACTGTCTACTTTTTTTAAAGGGTATTCTTATATGCTTTCCTAGCATGCATCCATGGCAAATAAATTGATATTTTCCATCTGAGCAATCTATTAACCCCTTTTTAGCCATATGTTCAACATTCTTGACATGTGTGTGAGCCAGCCTTTCATGCCATAGCTTAATTGATGGACGCATTGTTGTATTCACATTAAGTACCTCATCTTTGTTTAATTCAAACAAATCACCATTTCTTTTAGCTAGAATACAAGTTTATTATTATGCAGTATTTCGCATACTTCCTAGTCAAATACCACTCTATAACCCAAATCCATTAATTGACTAACCGAGATCAAATTTCTGATCAAATTTGGCATACACAGCACATCTTTTAAGCTTACAGGTTTTCCATTAAGATCAAATAACTCCAGCAAACCCACTCCTTCCACTTGTTGTAAATTTCCGTTGCCGAATTGAATATGCCTCGTTCCAATTCCTGAGCATCCTGTAAGCATTTCTGAAGAGCAGACTACGGATTGCTCAGCTCCACTATCTATTACAAGAGAGTTAGCACGTGTATCACGTTTAATAGCAAGAAAAGCTTTATGAATTACCTCATCGTCGTCTTCTTCCACATTTGCTTTAACAACCACATTCACAGCACTAAATTTACTCTTACCTCTTCCTTTTACAGTTCCACGTGCAGCTCCTCCCCTTCTTCCTTGATTCTTTGGACTAGAACACTTAGATGAAATATGCCCCCTCCCACCACAATTATAACAAAATATCTCTTTAGTTAAATTTGGGCAATTAGTTTTCACATGACCATACTCATTACAAACAAAACATGGACCAATTCTGCTTTCCTTACCTCCACGACCTCGTGATCGACTAGCATATAATTCAGCCCCTTCATTCTCGTCCTTTACAACTCTTTTCTGTGCAAGCAAATCTTTCTGCCTCTTCATGACTCTGCTACATTTCTTATCAGAATTGCAATTTGTTCATAATCAGAAAAAGCTCTTGAGATAGCTAGTAACTCGGCTTCGTTTGAAAATATGGCACCAGTAGCTTTTAAATCAAATAATATCATATCCAAGGTTTGAAAATAAACTTCTAGATTATCACCTTCATGATATTCAAGGCGTCAAACCATGAAAAACACAAAGAGTCGAAGAGGTTGAACGGGGGATCTGAATCAGAGATATGCCTGCTTGATGCGGAAGAACAATAAGATCTAAGCTAAACAATAAACAAACTTATCAAATAAAGGGAACCCTCAGAACACAGCAGTAGTTCATGGGCTAGTTTAATCAAACCTCCAGGCGGAATATCAGAGCGGATCATGTACAAAGAACCAATGGAATAAGAAAAGGCCGGGAAACACCCAATCTGATGAAGGTGAAAGAATGAACCACCAAAACAGGCATCTCAACAATAACATTGGCTCCGATCTATGAAACGAAAAATTAAAAACAATAGCAACAATTTGGGAATTCTGATCTTTGATTCCAAGCCACAGACCGGAGCTTTAGGTGGGCTGCGGTGGCTTACTGAAGGTCGGCCCGCTCAACCTAAACCCCATGTAATCCACCAACGAGCAGGCCTGCTTCAAACCAGCACCAAGCCAACCCATAAGCCACAAATCAAGAGTCCCAGGCAACCCCAAACTTGTACGCTTGTTGCAGACCCAGAATAATGAACTCTGGATCATTTGTCCTCAGTAGAAGAATAGGTAGGGAAGGGGGAAATTTGTGGAGCCAAAGAGAAGAAATGGAAGAAGCTCAAGTGAACACCAATGAAAAGGAAATGAAATAGAGGTGGTATAAATAGGAGAAGCGAGGGAGGGCATCCCCGTCCAAGGAATGTCGGTTCTATTGCTCGCAATAGAACTGTGGCATTAAAGAAACCTTTATCTTGTTATATAGATAATATCTTTAAATCAAAAGCTATAGGCTTGTAACATATAAACCATCAAATATAGCACAAATCCCATAACACACCAAAACAAAAAGTTTCAATTTTTTTTTTTTCGATACAAAACATGGCCACAATAACATCACCTCTTCAATACCTTTATAAAAGCTTATGCACTGCAATGATATAGGATAAGACATGACCAGAATGATCAACTCGACAGGCAGTATGATTTGATGTTCTACAAATCATGTTTTAGTCAGGTGCGAAACCTACCAAATCCGCCCAGAAATTTGTTGTTTTGACCTAGAAAACTTAATCCAAATATGAGCATACATTATACATCTTAGAAAAATCCCGGAGAGAGCTTTCCAAAGCAATAAAGAAAATACAAAATGGAGTCAGGCTTCAAAAGTTATGATAAAAAGCATATTACTATGAAATTTGCACTTTGCAAGGAATCTGGTTTGAAAAGTACAAAAAACATGTATCTATCTTAATATATCTGGAGCAAACATATGCCAATTGAAAGCTCTCTACATAAGCTTTCCAAAGAGCCCAAGGTCATCTGAATCCGACCTCTGTAGCTCAAGTTATAACCGCGGAAACAACTTTGACATTCTCTCTCTAGCGCTTCTCTATCTATTTTTAGTGACTTAGATATTACACACAACGGTTTGATATCTCATCAAAATCTTATTTTTTATTAGAACCTTTTTTTTCTAACCAAAAATTTGTAAAAAGTATTTGCAAACGTAATAAGCGCCCAATTGCTAGGAGAGGGGGATTAAGCAGAAGAAGGAGATTAAGCAGAGATCTAATCAAAGCAGAAAAGCAAGTTCCTCATCATGAATCATAATTCCTTCTTATTTTTAGAAAGCAAGTGTAATTTCCTTTTGATCGGAGACTGCAGAGAAGCAGTGGTGATCAATTGCCAAAAGCCATTTAATCCAGTATGTATAGCTTTGTCAGTATAGCCTTTCGGAGGTAGATTTGGTTGGGCGGTAAAAGTACTGTGCCATAACCATTTGCCTGAACGGATGGCAATTTTGTCAAATGAAATTTCAGTTTAATCAAAGTTCTATTGTTTGTCTGTGTATTTAATGATTTAAGATGCTCAAAGAGCCCAAATTCCTTAAATCGTATCAATTGCCCAGGAGAGTGAATAAGAGATTGAGGTTATGTGTAACTTCAATGAGACACGCATATGCTAGGGTGATGTTAGTGTGCAAGATGTTGGCATAGAAGGGTACCTATCTCTGGTCAAACCTGTCCCAAACTCCATTAGCACTGAAACCGATGAAGACATAGGACTTGGTCAACAAAGGGGAGAGACACAAACACATGCTGAGATTGGCCATGGCAATTCTATAAGGTTGGATACACAAGGATGGATCAATTATGCTGCAGCAAACACTGGCCCGATCAATTATGCTGCAGCAAACACTGGCCCGCAACATGACCAGGATAAGGCCATTGACAAGGCTAGGATCATTCAAGAAATGGTTGAGATAGGCGTGGACAAGGATATAATCTCTAGGGCCAGGGGAATGGATGTGGAGTTTGCAAAGACTGGGAGGACCGATATGTCTCATGACACACAGCCAACACCAAGGTTTGAAGAGGGTAACATATTCACTAACCAGGTTTGTTTAGTCCTTAGCATTTGTGAAAGAATTGTCCTTTGTGTTGCCATACTGACATTTGCATATGACAGGTATCTGAAGACAGTGATGATCAGATAACTGAGGCATGAATTTGTGCAGGGCTTGTAAATGACGTTGAATCTTGCAAAATGCATTCAACCCTTAGCTTTTATTGTTTATTGCATTTGAGTATATTTTATGGTTAACTCGGAAACAGATTGTTGGATGTACTCTAGAACAAACTTGGTGATTGCTTAACTGGAACTAAATTAACCTCTTAAGTATTGTGCATTTCAGATCATGAACACATACACAAACAAATCATACACTGCTGATTCATCTAGGCTGATACATCATTGCAACATAAAGCAAATTGGAATAGAACAAACCAAACATAAGTACACAAATCAAACTAAAGTTAGAAACATGAACTCTGCCTGGCTATATCATTAACTCATACTTAAAAAAAGCTTGAGCGCTGTTACAGAGGATGGCATTTGGGCCTATCACAAAAAGTTTGGCACTCATACCACATTCCAAAGTTAGTAAGATCGAAGGGGGCCACATAGGCCTTATTCACAAAAACAACAAAAAAGAAAAACAAAGGGGATCGGCCCAACGGTGGCCTTGCGTACTTTCTGGGGGGCATTCAAGGTTGCACAGGGCTTTGGAAAAGGATGTTGTCTCCTTCAGTAACCACAATCTGGTCGTGAATTAAGTCAAAATCGGACCGGGCCCTTTCGACCTGGGAGACTATTTCTGGGAAGACCTCGACATGAAGGGAGGAACCTACGGGTGCAGTCACTTCCACTGGTGTCACAAGACAGCTACGAACTGAAAACAGTTCGGAGTTGTGAACGTTTTAGAGCTGCTGGGGCTAGAAGGATTGCTGGGACTAGGGCAAGGACGTTTTCCAGGCGAAGGATCTCCTGTCCTAATGGATCTAGCAGTGTCCTAGAGAGAACTGCATCCAGGGAAGCTAGTCTTTCGTGTTTGCTCCATAATCAACACACTGTTTGCTCTGTTAATGCAAGAACACACAATCAAAAATATCCAAACGTCATGACGAAGATAAGAGATGAGAGCGCTTACCTGTGGCGCTTCGATCTGATCAAAGATTCTTCAGCTTCGGTAGGAAGACACTCAACTCCCAATTTGAAGCAAGAAGGAAGTGATGGGTCTAGCGTGGACTGATCATCCCAGATTTCCAAAAATCTTTGTCTTAAAGACCAATTTCATCCACTACAGTTGGGGCAGGGAATGTCCGAGTCGTTTGCAGTTGTACCGATTGAAGAATTGGGAAGAGTTTAAGGAAGGAAGGAAGGAAGGAAAATTTTTTAACGCCCACGGAACCCAATCGGGTTATGGGACCAAGTACATAAGGGATCAAGTCCCGACCCAAGTCCAAACAAGAACATGGGCCAAGCCCTTAAACCAAAGCACAACGTGAGCTAGAACACAACCATCATGACCCGGATTAAAACCACCGGAAAAAACCGCTGCCGGATGACTATGGTCGCTCACCGATCCAAAATCCATGTTGTTGCACAAGCAACAAGCATACCTTCATACCTCCAACAGCAAAGCTTCACCAAGCAACTCAACCGTAACCTCTTCACAACCGGGTGCCGGAAAACAGACGCCTAACGCCAATGCCGCATTACACGCAGGGAAGGCGGCGTAAGGAGATAGGCTAGAATTTTTGGCGGGCTCGACAAGTTGAGATGTTAACCGCTATCGATAGCACGATAGGTGGCAACCCTAGAACATAGGAGGCCTCAATATCATGTCCACTTGTAAGCGTTGATGAGGCAAATATCACAAAAAATGGTTCGGCTCATATTAAGCATATATTTATACCGCTTTTTCACAATGGTTATCTTATGAAGTATGTATTTATAGTGTGTGCAACATTTTTCTTATCTTGACATTTTTTGGGTTGCCCCTAGGGGGGCAATCCCTTGTTTATGTGGGTTTTTGGCATGTTCTTGGTATATGCTAGTATATACTTGGAATATGCCGAAAACCGCCCCAAACTCCCTATCGGTCAGAACCGGCCGTCGCCTCGTTGTTGGGTGGCCGCTATGCAAACCGCCTAACCTAGCAGAGCTTGCCATATCCATGCCAGTGCAATTATTTCTATAGGAAATGAAGAGACATTCCCTTATACAAACATAATATTCAAATTCAAATCCAAACAATAATTCAACTCATTTTCCTACAGCTTGCTTCTCAATCAGATTTGTGAGGTTTCGGGATGCTTCAGACGCAAGAATTTGTGACTTCAAAATTTGTTTGCTCCTCTATTTATATGGCCTCAACGACCTGACCTTGAGCGTAGGAAGGGAAAGGT
Source organism: Isoetes taiwanensis (assembly GCA_021234155.1). Classification (NCBI taxonomy): domain Eukaryota; kingdom Viridiplantae; phylum Streptophyta; class Lycopodiopsida; order Isoetales; family Isoetaceae; genus Isoetes; species Isoetes taiwanensis. Next base: position 5,733,155 of record JAJEKV010000017.1, on the reverse strand, counting down.
ACCGATTCCTCCATCACTTTTAGGCTCTTTACATGATTTAAGAAGCAAAATGATATAGAAGAAATTCATTTCTGCATGTTTGTGCAGTTATTCAGCCAATAATCTCTAGATTTAAATATCAGATGGTCTTATTGTTTGATGCAAGAATTTAGTGGTTATTGATGTTTCCATGGGATTATAGAAGCCAAGATGGAGGATATGAAAGCATTTCGTCTAAATAGTGGCAGTTTAATTCCATCCATAGTCTTTGGCATAGGGTCAAACACGCCTGAGCTCAAGAGCTCAATTTTATATGCAATCAAGTTCGATCATAGTTTGTTGTCTCATTTCCATTCATTTTAGCTCTTTATTTGACAAGCATCTGCTTATATGCTGGCAGATTGATTATAGGCATTTTGATACTGCCAGCCTTTATGGTACAAAAGCTTGCCTTGGAGAAGCCCTTGCAGAAACATTCATAAGTGGGCTAGTAAAATGTGAAGAGGTCTTTGTTACTACAAAACTTTGGTCTACGTGCACCATGATGAAGTTCTTGCTTGCACCGGAAAAGCAGCTTTAGGGTAATTAATTCTTTGTAATTCAGCAAAAGACCGACCTTTTGTTTGATTGTTTTTTTCTCTTTGGCTTTTCTCAACCAGAAACCTGAAGCCGGATTATGTTGATCTTTATTTGGTCCATCGGCCCGTGAAGTCGAAAAAGACAAAGAAATTTTTTTATGCCAAAGGAGGAGGAGTTTCTTCCTCTTAATTTAAGAATAGAATTGTTTTATCGCCCACCTGAGACCAATTTAAGAGGGACATGGGAAGATATAGAGAAATGTGTGGAGCTTGGACTTACTAAAGCAATATGTGTTAGCAATTATTCGCTTAGGCATCTAAAGGATATTTTATCATATGCCAAAATTCCTCCAAAGAAATAATCGTAATAATTTTTTTATTGTGTCTTCTTGAAGCATACATTTTCGTTAAGATCTATAGTCTATATTGTGGCACAGGTTGAGATTCACCCTACTTGGCAATAAAGATGCCTGAAGGAATATTTGTAGTGTCGACATAAGATTGGCAGCATGGTCTTCATTAGGTGGTATTGCAAGGTTCATCGGGAGCAAGTATGATATAGACAAACCAATCATTGCCGAAATTGCGAACAAATATGGAAAGACCTTCTTTGTCCAGGTAATATCATATCATGTTCAGTTTACATCTTTCACCTCTTTATTGCATAGGCCTACACCAAAACGAATGTTAAGATTTATATATCATTGTGACACAAACAGGTCGCACTCAGGTGGAACTTAGAAAGGAGGAACATTGTTGTTCTCAAGAGTTACAACGAGTCAAGGCTAAAACCAATGGTTTCATCATTATCTATGACCAATCTAGAACTTATGCAACTTATGCATATGTATGTTTTTAAAAAGCATCCATGTAACTCGCCATTAATGTCACCTCTGACCATTACACTTATGCTGAGATTATGCTCACTCCCAGATGTCAACCAATCCTCAACTTCTGTATATCTATGCTTTTAAAGCATCCCCACCTTATCAATGATTACCATTATCTATCTTGTCAATTTGGGCTTTTTTTTCTGGCCCGATGAAAAGCTTATACTTAGATTATGCTTCACATAGTAAATGTAACCCTCTATAACACTATTGTTTGTTTCCAAATGTTAGTGCTTCCCATGGAGGCTAAAAAGGTGTTTGTGTCCAAATTACAATCTTGAACATTTTAAAGCGCTAGTGCCAAAGGAGGAAGAGTTTCTAACCGCAAGAGCTTATGATATCCATGCCAAAGGTGTCCGGTCGCTTTCGGATTGTTTCTATAGGGAATGAAGAGACATTCCCTTTATACGAAAATAATATTCAAATTCAAATCCAAACAATAATTCAACTCATTTTCCTACAAATTTGCTTCTCAATCGATTTGTGAGGTTTCGGGATGCTTCAGACGACGGCAAGAATTTGTGACTTCAAAATTTGTTTGCTCCTCTATTTATATGGCCTCAACAACCCTCGACCTTGAGCAGAGGGAAGAGCAAAGGTACCCGATTCCTCCATCACTTTTAAGCTCTTTAAATGATTTAAGAAGCTTAAACGATATAGAAGAAATTCATTTCTGCATGTTTGTGCAGCTTATTCAAATAATAATCTCTAGATTTAAATATTAGATGGTCTTATTGTTTGATGCAAGAATTTAGTGGTTATTGATGTTTCCATGGGATTATAGAAGCCAAGATGGAGGATATAAAAGCATTTCGCCTAAATAGTGGCGGCTTTAATTCCATCCATAGTCTTTGGCATAGGGACACTGAGCTCAAGAACTCAATTTTATATGCAATCAAGGTCTGGTCATAGTTTGTTTGTCTCATTTCCATTCATTTTAGCTCTTTACTTGACAAGCATCCGCTATATGTCGGGCAGATTGGTTATAGGCATTTTGATAATGCCAACCTTTATGGTACGTAAGCTTGCCTTGGAGAAGCCCTTGCGTAAGCATTCATAAGTGGGCTAGTAAAATGCTAAGAGGTCTTTGTTACTACAAAACTCGGCCTACGCACCATGATGAAGTTCTTGCCGACCGAAAAAGCGCTTTAGGGTAATTAATTCTTTGTAATTGAGCAAAAGACCCACCTCTTTGTTTGATTGTTTTTTTTTTGTTTTTGTCTTTGGCTTTTTCTCAACCAGAAACCGGCTGGATTATGTTGATCTTTATTTGGTCCACCGGCCTCGTGAAGCTAAAATAGACAAAGAAATTTTTTTATGCCAAAGGAGGAGGACCTCTTAATTTAAGAGGGACATGGGAAGATATGGAGAAATGTGTGGAGCTTGGATTTACTAAAGCAATAGGCGTTAGCAATTATTCAGCTTAGGCATCTAAAGGATCTTTTATCATATGCCAAAATTCCTCCATCAATCAACCAAAGTAATTTTCTTATTGTGTCTTCTTTGAAGCATACATTTTCATTAAGATATATAGTCTATATTGTGGCACAAAGGTTGAGATTCACCCTACTTGGCAAACAAAGATGCCCTCGAAGGAATATTGTGATAGTGTCAACATAAGATTGGCAAGATGGTCTCCATTAGGTGGTATTTCAAGGTTCATCTAGAGCAAGTATGATATAGACAAATCAATCATTGCCGAAATTATGAACAAATTATTTTTATCCATGAAACGCGCTTTGATCAAAGCCTCTTATTGTTGTCGCTAGGCCAAAGAAGTTTAATCTCCAAAATGATGAATAATTGAGCGCTTTTGTATTCCAACTAGTTTAGAGAGTTCTCCTGGAGGAATATGTAATATCTCCTAAATATGCTAAGGAGACACATTTTAAGCTACAATGTAACAATCGACAAGACAAATTTTGATAAGTACCAGACTTAAACAAGCATGTGTGATTGGCACAAAGACAAGGAAAACCTCCCATGTCGCTTGAGACATAACAACCGCAATGCACAATAACTAGATTGATCTAAATCCTAATCCGTAAAGACTCCATGGAAGTTCCAAGTATAAAGTGCTTTGATCAAAGAGAAGCCCGGACAACCATAACAATTAGCACATAGAAAGCACCAAGGACGATATACAATAATTTCCAACTTTCCTACCCAGCTTTAAAATCCCACCAGTTGGTGTTGAGTCCTAAAAAGCCATTGAGCATGAAAGAGAGAATTAAGCATATCAAAATGGAACTTTTGGACTGTTGCTAGTCCAACAACATACACTAGGAGGGTTCTTATAAAGATAACGATGGCACCTCCAAGAGATAATGCACAATAAACACCTAAAAGCATACTATTAGGGATCTTAGCTTGTTGTTTTGATGAAGCAGAGTTTGCTCACCATCCACCAATTTCCTCGCTATCCGAAAATCAAAGCATATCTATGCACCTAGCATCAATGGGACTAAAGCACCTCCATGGACTCACCAAATGTAAGACCAAGAGACCTCCATGCTTTCCCTACCCCTTCTCTTTCCCTGCTCATCCACCAACCGCTTATTTGTATTTTTCTTATCCAACTCCATCCGCCACTACTTCCACAATTTCAAAAGCTATTTTTAGGTCATCGCCATTGTCTTGGCCGGAGTTGTCGCCTATCTTGATGACGTATAATTTCGATACTCCTACTAGTTCCATTGCCTTGGTATGGGCACCAACAAGACTTTCAAAATCAGGTTATCCTCAGAAAATCTCGGGAATGTTCCAAAATTGTACTATTTTACCATCAATGCAGTAACTCCGCAAGAATGTTTATAGTCATAAAGAGCATATTTTGATTAAATTTCTTTATATATGTAGGTACCAAGATATGGTTTGTAGAAGAATTCCACTTGATGTGTTACCGTAACAACTCAAGCTTTCAATGCCAAAACTCCAAGAATACATTCCTCGCAACATTACAAGTTGAAGGTTCGGAGGAAACCAAGACACTTTAAGAAACATTATGGCAGAAAGGAGAGAGCAAATACCTTGAATATTTGTGTACCAACACATCAACTCCACTAAAGGGGTCATCAAGAAGATAATTATCAACACCCCGATAGATTGCACGCAAGTTGTATTCTTTGCTTCGCCCCCCACTTAGGTTAATAATACCCTTTCTCCAATATATGTTTGATCCCCATATGCTAACAACTCTAAATCCTTTTGTAGTTGACAAACCTCAAGTACTTTCTCATATTTGATTCTATTCATTGGAGTCCCAAAAGTATGTTATCTTCAACCTACCACTTTGAATCCGTGTCATTTTGACCAACATATGCCATGCTACCAATGTAATTTAACCTTTAAGTTTAACAAAATGCAAGGTCACCGATAAGACATGCAAAAGTAAAATGGAACCTCATGTTTAGAATTCTAAGCTCACCTCTCCCAAAAGCTTTGATATCTCCAAGAATACAAGAGAGAGGACTCGATTTTCCTGTCCCCAACACCACCACAAACCGCAAATGCTTGTGCCTTCTTTATATGCAGCTCTAAATTGTCGAGTGTGGGGGTCTCGTAAGATGTGTCCCAACTAAATGCTGCACCTTTAATATCAATAGCAAATGCTTCAAATTGGGCAACCTAATTACACATCCTCATGTATCTCCTCGTTCTTCAAAATACCCACGTAGAGACGCTCAAGGGAGACTTTAAATCGAAAGCACTTTCTTCAAATAAAATTGAAACATAATAAGTGGTCCTTGAAGGATACGGATTGTTGCCAATGTAAAACATCTCGCAGAGGCTACAATGGCATTCAAGATTGTAGAGGACACGGTGTCAATCTGGTTTCCGGATGAATTATGGTTCCCAGATGATGACATAGCGGCCATCCTTGTTCCATACCGAGCACCAAAGACCAATACGTTACACTCAAACCCCAAAGTCCATGTGTCCTGCTAGATCCTAGTTCAAGAGGACCTCAACATCTAAGGAGGACTTCATCGATGCAAGTAGATACCATCACCAACACAAAATGTCAATGTTTTAAAATAGCGATTTTCATTGATTGTAAAAACATGACGTTCAAGTATGATTTAAGCCACTTCAACCTCCGCCATGGAGGGCAACCCTCCGTCGCGTAGCACCTTTGTTTTACTATAGTTTGGACCCCTCGTGACGATCTTGCCTATGTATTTGCACTCCGTATTTTCCCCCAACGCACGCACACATCGAGAAAGCAATCCAGCTTTTAGAGTTGTATTCAAATCCTTTCGCTCTCCATAGTAGGGAAGAGCAGTAACAGTAGAGCGTAGTGTTTTCATGGCTCCCATGGAAGCAATGCTTTGGCTGGCCATGGAAAATAGGTATAATTTTATTCGGGTATCTAGAATTCCTATTGGCCAAAAAGGATGAGGTCTTGCTAAAACATAGAAATCACAAGTCCCGCACTTCAAAGACCACTATTCAAGGTCGCTTCAAGTCCTTCCTTTCAATCTTCCGATGGTAGTGATGCGATAAGTAAATGAGATGTCAATCTTATGATTTGCACTGATGCTTCTCTTCTCTAATTTTAGGAAAAAATACACGAGCTCATATTCTGGATTTAGTAGTGGCTTCGACCCTTGCTAAAGAATTTATGTAGATAAATAATGGAGAAAGAGGGAACTCAAACAATGGAAAAGAGGAAACTGTTTTGATTTCATACAAAGCTTTCAAGCGAAAGTATAATATCATCGACCAAGCGTGAAGGATCGAGATTCTTATGCGAAGATTTAGCATGCATGCATTGCATGCGTCGCATGCATGCATCATATGCATTTTTAGGTCGTTCATTAGGTTGGGGGATCGCTATTTATTGCAGAGTTCTTCATCGACTTTTCATCGGCGCTTTCTCATCTCTCAGCAGTACCCGTGGTTCCCACCCTCCCCCTTTTAAAATTGTTATTTATATGTTCATATTTGTTATAATTGTCGCTAAGTGGCACGCTGCGGACCAGCCCCTCGCTTTTCGAGGTGTAAATATTGTTTTTGTCGGGTGGGCACGCTGCGACTGGCCCCTCGCAGCTTTTTTTTCTCTATTGGTTTTTCCGCTGGTGATGTGCAGTGTCTAGGGTTGATGTGCTTAGCCCCTGCATTCTCTTGGAGGAGCGGGTTTTTTTGGGAACGCGAAGCAGCCCTTGTCCAAAGCCCTTGTCGAGATTTTATCGCTAGGGTTTTTCCTCAAAACCCGATAGGGCTGGTTTTTAATCCCTACGATAAGCTCCCCAAGTAGGTACACTAGCCAACATCCCAGGCTTACACATTTTTATTTGGGGTCCGTGTTATAACCGGATATTCCCTATGTTTTTCATTTCTTGGGTAGCTCGGATGTGCGCCTACCCACCCTATAACGGATGTTGTTGTTTTTCATGCGAAGTCGCAGAGCAAGAATAGAGGTTAGAGAAAAATTTACTTTTTGATCAGAATTATGAAGAAACATCTTTTGAAACAGATGATATTCAAGATGGTTGTCATAAGATTCTCACTCGTTCTTGTAACATGGTATCGTGAAAACAATATTAACCGCGCACGATCTATATTTATATTTAGCAACAAAACCGCGGATCGCCATGCCTTGTTGATGTTTGTTTTCATTTGTTGTTAGATGTATTGCTTTCTATGTTGATTGCCATGCTATCAATATACATCCATGCGCCATCAAGAAAGGCCTTGTTTTCATCTCTTATTTCACTATGGATCTCATAGACAAGCATCATAATAGCTATACAATATATGCTTGTTGTAGAACGTGGTACTTTGTTAATGGAAGAGACTTCGTGGTTGCTACTCTGTTTGTTCTCACTGGTATTGCTGGAAGATGCATGGTTTGCAAATGCAAGATTACATATTGTCAACTACTTGAAGGCCATAGCTTTTCATTTACATGGCCAATTCTTGGAAGTTGTAAAAACTCAAGTACAAGGTATTGGGATGATCCTCAACATCCACATCCCGATGGAATGCTCGATGGGTGGTGTTTTGGCCTTAAAACTATCTTGATTATTTTGCCTCATACAACCAAAGCTATAGAAGCATCCAAAGGAAAACAAATGGCATTTAGGATCAGATCTTCATCCTTTCAGAGAATCCATCTTGTCAAAACAAAGAATGGAAAGAATTTACAGATAAAAGCCAGAAAGGGGTCCCAGATCATTTTCTCCTAGGCAAAAAGAGCACAATGCCAGACTAATAGATTGTATAAAGTCTCGAAAGCATGAATTTTTGCACTCTAAGTATCGACATTGGCACCTTTGACCTTAGTTTGGTGGCTTAGCAATCAAAGGGAGAAGGTCCACTTCCTTTGACCTCCTGCCTCCGGGAAGTTTGGGACCATTGGGGTCCCATGTGGTTAGAGTATGATTAGATCTTTGGCCCATCTAGCATCCCGGAGGTAAAAATGGGTTTGGTCTTGGTTTTGCAGTCCGAGTTTGGTTTTGATTCCTTAGGTTGGGATGGATCCTTTTTGGGGTGAGTGCGTGTTGTATGTTTTCATCTTGTAACCCTCTCCCCGAAGTTTCCTCGTGAGTCGTTCCTCTTCCACCTCCCTACGATGCTTGCACTTGGTGTGTTTGTGTGGATTAGTCACACCAAGCCCTCGACATTCCTCTCTGGGCCCTTGTGCTTTGCATTTTCTTGGTTTGTGGGTACCCCCGAAAGTGTGTTGGTGATTAGCTCCCCGCCCGACGCCCTTCCTTGATTGTTTGGAGTGCCTTCCTTTTTCCTGGGGTGTGCCGCTACCGATGCTTCATGTATACTTTTTAGTCACCTCGGGGGCACATGCTTGTTATATTTGGTGTAAATTATGACTCCACCCACCACAAACGACTATTTCACAATTTTTGCAAGTTTTGCTTTCAATGTTCCATCAAAGGTGTAATACAAATTATATGCTTTCCATGTATTCCATGGCTCTTGTGGTTTGCGTGTACTTGATGTTTTTAAACCCTTTTCATGTTGATCCATGATAGGCTAATAAGTTCCAACGAGGCGTTTTAGGCCATATTTAACTAAAAAGGATGGTACTAGTAACAAATTGTTTTGAAAGATTAAGCCTTTTGTTAACATGTCATTACTTGTCCATTGGCCTTTCGGTTAATGCCATGCATCTCTGTCTCTCGGGAGAATTAGCTTCACGCCATTTGTCTACCCAACCTCGTAGCTTAACATTAATCATACAATTTCCATTGGTGTTACTTAAATACCTTCTTTATTGTTTTTGTATTTTTAATCTTCACCCCATAACATTAGGGTGCAATGAAGGTGAACTATAACAACCTCTAGGCCCTAAGGTGAACTATAACAACCCTCTAGGCCCCGGCGGGCGCTGAAAATTTCCGTACACACACATAGCATATTTTGTACATAAACCTTACATATTCGCATACACCTTGTACACATATTTCATACAATTGAAACATTGAAAAAAAAGGTAACAATATCTTTAGGAAATTGAACCATTGAATTGAACCCCCATACCCCTCCCTCCCTATTCGCATCGGCTTCCAACGGGTTGGCAAGGGACTGCAACACATACGCCTCAGATATGTGTACAATACCACAACCTTTTGAATTAACTTGGTATTTGAAAACCAACAGCTAACCAAAAACCGCTAAAAAAATGAGCCACACATCTAACAATGGCCAAGATTGTTCACATCCAAACGTCCTTTTGGGGTCCGCTGTCCGCCAGGATAGTCCCTATAATTCTTTCATTTTCGTGGGTTCGCGCGACGGCTTGCTTTTGTCCAATGGGGCTATAGAGGCATAACGGCTCGACCTTGACCATAACATTAGAAATTAAAAACCCCGAGGTTAAACGTAATGTTTTATAACATTATGAAATTCAAAAACCTGTTATCTTAAACATGGTTGTTATAACATGGGGACTACCCTATACAGATGAACAGAAATTAAAGTCCACTGCGACTGGGCAATATATTTATATTTTAAGATCCAAAACTGCCATATTTAAGATATGGATAGCAAGATAGATGGATAGATATAATGTCTTTTAATGCTATCATATTCACCATGTTACAAAGGGAATTAAATTATGTTTAAAGGAAATGGACGCATGGTGTTGGGCATTCATAATAGAAGATGCAAAGGAGCACCGTAGAGACGACACCTACCGATCGACCGATTGACCTAAGCAAATTCTCCCTGATTGGCCGAAGATGCATGGTTTGCTAAATGCAAGACTAGATCTATGAAACGCATTGACGCATAGCTTTACTCACCATGGCCAACCACGGAAGTTGTAAAAACTCAAGTAATGCCCTTGAGCTTCCCCAGCATCCATCCCCATGGAAATGTCTCCGTTGTTTTGGGCTGCAAAACATATCTCTCTTATTTTGCCCACGCAACCAGCATTGCATTCATCCAAAGACATCGGAAACAAATGGCCATTTAGGGGCTAGAGTCCTTTGCCATCTTAGCATAATCTTGTCTTGGCCAAAGAATGGAAAAGAAATTTAGGCTCTGGCCTTAAAGTCCCAGATTTTTTTGCCTTTCCGCCGCTATATTCAATGCCATCTAATAGCATTGTATAAAGTCCCCAACCCATGAAGCCCCTCCAAAGGTGTCGCAAACTTAACCTTAGTTTGCTTAGAACCACTAGTGGATTTATCATTCAACCTCCTGGGGATTAATCGAGCCAACTAAGGTCTTTTCTTACAGCCCTTCTTAAAGTGGCCTTTGAATCCTCATCCATAAATCACATTCCTCATTTGCATGTATCATAAGTTTTGTTGTTTGAACAAGGACTAAAGTGGGCTTGCTTAGTAAACACAATCTAAACCGGTCGTAAATCATATTATTTTTCAGATAATGCTAGCAAAATTTTTAACAAACTTGTCTATAAATCGCGAAATGCAAATAGTATTCTTTCCAAAGACTTGCAATACATAAAGAATTGTTCCGTTCCTTCACAATAAAACCGGGTGCACCAAAGGTGAATAACTATGTCCAAACCAGATTTTGATGTAACAAATTGGCGCTTAATATTTCATACCAAATTGACAACCATTGAATGGGGGTAATCACAAGATCCCAACCAATTAAAGGTCCTTTTCCCTCCATCCAAGGCAACAAAGAGTACCGAACCAACCAAAGGATTATACTTTGATGCCAGAATCCCCCCAAAGATCCACACCCCCAGCCAATCACGCCATGGCGCTAAAAACCATGAAAGGAGTATTCCAAATCTATGCAACCAATGTATTGAAATTTGACCACTGAAATGTTTTAAACCCAAAAATGTTGATCGATGATAGGCAATAAGTTCCAAGAGTGACAAGTTTTAAGCCATATTTAACTAAGTGGATGGTACTAGTAACAAATTGTTTTCAAAAATTAAGCATGTTTCGATCCTAACATGTCAAAAACGCTTACTTTGTCCATTGGTAGTTATAGGAATGACCCACATGCATCTCTGCCTCTCCGGGAGAATTAGCTTCACGTCATTTGTCTACCCAACCCTCGTTTTAACATTAATCATACAATTTCCATTGGTGTTACTTAAATAAAACTTTATTGTGCTTTTTGTATTTTAATCGCCGGAACCCCATAAATTCATTTAGGTGCAATGAAGGTGAACTATAACAACCCCCTAGGCCCCGCACCAACTATAACAACCTCTAGGCCCATGATTCCAAAATTTCACGCACACACATAGCATATTTTGTACATAAACCTTGTGATATTCCAGACACCTTGTACAATCATATTTCATACAATTGAAAACATTGAAAAAAGGTAACAATGATCTTAGGAAATTGAACCATTGAATTGAACCCCCATACTTTTTTTCCGAGCTATTCGCAGGGCCCAAAAACGAAAGGTTTGGCAAGGATTGAAGCCATACGGCCCGATATGTGGACACCGGGAATTAACTTGGTATTTTTACCAAGCTTAACTAAAACCTCGCTAAAAATGAGCCACATCTAACAATGGCCAAGATTGCCCGTCTTGTCATCCAACGGTCCCGAGCCTACCGTGATGGAGCCGCTGTCCGCCAGGGAGTCCGGAAACCTTTCCTTTTGTAGAGTGTCTCAAACTCGACGATGTTTGCTTGGAGTTTTGGCCGGGGCTTATAGAGGCATAACGACCCTGGACCTTGGACCATAACATTAGAAAATTCAAAACCCCGACGAATCGTTAAACGTGCAATGTTGTTCCCATAACATTAGAAATTCAAAACCCCGACGAATCGTTAAACGTTACCGCGACTTAGAAGGAAGGAAGGAAGGAAGGAAGTTTAGAACAATTTGGCTCTTAAGTGCGTATAACATGGGGACCCTACCCTAGATACTAGATGAATAGATATTAAAGTCCACGAAGACCTGGGCAATATATTTTATTTTAAGATCCACGAAGACCTCAGCCATATATTCTAAGATATGGATAGCAAGATAGATAGGATAGATATAATGTCTTAGAATAGGTCATATTCACCATGTTACAGTGGGAATTAAATTATGCTTAAAGGAAATGGACGTTGCAGGTTTGGGCATTCCGCGTTAGAAGATGCAGCAAGGAGCACCAGAGGACGACACCTACCGATTCGATCTGATTGGACCTAAGCAATTCTACACTATGATTGGTACGTTTTTCCTGAATCTAGATCTAGATCTAGCTAATCTAGACTCTATCTAGATCTAGCTACGAAGTCTGAAACGCAGATTTGAAAATCTAAGCTTGCTGGAACTTACAGGTCAAATCCGGTGCACAGGCGGGCTATTTTAGCATGCCTAGTCTCAGGAGTATACGCCTACAACGGACAAAGAGAACAATATAAACGGCAGATTATCCGCACTGGGGCATCCCTGGTGGACGAATTTCAACTACCAATTGCAGATCCGATAACCAGCAGAAACGGAGCCCGGATTAATGGAGCAGTTTTGGGTGGCGACCAGATCTGCTAAAACCCCCTTCTGCGCCCCAATTTGTGATCGCATTTAGGGCACGATGTCAAACACAAGCGATGTCATGGTGGATCTCAAAAATCTACAGCCAGAATATTGATTCTACAGAGCGATTCTGAAGCGGCCTATGCTGCGGTTAAAAAATGCTGCGAATTGGCACGGGATTCAGAGTATCTGCATTACGGGGCACTGCTGGGCGCGGCGCTGGGGCTTGTTGCAGCCAGATTGATGGCGATGGAGGGAAAAATTATAGAAACGCACCTGTTTAATCCTCCTTTCCGTCCTCCGGCGCCCCTTTTCAGTCCTTTTTGGCGCCCCATTCTTACGACAAGCTCTCTGTCGTTTACAGCACCGTTAAGGCCGGACTTGTGAACGCTATCAAATCCGATGAATCCAAAGTCCAGTCTGAACGGGCGTTTCATATGCTCGCGCCTTGGTACCCCAATTTGTATGTCCATTCTCGGGACCCTGTTTGTTCGGGTTATGCTGATTATTTTAGGAACCATTTTTACTTGCATAATCAAATGGGGCGGCACCATATGCCCCATGAGACTATCCGTGGCCTCCTTTGGTTCCATTCCTTATCACCTTATCCCTCTGCCATTATGCATGTCTGTGATCGCCCCTATGACAGCGCCATTATCTGCCCATTCTTTGAATATGTGGTGGGATTCTGATCTCCGTATTCACACACAACCCCAAAGCATCTCCACCAGCCATCACTAAGTCCAGATCAATACACTCCCACAATATTCTCAATAAGACGAGTTTATGTTTTGTTTCAAATTTCAGAATTGTAATTCCTTTGTAATAAAAATAGAAAATGCGGCTTTGTGATCTTATACAATACTTGTATTTAGCAATAGAATATCCAGCTTTATGATCTTATCTCCGATTACAGTGTCCATCATGTTAACGTAAAGGAATGTGGCTCGATTCTACCCCCTTGCCCAATCCTCTTGTGCCATGTGGCACACATTCTAACCCTGAATTACACAACTTTTTTTTAGTGGAAGTCGTTGTTTTTTTTAAACTTTTAACTAAAAGTCTAGTAAAGGTTTTAGAATTGGCTAGTAAAAGTTTGAGAATGGACATAAAATTTGTAGAATGGTTAGTAAAAGAAGTAAAGCTTAGTAAAAATTCAAGAATCGTGACAAGAAAAACTCAAATCAAAAAAACTCAGCTTGAAGATTCTCATAGTTCCATTCATATAGTTCTCAACTCCTTACATTCACAAAGTAAAAAGTCGAGTAAGGGGCCTTTGTTTGCCCTTATCCGTAAAGCAAAAAGGCAAAACCTTAGGAAATGGGAAAAATCTGCAGACATATACCTGGCCCGAAGCTTGACCAAACAACCCGAAAGCCAGAGCAAAGAAAAGAAACGATCGATTCAAGCGCTACAACGAGGAGGAGCAGACCTTAGAACCGGAGCCTATAAGCACGAAAAGTGCAAAGCACGTAAGAAAGGATTCGAGGATTCAAATAATGTAGGAGATGAACATGAAAACCAAAAAGTCGCTTTGAGAAGGGTTAGCATAGGGCGATTCATTTGCATAGTCGATTCTTGCTTCAAAACCGCCGATTTCTCGCTTCAAAGAGATAGGTTCTTCCTTTTACTTCAAATGGTCGATTCTTTATGCAAAGCTTAGATTCAAGCCGCCAGATGCCTTTATCCCCGCCATAGCATATCCTTGCCTTTCTACCCTGTGTTTTAAAAGCCCTACTTCCGATGTCAAGATCAGTCTCCTTGAGTTTTTTGCAGCCCGCCTCCTCAGCCATTATCTGCAAGAAATCAACGTAAAAATCAAAGAACACTAAAAAAATCAACCTAAAAATCAAGAAAACAACTTAAACCCGAGCGTCGCTAAGAACGCTAAGAATGAAGCCGTTAGATGTCGCTGCTGTCAAGAACACTAAGAATGAAGCTGCTGCTCCAAAACTCTAAAAAATCAAGAAAAAATGAGGTGCTGCTACAAAAAAATGATCTTGAAAGGCATGCAAAGAAGATGCGAGCCTAAAAGCTCGTAAAAGATGAGAGCCGCCGCAAGAAGACGCCATAGCCGTAAGCCGGCAAAAAAAAAGGAAGGAAAAGATGAAATGCCAAAACTCAGAAAGGTTAAGTCCGACGTGGCGAACGTGAGCCAACATTCCTTTACGTTAGGGCAAAGGCCCCTTACTCGACTTTCCCTATTGTCAAGTGGGCCTCCGGGTGTATCCATAAACCATCAATCTCATGTTGCAATCACCATACATAAAAGTTTAAACATATGCTATATGCAATATTCTAAATGTATATAGTGCATACATATAGTGAAACTTTTAGTAGTTGTTGTTTATAAGAGATATGTTATTTTGGTTGAAAAAAAGGTAAAATGCACAAATCCCATAAACAACCACAACTAAAAATTTCAATTTTTTTTTTCAACCACAACTAAAAATTTTATTTTTTCTTTTAACTTCACAGGTCGCTAGAATGCCCTGCTTCTTGTGTGCCCTGTTTTCTTGTTTCCCATAAATGCAGGCTTTTATTGTTGTTGCTTGGCGAGAACAAGAAGCTATGGAGGAAGTTTCAGCAATGGCGGTGAGTGACAAAGATTTGTTGCCATAATGCGGTGCTTTTTTATGATGTTGACAAATGTTCTTCTGTGGCAGATGGTGGCCTTTGGGATTTTGGGACTGCACGTAAAAAAGAAGGTCTGACGTGTTCTTAAATTTGAAATTAAGGACATACAATCATTCAAGGCAAAAAAGCGGGCTAAGGGTACAGCACGGCCAACTTTAGCCCGCCCAAACACCAATTCGAAATTGATTCATTTCCAGTGACTAAGTGTATCGAAGCGCCATGGAGATTATTCCGCGATAGTTTTACCGGGCTTAAGAAACCGGGGGGAGAGAGATTCTGAACGAGTTCCCGCATGGTGCCATGACGCTGTAAGCTCCTAACAACGATTTAATCTCTGTCTAGTTCTAAATGCGTGTCTTCTTGAAACTAGTTGATTTGATCGATGCATGGGGCTAAGGTAGCAACCGGAGATGAGTCGGCAGGACACGGGCACTCTTCATCATCGCCATGGAGAAGGGGATACACGAGAATAGCTTTGAGACAAGTTTTAAATGCAGATGCCTTGTTGACGAGGCCAACGTAAAGCCGGGACTCTCGAGAGGTCATGGATCTCGCGGATACAATGGCCCAAGGAGTTCTTGGCAGAAGAGATGAGTTTCGTAGGATGCTTGTTTCATTATTTTATTATAATGCTTGTTAGGCATGCTAGACTCCTTAGATCATGGAACCGCCGAGAGTTCGACTCGCTTATTGTTTTGTCGGCATATTTCAAAGATCGAGAGATGAAATATACCTCCGGCTGAGAGATGCTCTAAAGGAAACAATAGATGGGAGTAACTCGCAGCCCATGTGTCCGTAGTTTTGGTTGGAGTGGCTTTCGACTTTCAAGTAGGGCATGCTAGACTCGGCGATCATGGAACCGCCGAGAGTTCAACCGCTTATTGTTTCGTCGAGCATATTTCAGCATCGAGAGATGAAATATACCGGGTTGAGAGATGATGCTCTAAGGGAAACAATAGATGAGAGTAACTCACACAAACAGCCCATGTGCCCGTAGTTTTGGTTGAATGGATTCCGCCAGTGTTTAGAAGCAAAGAGTCTCCGCTAGACATGCTAGATGTGCATAGATCATGCTAGGTCTAGGACATCAGGGTCTTCACTCACGAAGTCGAGAAAACCCCCGCCCCTTAAGGATGCGCTAAAATGCATTCCCCCTCGTGGTTAGTCGCAGGTCTTCCACTCCAGCCCGAGCCACTTCCCTTCGCAATATTCGAGGAAGATGGTTCAAGAAGAGCGCCAAGTCGAGACTCACGGCCTTCTCGACCAAGCGAGTCGAAAATCCCCCAATCAGCCTTAAGGATGAAGCTAAAATGCATTCCTTAGGGTTAGTCAGCAGGGTTTCCACCTGGGCCTCCGAGCCCCCCCTTCGCAATATTCGAGGAAGATGGTTCAAGGAGAGGGTTCTCGACCGGGTAGAGGCACCCGCTGATTTCAAAACGTAAGAATGCACTAGAGATTGGGCGAAGCCATGGGCGATGTGGATTAAGGTCCCGCATTGTTGTGTGTGAGACTAGCGGTCTTCTCGACCACGAAAGAGAAAGCAGCCAATGCGCTCTTTAAGGATGCTCGCTTTAAGGATGCATTTCCATGTGGTTGTTGCAGAGGTTCTCCACCTGCCTGAGCCCTCCCTTCGCAATATCTTCGGAAGATGGTTCGGCGAGAGTGGGTCCGACTGAGTCGAGGCACCCGCAC
Source organism: Isoetes taiwanensis (assembly GCA_021234155.1). NCBI lineage: Eukaryota > Viridiplantae > Streptophyta > Lycopodiopsida > Isoetales > Isoetaceae > Isoetes > Isoetes taiwanensis. The sequence continues at coordinate 5,716,442 of JAJEKV010000017.1, read as the reverse complement.
TTGCATTACCGTGAGAATTGGTCGGCTAAGGCATTCTCGATTATGAAGTCGAGAATGCACACAAAGAAGCCAACAAATGAGAATAGGGAGTACTTCCTCAGAGTGTTGGTCGCCTTTTGTGTGCATTTCTCGACTTGTGAGTCTAAAATGCACACAAAGGCGTACTAGCTATGGCATTATCGACTCTCGAAAGTAGAGAAAAACGTGTTGGTTTGTCGAGGCATTCTCGACCGCTAAAGTCGAATGCGGTGTAGTCCATGCCTTTCCCCGCAAGGGAGGATGTTCTATGAGTTAGAAAGCTTTTGCAATGCTTTAGGCTACTAAACCCGGCGATTGAATTAGGTGTTAGAAATGCTCAGGCAATGAAACATTCATAGTTCTTTTCTTTTGTTATGGAATTTCATATGAAACATTCATAGTTATGTTCTTTGTTAGTGCTATGCAATTTATTTCATCCTATCACCGCCTCCTGAGGATTCCTAATTCGATTGCTTGCCCCTAGTCTTACTTATGCCCGTATAAGGTATTCAATTAAACAATACAAAAAAAGAAGAAAAAAAAAAAAAAAATGAAACAAAAAGCAAAACAAAAAACAAAGGAAAAGATGCTAAAAAAGAGTGAAAACAAAGGAAAAAAAAACGAGAACATAAAGAAAAAACGCACCGCCAGATTTGTCGGATATGTTTGATTCCTTGCTTACACAAAGCGCTTTGCAAACCGAGAATAGGGATTTGTCCCCGAAATTGTATCAGGATAGTAAGATCCTTTAAATACTACAAAGGAATAATGTAAGCACGGTAATACCATAACGATAACTAAATAACAAGAAATGTAAAACGTAAGAAATAGAGCTAAAAACTTACAGAAAAGAATCTCACTTTCTTCTTAAGCAATAAAGGCCGCCGAAAGCACTCAAACCGCTACAAAAAACCTGGCCGATGCGTCGCGATCCGTCGACGAGGCTGTTGTCATAAGATCAAGTCGGAATTGATCAGGTCGGTCGATCGCCAGGCGGGAACTCGAGAGTGCGAAGAGAAAACATGACAAAGAGAAAACAGGGGAGGACGAATCGGTCGGGGAGGAAGAGGAAGAGAGTGCAGTTATTTCTGGCTGCACCCTCGAACCTCGTAAAAGTGCCATAATGAATGTCTCTCACGTGTGGGCCATGCCATCTGTGATGTGGGTGTGCGAGTTGCTGACGTGACGTCAGCAGTCGCTGACTAAGCGCCACGTGGCCAAGACAAAATATTGAATGTTAAATTGATTTATGTAATGGTTATGATGATTATGTTAATTGAAACATGGTTATATGTTTATATGGTTTATATATTTAATATGGTTATATGTTTAAATGGTTATATATGGTTTATATGATTTATGGTTTTAATGGTTATATGGTTTATATTTAATATGGTTATATGGTTATATATGGTTTAAATGGTTATAATGTTTATATGTAATATGGTTATATATGATTATATGGTTTTAATGGATATATATGGTTATATGGTTTATATTTAATATGGTTATATTTGTAGTGTTCATTGCTATATGGTTTTATTTTAATATGTGCTCTTTCATTTAGGGAGCATGTGAGATGAGCAAAATGGAGCCAAGGAAGCCCAGCACAAGACATTGCCCTAGGCTCCAATGGAGGAAGATGATCTGCTTATTGTTGCACCTGTGCAACGAGACGGTATTTGCAGAGGGCATCATAATTGCAGTTGATCCTTTTGATAGTGTGAATAATGAAAGGCTGGGAGATGATCATCTTGGAGTTGGCATTGGGAAGCTTCTTATCCAAGTTAATACAATCATGTCCCAGGGAAGCTCTAGTGATTACATTGTGTGCTCTGGGTTGTTGGAGTTCCAAACTCAGATAAGATGGCCAATTAGATATATTACACACAAGAATGGTGAGAACCTGGAAGGGCCTACTGAACTACATACCCCAAGGCCCACCCCAGGCCATGTGGAAGATTTGGTGGTGGATGAGCATCCTTTGATCACAAGGAAGAGGCGCTATATTTTTCATAAAAGGCAGCAAAGGGTGCCCAAGAGGGCTAGAAGTGACAAATATTTAGAAAGGATGGAAAGTGTGGCCCCAACCAAAGAAAACCTAGAGGTAATTAGGGGACAAGAGTGTTGCAATCTAGATTGCACACCCAAAGACAAAGGTGGATGACCTCGCGCATAAGGTCCCAATACATTGGACAAATTAAAAGATAGGATTAATTTCATCTACTCCTTGTGTAGAAATTCCAGCTATGATGAAAACACAGGAAGGTTACTATATCAATTGAGGGGCCTGAAGGTATGCATGAGAGTATTGAGATGGATTCTTGGCGTGAGCAAGTCTTCATTTTACAGATACTGGGAGCAGGTCAGAAAAGGGCACAGGTTGTTCCAACATGGCAATGCACTGACTTTGAAACCTAGAGCAAACACTTTGAAGGCCATTGCGCCTTTAGAGCTTTGTGAGATACATGTCTCAATCTATGCCCCACAAGTCGAAGGTGAACGAAAGCACGGTGTCGCGAAAGTGGTCCAAAGGGTGTTGCCACAACATTACATCCAAAAGAGTGCCTTTAAAGAGGTCAACTCCATCCTAGAAACTACCGGAGGTCGGCCTCTTTCTCAATCACATTTCAGCAAGTTATGGAGCACTCACTTCTCAGACGTAAGTGTCTTGCAACACATGCCATTCTCAAAGTGCAACACTTGCATTCAACTCAAGGATACACTTGCATTAACTGCAATAGAGAAAGAAAGAATGGCAATTAGGGAGCAATTTGCAGATCACCAAAGGGACCAAATATCATGTAGACAGTTGTATTGGCAGTGGAGAACATTTTCCCAGATGCAAGCTGACAGATTTTTGTGTATAATTCGTGATAAGATGGACCAACAAGAGATCCTTTGCCCAAGCGTTGTCAAAACGCTTTTCAGATGAAAGTAAGTCTGGCGGGTGTCTTAACACATGGACATGGAACTGGAACCTATGGTCATTTTGTGATTGATCTATGGAGGGATGATCCAAACTTCCATGTGAGTTCTATTTTCAAGTGCTTGAGAACACTAGAGAAAGGATCGATAGAAGGGAGGAGGTATTCTCCATCAGCCCCATTTTTGAGGCTTTGATGGATGATCAACCGCCTGCTACCAAAGGCAGATAAAAAGAGCTCACATCCAAGGTGTCCAAAGAATCAAGAGGACTTGGGATGATTTCCCCTTACTTGAGAAACAACTGTCAGAGGAGCTATGTGTTCAATTGGACAACCGCTTGGAAAGAAAACAAGAATAGATGGATGTTTGGGGCAATGCCATACTTGACAAGAAGTGGGAGTATTCAAAGTTGTGAAAGTGGGGTTCATGATGGTTGGGCATACGATAATGATATAGATGCATTATTCTAACTTTCTACCAAGCTCAATAGAGAAAACGCGACTAGTCTCCCCGAACTAATGGATGTGTTTGAGAGTCGATTGACCCCAACCCAATGGCTTTCTTGATGGATGAGGTTGCTTGATGGATGGTCGAGGGATACTTGCTAGATGGTAAGGATCACTTGACAGACACACAAAGCCACTTCTGGTTCCAAGTTTTGGGTTAGGGATGGAATACCGATCAGGCAATATAAGTGGAGACCAGTGACAAGTTGTGGATGCATGTACAAGGAATCGAAGTTGTGGCAACAGTGGTGCTACGTGAAGTTCTTATTCCTAAAGGGCAGCCAAAACCACTACCTCCCTTCAAGATCAAGTAAAGACTCTAGCCAACTAGTGAAGCGATCAAGGATTATATAACGACCGATGATGTTCTAATGGAAAGCACACCTCCACTCAAGAAAAAATCACATGGACTCCCTAATCAATTCATCGAGAAAGTTGTGACATGCTTAGAAACCGAACAACCATGTAGAGGGGAGCCGAGAGACTGGTTCTTACCAGAGTCCGTGATGGGAGGGTTCTCGTGAGCAAGCACCTCTAAGAAAGTTCACTTGGGTCCTAACAATGGTTCCAAGTGGTTTGTGGGAAGTAAGAACTCAAAGCCGGCGGTTTGATCTTCCTGAGTGGGATCCCTTTGAGGACATCAAGGAAGGATACTTTGTGCTAGTAAGGCCTGACGATGAGGATTGTCCAATATGGTTAGGGGTGGCACTCTCTGATGTAACCACCACCATGGCTGATGGAGAGGAGCTGCGTTTTGGATTCCAAGTTCAATATTGGGAGCCCATTGGAAGACATAAGAAGGGCAACTTGAAGGAGCAATACACCGACTGCTGGGAGAAAAAGTGGAGGGCAAATCATGCTGATCCTCAAAGGAGGGAATTGGTGGAGTGTGTGGTATGGTCATATCCGACTTGTCACATTTCAAAGGACAAGACACACAAGATCCCAAAAAGGGAGATGGACAAAGCCATGAGCAACCTCCATGCTATATCATTGTATGAGGGTAGATAATATTGAGAAGCTTGAAAACTTTCTCAACTAGTGGTTTGTAAAAATTATGAGGAAAACAAGTTACTCAGTTCTTTGTGTGTGATGTGTAATTCTATTCAAGCATTCAATTCAGAATTTTTTTTTCTATAGTATGAGTCCCATTTTCAGTCTGAGTCCCAAAATTCGAGATTTGACCCACTTTAATTAAATGCGACTTCTATACTTTGAGACAAATTAAGTTGATGTTCAACTTAGAGACCTTCTTAAGGAAATAAGTATTCCTGAGAATGGAAGGGAAAAATATTTTTCTTATTCAAGAATGGTGATATTTAATTTGAAGGACTGAAAAGGGTTTACTTTCTTGTTCAAGTTAAATGGTGATATTTAACTTGGACTGGAAAGGGCTAGGAATGCCATGACTGTTCAATGAAAGATGCCTACTTGATGGATCAGTATGGAGATTTTTCTGTCCAAGCGCGGACCCTGCCTTGGAGAATCAGAAAAAGAACATTCCTAGGTGGACAAGATTGGTCCCAAAAAGTCAGCTTTGGCAACACACGCAAGAAGAATACTCTTACAAAGTGAGTTTGATGTGCTTGAAGCCCATAATTTAAGTTTGCATGGTTAAAGGAAAATTACCCACTATAGTATGGAGTACTTAAATGAACCCCCTCCTCCCAACTACCCTTAGGCCCCGGCGGGGCCAAATTTAATTTTGGACCCATGCACATTCCTAGGCCATCTTTGTTTGTTTCAGACATATTTCAACAATATTCACATATCCTACTCCTAGCTCGCTTCCTTCAATGGATGTTTCTCATCCCCTATGACTTCCTCTCAGATTTATTTCACCACCGGTCCAAAACCTCACCGGATGAATATAATAGAATAGAATAGAATAGAATAGAATCGAATAGATTTTTATCGCCCATGGAGACCAATTGGCCTATGGGACCCAAACAAAAAGAGAGCAAAGAAGCGACATCGCCAGATTAAAAACCCCGCTTCAAAGGGTTTTCGAGGGAAAACTTTAGCAAGAATAAGTATGTCGGGTATACATCGTGAAATGGTATAGATCGGCTCAATATCGGCCCCGAGGACAATAACCGAAGTCAGGCATCCATAACCTCCCCGAGGTATGACCCCAACAAGCCCATTGACATCAGACTTCAATAACTCATGCAAATGTATGCCGTGCACTAGTAATCGAACATACCAAGGCCGATATAGGCAAACGCCGGGCAGATCCGAGGGCATAACATTCATCTTCATGGTGGCAACACCGGCAAAGCCTTTCTTCTCGTAAGCCCCAGCCCAACATCCCGCCTCAATATAGAGGCAAAGGCTAGATGAGATTCGAGGGTCGCAATAGCAAGTTGAAGAGGCTTGTGGGCAAATATAGACATTGACCATCGTGGTGCCTACCCTCCACCCAAACATCCACCGCTTTCACAACCTCAAAGTCAGCCTAAGGATTTTAACACCTCTCGATCTTAGCCCTCTTCAAAGACTTGGTCTACGTGGATTCTACTCCACATGTTGCATATGGTCTCGCTGTTCCACTTCAATGGGCTGGTTTGGTCGAAGATAATACTTTAAAGCACAGCCCATGATACATCTTCAAACTCTCCTATTATTCCAAAGAGTCACATCCGATTTGACTTCGCATAAGTCCAATGCGGTTAGACCTTTTAAGCAGAGCCATATCTTCTTTACTTATCTAGTATGGAGCAGGATAGGTTCAATACGCTTATAATGCTTTATAACGGAATACGATGAATTGTATGATACGGCACATATTTTCCGTGATAAAACGAAAAAAATACGGCAAAAAAATTTCGGCGTCCGGAAGATTTTCGCGACGCTGAAAACAACGCGGAAAGTGTCGGCCAAAATTTCAGACGCCGAACAAGGAAAACCGCGATACGCCGAACGCAAGAAAAAAAGGCATTAACCTTTCAGATCGCTGCAGACGCCGAAGCATTTTTCGCCAGAAGCGATATTAAAGAATTCTGCACGCTGCTTTTTTTTTTTTTTCTCGTACATCGACGCCGTTTCATCGTTTCAGACGCTGAAAAACTTTCAGATGCTTTTCACGGCTTTTGGCGACGCCAAATTTTTTTCCGGCCGGCGAGGTTTAAATACGTTAAATACGTATTTTATTAAAAAATACGTATTTTTTGACTTTATACGTCAGGAATTTGAATTTTGTACGTACAAAACCTATCCCTGGTATGGAGTAGGTACATTGTGCCACAGGCTCGTGTTCCAGCGACACCCTCTTGTGCTTACACAACTAGAGGAGAGATATTCATTTTGTACATATTCTGTTGATTGATAAACTTTTGGTTCGTCCTTAAAAAAAAAAAACCGGATTGAACTAGTAAAAACTAGCGCAAACATCAGCATTGGTCAATCCCTCCGCTGTCTTATCTGGCCATACAAGAACAAAATGTCCAAGATGGTACCATTCTTTCAAGGTATACAGTTACAGATATCTATATCCTAATGTCATTCAAAACCATAAACCAAAAGTAATGGTATCATATTCCAGAAAGTCTAAAGATGATCAATGTTTTATCCTTTACAATCTAAAGATATTTTCAGACCGTGTAATATTATCCTGCAATGTTATCCGTGTCATGACCTTTAAGTTTTCAGGCCATAAATCATAACTGGAATGCAGTTCATGGCAAAATTTAAGATGCACAAGGCAAAACAAAGCTTATACAACACTAACTTCATAGCTTTACTAAGCTATAACCCCGCCAAAACTAACTGCATACATATGATCAAGTATATGCTGCTGCAATACTCCAAAGTCAACTACAAAATTCTGATGTTAATGCAAACTAGCAGTCACATATAGGCATTCCAAGTGTAGAACACAGAAAGTTGAACTTCTTGTATATGTCCAAAATTTTATACATATATCAATGCAATAGATTCAGTAATCTCATAATATATCTCAATGTTTAAGTAATAGAGATATGGACAAGAAATAAGCAAGGCAGTTAGGCATATAGGCTTGCCAACAACTTGAGATTCATGTCTCAAACAAAGACAGAGAAATTATTACCTTGTACTAATACAAAACAGTAGAAATGTAAACTGAAAACGTAGATCCAATTCAGGATTACATAGTATAACACCCCTGTTTGTGGCCGTCCTCTAATATCAGCAGTAATCTTCAAGTTCCCGTCAGTTTCCATTCTCCAAGCTCAACCAAAACCTAAAACAAAAAGAATGCATTAGGAAGAGAAGCCCGTACCTGCAGCCAACCAATACATAATTAGCCATAGACTGGGTAAAAATGCAAGGGCCAAAAGGTACCTTAGGCTTCTCGGTTATTAACCGTTTGCCTAATGTAATCCTTTTGTCCCAAGTTAGAAAGAGCCATGAACAAGAAATATATAACAAAATTCAGGATAAATCATACAGACGAAAGAGTAGATGTTTTTTCAAAATACTACAATCAGATCTTACCGCTTGCAGCCTTTAATCTTCATCCCTATCAACTACACAAATGTTTATGTAATAAGAAAAATATTAGACCATATTCTAGTGCAAGCATTATCTCTTACATCGCACTTGGCTTGCGTGTAATGTATCCAAGAAAACCCCAAGATATACTTCCCACTGACAAACCATTTGGTTTTAAACTCTCAACTAAGCTTAATGCTTAAAAATACATGATTATCCTCTCTCAGACAAAGCCGAGGTCTATTTGTAGCAATAACATGATTTTAAAGCTCGCTTGGCTGATCAAATATCCAATACAAACTAGAGTTAAGTCCGTGATAATGCAGCAATTTACCTCCATTGTTCTCCTGGTACATGTTTTTTTCAAATTACTATCTCTCAGATCTTACCGCTTTTTGCAGCCTTTTAATCATTATGCTTATTAACTACACAGTCAAGTTTAGACAATAAATGAAATATTAGAACATATTCCAAAGCTCAAGCACTCTCCCTTAAACTAATTTGCGTAATATATCTCTCTCGCTATGGTTCAACCTAAGCAAAGATTCAAAAATCCTTAACTAGAAGTTTACATTTTCCCCGAAAAATCATTGCCATAGTTGGCTTTAGTAATGTAAACAAACTCCACGTATGTACAATTGTTCAGATTAGAAACTCAAAACCATACCTGGTTTTTCGTAGTGTCGACATTAGATCTTCTTCATTTTCGTGTTTTTTGTGAACAAAAAGAAAAACTTCATCATGTCCATGCCCATGAGAGCACAGGCCCATCACATCTTGGATCCCATGAATGAACATGGTTATCTTTCCATAACCTTGCAATCGTGTTGTTGTCATAGATTGAGACGATCTCCTTGGCTATGCTTCACAAACACTCTTATTTGGTAGATGGTCGCCAATCCAAACCACCCAAGCCTCGCTATCTATGTTGCAAAACATGTCTTCCAAAGCGCAATGCATACAAAAAAGCCATATCCGCTGCAAACCAGTGATGTACCGATTGTTTGGCGCAAAATACTATAAGGTTTGAGAGAATGTACTTAATGGTGTTAATTTTGTACATGTATTGTAAATATATTTTTGAGCTCTCACGCCCTAACGCAACCCCCGTGGAATATGCACCCAAACCAAAGGGGTTTAAGGGGATTTTAATTTAAATGTGTTAAATGCAATGGTTTGTGTTAATAATGTTAATGGTAGTTGTATGTTGATTGTTATATTAAAAAAAATTTGGGCCTTCGGGCCCTAACTAAAGGCATATAGATAAACTTTATGGGCCTAAATATTAATTACTAAAAAGCACAATAACATCAAGACAAAACAAATTATTCCCATTGCATAAATAAATAAGAATATTCATAGGATCAAAAACAATCATCCCCGAAATGCCAAGATTGCAAATTCTTCTTTGGGAAAACTACATTATGGCATTATCCCCTGTTATAATGCTAGATATTGGCAATGTCACAAGTACTTTTATAACAAAATTGGGTAATCCCTATTCCTAATGGTTGTTTCCGTAAATTTGAAAAACGGATAATTCAAACAAGTTAACAAGTTGCTCCATATAATCGTAAGCACACGCCCAGTTATTATCACCAAGGTTTTTTTCCTCTAACAATAAGTCGCTTGCACTTCTTCGAATGTGAGCCGATGCATACCCATCCCGCAGCCAAGTTCGAAAAGGGCATTTGAAATCATAACAACTACATGTCCATGAACCAAATTACCTATGTCCATGAACCAGCCTTACCTTCTTCCGTGACGTGGTTTGGAACAAGAATCAAGGACCGTGATGAAGGTGATCTTATCCGATTTGAAATTATCATCCAACAATTTGTGGAAAAGACGAAAGATTCATCACCGCGCCCCATTTTGGGCATAAGCTGAAATTATCATTGTCCACGCATACATCCGAATGAGCGTGTTCCTAATAAAGGGACTACACCGTAAACCTCTATTAATGTGAAGATGAACCGCCCGCCCCGATAAAGCCAAAGACGGGTATGGACATGGGCCAATCTGGGTGCCATAATTGGATGGAGGCGCATCACTATTGACAAAGTAGGCGCTTTCTTCAAAAGAAGGAAGAGGAAGTTCATAAAGATTTCCATTGCGAGTGCCCTGAGCAAGCAAAGTATCAGAAACATTAGCATCTGAAGCATAAAAATAGACTGAGTCTTGATAAAAAAAAAAAGTTTATCTGTTGGTCAGTACTTATTCTTCCTCAATTGTAGAACCAACAAAGCATTTGGGACGTGAGCAAAATTTCCATCTGCAAGAGGCAAATAAAAGATCCCAATAGCTTGGATAGGAACTTCTGAAGTTGACCCTAGGCTTCTACTAATTGGGCTGCTTGTTTGATCGCAGGAGCAGAAGAAGAAGCAGAATTAGTGGGGTTGGAGATATGCACCTTGAGGTCATCACGATCATTATATTGAATATCTTCTAATTCATTCAAAAGTCGCATAATATCCACTTCACTATATGTTTGCTATACCGTGATTCAACAAATCCCGGAGGGTGTTTGCTTCCATAATCAAGCTCACCTTTTGGCAAGTTGAAGTTGATTCTTTGAAAGGCACATGGCGATGCAAGAAAGGGCTCTGTCACGCGCCATCGCCACAAGAGTTGTGCCTTCAACCCATCCACGCCGGGCTTAAATCTTCGCCTTCAAGTTTGGGGCATGGCTCAACGCCATCAACAATCGCCAAACAAGCTCGCTTTTAGAAACCGACACATCATTTGCTTCCACCCCTCAAAACCTTTTCCATCAAAGGCATAGGGTTTTAAACTCACGCATTCTCGGGCGCATCGAACATGCATGAAGAACATGCTCAATATCGGCCGCAGAGTCCTTCACCGCACAACCAAGAAAAACTCTAACAAAAATGGTCAGCAGACGATCTTGCTTGAATCGAGATTTGGATCACTTAAACTTTGGAGAAAGCGCCCCGCTGGTTTGCATAATCCCCTGCCCCTCGGTCATTCTCTCGTGTGACCCACCTTTGAGCTCCATGTCTTTTACGCTTTGACTCACGAGAAGACACATTATACATAAAGACTCAATGAAATCGGCTTCAATGCTGTGAACCCACCCATCATATCCGGCTAGATATTCATGGATTAGCTAAAGAGCCAAAGTTTTCAAGGGAAACGGAATAGAAGCCTGATGTAGACGTAAATTCAAAGATAGGAACCCACCCATCGGTCCTTTTCACGAAGCAAAACTACTTTTTGTTTTTGGCTTCAATTCCTAAGCAGACTTCTACCTCAAAGCTTTTCCCCTCTTTTCCAAAGAATTTCTGGACGGTTCCTATGAGCAGGCATTCATAATCTCCGCCATGGCGAGAATTAACAAAAATATAGGCCTAGGAATTTGCCTCGCCTTCACCTAGCCTAAAAAAAAAAACCGACCAAACCCTAATCCACACAACCCTAAAAAACCCTAAAACTAATTATTCACCACGAGGATTTGCCCCTTTTCTAAAAATCAACTGGCTAACAAAAGGATGCACTCTAAAAAATACTATTTAGTACACCTCATGAATACTGCCACCAAATCATATGAAAACCTTAGAGAAAACAGTACAAAAACAGAAAAAAAACCCCCTGTTATAATGCTACATATTCATATTGCTCAAGCACTTCCAGAATATTGATTTGCATCCTACAAATGCATTGCCGATCTATTTGTCCACTAGCAGCGCCTCATATGAGTCTTGTTTCACGGATTACAGATTATGGAAGGAAACATGTGCCCACAAAGTCTACTGCTCCAAAGGCTTAATCGACACAATAGATTAAGGCAAAAACCCTGATAAGATATGGTCAGGTAAAAAGATTTAGACAGAGCCCAGCAAATCGAAGCCAGGTCTGCCGGATTTCATCCGCCTCATATCATAAATGACATGACAAGAGGTAAAGATATTTACTGTAATAAGGAATAGCAATATAGAGATAGAGAAAATTACGTTGATGGTAATTCTGAGGATGGCCATATCCCTAATTAGAGACGGTGTGCCAGAAGACCTTGGACGGCACACAAAAAATTCCGCCAAGGTATATTAGTTTGCGCCTGCCTCCATTTTTAAAAACAAAGACAAGCACGAAAATTGGCAAAGGAAAAGAAGATATTTTCAGCTATTGAAAGGCCATGTAAAATTTTATTATGAAAATATGGTCACAATGGTTAATCATAGTGAATTAATGTAGCCGTCCAATTCATCAATTACTAACAGCAGCCATGGATCTAACTTCTACCTTACAAAGGTCATAATATATGAAAATAAAAGGCAACGCCTTTAGGAAAAGCTTAACACTTAGCCAACCAGTAACATGCACACTAGGAACAATGCTAGTAAGACATACCTCTTTACATTAATTTTGAGCTGTCAGAAGACCTTGGGCAACACCCATCAAAACTCTGCTTCAGTCTATCGTTCAACCATTGCCACAAGGAAGCTACTAAGGCATCATGTAGCAAACGTGTAGGAAAAGCCAACATGTAGAAACTCCAACATGTGGCATGCATAAAAAAAAAAAAGCCTATACCTCCCACCTCCTCGTTGTATCGACACTGACTATGTGTGCTCCCAAGGGTATAGCCTTACCCGGACCCTTTGACGGATGTCCATGAGCATGGGGTTACTATTAGTTACAATTGTTTGGATGGTTGTGATTAATGGGCCATGTTGGATCAGAATCGGCCTATGGTGACTAAAATGCGGAATAAGGGACAAAGATTTGTTAGGGACAGATATATGGTCACTAGGACACTAATATTAGTTAGTAATATTAGTTGCGGAGGCAAGGCATGCGATACCAATAGTTGCCGGTAGTCACATAACGTTAATATTAATGTATAAGGGACGTACAAGTTAACATCATGGGTACTAGTGTTAGTTATTAGCACTAGGGGTGTTAATATTGTTATTAATAAGAAGTAATATAAGTTAACAATATTAAATGTTAATGTTAATGACACGTGGCGTGTTTTGGTTTGTTGACAAAAGCTTGTTGAAGAACAGATCGAGATGATCTGTAACAGGCTTGCGATGGCGGATCTGCAGTTGTGGCCCGGATTGGAATCAGATTTGGGCCCAGTTGGGTCGGATTTGGCTTAGTAGAACTGAGGATAGCTTCAGTGGTGAGTTTATAAAACCTGGAAGGTGAATTGGCCAGGGGGCAATCGGAGTTGGGTTTTTGAGAAACAGACAATTCTGAAGTTCTTAGATCTCTATTTAGATCGAAACTTGACTGTGAAGCTCGGTTTGGAAGGACGATTATGCTACTGTAGCCATAGATTAGGCCTCTGTGGTAGCAATTGGGTTTCTGCACGGATGATCAATTAACAAATCAGAGGAATTGCTGAGAAGAACCAATCATCGCTGGTGTTGGTAACACTAGGGTGTTGAAACATCGACTGGGAGCAGCGCAACACTAATCAATGAGGGGGATCTAGGATCCGTGGTGTGGGCGGTAGTTGATTGGCTCAACCCAAGAGGCAAAATTCGGTCATTGAATTTCGCCTGACAGACTCCAAATGTTTTCCCATCTGAAAGAACCAAGAATACCCAAGGATGTGATTGGTATAAAGCGGTCCATATCCCCAATCATCACTGTTCCAAATGAATATCTGCAAAAAGGGGTGAAAATATCCTTACCCTGGTTTTGGTGATTCCATCGCAAATAATTCCTTCCCGCAGAATCACAGACCCTCCGAACGGGATCCGCTTCCGAGGCCCTCATACTCGTACCTCCACAATGTCGTGTACCTTCTCGATAGATCCCAAACATCCGGCTCAGGGTCCATCCCCGCCATTCCGCTTTATACCTTCCTTAAGCAGAATCACATTTTCCAAATACCACCGGACGGAATCACCGTTCTGTTATTCCATGCGACGGAATCACCATCCAGAATTTTTCAGTAAAAATTCAAATTTTTTGACGCCCTATTCTTTTATTCTTGTTTGTGGGGAGGTGTTTCGTGTAGTGCCTAGCTTATGGCCGCTGTTCCCGGCGATGGCCGCTTACTCCGGGCGATGGTCGCCTTCTCTGGCCGAATCCACGAGAAGATCTCAAGTTCGCATTGTTCTAACTGGCCTGAGCCTCAAAGGAAGAATACTCACTGGCTTTTTTAACGGGTTAGGGAGACATTTCTTTGAACATTTTCTTGGAAATTCTCGGTGCGTGGCTTGGAACGATTTCAAGATTGGCGATGAAGATTGAATGGAGGAACCGATACCACCAAGGCAAAGAAGCCCTAACATGGATCTCAAGGCCCTACAAAAGCATGAAAAGGGCATGGGCATTCATCCCAAGAAAAGGGCATTCATCCCGGCAAAAGGGCATGGGTTCTCAGAACCCGCCAATCCGTTTTCAATCCGTTTTTGGTCCGCCAAGAAGCAAAGATCTTCGCCAAAACATTTGCCGGATTGCCGCTGCCCGAGACTATGCGATCATCGCTGTGGCAAAACTCCATAACCAAACAAGAAAATTGAGCCGCTTCAAAGTGGGCATAAAGCGTGAGCAAGAACGATGATCCAAAGAAGCAAGGATTTTCGCCCGTCAGCAGCCCCGTGAAGCTTATTGGGAAGCCAAAGCAGTTTTGTCCATAACCTTCATAGCAAAAACAAAGATCCTACGCCCCTCCGAGCTCGCAAAGATAAACACCGCCAATATCCCCGCTTCCAAGACGATGCAAAGCCCGAAATGGCTTAATCCAACCTTTCCGCCCTTTCCTCTCGGAAGCTTGATCGCCTCCCATCTCCTATCGTTTGCTTTGTGCGCTTGTTTCCCGCCCCTTCCCCGCTTTGATCTTTCCAACAGATTTGTGTTTTTGGGTCTCAAAGATGCATAGAACGAGAATTAGAAACCGCCTCTACCTTCAAATGCCGCACAAATCGGTGTTTGAATTTCTGCTTTGTGTTGAATCTAGAGAAATGGGTTTCTATTCCTTTTGTGCATTCCCTCGTTTAGAGAAACACGCGCCCCAGATTCACTATTCCCCGTTGAATCTAGAGAAATGGGTTACATTAGAAACGGTTTTTGTTCTTGCTTTAAAACGCATGTTTATTGTTTCTTGTTGTTGTTTGAAGCACCCCATGGCATTGCCGATAATGGCAAGGGGTTCAAATCCCCAACCGTAAATGTTCAGGCAAAGGTAAGGGCTTGGTTTTTTCAACCATTGGTTTAATATTAATTTTCTTCATGATCTTCAAGTAACCATCATCAACCATTTTTATGGAATCATGCATGAACCTGGCACATTGAACCATCGCCTTTCTGGCTGGATTGAACCATCGGCCAATTTTTCCTTCCCCGCTTGCGCTTATCATAAATTCAAAGTTCCCCGTGTGATTCCTTCCCCGGAATGCATTCGTGGTGATTCCATCTCGAAGAATCTTACATTTGTGATTCCACCGCGAATCGCTCGGGTTGTGATTCCATCTAAAAGCGGAATAGCAATGTTGTGATTCGCGCTCGCGATACGTAGTGGTGATTCCATCTCACTGAATCGACGCTCGTGATTCCATTCCGGCGAATAGCATGGTTGTGATTCCGCCCTCGCGTAATAACACGATTGTGATTCGCCTCATGGAATAAATAATACGGGTGATTCCGCCCCGGCGGAATACATGAGCGTGATTCCATCTCAAAAATCGAATTAATGATTCCATCCGCTAATAGCAAAGTTGTGATCCTCGCTTTAAGGTATCAATGACTGGAAGCGAATCCGCCAGTACCCGATAACGGGGCTCGGGTACTTAATAACCGGTTCGGGCCGGTGATTCCGCTGATGGAATTATTTACTTATGGAATCACCAAAACCGTGGTAAGGATATTTTCACCATGCAAAAAGGGTCACCTGATACCTTATTGTGTGAACCTACCCTAAGTGCGCGCAAGGGGGCGACCCTCCCGTATTGGATCGGTGCATTTATTGGCTCCCCATTTGGACTTGGATTCCAGAGGGGGTATTTGACTCGTGGAATAGGGGGTATGAGACTCGTGGTTTCGGCATGCACACTTATTCCACAAGTCGAATACCCCCAAAGTTAAAACTTATTCCACAAGTCGAATACCCCCAAAGTTAAAAAAATGTTAAAAGGTGGGATCGAACTCGCACAAGGAAGTTGAAAATTAAATGAACTAACCATCCGCGCCACACAGCATTACTGCAATAAAATCGATTCTCTTATTATGATAAACTATAATAATGATGCACGACGTATTCGGCTTGCCGTTTTTTGGAATCCAACCCCCTTTCGGGAGCCAATATTTCCCTCGGTGTTGGATCACAGGGAAGAAGGTCGTAAATGTTTACGAAGGAAATATTGGCACCACATTTCGACCTCGATTCCAGTAAACTTTGAGCCGAATACCCTAGCGTGGTATTCGGCCTGCATCTTCAGTTTTGTTTGCCGCGGAAAACCGCATAAGGGGTATTCGACCCGCTATTCAACCTAATCTAAACTCAGGAGCGAATACTTACCAAAATTTCAAGTCGAACATGCCCCAATCGAAATTCAAGTCGTGGTCCGATTGAATCCACGGGTTTAAAATGTCGCCCCATCTCCCAAGATGGCTCCTTTCTTCGCCGCCAGATGGAGATGGAGATGGAGCCTTGTCTCGCCTCTCACACCACATGGTTCATAGTTCTAACACTGTAAGTCTCCATGCCCTTTCCGTTCAAGGCAAACGCAACATGGTTTCAGATGCTTTCGATGCCTGCCCTACCTCTGCATATGTTCATATTCCCTTTTGCCGCCGCCGCTGCTTCTACTGCGACTTCATCATTGTGGTGCTTGGCAAACAGGCAAGCAACCAGAATGACTTAATGTTGGATTATGTGGATTTAGTCTGTAGAGAAATCATTGCAACTTCTAAATGCCATTTAGGGCACATAACAACAAAAGCAACCTGCTGACAGAAACAGATTTAGGATTTTGTATAGGACACAAAAGAACGTTGGGTTTTTTGGCTCATCTTGGAACAAGGCTTGTCAATGAAGCACAGGGCAAGCCTTACCAAAAGTGCTCCCAGTTCTTTCATTCTAACGCAAGTTAGAATGTGTTGCATTTATTTTGTAATATTATCAGCGACACGAGAATTTTTGGATGATGAACATTCTGATCTTGCGCAAGGCACCATATTTAATAGCCATCCTTTCTGAACTGACAGTCTCAAACCACAAGATTAAATGAGGTGATGACGTATCTATTTAATAAGAAAACGCATAGAAACCCAACTTCAAACCAGGCCAGATCAAATTCTTAAGAAAAAATTACCTCGGAATCGGAAGGTCCTGAAAGACCTGCAAAAACCCTGCAAAGTCTAGATCTTTGATGGGAAAGATAAAAACACCTGCAAAGTTTCCTACATGAAAGATAAAAATAGGGCAATAAGCAAGGGGGGTATTCAACTTGTGGTATGAGCAGGGGAGTATTTGACTTGCACAATACAAGCCTTAGTTTAGACGAGCCTAATACCCCCTTTTTTGGGACTTTTTGGGATAGGGGGTCCGGCCAAAGAGAAATGGGAGGTATTTGACTTGCCTAATATCAACCCAAAATTGGGGGTATTTGACTTGTGAAATAAGTGTGCATGTCTAATACCCCCTATTCCACGAGTCAAATACCCCTAGAATTCAAGTCCAAATGGGGTGCCAATAAATGCACCGAAATGTCTAACCTCGACGTAAAGGCCCACCTCACGAAATATTCTCTAGCATATCACCAAACAGGGTACTAAAATGCCAATCGCTCTAGGAGAGCTTTCGATACTCTATTATCAGAGGTTGCCAAAACCCTAATGCATATTCCGGAGCAGCAGTAGCCTGTGCCTTCCGCCATGGGGAGGAGGAGGAGACATGAGTCTTCTTACGACAGCGATAAGGAAGAGAGGGAGAGGAGAGTCCGTCGCAAAGATCATGCTTCCGACCATTACAAAGATGAGCGGGATAGGGATAGATCCTCCAGACGGGAAGATGACAAGGGCAGAAGCCATGGCCGTGAGAAAGACGACCCTGACCGGTTGAACGGACATGGTAGGGAAGCTGGTAAGCACAAACGTTTCAGCGAAGATTTTGAAGATAGGAAAGACAGAAGTGAGAAAAGAAAGCGCCCTCATGCAGAAGAAAGTGTTAACCCTTCAGCCCCAGAAACTCAGATCAATGTTAAACAGGAAAATGATCATGATGTTGATGCAACAGCTGTGGCCAATGGAGTGGAATCTTCTTCTTTGGTTAGTGACTCGGTAGTTATTGATCTATTTTGTGCTTTGTTTGTTCATTAATTAAGTTGTGTTTGGTTGCAGAGAAAGATAGATTCTACAGTAGACGTTAAACCTAGCTTGGAAAGTCAGAATGACCTACGAGGTAATACTCAGCCCCCGCAGGAGAGTCTTCTGGAAAAGGCAAAGAAAGTGTTGGAGAAACAGAAGGCTATTGCAGAAAAGCTGGGAAAGTTGAAGAAGCAACCTCAGGTATGATTGACAAACTAGCAAAGACTTGTTCTGTTGTAATTCTGATGCTCTAATGCTAATGTAAACAGTTCATTGCAGCTGAGTAAAGTGCAGCAACAACCCATGGAGCTAAGTTCCAGTCCAAAGACATCTACGGTGCCTGTTGCATCACAGCTCTCATCCAAATCTATTGCACCTGTTGTGGCTGGAACAGCCTCAAGTAATCCGAGTTTATTAGCTGGACCGCAAGGTGGTAGTGGTCTTAATGCAAATTTTGAAGCTGTTAAGCGTGCCCAGGAGTACATTGCACGCCTTGGGTTTCAACAGCCTCCAGGTATGCCTTTTACGGGAATACCAGGACTTGATGGGATTGTATCGTCGTCATCAAAAACTGTCAAAGCTCCTGTATTGCGACTTGACGCTCATGGAAGGGAGATAGATGAACATGGCAATGTTATAGAAAAAGCCAAAGTAACAAATGTCAGCACGTTAAAGGTAAATTTTTTTATGAATTTTCTTCAATTCAGAAGTTTTGACTGCGCAATATAATCCTTATGCTTTTCTTTTCGAAATTCAAGGTAAACATCAATAAGCAAAAAAAGGAAGCATTTCAAATACTTCATCCAGACCTGGAGGAAGATCTTGCAAGCAAACCGTTCTATGACGACAGGATGGGAATTGACAAGAAAAAGCTTGCTAGACAAAAGCGTCCCACATTTCAGTTTGTAGAGGAGGGAAGATGGTCCAAGCAAGCAGAGATAATGCGGCTCAATGTCGGTTATTTACTTCATGAAGAATCTTGTTACAATTATTTCGTTTTTAACAAAATTTGTTATTTATTTCAACAGAGTCAGTTTGGAGAAGCAAAGGCAAAAGAAATCAGAATGAAGCAAGTAGCTCTTGCGAAAGCAAAAGTTGAAGCTGATATAAACCCTAACCTGATTGAAGTCACTGAGAGATTTCCAATAAAAGAGGAGAAACCTAAGGATCAGATTCCGGACGTGGAATGGTGGTAGGTAGATTGCATTTCTATGTAAAAATATTATTACGGGCTTTTAGTTACTCACCCCATTTTGTTCCAGGGATGCTATTCTATTGCCTACTTCTAGTTACAAAGACGTATTAGAAGGAGATCTGAAAGCAAAATTGGAGAAGATTACTATATATGTAGAGCATCCTGTTCCTATAGAACCCCCTGCAGAGCCGGCTCCGCCACCGCCGCAACCTTTGAAACTGACAAAGAAAGAGCAAAAGAAGCTCAGGACTCAAAGGAGGTTGGCCAGAGAGAAAGAAAAGCAGGAGATGATACAGCAAGGCCTTCTACCTCCTCCCAAACCGAAGGTGAAGATGAGTAATATGATGAAAGTTCTTGGTGCTGAAGCAACTCAAGATCCAACAAGAGTGGAACAAGAGATCCGCAGTGCAGCTGCCGAACGTGAACAAGCACATGTTGATAGGAATTTAGCCCGGAAACTTACACCTTCCGAGCGTCGTGACAAGAAAGAGAAGAAGTTGTTTGAGGATTCTAATATTCTTGGAACTATTGTGTCTGTTTACAAGATAAATGATCTATCCCACCCACAAACACGTTACAAAGTGGACATTAATGCGCAAGAGAATAGGCTTTCAGGATGTATGGTAATTTCAGACGCAATGACTGTAGTTGTTGTGGAGGGAGTGTCTAAGTCCATCAAGAGATACTCAAAGTTGATGCTTAAAAGGATAAACTGGGCCGCAGCTGTTCAGGAAGAGGCAGAGGAAGATGTTCCACGACCACCTTTGGAAAATAAGTGTTACTTGGTTTGGCAAGGGACAGTAGCTCGCCCCAGTTTTGACAAGTTTTTGGTTCAAAAGTTTCGGACTGCAGCTGCAGCCAGGAAGTTTCTACAAGATGCTGGGGTTGCACATTATTGGGACTTAGCAGCCAACTATGTTGAGGAATGAAATTTAAATGGTAATCGAGTGAAGCACCTGTTTTTTCTGCATCCCTTCCCAAGGCCCCAAGGGGGCCCAAAAAAAATGCGTCTCTCTGGTTGAGCTTCTTTAATAATCTCTCTGATATATTTCATGCCCCAACAATTTAATCACATTGAGATGGAGGCCCTATGTGGTCTATTAAATGAAGGTTATTTGGGCATTTGTTGCATAGGTGCACTTTGCTAGGCCAATACAAGTAGGTGTCAAAGATAAGTACTTTAAACTAACTATTCTGCATTATAATAGGCTCTGTCAAAGTGGTCCTGGCCAAGACGTTCTACCCTGTGTTGTTCTAAGAGCTTTGACCATTTGTGCAGGCTGAAAGGTTCTAAGAATAGCTCTATGGAGATGTTGCTAAGGACACCTATTTTACAATCTTTTAAGGTACATGAATATGCATTCTGTATGTGCTTGAGAGAAAGCACGAGGCGTATCACTAGAAGTGTACTAGTATTTTTGTGACTATTGTTTCAGTACATGCAAATCCATGGGAACTGGAATGTTAAACGATTCAGGTAATGATATCTATGCTTGGTTGGATGAAGAGGAACTCATTTTTAGCAATCTGGACAGAACTTTTATCTGCTGCATTGTACTCTTATAAACGGTAACATACTTCCAATTCTAATTTCTGATCAATTCTTCGAGTGCTATGCTTGCATTTGCACTTATGTGCTCTAATTCAAGGCAAATGCTTATGCTAGTTTTAAAGCATTGGCATACAATAAAATGATGTAATTATTCTAGTGCAAGAAGGCTTGTAACTATGCTAATGCTATATTATCTTAATTAGATATAAGTAATGAATAATCATGGAAATGTGTGGTGGACGACATGACAAGGCTTTGGAAGGTAATAAGGCACAAGTGTTGGAGCATTTCTCCAGGTGAAATTTATATTGCTCTGTTTCATAAATAGTCCACAAGATCTAGTTATATAATCTTTCTAAGAAGCTTAAAAGAAACACATGAGAGAAGTCCCCTTTTGCTTGATAGTGGAAAGAACAAATTTTGTTCAATACACTATACCTTTAGCTGCTGATTTTTCAACATCAGTCGGTTTGGACGTCCTCTTAGTTGCACCCAAGCTTCATCCTGGTCATGGATAGATCACCCAGGTTCGGTCCATGAGCAGTGACAATTGCAGTAGGAAGACTCTCTTTCGCTATGGCTTTGGTGGTTTCTCTTAACCAGGCCACTCCCCAAAGTTTGTTGCACGTCCACAACAGATGTACCTATAGAAAGGGCATAGTTGGCAGAAGACGTATGGATGATGACAGCTTTTGAATGGGAGATGCGATGGAACAGAATGAGATCTGCGTCGTACTTAGTAGTTAGGCGTCCGAGTTGTGCGTGTTTATTGGTTGGGGGTTAGAGACTTAATTTGACATATGTGCCATGGTTGTATGTGGTGGCGAATTCAGCTGCCAATAAGTTTGAGCAGAACTTGGCTGCCTGACTAGAAGGAATATGGATATATCTTATCTCTAATGCTCTGGCTTTTATTATGTTTCTTCAGGAGGGATTGTATTTGAATTATTACTGTGATATCAAAAATGGCTACCAGTTCAGCTGATGTAGCAGTACCTGAAGGTAATACATATTTGGGATCTCAGAGAATAATCTGATGGAACTTTTAAGGTTCTCACGTGCTGCTTTTCACTCCCCAACAGAGATCAGGTGGTGTCTTGGAGGCTGTTTTAGAAGATCGGCTACAACTAGTTTGAGTTGTAAACTTGTTTCAGTGTTGGACGAAACAGGGTATGCTTTGAGAGTGATTTCATGGTTTGGTTGTAGTGTAGTTCAATGAGATCCGTATCTGAAGGATTGATTTTTAAGTAGATAGAACCTCCAGAATGCCCTGAAATGGTCAAAGCTATGCCAGATTTTGGCAAGTTGAATTTTGTAAACTCTTGAGTTTGAATTGAGACCACGTGGATGTTAAAGAGGAGAAGGGAGGAAAAGCAAGGATAGAAGAGCCGTTTTCTAGAAGATGGAGACTTATTAGTGTTGGAAGAAACAGCGTATGCTTTGAGTGTGATTTTATGGTTTGGTTGTAGTGCAGTTTAATGTGACGCGCAACTCAAGGATTCATTTTTAAGTAGATAGAACCCTATAAGATAGGCCTCCAGAATGCCTAGAAATGGACAAAGCTATGCCAGATTTTATCAAGTTGAAAATCGCAAACTCTTTAAAATATGAGTTTGAATTAGACCATGTGGAACGAATCGGAAGGAAAAGCAAAGGGGTTAAAAGGTCCGCTTTTTGTGTAGATTATTGAGCTTTATATACTACAGACAGCTTAATTGTGTGAAGATGAGCAGAAAATCAGTAATACATCCTCAGTACATGGAAAGCTCTGGGTATAGACAATGCATGCTTTTTGGGAGGATTATTTAAAGATTTATGGGCTCTTTAAATGAGCCATGTAGAATCTGTCTACACTGGCAAACAGATGGAGATGTGTCTCATATTATTCTTCAGCTCTTATCAGCACCATTCTACATGGTGTTAGTTTGATAAGAACGAGATGAATTTAAAGATGTTTTGATGAGCAGAAATGGTTTCAAGAGGGGATGGATCTGTAATGAGGGTTCCGGGAAGTAATGGGCTGAGACGGGTTACTGGTTGCAGATACGATCTGCTTCAAACGTCCTCTGAACATGAACTCAAGAGTTGCAAGATTTCAGATGGATCCTTGAATAGAGACTAATTATGTAGTTATAAAAGGGGCTTGCAGTCTTACTTCGGTTATTGAGCTAGATTCCGCAAAGCGGTTGGAAACTCTTTGAGCTTGGGTGAGATGGATAAAACCATCCTTTGATTCTTGGTTAACCCCCATAGCTTTTGGTAACTCAATGGGTTTCCCAAATTCTACCTTACTATAGTTTTAAATTCTAAACTGGTGCGACTTTAGTGCACACACATGCCACCTTGTCTATATTATTCTAGACGATTTCTATTGTCCTATGGGTGGGTTCACACTAGGGGGTTAAATACAATTAAGTTAAAGAAGTTTAAGTTAATTGGGCTTGCAGCGTTCCCGTTATAAAATTCTGTTAGGCCCGTGGCAGTGGGGCTTAATTTTTAATGGGTTTACTGCCGTTAAAGGTGTCCACTTATGACTTTTACGTTAAAATTTAACAATTTCTTAAAAAATTTTTAACAGTTGTAGTGCGAATGTTAATCCCTCCCTAAGAGAACACTAAGACGGTTAAATATAATGACTTATAATGACTTATGTGAACCCAATTTTCCCAAGATTCATTACGTTAGCCATTAACATGATTATCACTATGGGTGTGAACCTCTTTTAACTGATTTCATTATGTTAGTAATTTAACTTAACCATCTGTATATATATATGTATATATAAAAAGAAACATTCTTTTCATCTATACCATTTAAATTTAGTAGTTGTTTTTAAGAATTAAAGGTTTTCAATATTTGGGTGATTTAGTTTATTTTTGCATTCACAACGAATACATTTTCATGTATTTAGTTTCTGATCTAGGTCCTTGAACTTCACGAGCACACAAAATAAGGAGGATTGAAGTTTGAAGGATTGAAGTTCTAGCCTCGGGTTTAACCAATTTGCTGATCTAATGGACCAAGGCATCGATTCTCTATTTACAGAGGAGCACGCCACAAAGTTTTATTGGAAATTTCAAGGGTGTGGTCATTATGTCCGATAATTGCCTTGAGTCGGCCATTCTGCCAGTATGGGCACGATGGTGCACTTGCGCCCGTGTGTGCACCGCCTCGTCTGGTGGATCCTCAGAGCCATTTACAAAATGTTCTCTTATGTGAAGCATTGATTCTTTCGATTAGCATCCTTGCTCATTATTATTTTTTATTCCTACTAATCGGATTGTACATGTACCCTCGTCTAGAAAGATCTATTATCTAATTTTTGTCTAGTCTCTCCAGGCACCAATATCCATAGGCTTTAAAGCCTGTTATAAATCATGTCACTTCTCGATCGATTTTCAAATTTGTTCTATAAGTCTCTTCTCAAAATAATTTGTTAATCTTATTTGTTTGAGATTTACATTGCCTTAGTGGCATTCTAAACAATTTTGTTAATCTACTAGAAGAGATTTGTGTGCATTCGATTTTTTTTCCTAGCACCAAACCCAACATTGTTAGATGTAAGGGGTTTGTGAAAATTCAATCTCCTTCCTTTGTTCCCTTTGCTTTTTGCTCTTTCTTGCTTTCCCCCCTTTCCCTCTTTTTCTTCAATTTTCCTCCTTTTTCCTTCAAGATCCATTTTCTTTTTTTTTTTTCACATCTTTTTGTCCCCTTCCCTTCCCTCTTTTCCCTTTTCCCTTTTCCCATGCCTTTTTTCCCTCTTCCCATTTTTCCTTGCCTTTCACTCTTTCCTTTTTCCCTTTCTTCCTCCCTTTTCTTTTTCTTCTTCGTTCTAAGAGATCAAAGCATATACACTGTCCAAGAGATTAAATCTCGGTCGTTGAAGCTTTACGGTTTGATCAATTTGATCAAACACTTATGCTATAACTTTGCATGCATAATGCTTATTGAATCTTAGAATACTAGGAACGGTGCCAGCGTTGCTGGGCATAAGCTGAGAGCTTATAAATGATATACTATAATAATGAGAGAATATTCCAAAAGTACTCCATTGTTAAAGCATTCAACATCGTTTGCTATTTGCTCTTCCTCGTTTTAACCTTCTTCTTTACCTACACACTCTTGTTTGTTTGTTTGTTTCCTTATACGTTTCCTTTTTCCCCCCAGCTTCCCTTCCCTTTTTTCCTTTCACTTTTATTGATTTTGCATATCAATCGTGTGAGACAGATCCATGATAAGATAATAGAAAGTTATCTTGTCCTTCTAATACTTGCAAAGACTTGATTCCATAATCTGCTACTTCTCTGAAAAACTCCTATCATCACTACTTATATTAAGCAGTATAGCTTCTGTTCACACAAATTAAAGCAATGTAGTTTCTCTTTGCATAAATTAGATGTGTAATATTTCTGGGCTGAAAGGAGCTGTGTATGACACATACGGTTTCCAAACCATACCCCAATTCTTTTAATCTAGATTTTATGGAATAGACACGTCCCATCAAACTGTGAGACTAGGGCTTGGAAAGCTGCAAACATTTTCTTTGGCTACAAAAATTGGGCTAGTTAGCAGGTGATAATTTGATACTGAGGTTGCCAAATGTTAGCACACAAGAAAAGTAAAGGCGGATGGCGTTTAGGGTTAGGTTGTAGGGGGGCGACGGCCGCCGCCCGAGCAGTGCAGATAACAGAGAGGCCGGTCGGAGCTGGAAGAGCAGCACACAGCTGCTGCTGTCACGTCATCTCCAGAAATGGTATGGAAGAGCTTTTTTGTTTTTGTATTATCTAGAGCCATTGCAAGAGGTATTGGTGATGGGTATTGCCGCTGCTTCATTGCTGGTGGATCTTTTGTGATGGATCATGACAAAAGAAGAAACCGAGCTTCCATTTTCATTTCTGTGTTTTGAGGTCATAGTCTACGCTAGCAGTAGGCGATTCTTCGCTAATCTAAGGAATACACAGTTAGAGGTCTGCATCTTTATGCATCTTAAGCAAATGTGGTGGATATAACAGTCTAAACTTTGTGCCTGAAATCATATAGGGTGTTCTTACTTACTGTCAGCCGCCTCAAGTTTACACAGTTGAAATGAAGAAAGAGGATTTTGTACCTGGATTTTGTGGCTTATGCTGGGACAGGAGAGGTGCAGAGGAGTAAGCAGACCACCCTTTAGGGCAGGCCCTGTAAGAATCCTTGCATAGCAGGAAGACAGAGTGCATAGCCTCTTCTAGTACTTCTATGGAGGTGGTAGTCCATGTCCAAGTTAGAGCGGGGGATGAAGTTTGCTACCTCAACTCTTTTTGTGCTTGCATCTTTCGGAGTAGGAGCTTCAGATGGCCTCAGCTCGTACACGGTCCTTTGGTTTTCATTTGAATTGGAAGAACATGCACCTGGTTTAGTTCCCAATCTAGGCTGTTCAAGACTTAATTCTATTCAATCCATAAGGGATTTTTGACACCCGAACTACTGGGAGGAGTGAGACGCAGCTAATGGGCGGAAAGGATGTAGACCTGCTCCTTTAGTATTTGCTGCATGTTGAGAAGAAGCCTGGACGTGAGTTCGCCAATAGTATCAGATGTGGCAAAGAAGATGTAGAGCTACTCTAGTTTAAGTACTAAGTTAGTTAGTGCCTCACTCTCACCTGTTTTTTGGGTGTGGTGCAAATTTTTTCAATCTAGCCTTTTAAGAGGCTTATAAATAAGGTTGTATACCATATTTATTATAAATAAAAATATCTTGCCTTCAAAATAATAATAATAAATTTTTGATACTTCATTTGGCCAAGTCAAATGATGAAATTTTTTGAAGAGATTCTCACATTTCAATTCAAAATAAGACTTTGTCTGCTATGTTAAGCCCTGCCGCTGCAACATTTTTGTGTTTGAAATGTAAACTTTCTATATCATCTTTTGCTTATTATCAAAGTTGCCGGAGCTGGGACCATTTTTTAGTTTGATTGCCATATCAATTGGGCCTAGACCCTTTAATGCAAGCACAATAATGTCGAATTTTTATTCAAATTGGCAATAGATGAATTATGAGCTGCAAAATTACACTTCTAGCATATATTTATGAGAAACTATTTTTGGTCTGAGCACTGAACTTAACTGGAACTAAATTAACCTCTTAAGTATTGTGCATTTCAGATCATAAACACGCAACATATACAAACAAATCATATACTACTGATTCATCTAGGCCGATACATCATTGCAACATAAAGCAAATTGGAATAGAACGAACAAAACATAAGTACACAAATCAAACTAAAGTTAGAAACATGAACTCTGCCTGGCTATATCATTAACTCATACTTAAAAAAAGCCCAAGGGCTATTACAGAGGATGGCACTTGGGCCTATCACAAAACGTTTGGCACTCATACCACATTCCAGTGAAAGATGAAGGGGGGCCACAGAGGCCACATTCGCAAAAACAACAGAAAGAAAAAAACAATGGGGATCGTCCAGCAGTAGCCTTGCAAACTTTCAGGGGGCATTCAAGGTTGCACATGGCTTTTGAAAAAGATGTTGTCCCCTTTAGTAACCACAATCTGGTAGTGGATTAAGTCGAAATCGGACCCGGCCCTTTCGGCCTGGGAGACTATTTCTGGGAAGACCTCGACATGGAGGGAGGAACTTACGGCTGCAATCACTTCCGCTGGTGTCACAAGACAGCTGCGAACTGAAAACAGTTCGGAGTTGTGAACGTTGTTGAGCTGCTAGGACTGGGAGGATTGCTGGGACTAGGGCAAGAACATTTCCCAGGAGAAGGATCTCCTCCCAGAGAGAACTACATCCAGGGAAGCTAGTCTTTCGTGTTTGCTCCATAGTCAATACACTGTTTGCTCTGTTAATGCAAGAACATACAATCAGAAACATCCAAATATCATGAAGAAGATAATTGATGAGAGCGCTTACCTGTGGCGCTTCGATCTGATCAAAGATACTTCAGCTTCGGTAGGAAGACACCCAACTCCCAATTTGAAGCAAGAAGGGAATGATGGGTCTAGCGTGGTCTGATCTCCCAGATTTCCAAAAATCTTTGTCTTAAAGACCAATTTCATCCACTACAGTTGGGCAGGGAATGTCCGAGTCGTTCGCGGTTGTACCGATTGAAGACCCTCTCTCTCTTCCTCTTTTCTCTGTGCCCTTTTTCCCTTTTCTTCCTCCTTTCACCCTTCATTTCCTTTTCTATGCCTTTTCCCCACATTTTCTTCTTCTATTTTTCCTATACCCATTTTCCTCTTTTTCTCCATCCTTTTCCTCTTTCCTTTTTTCTTTTCCCACTTTCCTTTTTCCATGTCTTTTTTTGTTTTCTTTTTTCCTTTCTTCGCCCTTTCCCTTTTCCCTTTTTTCTCGTACCCTTTCCCCCTTCCCTTTTCCCGTTTCTCTCTTCCCTTTTTTCTCATGCCTTTTTCCAGGTTCCCATTTCTTTTCCCCTCCCCTTTTCTCTCTCTTTTCACTTTCCCCTTTTCTATGTTCTTTTTCCCTTCTCTCCATCCTTTTCCTGTTCCCTCATTTTTTCCTAATTTTTCCAACTTTTCACTCTTCTCCTATTCCTAATGCCATTTTTTTCTTCCCTTCCCCCTCCTTTTCTTTTTTTTCCTTTCTCTTTTGCTTTTCCCATGCCATTTTCCCCTTTCATTTTCCTCTTTCCTCATCCTTTCCCTTTTCTCTTTTTTTTTTTTTCCATGCCCATTTTCGCTTCTCTTTTCCCATGCTCTTTTTTTCCTCCCTTTATCCCTTTCTTCACTCTCTCCCTCTTCCCATTTTGCCATGCCCTTTTCCCTTCCATTTTTCCCTTTATCTCTTCCCATTTATTTCATGCCTCTTTCTCAGGTCCCCTTCCCCCCTCTCTTTTTCTTTTCTCTTTCCTTTCTTTTTTTCCATGTTTTTTTTCACATCCCTTATCCTCACCCTTTCTCTTTTTCCCCTTTTCCCGTGCCTTTTGCCCATCACATTCCCTCTTTCCTCCTCCATTTTCGTTTTCCCTCTTTTTCTTTTACCCTTTTTCCCTTAAGAGATCAAAGCATGACCAATCACGGTAGTAGAAAGTCGTGCGATAAATCTCGGCCTTCGGATCCACCTAGACGATCTCAGCCATTCAAATTAGGGCTTGATCCAATCTAAGACTTACGATATAACATTATAATCTAAGACTAGTAATGGTGCCCAGCGTTGCTGGGCAAATGTTGGGAATATTTGTGGATGGAAACCTATTCAGCTCAGACTCATTAACCAAGTCCATCATATCTAGGCTATAAGAGGTTTTTGTGCATTTGATAACCTTCCCTTTGCTCTATCCTGTAATTCTTTTTTTTCTCATTTTCTTACGCACTTTCTTTTTTCCCTTTTCTTATTTTCCCTGCACATTTACTTTTCTCCTTCTCTCTTTTTTTTTTCTTTTTTTTTTTACCCTCTTCTCCCTCCTCTTTTCTTTCCTTTTCTCCTTCTCATTTTTCCCTTTCCCTTTCCCTTTTTTTGACGGCTTTTTTCCTTCCCTTTTCACCTTTCTCCACCCTTCCCATTTTTCTCATGCTCTTTTTTTCCATTCCTTTTGCTTTTTTCTTTTCCCTTCCCTTTTCTCATGCCCTTTTTGCATTCCCTTTTCCCCACCTTTTTTTTTATGTTTTTCTTCCTCTCCTCACCCTCTTCTTCTTTATCTCATGTCTCTTTTTTCCCATTTTCTTCTTCCTCTTTCTGCCTCCCTTTTTCTTTTTCCCTTTCCTTCTTTTTTCATCATTTCCCCACCCTTTCCCTTTTTCCTGTGCCCTTTTCCTCTTTCCTTCCCCCCTTCCTTTTCTCTTTTCTCTTTCCCTTTCCCTTTCCCTTTCCCTTTCCTTTTTCCTTTTCCCTTTTTCCCATGTATTTTTCCATTCCTTTTTTTCCACTTTTTTTTACTTGCCTTTTCTTCCGCCTTTCCCTACCCTCTTCCCCTCTTCCCCGTCCCTATTCCCCTTTTTTCGTTTTCTTTTCCCTTTCCCCATGCTCTTTTTCCCTTTATTTTTACCCTTTCCTCACCCTTTCCCTCTTCCAGTTTTTTCCGTGCCCTTTTTCCCTTCTTCTTTTCCATTTTCCCTCCTTATTCCTCGTGTTCTTTTTTCTTTCCCCTTTCCCTTTTCGCCTCCCATTTCCTTTTTCCCTTTTCCTTCTTTTTTTCATCTTTTTCTCTTTTTCCATGCACTTTTCCTCTTTCCTTTCCACTCTTTTTTTTTTCTTCTCTCTTTTCCTTTCCATTTTCCCACCCTTTTTCCATTCCATTTTTTCCCCTTTTTCACATGCCCTTTTTCCTCCTTTTCCCACCCTCTTCCCCTTTTCCCTTTTCCTCTTTTCCTATTCCATGTTTTCTGTTCTCTTTTTGCTTTTCGCTTTTCCCTTTTCCCTTTTTCCATCTCTTTTTCCCTTTCTTTTTTTCCTTTCCTCACCCTTTTCCTCTTCTCGTGCCACTTTCTTCATCCTCTCTCATTTCCCTCTCCCTTTTCCTCATGCCATTTTCCCTTTTTCGCCTCCTTTTTCCTTTTTCCTTCCCTTTCTATTTTTCCATGCCCTTTTTTCCTTCTCTCCATCATTCTTATCTTCCCCTTTTTCCCTTCCGTCACCCTTTCTGTCTTCACCTTTTTTCCCGTTGCCCTATTTTTCTTCCTTTTCCTCCCTTCCCCTTTTCTTTTCCCTTATTATGTCCTCACCCTTTCCCCCTTCTCCTTTTCATAGTGTACTTTTTTCCTTCCTTTTTCTCCCTTTCTTTTTCTTTCCCTTTTTCGTGCTCTTTTCCCTTTCCTTTTCCCTTCTCCGTCTTTCCCTTTTACCCGTGCCTTTTTGCCTCTCACTTTGCCCTTTTCTCTGTCATTTTCCCTTTCCTCTTAAGAGATCAGAGCATGGCCAATCACGGTGGTGGGAAGTTGTGCGATAAATCTCGGCCTTTGAATGCAATCAGACAATCTCAACTATCTAAATTAGGGTTTGATGCAAGACATACGCTAAAACTTTATAATATAAGATAAGATTTATGGACTAAATAAACACGTTAATTGCCTCCCATAGAATATGCAAAAACTTTGAATTTCTGTGAGATATATTCGTAACAATTCTATTATTCTATTTGTGGACTAATGGACATGGTAATTGCCTTCCTTGTAAAAAACTTTGAATTTAGGGTTATATTCTCCTCCTTTATCTATTCTGAGGCACACTAAGCACACTAACTTTTTTCTAGTCTCTCTTTCAATTTATAAGACACATTAGACACATGGTGCTGTTGACAATGGTGTGTTTTTTGGGAGGGAAGTTTCTCATATTCATACGATCAGAGCATTGTATAGATGTGGGAATGTCATCCTCCCTCTATTCCATTCCATTCTTCTTTTTGATTAATAAAGTTTTGTGTCTATAAAAAATTTATAAATAGATAAAAAAACTTGTTTTGTGAATTTTAAGAAATATTATCATATATATAACAATGTGAACTTCTTATGCAACTTCTTAACAAATTGATAAGGATGTCATGCCTTACATCAAGATAGCTATAGAGGACTTGGCTGGGTTTGTAAGAAAATGGAGTACAATGGAATTGCCCCTGTAAAGACCATTTTCTCATGTATACATGTTTAGAGGATCATTTCTAATTCCTATTTTACATTACTTCTTGGTAGATTCGTGCCTCAATAAAAACAACCTGCCTTTCAGGTGAACTATTTACCCAATCTTCAAGCTTAATAAACTTATAGCAATATATATATTATTTTATATCTTTTTTTAACTCGTAATGTTTGCAGGAATCTATCGTAGAGTTATTTTAGACCGAGGTTGGTTCTTCTTTCCTATCTATAATTTACTTGGAAAGTTGTGTAGGATACGGAACAAGATTGTCTTGACAAAATATTTGTTAACTTCTTTGCTAGAAGCATTGACTTGTAAAATGCATGCACCTCTATTTTTTCTAGAATGTTCACATAAATCTAATAATCGTATCTTTCATAACATCAATACTATATAGAATGTTCACATAAATCTAATAATTGTATCTTTCATAACATCAATACTATTATAAATCAATAATATATTCTTATTATGCATAGGGTTATGCATTGATTGGACATCAATAAATATGACATGGACTTATAACATTTTCCTATATTTGGTAAACAAAATGCCACTGACAATGCCAAACGGCAATATTCGCACAATAGACCTTGTTGATACAGGATGAGGAAATGAGCACAATGGCTTATGAGAACTAAACGTTCAATAAATAGTACAATATTAGCACTGGTGGTCTAGTGGTAGAATAGTACCCTGCCACGGTACAGACCCGGGTTCGATTCCCGGCCAGTGCATATTTTATCTACCATGATTGGGCACTTCTTTTTACATTTTATCTACGATTGGACAATTCTTTTTGTTATATATTATAATATGATTGGACACTTCTTTTATTACATATTATAATATGGAGCTATTCTATGAGGTATGTAATTGATGATGTCCTTTATTATAATAGAAAACTAACGGAACTATTCTATAAAGTATGAGATTGATGATGTCTTTTATCTTAACATATATAATTCTTATCGGGAAGATGCCTTTGGCATATTCGGTTGATTCCCGCCACGTATTTCCGGAGGGAAAAAATAGGGAAAGTAAAAAAATGACGAAAATAGCTTTGCCGTGCTTTGCCGATGGATTCAAGACAGCTCCGGCTGGCTATGGCTATGGCGACAGGCTCGGTCTGGCTATGGCGACACGTTCCAGTTTCTAAGCTGTCCGATGCATGTTATTTGTTATTTGCTGGCTCCTGCCTGGCCTCTGTTGTTGTCGCCATTCCTGCCTGTTTTCTGGAAGCAGCTCCGCCACACATTCATGAAGCATGCAGATATAAAAGCCCAGAGTTCCTGCCGCTTTGTTTGCTCTAAGATTGGGCTATTCTGTATATTCGTGTATGGCAATGTGCTTGGTGTTCTGCAATGATTTGTCTGCTGGTCATGTTCCGGTAAGCTTTCTATCTTTGTTCTTCAATATTTGTAGTTCCATATTTGTAGTATGGGTGTTTGAAGCCTGTAAATGGGTGATGGATTCTGATGTAGACAAGTTCACAGTAATATTTGTGAAATCCGTAGATGTATCTAACCTTCCCAGCCAGTTGCCTGGTCGCAGTATTAAACATGCTCACTGCTATTTGAAACTGCTAATGAAAATTATGCAGGTCATTCAGATTAGAATTTGGCCTGCTTCTTCCCTAGCCATTTTCAAAAGAAGTCCCCAAATACTCATTAGGGTTTTTTTTAGATTAAAAAAGGGCCTTCAAAACATGCCAACTAAGCCAAATGAAGATAAATGAACTACCAATCAGAAATAAGAGCCTGACGGGTCCAGTCAGCAAAACTGTTATAACTAACTCACTGGATCACATATTCTAGCATAACTATTGATAGAAAAGTCCAAATGAGCTCTCGTTCAGTGCAATAGATAGATATCATTGAGATCTTTCTAACCTTAGGTGCTTGCACATATTTTAACCACTTATGATTGTCAAAACTCTCAAAAAATATGGTTTTTACCATTTTTTACTATCCTACGGGGCTAAAAGATATGCAAACCACCCAAGGTTGGAAAGATCTCAATGAGATCTATCTATTGCACCAAACAAGAGCTCATTTGGACTTTTCTATCAACGCTATGCTAGAAAATGTGATCCAAAGGAGTTAGTTATAATCGCTTTTGGCCGACCGGATTACCGCCTGCTTTTCGATTGGTAGTTCATATAGCCAGGGATAGGTTCTGTACGTATGAAATTATTTTTTCAGACGTATAAAGTCCAAAAAATATTTTTTGGCTCAGGCGGGAAAAATATTCGGCGTAAGCGAAAACCTTCCGTTTAAACTACGCTGAAACTTTTTTTCGCGTAGCGAAACCTTCATTTAAACTCGCTTTTACGCAAAAAAAAATTTAGCGTGGCGAAACCTTACATTTAACTTCTGCGAAACCTTTTTGCTTTGCTTACGCCGAACCTTTTTTAAACAGAAGCGAAAAAAAAAAATTTTTACGTAAACCAAAAACCTTGATTTTTAAACCTTCGCTTTTGCTTACGCGTAAAGCGAAAACGGAAGGTTCGCTTCGGAAAAAAGCCGTAGTAGCTGAAGGTTTAAACCGGAGCACGCGAAAAAAGTTTCGCGTAAGCGAAACAGAAGGTTTCGCTTACGCGAAATTTTTTCGACGCCGGAAATTTTTTTGGACGTATTTTTGACGTATTAAACGTCAAATTTGTGCCGTATCAAACGAAAAATACGTATTACGTATAAAACGTATACAGTATTGAACCTATCCCTGCATATAGCTTAGTCAGCAATTCTTAGAAGGCCCTTTTATGATCTCAAAAAATCCCTAATGTGTGGTTCCAAAAAAGGTAAGTGTTTCTTCTATTACAAAGCTCACTTATAATTGTATTATATGTAGAGGCATCTAGGGTTGGACCTTTCTGAAGCATTTCTTCAAGCAGTCCTCTGGCTTCTTCAGCCCCATTACCTCTGCAAAGAGCACAGATAATGATGCTATAGGTGATCATGTCAGGAGCACATCCCTTTTCGGTCATGCTTCTGACAAGGTTTTTTGCATCAACCAACCTATTTACCTTGCACAATCCATCAACGAGACTATTATATGTAATGACATTTTTGCATAAGCTATTCAAGAGTATACTGTAGCTCACTGTATCTGCAGAAAAACCTTCACCAATCATGTCCTTGAACAATACCTGTGCTTTACATAATCCATCCATCAAAATGCTATATGTGACTGTGCTAGGTGCAATCTTGCTATTACCCATTTCTTGAAATAGCTTGCGAGCATCCTCAAGCCGCTTTGCTTTGCACAGTCCATCAATCAACGTATTGTAAGTGACTATATCAAGAGCTATTCTTCTTGATATTAATTTGTTGAAAAATGTGAGGGCTTCGTCTAAATGCTGTTCCTTACAAAGGTGATTGAACAGAATATTAAAAGTAGCCACATTAGGCACAATACCCTCAGAAACGATCTTATCAAATGGGCCTTTAGCCCCATTGTCCTTGACCACATCCTTATCCACTATCGTGTCATATACTTTGCCGGCCAGGTCAAACTTTCCTGCTTTGCATAGACTATCAAAGTGGGCATTACAACTAGCCAGATCTGGCTCCGTTCCTTTCCCTCTTACCAGCATTTAAAAAAAATTATAGGCCACGTCTGTTTTGTTTTCCTTACAGAAGCCATTAACAAGTACGTTGTATGTGATAGAATCAGGAATATGGCCCTTCGTTACCATATCATCAAGTAGCTGAATAGCCTCTTCCAATTTATTGTCTTTGCATAGACAATCAAGCAAAGTGTTGTAGGTCACAACATCTGGTCCAACCATGTTGGTTAAAGATCAAGACCGCAAAGCTGAGCTCAAGAACGTAAGCATTTATATCCGCATAAATCAAACCAGGGTTGTGAATTTCTGGTAACAATCCCTTTTTAATGTCGTTGTGATGATGAAAATGGAGCGTTTCCTATGCATTTAAAGCTCCCTTATAGCCATTTCATTCTTGGCAGATTTAAGGAGAACGATTTCCCATCTTTTACTTTCTGAAGCAGAGGCTGTATGGGGCTTTTTTTGGACGACAGAAAGTAATGCTTTTTCTTTGTGAAGAATAGGAGCTTGAACTAGCAACTCTGTTAAAAAAATAAGCCAGCCAAATTTTTATTAGACAAAAACAACTACATCTAGAGCATTGCTCAAGTTTCAATTATTTATTGCCCAATGTCATAGCAGAAATGTTTGCTGCACATACAAGTTCCACTAAGACACTGCTAACTTGTGCTATAGCTGTTTTAGACTTTCCCATGTTTCATTTTAATATTAGGTCTTAACAAGGGTGCTCATGCAGACAAGCACAATCGAGACATTTCTTTTACAGCTTCAAGCAAAACACGACGTATTGTGTTCTAACTAGGGTAATGGCTGAGTTAGATGCTCTTGGATCTGCGCCTGAGAAAGAGCCTTTAAGAGAATTTTTACTACTTCAAGGAGTGAGATTTGCTTTCAGGGTTCATCAGGTGAGCTACTGCTGCTGTAATTTTTCAATTCTACTACTGCTTAACTAAACTGCTATTGCTTATTGTCTATGTGCAGTTTGCTGGGGGCTTTGATCCAGAAAGCATGCGGACATTTGAACAGTTACGTAACCTTGCCCAAAATGAACAAAATAAGAAGACTGGACAACAATGAGGAATTCCCTTGCCTAAGTCATAAAACACTTCTGCAATCAACTTGTGTAACATACGAGAGTGATAATAGAAAATGTCACCAAAAAAGATGACATTGTTTAAAGATACAACATTTGGTCTGATCACAAATATGACTACAGTATTTCCATTCATAGTGTCCGATCATTATAAAGATTATGGAAGTTTCCCAAGAATTTAAAAACGAATGCCTTTTGGACTCTTAACTTAAATAAAAAAAAAAAAAAGTTCATATATTATAGATGCAAATGATAATAATGGATCTAAGAACTTTTGTCATTTGTGCAGGGTTTTACATATTTGCACTGGTAGCGTAGGTGCAACAAATTGCATCTTTCATCCGTGAAAAATTTGTTCTTTCCACATCGTATCATAATTGTGTCATACTTAACAAATATAGACCAGTTAGCATCTCAAAACAAGATGCCATGAAGAAAAGCATTTTTAACGTCCACTAGAGATAAATTGGTTTATGCGATGAAGGATGCTCCTAAATTGAAGATATCTTATAAGAACATTGAACCTTGGTTTGATTATGTTGTATGGGCTCTGATTGTGGTTTGATCTGCCACCACACTCAGCATCGCAGTTGGGTAAATCTCTAAATGAATTGCAAGTGTAAGAGCATAAGCACCAGCCCTTTCGCCATCCCCACCATCAAGGTAAACAACTTCTATGTAATACTGTTGAGAATTATTGATTATCAGTAAGCAACTAATGCAACATACAAAAACTATTTCCATGATACCCAAAAAAGTTCAATAGCACACTTCTTCAAAGATGAAATTAGCTCTAATGGAAAGTCGTCCTTATGTCTCCAATTTAACTGTCTCCCATTTCTAATCTGTAACTGTTTAACATGCAGAAGCAAGTGTGCTAAAGTGATAAACACAAACAGGCCTGGATATGCTCCAGCATGTATCTTTTGCATCTCAAGGATGTCCAGAATTGAGATCTATTTGACTTAGCACAAAACTTCTTTTGCAGCGGGTTGGAGAAGAGAAATGTTCGCGGCGGCCGCAAGGCCGCCGCGATAAATTTCTTGTATATTATAATAAAAAGCTATTCTACAGGGTATGGTGTACCTATCGCGTATATATGGTGTACCTATGGTGTGTATATCATATGATGTCCCTATGATGCACCTATGGTGTATATATATCATATGGAAAAATATATAATACGCATCTCTACCATCAATATGGGGGCACCAACGAGGTGGCGCAACATGGCCTATTGCACATTTTATTTGTCATGATTGCACACTTACTTTATTTTCTTATCCTCCTATCTCTGATCTAATGTGATAAGAAAATAGTGATTGCAAACTTCTTTTGTCTTCTTATCCTCCTATCTTATCTTCTAATATAATAAAAAAATAGTATCCGTATGTAAGTACGTGACTAATATAATAAGAAAATAGTGTCTGTATGTAAGTGAGCGATTGAATGTGAGAGTGAGTTTTCCACGCTCCAATACATGGTGAATAGAGTTCCACGTGGCATGATCTTGGCCCTCCATGTTCTCCCTCTAACGTAGTGGATGGCTTTGAAAACTTCCATCATGTGTGGAGGATTCAAACCTCGGTACCTACCCCCCAAACCCCCCATACCGACCACTAGGCCAAGCACATAGGTAGTTCACACATAGGTAAGGGTGAGACTTGATAACTCAAGAATGTTCTAGGATGTGATCTAGAATCTTCTAGAATGATCTAGCTGCTTATGGGTAACCACCTCAATCTAAAAATAGAAAGTTTTTTTGAAACTTTGTAAAGAGTCAAAAGGAAAGTACCAGGTCCTCAAGGTAAGAAAATAGAAGGTTTCTTGAAACTTCTCAACAATCAAAATAGAATGTTCTCTCCAGATACTGTGGGTAAGCAGCTCAGTCTAATAAAAAGGTTTTTTTGAAGCTTTGCAAAAATTGAAATAGGAGATTCTAGATAGTTTTAGAAAGTTCTAGCATATTCTAGATGCTCGTGGTTGAGCACCTCAGTCTAAAAATAGATAGGTAAGGGCGAGACTTGATCAACTCAAGAATATTTTAGATAGCTCTAGAATCTTCTAGAATGATCTAGCTGCTCATGGATAAGCACCTCAATCTAAAAATAGAAAGTTTTTTTGAAACTTTGCAAAGAGTCAAAAGAAAAGTTCCAGGTCTTCAAGGTAAGAAAATAGAAAGTTTCTTGAAACTTCTCAACAATCAAAATAGAATGTTCTCGGAATGCCAGATATTGTGTGTAAGCACCTCTAAAAATAAAAAGTTTTTTTGAAGCTTTGCAAAATCTAAAATAGGAGATTCTAGATAGTTTTAGAAAGTTCTAGCATATTCTAGATGCTCGTGTTGAGCACCTTAGTCTAAAAATAGAAAGTTTTTTTTTTAAGAAATGTAAAGAGCCAAAGTAGAATGCCTTTTTTTGGACTAAGCAAACAGTCCAAAAATAGAAAGTTTTTTGAAATTTAATAAACAACCAAAATAGAATATTTTGGGATGTTTCTAAAATGTTCTAGATGCTCACAGATAGGCACCTCAGTCTAAAAATAGAAAGTTTTGAAACTTTGCAAGCTCAATCTAAGAATAGATAGTTTTCAAAATCGGCAATTCTTTCAAAATGGTAGTAGAGATGTGAGTAAGCTCCTTAGATGATACTTTAGAATTGTGTAGTAGGTGTTGGTAGCAGGTATGAAATGTTCTAGATGCTCATGGATAGGCACCTCAGTCTAAAAATAAAAAGTTTTAAAACTTTGCAAACAATTCAAGAATAGATAGTTTTCAAAATAGGCAATCCTTTGAAAATGATAGTAGAGGTGTGAGTAAGCTCCTCATAGGTGATACTCTAGAATTGGTAGTAGGTGTTGGTAGTAGGTATGACTAAGCTCCTCATAGGTGATCTTTTGGAACTGGTAGTAGGTGTGACTCCTCAGGTATGAGTCCTCAGCAGGTGATTCTTTAGAATTGGCAGTAGGTAGCAGTAAGCTCGTCATAGATTGTCAAATGAATGTTGAGTAACATTGATATGGATGTTGAGCCACATGGGTGACATTCTTCTCATGTGTGATACTTTGGAACTGGTAGTAGGTGTAAATCAATTGCTCATGGGTGAGCTTTTGGAATTGATAGTAGATGTGAGGAAGCTCTCGATGGGTAATACTTTGAATTGGTAGTAGTTGTTGGTAGTAGGTGTGTGTAAGCTCCTCATGGGTGGCTTTCGAATTGGCAGTAGGTGTGAGTCAGCTTCTCATGTGTGATTCTTTGGATTTGGTAATAGGTGTGAGTAAGCTCCTATTGGGTTATACTTTGAAATTGGTAGTCTGCATGCATGGGTGTGCATTTGTCCAAGTCGAGGCCAAGCAATGTGTGCATGTGTCCAAGACGAGGCGGGGACCTTGGCCGAAGACCGTTGCTGAGTCGGGAGAGACCTACACTAAAAAACTTTTGGGCAAAATAGAGTTGATTGCATAGTTACGGCGTGATTCTTTGATTCCGTCGGATGGAATCACACTACAAAGTTATCATAACATTAAGGGTAAGCTTATTTTGAGCCGTAAAACTTCATATCACCCAACTTAACTTTTCTTCTGCTTCTAGGCAACTCCACGAGTGCTACTTATAGTTTATGTCTTCAAATGGTAGAAGATATTTTGGCTTCAAGTCATGCATATGCATGTGGGTCTTTTTAAATAGAGATGAAGAGATGGGTTCACATCAGCAACGTCTTAAGCTACTCTATCCACTGGTAAGCTACTCTCTAGATGCCTCAGCTTTGCCTAGATCATAATTGGGTAGAGGATATGCCCAACTGTTAATAGATGAGCTATAATTGAAAATTATGCAGCTTCTCACACTAGAACGATATACTGAGAAGCTGGTCATAATCCTTCTGAGTGCGGCAAGATGCAAAAGGCTTTTACGTTCATCAAGCTTATGAAACAAGTGGATTGATGATCACTGCAAAGATGATACAATCTTTGAGGTTGGAGGGATGGCGCTTGAAAAGGTACATGTTTATAAATATCTAGGAATTGACATGACCAGTAATTACAGATGGCTCACAGCCGCTCTTAAGCGTGCATCTGGAGGGATGAGAGCTCTCTATGGTCTGATTCACACATGCAACTCAAACAATTTTGAGCATTGGCAAATCCGGAGATTGCTTTTTGGAATTCAGGTAAGGCCTGTTGTTCTTTATGGTTGCCCAATTTGGGGCCCTGGGCTTTCTCTCAGAGGTTGGAATAAAATAGAACAGGTTCAGAAAAGATTTTTGCTTCTTGAACTTGGAGTTAAGCCTCAGACTCCATATTGCATGCTGCTTGCCGAGACAGGTCTATTACCTCTAGAAGTTGAAGCTTTGATTAGAACGATCACTTATATAAACAGAGTTTTGGCAATGGAGCAGGATAGGCTCCCCTATATGGCATTGCAGCAATCTAAAAATAAAGGCTGGTATGCCGATGCCTTGAAATGGGCAGAAAAATGGCTTGGCTTGAATACCTGGCCAGATTCGGGAAAATATCCAGAGATAAGAGCTTTTGTGACAGAAAGAGCACTGAGCAAGCTATGGGAGATTGGGGATACAGGTAATACAAAGAAACAATTCTACCTAGCTGAGATTAATTCTCTGCAGGATTACAAGGAACAGAATTATTTGATGTCACATATTAGCCGCAGGAACCGGATGTATATCTCTCAATTGAGGCTTTCTTCTCACCATTTGCACATTGAGACAGGTAGGTGGTATGGAACGCCTTTGCACGAAAGGTATTGTGTTGGATGCTTTGAACCGGTGCCAGAATCAGAACATCATACATTTATGGAATGTTCCTCCTATGAACATATAAGGGAAAAACATGGTATAGAGGTACACACTTTAAGAGATCTTTTTGCAGTATCACCACATATTTTAAGCACATACATTCGAGATGTTTGGAAGGAGAGAGCAGACATAATTGATCTGTATAATTTAATGCTTAACTTTGATATAAATAGCGCCTTGGATTAGTGCGCTTAGATTTTACTCAAACTTTTGTAATGGTTTGCCATAGAGGCCTGAGGGCCTAATTGGCTTGATAATTCATATCATATCATAAATGCCAGCTCAGCCTAGTAATTGATCCACGCTTAAGTTGCAGGCAATAAAAAAACACAAAGCTTTCCTCAAGGTTAGAAGGCACAATACATTGCAAAGCATTAGCAAAAAATATTCTACCTCCTCGACCATTACTAGAGAACATTTTGGAGGAGAGTACTGTAGAAACCAATGCAACCTACTGGTAACATCTCTTCAGAACAATGGATACGATACTTGATGCAGTTTTATGATCCTAAGAGGGTCCGCAATAATGTGTCAACACAGACAAGCCCAACATTAGCTATACTGGGACGGATATTGCTAAAGGCATGCAATGTCTCGCAAATAGCAAGGCTACATAATTGGATGGCATGCAGGTTGAATTGTGAAAGTGGGTTGGACCTCATATCCTCCTCATTTTGGCCAGTCCGTTTAGTACACCTCCCTAGGAAGGCTTCCCCTCGAAATGGACTGTCAGCAGAGTGGTCCCGATCTATAAGGCAGGCGATCCTCACAGCCCCACCAACTATCGCACTATCATAGTCACCCCATTGTTGGCAAAACTGCTGGTCATAACTTTTAAGCAACGGTTAACAGCATAGACAAAGGAAATAGGAAACGTGCACTTCACAAGCATGGTATAGACAGTAAATACTCCACCATAGAAGACATCAGAAATAAAATGGTTTTACCTATATTGTTGTTTTGTTGATTTCGCGAAGGCTTTTGACATGGTTCTAGAGGGAAGTTGTGGGAAAGATTAATGCAAGTGGAGGTCCCGTAGGAATTGCAAAACGTAGTATACAGACTATATAGAACACGCATAGCTCTAAATGCCAGCAGTAATGCCAAAGTCTACCAAGGGCGTCCATTTTTCTCGCACGTTGTTTGAACTATACATTGATTAGCTTGAGGACTGGCCCTCAGCGTGGAGGTGGAGAGACCCTGCTTGCTCACCATATAATGTATCTCTTAGCACACACTTCGGCAAGTATAC
Organism: Isoetes taiwanensis; assembly: GCA_021234155.1. NCBI lineage: Eukaryota > Viridiplantae > Streptophyta > Lycopodiopsida > Isoetales > Isoetaceae > Isoetes > Isoetes taiwanensis. The sequence continues at coordinate 5,674,159 of JAJEKV010000017.1, read as the reverse complement.
AACAATGTCTCACTAGTGCCTTCTACAACACTACATTGAAATGCATGCCAATTTGGCCAAGACCAAGGTACTCCTGATATCATCTTCAAGGCAACATAGACAACCTTGTTTCACTTATCAAGATCAAAATGTTGAAATGGTACAAACATGCAAATACCTAGGAGTGGAGTTTACTACTACCATGTACTAGGATACTTGTATCCAAAAAGCGGGTAATGGCAGGTTAGAAGGCATTCTACAATGCGGGACAATTACCACATGGCAATGATGGCATAGCATCATAACTAGTCCCATCAATCGCACTCAGGGTTTTGATAGAGCCAGTCCCTCTATACAAGATAGAAATATGGGGGCCAGTGTATCATTTGCCAGTTGAAAGGGCTTGGAATTGATCTTGAATACCTTTTTAATTGGAGCACTTGGAGTCAAGTCTACAGTTCTATATCAGGTTATTCTACAGGAGATAAGGTTCTTAGCTCTCTAACATACTGCTCTGAAGCGTCACATATTATCAGAAGGTGGTAAACACGGGAGGCACCCGCCTTCCAAACCTCGCCTACTCAATGGATGTGGGTCCAAAGGCCACTGGAAGGAGAAGCGGACCACTTGGTTCTCTAGATGGAATGTGAAGGAACATGGGTTCATACAGGTGCACAACGATGAGAATCAACAATCGCCTCAAGGTAGACACAGGCTTCACTAGTAAGTTGTGGGATGCCAGTGCTTTAGGGTTGGTGCAAGGTGACGATGTTTGAGATTTGGGTCTATGGCATATTGAACTAATTGCAAGATATATGAGACTAGAAAAAGTGCCCAGCGTTGCTGGGCTTTTCATCGAGCATAATTCCAAAACTCATATTAAATAAACAACAATAACAACAACAAAGATCTCGGTAATACCAACTTCTTTTGAAAATATAATATAAGTGATGCATTACCTTGACCTGTTAAGTTGTCTCCTGCATCCCATGAATGTTTATAGTTGAAACTGAATATAAATAATTCACTTATGATCATTATGTAATCTATTTGTAGTATATTGAAGCTCAAAGAATGATTTTTGGGAGATGAATAAGATAATATGTGGATGGCATATGGGACTTCGCAACTTGAAAAATGCGTATATAGTATTTGAGGAATTATTCCAATTCCATGTCACAACGTTGAGAATTTCCATTGTTTCTCAAACTTCCATGGAGATTATATCAATGTTTATGGAGTTCAAAATAAGATAAATGGGCCCCTTCTTATTAAGTTCTTAAGTTTTCGATGTACTTTTCTATTGCACCAATTTTTTATTTCTTCTAGAAGGAATTCCACGTGAATGAGTAGTCTTTTGGCACAGCGTTATTGTGTTTTTACACGACCATTACAAAACATATTGTTCTGTTAACTGTTAACGTTCACCAGCCCAAAATTAACTCCGACATATTTTACAAGTTTGTGGAATGTGATGCTTTGCTTTTCATTGACGTGCCACATATCCTTAAAGCTTGTCACCAAAAGAAGAAAATTTTAAATGGTCCAAAGGTTAAACAAAATATCCTCTTTTCATTCTCAAAGCGCACTAATATTGCTCCATTCTCATTCCCAAACCTTATTTATGGATTCTTATCTATGGATTCGTAAGAATATAAATAGAAATAGGGTATTTCTTCACTATGGGCAAGCATGTCAAAGTTGCTTCAAGCTCAACATTGATACGGCTTGAGCAATCTACCATAACCATAACGACATTTCTGTAGCATAGGCTTTAAGCCTTTTCTGTAAAAATCAGAGACAAGCTCATTGGCATCTGCTGGCCATAACATAAGCCGTTGTATTTAGAAAGTGCCAATACATGTGTCCTGCATTTTGTGGAGGGCTCAAAACATACGGCTGAACAAATTAACAGATATTTGCTTAAAAATCATCATGATCTCCATTATTGTTTCTCAACATACATTACTTACATACAACACACGAAAGTTCTTTCCTCAATTGATTTAGGCATAGTATTGGCTCAATAAATGCTTGGCAAATATCCAAGACAAAGCTGCATTACACACAAAGCCATAAAGCTCAAGTTAGTAAGTATGATTTTGACGTTTAAACAATAAAGTACGATATAACAACATTCATAACAGTATTTTATGCATGCTGCATAGTACAATATGATTAGTTTCATCTTGGTCACTGCATTGGGCTTCAAGGCAGACAATGTATAAGATTAAAAAAAGTTTACCTTGTCATTTACATGCTGGCATGCAGAATGGCACACATCTCTTTAGGGCAACTATAATGAGTAGAAAGCTTTTGAAAAGCATCTGTACAGATATGCATATGCATAATATAGATTAGAAAGAGAGTAATAAATATAAAGATGGAAATAAAGGCATGAAAGATATATAAATTCTTGCACAAATCTATAAGAAGGGCAGACCTACCTCATAGCCTGCACAAAGAATCAAACATGGTATGTTTACCCAATGTTAATTCAAGCATGAAATTGTCACAAAATGAAAATTTTCACAATCTGTTCAATCTTAAGATCAAATGGATATGGTGCTTGCTTGTAGAGACTAAATGGTAGTAAGACATTTTATCTACTTCAGTGCCTTGGTCTGCTAAATTAGCATGGGTTTGCAAAGTTTCTCTGATATGGCAAAATCATGGGAAAGAATTTGGTCAAATTTGGTCGAGGTCGTTCTCCGTGTATAGAGCTCTGATTTTTAGGATTCAAAGTCGAAAAATGATTGGCTCAAAGTCTAGTTTCCAAGGCAATTGGAATTACTTAATTCCAGTAAGTATAAGTCAACTTATCACATTATGAGCAGACGCACCTATTTCTGGACAGTTTTATCATGAGAAGGAATTTGGTTAACTTTGGACGGGAAGTTCTCCCTGTACAGAGCTCTAATCTTTGCAATTAAAAGTTGAAAAGTGATCACCTCAAAGTCTAGTTTTCAATGCACTTAAAATCACTTAATTCCAGCAAGTATAATTCAACTTATCATATTCTGAACACACACACCTATTTCTGGACAGTTTTCTAAAAGTTGCAGAAACATTAATGAAGCTTGTCTTTGCTCTTAGTGGTCCTAGAGCAGTGCAAGTAATCAATTCACTATAGTGCACCAAAGCTTCTCCTGCACTAATCATTATGCTCCATGAGATTACACCTTGATTGTCAAGTAAAAAAACTTTGACATATACATGATGCCAGTGAGAAAGCAAAAATGGGCGTGGCCAATTTGGAGCTTTCTGAATATGAATGAGACGATAATAATATAACTGTGATGATATTCTCTATGAAGGCCTCAGAATCTAAAGTTCACAGATTTACCTCTGCAAGTCCAACACCTTTTTTGAGGATCAAGATCTTCAAGTGAGAAGTAGGTGAAGTACTTAGATTTTACGACTATCTCTGTCTTATTGCTGTGACATTTTGCTTCGGACAAACATTTGCTCAGCCCGTGATATTATACAGTATTTACAATCTGTTGCTAATCTGATCGACAATCACTTTAGCCATGTGAATGTGGCAAGAATCTCAACTTCTTAAGAAAACCTTTAAGAGTCATTGTGTGATGTGACGGGTACTTACATATTAAGCATCACCCAGGTGTGGCATGATATCCAAACTTTTGCTTCCCTACAGCTCAACATCTAGAAATTTATATTTCGAATTCAACAGACTGTTTTTAACACTGACTTGGAATTTCTTGAACCACGATGATATACCGAGATTCCAGGACATTGATTCCATAATAACATATCTCCTTATTCTGCCATGGCGAGGGCCTAATATCATATCTCCTTATCTGGCCATGGCAAGGACCTCAGGCAGTTAGGTCTGATAGATTTCCAAGCTACAATTTGCAACCTTGCAATTTATGCCTAGCAAACAAGTCTACAAACCTTTAGATTGAATGGAATACTTTGCAAGTACAATGATTAAAACCTTGGGAGCCAAAGAGTGGTCACTAATCCCAAGTTTTCAATGATTTAATCAAGTCCTTCAATCAAAGAGACAATGTCTTAAAATTAATCATTAACCATTAGAAAATTACTGTAGATATGGTATTGACCATATCACTGTAGCAGCTTTGACTATTTATCTCGAGCTTCAATCCGGCATCTTCACATCAATCCTGTGCTTGAATCATCAAGAATGTCTGCCTTCACACTTTCTATACTACAACTCCGACGGTTTAGGATCGGATAGAGTCCAGCTCAACTGCTAATCTTGGATTTCTCCAGTCGTCTCAATATCCCACATGCCTGTTAGCTCAAAACGGCTTTTCCAACCATTGCCCGAGAATAATCATAAACTTTAATAATTTACTTGAAGATATTGAACAAATGTTGATGCACCCTAGGTTTTACCAATCATACATTTGTAACTGGGATCCATATGAGCAGAGGTTAATCTATTATCAACTATAAGCTTACCAAACAATCAACACTCCTCCTTCAGCTTATAAGTTGATAATGTTGAGATTTGTTTTGAACTGGTTGAACTTGTTTTCTGCAAGAGCCTTAGTAAAAATATCAGCAATTTGTTGATCAGTTCCAACATACCTCATTTGAATATATCCCTTGCTTGCTAAATCCCTGATGAAATGAATGTTTAGCTCGATATGTTTAGTTCTTTCATGCTCAACTGGATTCTTAACTATGGCAATGCAACTTTGACTATCTGTCATAATCTCAGTGGCTTCAAGTTGCAAACAATTTAGTTCTTCCATTAGTCTTCTTAACCAGGTAATTTCTTTGGCCACTAAGGAGGCTGCTGCATACTCAGCTTCAGCAGAACTCATTGCTATAGCTGATTGTTTTTTACACTTCCAATTTATAACCCCACCTCCTAAGAATATTGCATAGCCAGAGGTAGATTTTCTGCATTCCAAATCTCCACCCCAGTCAGCATCACTATATGCCAGCAATTTTAAATTTTCAGTGGAATAGCAAATACCCTGATTTTTAGTACCCTTCAAATACCTTAAAATTCTTTTGCCTGCTTCCCAATGTTCTTTTGTGGGATTATGACATCTTCTACTTATGATATTTACTGCATATGCTATATCTGGCCTTGTACTATTGGCCAAATATAGCAGACATCCAACAAGAGCTCTATAAGGTACCATTTCCATGGCAGCAATCTCTTCTTCAGTTTGAGCCTGATTGTCAGTTAGTCTATGTCCTGGTAACATAGGAATTTTAACAGGATTTGCATTTTCCATGCTGAACCTTTTCAGCATATTCTCAACATGCATGCATTGATTTAATTTCAAGAGCTTCTCTTTCCTATTTCTGATCACATTTATCCCTAGGAATTTAGTTAATTCCCCTAGGTCTGTCATCTGAAACCGAGCTTTTAATATTTTTTTGCATTTATTGAGAATATTTAAGGAGTTTGCAACCATAATGCAGTCATCCACATAAAGTGCAATGATGCAAAAATCTTCTTCAACTTGAAATCTGTATAGGTTGCCATCATTCTTCAACTTTTCAAAGCCATGTTCAATCAGAAATTGATTCATACACAAATACCATTCTCTTGGGGATTGTTTTAATCCATACACAGCTTTCTTTAATTTCCATACCATATTTTTACCAACTTCAAATCCTGGAGCTTGTTTCATATAAGCCTCCTCCTCAAGTGTTGCATTCAAGAAAGCAGTTTTCACATCCATATGATGTAATTCTAAGCTTAATGCATTTGCCATTGCCAAAAGAACTCGAATACTAGTATTTTTGACAATTGGAGAATATGTTTCATCATAATCTTTGCCTTTCTTTTGAGTAAATCCCTGTGCAACAAGTCTCGCTTTGTATTTTTTTGTGCCATCAGAATTTTGTTTAATTCTAAAAACCCACTTGCTTCCAATAACATTTAAATCTGTGTTCAATGTGACTAGATCATATGTTTCAGTCTCTTCAAAGGACTTTAATTCATCCTTCATAGCATCTAGCCATTTGTCTTTATCCAAACTTTCATTGACCTCATCAATACTTGAAGGAATCTGCTCATCTTCAAGAATTGCCATTATCATCTCAAAATCAGATTCTTTTTGTTTTTCAATTCTTCTGCTTCTTCCTTGTTCATTTCTGCCATATGGTATTTCCTCTAGTTTAGCTTCCTCAACCAGTCTTTCTGCTTGAGTTTTTCTCCTTCTAGCAGGAACATTGTCTGCATCTGGCAGTACTGGTTCATCTACTTGCTTTGTATTTTCAATGTCATCTGTATTTGTAGGTACAGCCTCACTTACATGCTCTTCATTGTTATCATCATCCAAGTCTGGTACAATTTTGTTTAATATTGGAGCTTGTTTTTCTATCTCACTCCCCTGTTTATGTCTATCCTTGTAGATAATTTCTTCATTGAAAAGAACATCCCTACTTACAACAATGGTTTGCCTTTCTGGAATTAGAACCCTGTACCCTTTAGACTCAGAGTCATAGCCAACAAGAAATCCAACTTCTGCTTTGTCATCTAATTTTTGCCTTAGTTCTGCTGGCTTATGAACAAAACACAAACAGCCATATGATTTAAAGAAGTCAAAACCTAACCTTTCATGAGGATTCCAAAGCATATTTGGTATGTTCCCTTTGAGACTTGCTGAAGGTAGCATATTGTGTATTCGAACAGCAGTTCTTAGGGCTTCTTCCCATAAGTTTCTTGGTAGTCCACTATGTTTTATCATTGCCCTTACTGCATCCATCAATGTTCTGTTTCGTCTCTCAGCCACTCCATTCTGCTGAGGACTATATCTGCATGTCAACTGCCTTTTTATGCCATGATCAATACAAAAAGTTCTGAATTTTGTAGATAGATATTCTCCTCCTCTATCAGACCTCAAGCATTTAACTCTCTTCCCAGTTTCTCTTTCCATTTCTGCAACAAACTGCTTGAATGCTTGCAATGCTTGAGATTTCCTTGTTAAACAGTAGACTTTGCATTTTCTACTATAATCATCAATGAAAGTGATGAAGTACCTATGATTATTTTTGCTTCTTACATTCAGGGGGCCACAGAGATCTGTATGAATTAGTTCTAGCACTTGACTTGCTTTTGATTCCCTTTTCCTAAAGGGTAATCTATTTAGCTTTCCAATAGCACAACCTTCACATATTGGATCCTCTTTTTTTCCATCTTTACAATTTATGAAGCCAAGCTTTTGTAGTGTTCTTAGATTATTAAAATGAGAATGTGCCAATCTGTTGTGCCACAATTCCATGTCTACTTCTTGAACAAGATTTATATTAGTTGGTACAAGTCTATTCATCTGGAAAAGATTGCCAACTCTTTTTGCTCGAAACTTTAATTTTTCATTCAAGAACACATTACACTCTTTTGAGTCAAAATTGACTCGATAGCCTAAGTCAACAAGCTGACTTACAGAAATCAGATTTTTAATGATTACTGGCACACAAAGAACATCTTCAATATTTACAATATTCCCATCCAAATCTTCAAGTTGTAGCAAGCCTTTGCCTTGAATTTCAGTTAGATCTCCATTGCCAACTTGAATTTTTCTAGAGCTCGCCTTAGAAAAATTTTTAAGCACCTCAGCTGATTTTACAACTGATCTTTCAGCTCCAGAATCAACTACAAGAAGATCAGTCTTGTCAGCACCATAATTTTCATGAATAATAGCAAAACTTTTAGTTACCTCTTCATCATTATCTGAATCATCTTTGCTCTTCTCAACAACTTCTTGAGCTACATAGGTTTTCTCAATATTTCTGCCTCGACCCCTGCCAGAGCTTCCTCCTCTTTCTTTCCCTTTTCCAAAGTTCTTTGGAGTAGGACATTTTGCTGCCATGTGTCCCCTTCCTCCACAGGTGAAGCAATTAAATTCCTTTTCTTTTTTAAGTTTTGGGCATTCACTCTTATAGTGACCCTGTTCATGGCAGTAATAACATGTAACATTTCCTTTTTTCTTGACCAGCAGAATTTCAGGACTTTCACTTTGTCTAAGAATCTTTTTCTGTTCCCATTCAGTTCTTAAAAGATTTTCAGCCTCCTCCTTTGATCTACATGTATTTCTAACAAACAGGGATAAGTTTTCATTCTCACTAATAGCTCTCGAGATCTGGAGAACCTGACTCCTTTCAGAAATAATTGTGCCTGCTCCTGCTAAGTCTGCTATCATGTTATCAAATTTATTAAAATATTCAGTCACATCCTCATCTTCCCTTAATTTTAGATTTCTCAACTCATTTTCTAGCAAGTCCAACGGAGATGAGGTTTTTTCTTCATAATGACTTAATAAAAACTTCCACATGTCCTTTGGACTAAGAGATCTGAGTTTCAATCTAATAGTAGGACTAACCTTGCAGGAAATAATTCCTTGTGCTTCCTTGAGTTTGGCTTGAATAGTCTTTCCTGCAGTCAATGCTCCAGCACGAGTGCTTTGCCCTGCTGTAGCAGTGCTTTGACCTGCTGTACCCCCTGCTGTACCAGCTTCCCCTGAGGTTTGTCCTGCTCCTTCAGCTACAGATGCTGCTGAGCCAGTTCTGACCAAGCCTCCAGTGCTTACAGCCACAGTACTGGTAGGATCTACCAGCTCCCATAAATCTTCCACCTCCAAGAGGTGAATCATAGCATCCTTCCATACTTGGAACCCAGGTCCACCCTTGTAGACCTCTATTTGATTTAATAAGCTAGCTCCAAACCTGCTAGACATAACTATAGCTCTGATACCACTGATAGATTTCCAAGCTACAATTTGCAACCTTGCAATTTATGCCTAGCAAACAAGTCTACAAACCTTTAGATTGAATGGAATACTTTGCAAGTACAATGATTAAAACCTTGGGAGCCAAAGAGTGGTCACTAATCCCAAGTTTTCAATGATTTAATCAAGTCCTTCAATCAAAGAGACAATGTCTTAAAATTAATCATTAACCATTAGAAAATTACTGTAGATATGGTATTGACCATATCACTGTAGCAGCTTTGACTATTTATCTCGAGCTTCAATCCGGCATCTTCACATCAATCCTGTGCTCGAATCATCAAGAATGTCTGCCTTCACACTTTCTATACTACAACTCCGACGGTTTAGGATCGGATAGAGTCCAGCTCAACTGCTAATCTTGGATTTCTCCAGTCGTCTCAATATCCCACATGCCTGTTAGCTCAAAACGGCTTTTCCAACCATTGCCCGAGAATAATCATAAACTTTAATAATTTACTTGAAGATATTGAACAAATGTTGATGCACCCTAGGTTTTACCAATCATACATTTGTAACTGGGATCCATATGAGCAGAGGTTAATCTATTATCAACTATAAGCTTACCAAACAATCAACAAGGTCCATAGCCAGATTAAAAGAATTCAAATGATTTCCTATCCATGGTCGGTAATGAAATTTTGACTCAACAAAAGCATTCACTTAAGAGAAATTCGATGTTAGAAATGATGAGAGATACATGACAAATGAAGAGAATAAACATTACGGAAAATAAGGCTACATACCTTGCTGCTCGTGACTGGATGCAAAGAAATATTTTGGCTTGCCTGTAGGCCTTCCAAGGGAGAGGAAAGATCAAGAAGTGCTAGATTTCCCTGGAACCCGCTTCAACTAATATCAAGCCTCCTTCCAAACAAAACATAAAGTTTTAGCAATCACAAGCCGCATCTTCAAACATAAATTCAAATGTAAAGAACAAAATAACAGAGGCAAAAATGAGGGAAAGGATCAAGCCTTCATTGCCTAACAGGATGCCGGACTAACCTTTCACCAACATCGTCCCTTTTTCCTTTTCTTTTGTTTGTAGAATCCATTCCCGTCCAGCATTAGTAATTGGCCTAAAAAAACTCCATGTCAATCCAACATTCGGGACTGGCAAGGAACTGCCTCCCATTTCATGCAAGGAATCAAGAAAAAATATCTAGTAAAATTCGTAACTTTAGAAGAATGAAAGCAAGCAAAAAAAGTTACCTTGACTTATCTTATGGCAATATGTGCCAGATCAACGCCCACGACAAATTTAGAAGGCGACCCACAAATGCCTGCACCAGAATGAAAAGGAGAGATCGTCTTCAGGTTAGGTTTGAGTGGAATCCTATTCCACACTGCCTGCGAAACAAAACTGTAAATCCAAGGAACCAAAATAAAACAAAAAAATCAACGGCTAAAAGTGCGCACATGCAAAGTGCCCTGAAATTCTCTGCAGTTCGTGGCGTGGTATCTGCATACAGTTCCATCACAACTCGGCCTGCTTTAGATCCTCCAATTGCGACGTCAAAGAAAACTTTTGGATTTGCCATGTTTATATATAACTGGTTGATCGAGAAAAGTACCTGCTCTGGAAGGGAAGGCTCAGCTTGATCTGCTACTCTGCTGCCCGCTTCATTGAATGGTGTCGAATAGCAAAATTCTTCACGGTGGTATCTAGAGCATTCTGCACCCGTTTCATGAAAAAAACACCCGAAACGGTTTCTCTAACGTGAATGCAAATCAACGACAAAAAAAAACCCTAAAAAAATTCTAACGCCCGAGATTTTGCACACAGATTATCCTAAAACTCCTTTATTACTATAGATAGATAGAAGATTATATAATTGATTTTAAAGCCGAAGACACGAGAAGGCTATCGTCCCTAAAACTTAAAGCAATCAAATCATTGCTGCTATTTTGTCCTTAGAGAATGCTTTGAAATCTACTCACTAGAATTTCAAAAGTAGGTAGATGCCTTTGGGTAAGGAGTTATAGAATGTATATTGTTTGTAATAAATCATTGCAAGCACATTTGATGTTGGAATTTTTTTAATTGGGCACAAATTTAATATTAATGAACATGAGATTATTAGTTGCTCTAGTTATTCAATTTTAACAGAGGGCCCTTTACCTATTCAATTTTAACATTGACAAGTTATTACATTGTGGAAAAATGAGCTAATTAGTTGCTCTAGACAATTTCCAAACGACGTTATCTTGAGATATATACAGACTATGCTGTCTTTTATATTCTTTTCTCATTAGTGCCATTCAATGAGTCATTTACGTTTGCTTTTCATTATTTGAAAAAAATGTGTAGCACAATAACAGGGGGTTCCAGGGGGATTTGATATGGATGTAAGAATAACAATTCTTAAAACCATATACCATATCCTTAAAACAATTGAATTGGTTGTTATAAGAAAACAAGATGATGTGCACGGAGGGTTGCCCTCCATGGCCGGAGGGTGAAGTGGCTTAAATCATAGTTCAAAGTCATGATTAACTGTAAATCCATAACCCTGAACATTTGGGAACAAAATTCTTTGTAGCCAGATGAAGTACCTTTATCTTCCAAAATGCAGCCAAGAGTTTGGCAACCTAACGAATTTCAGAATTGAGTACAATGATACGGAATAAAGCTTTGCTATTAGGCAAGCAGAAAGTATCCAACATAAATCGACTGATCGGGGTCCATTCTTAATGCATCTATTTAGGTTTAACTTGCCATTTTGCATTGTGACAACAGTGATTAATCTGCAAGGACGAAGGATTCAAATCCTCTTCAATTTTTTTTAAAGAGGACCTCTTATTTCATATCTGGAGGTATTATCTGGCTTCTTTAATCTTTGGTTTGTGATGTTTTTGATGGCATCAAAATCACTGCTCTTTCAACATCTAGTTTTGATGTTTTGATTATATAGAAGTTGTGGATGTGATGCATAAAAACTAGTTGAAAGTGTAGTTATGCCATTTATAGTACATATGAATTGCTAAGCCTCATTAGAATTCTAAAAAGGTATTATGTTAGCAAATAAGAGTGTATGCATATTGGCATGCAATAGATATGTTTTGAGAAGATAGTCTGGCCACTTTGCTGATGTATAAGCAAGAGAATACTAATACGATCTATCTATCTATCTTGATATTATACAATCTATCATAATTAATCTCATATCTTGAGAACATGCTATACAAGTACATCATATGCTATACTATACTTCCACACTTGGAGTGTGCATACCATCACTAAGTGCAGCTAGTTCGTTATCAGTGCCTGACACAAGCACATCTATTCCAGCTTCACATCTGAAGAATGTCAGGACGCCTTTATAGCCAACAGTGCCTGGTCTTACTGCAACAGGTTTGCCCCAACCAAACTCCATCTCATACACTGCAAAATTAGGAGAACTCAAGGTCTCAAACCAGTGCTGCAGTTCTAAATTGGAAGCCACAAGAATCAGATTTCCTTGATTTTCATTTCACATCTGCCACTGTGGCCAACTTTACAGATTCTTCCAAAAGCTTCACAGCATAAGAAAGTCCATTTTTTAGAAGATTGCCTGTTTTTGTAATTGCACCTACAACAGTAATCACATTGCCAAAATAACCTTCCTCAAGGGGAGGATTGATCCTTTTCCTCATGTCTATGACTGTGTAGAAGCTGGTCTCGCTAGTTCTGTTGGCTTTCCTGGCTTTGAGAAAGGGCTTTCCAAACATAGGCACATATAACTTTGAGTGAAGTAACCTTTAAAGACTTCTCATCTGTTGTTTGAGCTTGTCTAAAGTGGAAAATGAGAAATAGAAGTGCTTTTACTGCACTTTAGTTTGTGGTGCCACAGTGAACGCAAGATCTAGGTATTGCTCATATGGGAGAAAGTATTTGTAGACTGCAGATGGTGGTTGATGAATATTGGAGAGACTACGTGTATCAGGAACATTGGTATAGTGGGGGGTTCACACATGTATTTCGTAGAATACATGTGCGTGGACGGAGACGGGATTTTTTTGAAAAAAAAAGTACGTATACCTGCGGTCGCTCATACATTTTGGCGCCCAGGATGTATGGATTTCCACGGTTCCAGGAGGGTTTTCTTGGGTCAGGTAAGGGGTTAGAATACGTTTTGAGGGCTGGGAATCCGAAGCTTGCTGCCAGATATATGTTTAAGGGATTTGGTGTTCCGGAGGTAATCTTTTGAGTTTTTTTTTGTCCTGTTTCCTTGCCCATAAAACTATGTTATAGAGTTTGGTTATGAACGGAGGCCCTATTATAATGATTTGAGAAGCTGAATGCTTTATTTCGTGGCTGTTGATGTTGATACAACAATTTGGAGCTATGCCTGAATGGCAGATGTCAGATCTATCAACAATGCCAAAGAATGCTGCACAAAAGCCACGAAATACTAGTCAAATGCCGAATATGGCACTATCACATTTCGTTTTGCCTGAAACGATTAGGTCACATTAGGGTTTTTTTGAGATTAAAAAAGGGCCTTCAAAACATGCCAACTAAGCCAAATGTAGATAAACGAACTACCAATCAGAAATCAGAGCCTGACGGGTCCAGTCAGCAAAACTGTTATAACTAACTCACTGGATCACATTTTCTAGCATAACTATTGATAGAAAAGTCCAAATGAGCTCTCGTTTAGTGCAATAGATAGATCTCGTTGAGATCTTTCAATCTTAGGTGCTTTGCACATATTTTAACCACTTATGATTGTCAAAACTCCAAAAAATATGGTTTTTACCATTTTTTACTATCCTACAGGGCTAAAAGATATGCAAACCACCCAAGGTTGGAAAGATCTCAATGAGATCTATCTATTGCACCAAACAAGAGCTCATTTGGACTTTTCTATCAACACTTATGCTAGAAAAAGTGATCCAGTGAGTTAGTTATAACTGTTTTGCTGACTGGATTACCAGTTCTGTTTTCTGATTGGTAGTTCATATAGCTTAGTCAGCAGTTCTTAGAAGGCCCTTTTATGATCTCAAAAAATCCCTAATGGGATCGCCATAGCTAATCCTTGTTGGTTGTTGCAGATGGAGAAGAATAAACAAAACGGACATGCTAGTAGCAGACGAAATATCTGTTGAAGGCCTGTGCCTCAGCAAAAATCAGTGATATTGGAGTAGACCGATCGCTCTTATGAGGTTCTAAACCTGTTAATAGCCGTGGATGTTGCAGCTACTCGGAGCATAGTTGATGCTTACGTTATTCAAAAGCTAGGTTATTTGAGAGCGAGTGACAGTCATATGGCTAATACATTGTTTTACATGAGCAGAGGTAAGAATCTGTTACCTTGTTTGTTCCTGCAAGTTAGATGGTCTATTGTTCCCATATAACTTCGTTTCAGGATCTTGCTTAGCTGCATATTTGATGGACAAGCAAGGGCGATGCCTCTTGATGATTGTTAGTTTATGTGGCATGGTATTGTCTTACGTACAATTGCATTTCCTTCTGCAAATAAAGATTGACTTTATCTAATACTTTTTAACAAGTTCTATGACATACAGGGGCAGCAATGGTAATGCAGGCAACTGGAGCGGCATTCTATATGCTAAAACCTGTATAAGGATCTGTGACGCTCATGGGAACGTTATTGTAAGTTTGGAAGTTTTAGTTTCCATGGTCAATTCGTTTGTGTTACTTTTCTTACGTTTATGCAATTTAGATACGTCTTCTTGTTCTCTGTTGGGGCAGGGCCTGTACCAGCCCTTTTATTGGCATTCGTACCACTGATAATTGATCATATCATGACAGGAATGATTATCACATGGATGAAGAGCTCTGCATATATCATGACAAATTTGATTATCAGAATAGGTTTAAGCTTCTATTTGCTTAATTTTGGGGAAAATATGCTGCCAAACTGAGTTTAACATACCATCAACACACAGGAGGCCCTAAATCAAAGTGTTAATGGATTAAAAAAACTTAGTGTTAACTATTTCTTTACAATGCCAGTGCTGGAATGGAGGTGGCGGAGCTGGAGGAGAAGGTGATGGAATAGGGACAGCGACAATTATGCTCCTAGGGCACACATGTACAAGAGGATGCAGATTTTGTGATGTCGCCACTAGCAGGAATCCTGCACCTCCTGATCCATTGGAGCCTGAGAATACTGCCAAAGCTATTGCTAGTTGGGGGTAATAATCTCAATTCTGAACTTTTAACTCTTTTGTAGTTTGTCTAGAAATATACTATGGTGTATTGCAGAGTTGGATATGTTGTCCTTACAAGTGTAGACAGAGATGACCTACCTGATGAAGGCAGTGGTCATTTTGCGAAAACAGTGCAAACACTGAAGGTCAGGACGTGCATGAGCTCTTGTTCTTTTTGTATCCTGGGCTGTATATAACTGACTACTAGGTTGCAGGAGTTGAAACCACATATTCTAGTTGAATGCCTGGTATCTGACTTCAGAGGAGATTTGGAGGCTGTTGAAACTATTTCCATGTCAGGGCTTGATGTTTTTGCTCATAATATTGAGACAGTCAAATGACTGCAACGAATTGTGAGGGATTCTCGTGCAGGGTAGGTTGAACAATTTTAATTGTTTCATTTTCTGATTCAGCGGAACTGAGTATTTAGTTTGCCAGCTTCAATTAACGATATTGAGAACATTGCAGGTATGACCAAAGTTTAAGAGTTCTCAGACATGCAAAAGATGCAAAAGAGGGAATGATAACAAAATCTTCTATAATGCTAGGACTTGGAGAATCGGATAATGAAATCAAACAGACAATGCAAGATCTCTGAGCCATGGGTGTAGACATTCTTACCCTTGGGCAATATTTGCAGATTAGTTGTGGTTTCGTATAACTTAAACATTAATTAAAGTAATGGTTGTGGCAATGTTAACTATAATGGAACTTGCATTATTGTGGCAGCCAACGCCATTGCACTTGACTGTTAAGGAGTATGTCAGTCCAGAGAAGTTCAACTTCTGGAGAGAATATGGACAGTCTATAGGCTTCCGATATGTTGCAAGCGGTCCATTGGTACGAGAGTCACTGGTCGTTTGCGCTTTATGTTAATGGGCATTCTTATGTTCTCTTCTCAAACTAATTCTTAAGGATGTTAGGTACGCTCATCTTATAGGGCTGGGGAGTTTTTTGTGGAAAGTATGATTCGGAATAAGAGAAAAAGCTGATTCTATGAGATACCATTTTGCATGGTTGCAATGAGGCAAGTCAGATGTTAGTAATTTGCTGTCTGCCTTGTGATAAGGTTAATGATGCATGATTTTTGAGTAACAGAGTATAATTCACTACTATCACACATATTTTTATGACTTTACAGAAAGCTATATAGGAGTCGCTACTTTAGCTCAAGCTACCTCCATCTATGGTTTGATAGAATCATCACGTGGAAATTATATTTGCATATTGATGCTAACTATGTTAATGAACTTGAACTTGAAAATGTTGAATGCATAGTGCACTTCAAACCTTTTTGTATATTTTGTCAATCATTTTACAAATGTATTTCATTGTTGCAATTTAATCTCAAGTGCAGTACATATATACATATGTTAAAATAATACAATTTTTCTTTTAAAGTTGCTATGCCTTCCTTTTGCCTGGACTAATACTCCAAACATGTGTTTGCATCATTAAACACACATTATGTTCATTATAAACTACTAAATTAAATTGAATTAAATTATAATACATATGTAGCTTAAGAAGCATATTTGCATCCAACACAAAGATAAACATGCATCATTACCATGTGCCAAGAAAATCATATCAAATTCTTCATCATCATTATGAACTAAGATGGAACCATTGAACCCTAAGTCAGCAACTTTAAGATTGGAGACTTGGTCTTAAAATGGAACACTAGGAAGGAGAAGGTCGCTACCAAGTTCGATAATCTATGGGAAGGCCCATTTATTATCACAGGGATTGCTGGAACGCATTCTTATACGCTGCAAACTATGGATATGGTGGAGCTACCCAATCCCCAAAATTCCTTGCATTTAAAGAAGTATTGGCCATAGCAGGTCGAA
Organism: Isoetes taiwanensis; assembly: GCA_021234155.1. Lineage (NCBI taxonomy): Eukaryota > Viridiplantae > Streptophyta > Lycopodiopsida > Isoetales > Isoetaceae > Isoetes > Isoetes taiwanensis. The sequence continues at coordinate 5,657,421 of JAJEKV010000017.1, read as the reverse complement.
GAGGTAAGTAGGTAGGAGTCTTTTTATGTAAAGTTGTTGTTTTTTACATTGGTAGGAGTTGTTTTATATCAAGTTGTTGCTTTTGCATTGGGGTTCCATAGGTTAGGTTGCATAGATTTTGTCTCTCACTAAAGTTAATAGTGTCTTGACTATGATTGGGGTCAAGTGTAGATTAATTTGAACTCAATTGGGAGTAGATATAGTGAAAACATTGATCCTATAGAACATATGCCTATAATTCCCAGCCTTCCTATCAACGACGTCTACAATGCTCTACAGCCGCTCCGCGGTTACAAATGAAACCCCAAATGTCCAATTTGGGCAAAATCAAGTTCAACTAATATGACTTTAGCATTGGCAATCGACAAAACTTGTGAAGCTTGCAACATTTGTAGCTTGGATGTAAATGTAAGATAGAGGGTAGGCTACATGAATAAATACTGGACGTAAAAATAAGGTTAAGGGTAGGGTAAATTGTGCTTAGACTCGGTGTAAAAGTATGGAATCAGGTATTATGCTTCGACAACACAAGACTGTATACATAGGGGTTTCTATGGAGAGCGAGCCGTATACATAGGGGTTTCTCCCGACCTGATGCACGCACATGCCATATGCCCCTAACATAGAGGTGAACCCCCCGGGGATCTGGAATGGATTGGATGAACAGAAATATTAGGCGCACCTGTTGAAATCTGTGACCAAGATCTGACAAAATGCCAGAATGATTTTCCATCCATAATGACATGGCTGAATGCTATGCCAAGTGAGATGCCCTCACATCCAAATCTGGTAACCTGCAGAAACACATTCATGTAAATGACATAAGTCTATATGTATACAACATAAGATTCTTAATTAAGATTTAAGGAAAGGAAAAAAAAAAATCAATGCCATCCTAGAAAAAAAGATCCAAATGTGTTTTTACCTGAGACAGAAGAGCAAGCTCAGGTACATCTATTATCCTGACTGTTTTCATGGCGGCAAGGTCAGGCTAGAGCTTTACTTCATGAACAACATCTTGGAAACAGATATCATCTGCCGAAGCTTCAATAAATTCCACCCCTTCATCATTGTAGTCTACGTGAGGAGGACCAAGTTTTCCATCACTAAGCCTTCCTGCTAGAGGATAGAACCAAGGAAGGGCATCAGCCAAGCTAAGTTTCAACATATCAACGATTCTAGTGCTGGAGCTTTTGCATTAACTGCATAAGCTCCAATTATAAGAGCGGGAAATGGAAGAATCGGACCAACATTGGAGAGCGGCCAGGAATAGAATCTGGGAGCTGCTATGCATGAAGGGTATTAAATTTCCATCCAAAATGGAAAGGAAAAATGCAGAAACAGCGAAAAATCGAGGGGCGCGAAATGTTACTGGGGAAGAAACAAAGGTTAACAAATATATTTGCAGAAGAAGGCCACCGAAGCAGGCGCATAGGGAAAGCTAAGTGAACCCAAATGCAGATTCTTCAAACCTTAAGATTTGGGCATTTGCCTGCGGATTCTAGCCCAATATGCTTCATAGAAGAGGACTAAAGCGTTTCATACAATTGGCTTTCTGTCAAAACTGCCCACCATTGCAGAATCGTTTCATGTTGCATGCGATGCTACAAACTGGAGAAAAATTCTTGCTCATTGGGCTTGGATCCTGAGCAAACACAAGTATAAGCATTACAAAAACCACAACGATAGTATAAGCATTACAAAAGCCACAGCAACACGTACTGCAGCTCGCATCTGATTGAGACCACCATTACAGGAAACCATCAGGTAGCCATTGTTCTTGTATATCCCTGGCAAAACACAGAAACTAAATAAATTGCTAGACTAATATTAGCAGAATCTAGAAAACGAAGGATAAACATCCGAACAACCATATTATGAGACAAATCTATGAACTCACTTTTGGGGACATGAACATGTTCAATTTCGCTGACAAAGTGATCACGATGATCATGGCATGAGGGCCATCCCTTCGGAAAATTAAATCGCCAAAATTCACCTAAAGCTGTTAACTGAATCACACACGTCCAAAGCAAAATACTGGTACTCGCACAAATGAGCCACACATATAGCATAGACTTAGGAAGCATTGGAGTTCTAAGCTTTCCAGCTTTTAACTGCTTAGCAAGTCTTTTTAAATCAAAATCTGGCCAAAAATCTCTGGCCCTCCCATCGCCCTTATGCATGTCTGATAACCCAGATTCGTGCATTGCTCAACTATAATCTCCTTCACAAATCCTTCAAGGAGAAGCCGATATTCTACGTGGACAATAACAAAAATATCAATCAAATAAACTTCCTAAGAAACTTGCTTAACAAGACGCTATCCAACGCCATTTGCATCTGCCATTCTGTTTCCTGTCAGTGTCCATACGACAGGGATGTCCTTGAATAAAATGCCCAATATTTTCTACCAATGCAATAGCTCTGTGGATGAAAATTTTCTTGCCTTGAACAGGAATCCAAGAAACCCCCTTCTCAACGGCTATACACATCAATCCGCCGGAGTGTAGCATTGCTGAGAAATCGACAAAACATACAACAACAACGGTTACACTGGTGCTTCAAAGGATGCAACGTTCTTACGACAAAGCATTTGGGCTAGGGGAAAAACTGGAGATTCCGTCAAAAAGCTCATAAACTGACGGATTCGGTATGAATGAAACAAAGAATTTAGAGAAGAAAATGCAATGTCAAATACAGTCCCGAAGATAAATAAAAATAAGGGAAGTGCCTGAGTTGGGAAGCTCCAAATCTTGCATTAAATGCAAGAATCGGACCAACATTGGAGCGACATCCATCAATGCTGCAGCCTCGAGCAAGGAGCGAGCACCGGTTTCCCGGTTTCCAGAGTCCCTCTCCAGCAACAAGGGCAACCGACATTTTACAGCCTATGATGGGTTTGGAGCAGTCATTGGCATATTCTGGGTATATATTGGCATATACCTAGAATATGCCACAAACCCACCTCAACAGGGCTTGCCCCCTTAGGGGCAACCCAAAAACATAGGATTTAAGATGCCCTCGTATTTTATATTCTAAAATCTTAGGTGAGCCATATAGAGGTTCCATATTCCATCAAAACCTTAGATGAACTCATATTTCATATTTCAAGATCATAAACGCCCCCAATCATGAATGATCATGAGCAAAACGAGAGGTGCCTAGAGGCGCCAACATTAGGATCGATGGATCCGACGACTGTGGTAGTTCAGGGTGCATCTCATTTTTAGAATATGAATATGTAGCACAATAACAAAGGGTTCTAGGAATAGAATAGAATAGAATAGTTTTTTTATCGTCCACTGAGACCAATCGGGCTATGGGACCCAGAAAGAGCGCAGCAAACTTATTACTGTCCGGGTTAAAAAACCCCCGCCCCGAAGGGTTTTCGAGGGAAAAACCGTGGCAGTAATAAGAATGCTGTCAAACTGTACAAGTATACATCATCATGAAATAAATGTGTATGTACATGTCAAGTGCGTGCCCGAGGACATAGCTGATCTCGCATGTCCATGACCTCCTGAAGGTATGATCCTAGCATCCGTCATGCGGATCACGTGCCCAATGTCACATGTAGCGGCGGCCGCCCGACCAACTCGGCATAGCGCGTCCGGATTTGATCATATCTTTGGGCAACTTTGAAGGGTATGAGATTCATCCTCAATGACTCCCATTTGGCGGCATTGACGAGCACATCGGCGTGGCTCACCAATCCATCCGCTGTCTCAATTCAAGATGATGTGCCCCTGTGCGAATGGAGGCAATGAGTCTGCGTCTTTTCATGGGCAAGTGGGTGCGCAGGTAGCATTGTGGGCCTCGTTCCAATGTGGGATTTATGTGGCGCTGGTAGTGTGCTGTCTTGACCTGTTCAAGGGCGCCCGGCATCCCAAAGCTTGCTGATGAAGCAAGCGTCAAGATATTGCCTCAAGCTATGGCGATCTGCCTCTGTTTGCACATGTATGCACCTGTGCTCCTGCACATTCCATCTAGCCATCCATTGAGCTCTCTTTTCCCTCCAAAGAGGCCTTGAGGTGTTGTGGCCCCATTGCCATGATATAAGCTAGTTTTGGGAGGCGAGCATCGTCCATGTTGACCACCTTCCGAAAATAGACAATGTGGCGATCAAGGGCCGCCTCTCTGAGAAGAGGCAAGAATCCTGTTTCTGCAGTAGAATTTGATATGGGACTGTGGACTTCACCCCTAGTGCTCGTACCAAGAAGGCTTTCTGCACCTGCTCCAAGTCATTCCAAGTAGCGAGGGATACTACTGGGCCCCATACTTCAACCCCGTATAAAAGGGCGGGCTCCACTAAGACTTTGAACAGTGTGGATGATGGGTCCAATCATACAACTCCGCTCTATGACTATTGTTTTGCATTGCATATAGTGCTTTCCAGCCATTGTAACTTCGTAGCCGTATGGATGTGTCCCATGCATAGTAGACGGAAACTCCACTCCCAAATATTTGTATGTGGATGCTACTTCCACATTACGCCCTCGAAGCGGAAGGAGGGATCCTCGGTACCGTCGTGAAGATGATATGAAAACCACCTTAGTCTTGGCCAAGTTGACGCCATATCGGTTAAACTTGGCAAAATGTGTCCGTGGCATCGAGATGTCGTTGCATGTCTGCTGGTGTAAGCTAGGAGGTCCACATCATCGGCATATATTAACCGCTTGATGATCCGGTAGAGAAGGTGAGCCCCGTCGCCCCCATTATCAGCAAGCCAGCTCTCCAATTGATCAATGTAAAGCCCAAACAATGTTGGGGAGAGAGGGCATCCCCTGGCGAACCCCGATACTACTATCAAATGGTTGGCTTGTCGGCCGCAACCGACCCGAGCATCTTTCATAAAGCTCGTGATGATCGTGATTCTCGCAAATCTACACGGAACCCCCAAATTTGCAATCTTGCCCATAGTTTTTCCCCGAGGCACGGTGTCAAATGCCTTTGCAAAATCCACGAAGCAACAATATAGATCCCGACAGCGGTTCTGCTGTCTTCAACCGAGCTCGCAATGTGAAGATGTGGTCAATGGTTGAGTGTCGGGTCTGAATCCCGCCTGGTGAGGGCTCAGATTCCCCTCCTCCCGGCCCAAACTGCTGCTCGAGAATCCCAAAGAAGCAATTTTGCAAACACCGAACGACCATGATTGTTCGGTAATTGGGCGATCGCGGGTCACCGCCTTATAGATGGGAACAACTCGCTATTGGTCCATCGCATCGAAGCCTTCCCGTAATGCTTTGTTGAACAAGGCGGTCAAGATTTGTATTATGGACGGCCTGCCCACTTAAGCAATTACGCCGCATGCCATCCAGTCCGGGCTTTCCCATTGGCAAGGCGCCGTAAGCCTTGTTCCACGTCCCGAATCTGTGATTTCCAAAGACTGGGCCTTCTTGCGGGGTAATCTTTGTATGTGCACCCCGAGGGTCGTATAGCTGTTGCAAGTATTGCCTCCACTTTGCTTTCGGAGTGATGTTCCTTGTGGGGCATCTTGGCTTTCTAAGAACCCTTCGCCCGAGAAGGTCCCGGGTGACGTTCGGGGAGATAAAACATTTCCCTTGATGTGCTGCAATGTACCCGGCTTTCTTAGCTTTAAGGAAGACGCGGATCGGCCCCCGTACATGTGGGCGTAAAAGCGGGTTCGTGACTTGGCGGAGCCGGCGTTTGTGTTCCTTGCACTCTGCATCAAACCATTGATTACGTGGGAAGGTTGTGTTCCCGGAGGTCCGTCAAGGGCGGCTTATCCCAAAGCATCTCTCGCGCATGATCCCTAAGCACATCGGTCCAATTTCGGGCCGTTCTGTTGCTCTAGTGTAGGATATTGCAAAATTTCTGCGGGTCATCTATAAGCATCGGGCATAAGCCCCGCATGTTCATAATCCAATCGCGCAACCGAGGCATGTGAGGAGTCAGTGGCCTGCGGGGGGTTCGCCGCGACACGCCAAGCCAACTTCAAGTAAAGTGGTAAGTGGTCCGAGTCAATCTCTTCATCCCTATTAGTTGTTCCCACACGGAAGTGCTTGATGACATGCATATCCCCTTTCGGGCACCCGACACATAGTCCACCACACTAGATCCTCCCCCGGTTTTCCCGTCTACAAGTGCTCTTGCGAGTGGGCGGACCCACCGTGCCGATCCATTGCGGTTACAGTCAAAGATACCCTGAGCAAAAAGCAATTGTCTACCATAGCGTGTGACCTGATTGTCATCTGATGTCCGTGGCCAAGCTGCTTCTGCAGGACGCAGCTGCAATATATCATCAGTGAAGGGATCAAATCTCATGGGTTGTTCTACCCCGGTGCGCGCATTGAAGTCTCCAAGGAGTATGACACTGCCCAACTGCTTATGCTGCTGTATGTCATCATATAGATCGACATAGGGGTCCAGCCTATCCACATCCGAGTGGGTGTGATAGAAGTTGGGGGACTTGACATTGGATGTAAAAATAATATTTCTAAAAACCATTCCCCATATCGCTAAAACAATTGAGTGGGTTGTTATAAAAAAAAGATTTAAAATAAAAAATAATCACGTTAGTTCACTGGTTATATTGGGGTAAACTAGTCTTATTAGGACATTGAGCCATTTTAGTAGAGGTTCGAGCCCTCGTACTTCATCTTCTAAAATCTTAGGCGAGCCATATAGAGATTCCATATTCCATCAAAACCTTAGAGGTTTCAAGATCATAGACGTCCCCAATTATAAAGGACCATGAGCGAAATGAGAGATGTCCAGAGGCTCCAACATATGACCTGGGCCGTAGGATCAACGGATCCGACGACTATGGTAGTCTAGGGTGCAGCTCATTTAGAATATGTAGCAAAATAACAGGGGTTTCCAGGGGGATTTGATATGGATGTAAAAATTAACAATTCCTAAAACCATAGACCATATATTCCTAAAACAATTGAATGGGTTGTTATAAAAAAAAAACATAGATTCAAGATAAAAAATAATCACATTAGCTCACCGGGTACATTGGTTAAAGTAGTCTTATTAGGACATTGAGTCCCCGAATTCCATATTCTAAAATCTTAGGCAAAGCCGTATAGAGGTTCAATATTCCCTCAAAACCTTAGGCGAAATCGTATTTCATGTTTCAAAATCATAGGCGCATCCAATCATAAATGACTATAAGCGAAATGAGAGGTGCTCACAGGTCCCAACATACGATCTGGGTCGTAGGATCGACGAATCCGACGATTGTGGTAGTTCAGGGTGCACCTCATTTATAATATGTAGCAAAATAACATGGGGTTCCAGGGGGATTTGATATGGATGTAAAAAATAACAATTCCTGTAACCATAGACCATATATTCCTAAAACAATTGAATGGGTTGTTATTAAAAAAAAAACACAGATTCAAGTTAAAAAATAATCACATTAGCTCACCGGGTACATTGGATAAAGTAGTCTTATTAGGACATTGAGTTATTTTGGTAGAGGTTCGAGTCCCCGTATTTTATATTCTAAAATCTTAGGCAAAGCCGTATAGAGGTTCAATATTCCCTCAAAACCTTAGGCGAAATCGTATTTCATATTTCAAAATCATAGGCGCCTCCAATCATAAATGACTATAAGCGAAATGAGAGGTGCTCACAGGTTCCAACATACGATCTGGATCGTAGGATCGACGAATCCGACGATTGTGGTAGTCCAGGGTGCACTTCGTTTAGAATATGTAGCACAATAACAGGGGGTTCCATGGGGATTTGATATGAATATAAAATAACAAATCCTAAAACTACACACTATATCCCTAAAACAATTGAATGAGTTGTTATTAAAAAAAAAAGAAAAAGGATTTAAGATACAAAATAATCACGTTAGCTCACTGGTTATATTAGTCAATGTAGTCTTATTAGGTCATTGATTTATTTTGGTAGAGTTTTGAGCCCTTGTACTTCATATTTTAAAACCTTAATGAAGCAATATAGAGGTTCTATATTCCATCAATAGGCGAACTTGTATTTCATATTTCAAGATCATAGTTGCGCCTAATCATAAATGACCATGAGTGAAACGAGAGATGCGCAAAGGCCCCAATATACGATCTAGGCCATAGGATCGACGGATCCGATGACTGTGGCAGTCCAGGGTGCACCTCGTTTCGAATATGTAGCAAATGTGCAAGCAATTGAATTTTGGGAACCCTAGCAAATGTGTTCTTTGCATATGCAATTTCACAATGAAATTTGTCCACATCTCTGCACCTGATTGGAAACCAGAGTAGAACAACACATAATGTGTAGTCTAGAAAAATACAAATACATGGCAGACCTAAACTTCCCAAATACATGGCAGACATATCCTTGCCCTATCTAATCGTGAACATAAATTAAATGAAAGTATCTTGTTTGGGATCAAGCCACTCTCAATTGACTCTAAGATCAGTATTGCAACGTCTTCCCTCTGTGGCACTGTACTCCCTTTGCTGACCATATAGGCAGCCCTAAGCCACTTGAAGAATACCTTGAATGGAGCAAAGCATGCCGCATCTAAAGGTTGTAACCTATGGGATGTGTGTGTTTGCGGTTTTTTAAACACAACTACCTAAGCAGCTCGAGCAATACAAAATGACAGAACATTCAGAAGTTGCTTCATAAACATGTACATTCCTTACTTGCTCTATAATCAAATGTGAATGCATAAATAAATTAACAAAAGCATAATACTTTGAGATTGAACTTAAATTTTATCTGGCATTCCACAACGTATCATAGAGCCATACTAATACAACGCTCATGTATATACAAAAACATAAATAGAACCATATAAAATCGGAGAATAGAAATATAGAAGTAGAGAAACACAATGCGACATGGAACTTGATCATAATGACATTTGTCTCTATGCCACTGCAAATATTAGAATAAATTTTGTTGTATGTTGCCCATTATAACCATGCAGATTGGAGCACGTTTAACAAAATAATCTTTCAGTTTCTTTATTACAAAAACAGGCAGTAAGGCAATGTGAATGCCCTTCTTCTTTGATGCCAATATAACATCAAGCTCCATATGGTTGCCATGACTATATAAGACGAGGCCTAGTTGGGGAGACACCATCTAGTACTCTTGTTTAAAGCATGATAACCAGGATCTAAAAGGCTCTGTCGTCATCTATAATGAAAGCCCGACAGCATGTATTGCACTTCTTCGGGGATGTACAAGTTAGGGATTTTGAAGTCTTCAACATTGATATAACCAACATGGTAACCCATTTCCTGCTGTTCTTGATGACCTCACTTATTCTATTCTTCCCTTTCCTTCCTATAATCTTCAGGCCTTTGACTTTCCCAGTCTGAATTCCAGTCTCATCGGCATTCAACTCATCATAAGTCTGCTTGAGCCCGACATAGGATTTGTCGAAGTTTTCTTGGGTCATGGCACGGGCTCGTACAACCTCAAGTGTTTCTACACTTCTTAGGACCACTTCTGGATGCCTTTGCTTAAAAAGCTTACACCATTTACAGCCATGCAAACCCAAGGAATCAAATTTCCCCTTTCTGCTAGCCATCTCTGCTGTCCTATCCTTGATAGCAGCCATGGTAACTCCCATTCTTTGCTTTGCCCTACCCAGGGCCCAATTAGCGAGCCCTTTCTCTTGCATTGTCCTATTGATGTCTTAATTGCTAATGGGTTCGTACTATACAACCAATCCCAGATTGTGTGCTATGGAATACCAAATCTTTTTGATGCCTTTCTAATCGAAATGCCAAATTCACTTACCTTTATCTCCTTCAGTAGACTTCCTTGGCATTGGAATGCTTGCTGCACTGAACTGAGATTGTGGCTCTAGGAACCCTGCTGCTCGTTTCACCATTACGTTCCATATATTTATACGCATTTTAGGTATAAATACATGACACGTCACTAGGAATTATTAATGGTACATGGATTATTTAGAAGCTAAGGTTAGCTATGTCTACTATCTATCTATTAATTATTAAGGTGGAAACCTAACCCTAAACCCTAATTCGAATTTAGGACTTAACCTAATATTAAAAAGGCTAAAATATTAAATTAGTTAATGATAACTAATCTAGAATTGCCACCTGGCCCAAATTGATTGGGCAAGACAGACCTGCTAACTTTGGGTCACCCAAATTGGGGCTTCCACCCCAATTTGCCCCAATTTGATTTGGGGGCAATTGAAGAAGGAGGAGGAGCTTATTCAACCAGCAGGGCAGTGGGAACCTGAGAGATGGGAGATCTAGCTCAGATACCGGTTAGTAGACTAGATTCTAGTTAGGGACTAACCCTTGCGTATTTGTTGAATGATTAGTCTCTTTTATGTTCTAGATGAGATTATGATGGATGTATCAGATAAAAATGCTCTTTTTCTGTTCCTCATGTGTTGTATGGGTGGGGGGGTAGAGATTTAAAGGCCATCTAGGGTTATATATGCTCCTAGCTAGAACCCCTTAAATCCCATTAGATGCGGCCTGTGTACAAGAGCCCATCGGGTTGTAGATGCTATGATGTGGTTCAGCACTAAATAACGGTCACAACTGTGGAAGTGGGGGCGGAGCCTTACTGAGCGTGGCTACTGGAGCTCCTACAGTGTGCTAGACTCATAGTCGGTCACTAAGTGTGGGTCGGGTATAGGTCTGACACCCCCTGAGCGGCAGGATATGTGCCTATAGGGACGTCCTGGGCTTGGTATAGATTTAGAGGGATAAGTCGGGTACAGACCTTGGGCGCTAGGGGTGTCCCGGTCCTCTAGCACACCCATGGAACCATTGTGATTCTGGAGGGGATTCCTCCCTTTCCTGCCTCGTCGGACTGGGAAGATGTAATCCGGAGTAGTCTCATAGGACTACGTCTCCGAAAGGCTACAATCACGCCATAGCATGACTCAGCCTATCTGCAAAGTGTGCACAGGAGGGGCGGATGGAGTGGACTACCCTAGCCATTGTTCTATGCCAGACAATGCCATATTATGCTTCTGTGTGTTGTTATCGGAGGCCTGATCATTAATCGACTCTTGAGTCTGAACCTAGAAGCCTCATTTATGGTGCATTTCTTATGTATATTGATATCATATTATTGTTTGTATTGATTCACTGCCTCCATATTTTATTTCCGCATTATAAAAATTCTGTTGTTAAATTTTTCACCATATTTTTGCCGTATAAATTTTTTGCCCCCTCGCACAGATTTGAACTCGCGACCTCCCAACTTCAACCTTAGGTTTTTACCACCATGCCAAGCTTTCTTGGACATATTTTTCTTTCCATCATATTTTTGCCGTATAATTTTTTTGCTCCCTCACACAGATTTGAACTCGCGACCTCCCAACTTCAACCTTAGGCTCTTATCTTAGGCTCTTACCACCATGCCAAGCTTCCTTACATATAATATATATGTTATATATCTCTTATATACATCTAATATTCTATTTTTTTCTGTACAGTAACTGTTTTTAAAGGAGTATATTATCGGGACTTGAACCCTTGACCTCCCATCACCAAGCCAAACCCTTTACCCACACGGTAAGCTTCCTTTAGTGAATATTATTTACTAATAATCTCTTGTTCTACTTAACCAATAATATCTCTGTTTTCTATAGTACGACTTCTGTCTAGTAATCACCCTTCCCCAAACCAATACTGTGGTGGCAACAAATCCACCGGACTTGTGCAATATGGAAAGGTGCGCTCACCCTAAAGGTTCTTATTGTCATCAAGAAATGAATTCCCCTGACTATATTATCGAACGCTGTCGATGAGCGATGTAAGGAAACTCCTCTGAGCGAGGTAGAAACTCCTAAGTTGGATTCTAATCCACTACCCTCGAAAAGTACTACATGACAGCAACGGTTGACTTATCAACAATTTAAACTTACAGCTTAAATATTTTTTTCCCTTTGGTAGATGCCTTGATTCGACGTTATATATTAGGGGTTAGGTAAAATTTTATAGACATAACTATAGTTAACGTTGTTTCTCTTTAGTGTCTAAGCCTTGACTCGCCTCAATTCCAGGAGAACGAATCTCCCTTGGCCCAACTAACTAGAGACTGCCATCATGTAGCACCCCTCTAGAACTTGGGTTTTGGAATTTCTACCATCACCCTTCAATACTTTTCTCTATCTTTGTCCTCTTTTTATACACCACTTCCCCAGGTCATGATACATACTCCATCGCCCATAGTGATTGTTATCTTGAAACCCCCACAGCAATGTCAATACCTCTCTCGAACTTATGTAGAACATAAACTTTACTGTTATTTTTCTCCCAAACTCACTGCCTATATCACAGTCCTTATATATCTATATTACACACCTCCCAACTTGTGTGGCCAAACCGTTTTTGGAGTTGTCCTACCTTAACAGTCTGAAGGTATGCAACCGTTGCTGATTAATCACCCCCTTCAAGGGCACCTCAATTTGATTAAGGCAAAGTATTTCCAACCATTACTTTAGTGTCTTAGGGTCAGTAAGTTCCATGAATAATCTACCTATCTCAGAGAATTAGAACGATATCAAGGCCTAGAAAGCAAGGCCCCTTCTATTAATATGTTCTTTGTGGATTTATTGTTCACCATGTTGTCCTCAAAATTGAAATTCTTTCCCCCTAGGCCACGTATTAAATCTTTGAAGGATTTTTAAATCCCTTGCTGCCTTTCGACACAAACATCTCTCTTCGCCTGCTGGTAGAGAGCACCCCTGGCCTACACCTAATGAATAGTAGTCCTTTATCTTCTTCTTTGATATGTTTCTATATCCATAGTCGATTTTTGTACCCCGGCCCTTGAAGCATGTTGCTTTCGAATTCCCCCTTATATATTTTTTCTTTTAACCTGCATATTATTGGGAGTTATGATTTATCGTTGTCATACACCTTGGAAATGTTAGCCATTAGGTTCTTCTATCATGACGTCATGCCCCTGTTGTGGCATGACAAATGACTTGACATCATCGAAGCCATTTCCTATTTTATTGGGTAAGCCTTCTTGGGAATCGTACGTTACCTAGAATCTCCAAGGCGCTTGCCTTGCGCTTTGTAATTCTACCTCAATATCCATGTCTGATATAACTCGAGCAGTTATTTTCATACTATCTCAGTTTCTATCGATCTCCTAGCCCTATATATTTTAACATACAACTCCATGTAAGCTATTGAATTCAAACTTATTGGATCCAAGCAAGGATCATGTTTCATATCTAACCCTTGGTGTCTATGCAAGACACTTTTTCAGCTTCTAGCAGGTAACTGTTATTCTCCACCCAGTCATGCATTGTCCTATAGTACCATTCAACTCCACCGTATTGAGCCTTATTCTATTGTCTGTTACCATTTATTTTAAATGTCAACTACAACATCCTACCTTTAAACACATTGTATGCTGTCTGCATAGTGCATAGTTCAGATGGACTACAGACCCTTCAGTGGTAAGTTTGCGGTTAACTTGCCTTTCGATTTCTAGGTCGCTGCATAGATTACTCCACTAAATTGTACATCGTACGTCTACATGATACATATGTAGTAACCATGTACCCTCATACCACAAAGAAATATTAGAGCTTTGCTCTGACTTCGTTACTGGATTACTTTCTAGTGCCTTATGGTACTTTAGTCCGTCCATAAACTATGTTTTCCCCATGGGATTATGCCAAGTTTCCAAAGGTTCGGACCCCATCCTAAGAGCTATTCCAAAGGCTCAATTATTTATCTAAACATTACTTGTGTTCCGATATCAACCGTCTCTTCTCCCAATTAACATATTATTTTCTCAAGGTATCATGTCAACTTCAACTACTTTTGATCAGTTTCAAATGTTCTTGTATTCGGACCCGTCATAATGATACAGATGCATTAAATCGTTTCAATTCTATAATACTAAGCCCCTATGTTCAAACCTTCCTTTATGAACAGCTGTAGGGGCCATTCTTATTGTCCTCTTAAGGTTCTTAAAGTTATAATCAATAAGAGGTGTATACCTCAAGTCAAGGGACCCTCCTGTCTCTACTTTGGGATTCATCATTCCTTTCCCATGATTAAGTTAATTCTAAGGATATAGGACTGTTATCTATATAATCTCACCCTTCTACTCTATACACTTCGTCTTGATTCTTATTGGCTCTTAGAATTGCTATATATTGCCCTCTTGTCGGTTATCTCTTAAGGCATTATTGGCAAAGTCACCGTCCTTCTCTTCTTCCATCATTAGATGCGTTATTTCATATGTCCTGCTATTCCCACACCCAATTGATACTCTCAGCTTATAAAGCTATTTTAATTCATCGATATCTAGAACCCTTGAATAGTTAACCTCCTTAACTGTTATTTCCATTCTGTTCCAACCATCATCGGGATGTTTTTGAATGTAAAGTTGCAATATATGCTAGACTTACTCTGGCTATTTCCCTGACTTAAACTCTTTTCATGACCCTTAGTAAGTTGTACCTATCAGAGATAGTCAACTCCAAACAATTGGGCTAACTTAAATGCTTATCTCTGGTAGATCATACCTCATCATACACCATTTCTCCCTCAACTACATGGTGCTATATCCAATATCCTTTTACGTTGAATGGCAATATATCTGCCAAATGACAAATAAATCCTCGTCATTATTAAGTATACCTTTCTAGGTCGCTTAAATTCCAGTGATTCAATGGGATCACAAACATCATGCTAGCAATTCTCTCGGGTATGGATCCAAAATAAGGATACCTTACCACTCCTTATTTCCAATGTTTAGCACTTCTACACGAGCTCTCATATATATTCCACGTGACTATCCTTGATAGACGGGGTCACTTAGCTAGTTAAGGATTACTAAATGGTTTTCCTTCTTGTAACAATGTCGTCTTGACTTTCCCTATGTACTCATGGGATATTTAATATTTCGCTTAGTCATCATCCTCTAGTCAAAATTTACCTAGCTCAGCTTCCTAGGCGCAGACGTATGAATGCCCCCACCATTCTCTATGGAGCTATATCAGCTTCCATATCACCAAATCGATTGCTTTTCCATAGGTCATGCTTAATTAACACCTAAGCTAAAACCTCAGGGTCTCGTTGTTTTATACAATGTACCTTGTTTCCTCAAACTCGCACTTTTATTTTCTACCAGTGCAATTTACTCCAATCAATCCACATTACAATACCGGAAACTCCCATGCATAAAAAACGGTTGCTACGCAACCTGTGTCATCTTTTAATAGTCTTTTGATATTATTACACAAATTCTTATATCTATGTATGTCTTGCCACCATTAGCTTCATGTTCTCTCATGTTTCACTCTTTATAATTCTCACTGTGAGATAGCACTTGCGTATTAAACTATTTTCATGAACACATGCTAACGTTCATGAATCCTCTCAGACT
Source organism: Isoetes taiwanensis (assembly GCA_021234155.1). Classification (NCBI taxonomy): domain Eukaryota; kingdom Viridiplantae; phylum Streptophyta; class Lycopodiopsida; order Isoetales; family Isoetaceae; genus Isoetes; species Isoetes taiwanensis. Next base: position 5,642,073 of record JAJEKV010000017.1, on the reverse strand, counting down.
TATGAATTGCACATTACACATCATTTTCAACTTTGATCACCTTGAAGATGATAATCTATGTGCAACTTATAATCTCACCACATACTTTTTCTGATGGTGTGGCAAATATTTCATTCTCCTAATTTTATGGACTCATATTCGCGATCCATATTAGATTTATTCTAATATCTTTTGAGCTTCCCATGCATCACAATGTCAGATTTCATATAAACTCTGCATTGGATTTTTCACCACCTTTTAGCAATTTGTTGAGCATTGTGCTAATTCCTTCCAAGTTGTTTGAATTCTCAGACTATCCCGTACCCTTCGCTCATGTGTTGCCTTCTTTAAGGAGGGGAGACTTTTCCTTATAATATGTGATGTGTTGCCACGGAGTAACCCGTATTTCTTGTAGACTTGTCTAGATATTGAGGACAGCATCATTTTTAAGGAGAATGTGACGTTCCACGTATTTATATGACTTTTTAGGTATAAATACATGACACGTCACTAAAGTTAGCTATGTTAACTCATTCATTATTAAGGTGGAAACCTAACCCTAAATTCTAATTCGAATTTAGGGCTTAACCTAATATTAAAAATGCTAAAATATTAAATTAATTAATGATAACTAATCTACAATTGCCACCTGATCCAAATCGATTGGGCAAGGTAGACCTGCTAACTTTGGGTCACCCAAATTAGGGCTTTCAACCCAATTTGCCCCAATTCGATTTGGGGGCAATTAGAGAAGGAGGAGGAGCTTATTCAACCAGCAGACATGGGGAACCTGCGAGATGGGAGATCTAACTCAGACACAGGTTAGTAGGCTTAGTTAGCTTGAGATTCTAGTTAGGGACTAACCCTTGCTTGTTAGACGGATGATTAGTCCCTCTATTTTATGTCTAGATGAGATTATGATGGATGTATCCGATATGAATGCTCTCTTTCTGTTCCTCCTGTATTGTATGGGTAAAAAAGGGGTAGAGACCTAAAGGCCACCTAGGATTAGATATGCTCCTAGCTAGAACCCCTTAAATCCCATTAGATGCGGCCTGTGGCTGTAGATGCTATGATGTGGTTCAACACCAAATAACGGTCACAGCTGGTGAAGGGGAGGCGGGGCCTTGCTGAGCTGGCTACTGGGGCTCCTACAGTGTGCTAAACTTATAGTCGGTCACTAAGTGTGGGCCAGGTATGGGTCTGACACCCCCTGGGTCGCAGGATATGTGCCTATAGGGACGTCCTGGGCTCGGTATAGATTTAGGAGGGGTAAGTATGGCACAGGCCGTGGGCGCCACGGGTATCCCGGTCCTCTAGCAGACACACAGAACCATTGTCATTCAAGAGGAGATTCCTCCCTTTCCTGCCTCGTCGGACAGGGGAGATGTAACCCGGAGTAGTTTCATAGGGTGACTCCATGGGATTACGTCCCTGGAAGGCAACAATCACGCCATAGCATGACTCAGCCTACCTTCAAAGTGTGCACAGAAGGGGCGGATGGAGTGGACTACCCTAGCCATTGTTCTATGCCAGCCAACGCCATGTTATGCTTCTGTCTGTTGTTATCCGGAGGCTCTAACCATCCGTCGACCCCCTTGAGTCTGAACCTGGGGTAGAAGCCTCATTTATGGTGCATTTTCTATGTATATTGGTATCATATTGTTGTTCGTATTGATGATGGATGGACCACCCTTTGTGATGGTATATTATTTATTTGTATTGTTGTCGGATGCTAACATGTATGTACGCTTCCACTGTATAGGACTCCATAGAAGGCGTGGGATGAATGACATCTCCGCATCCTCCACCCAGACACTTGCCCATCACAAGTGGTCCAAATCAAATGGAGGGCCTTTCCGTGGTGATGAAGTCGCCATGGGAGGGGAATTCTGCGTATTTATACGATGGGAGCATCATATAGGTTCGAGGAGCATCACACCGTGCACTTATGAAAACCATACTCTATTGTGTTCATCACAAGCAGGGCTTTACCTTGATCCAAGCCATAGCCAGAGATGGCGAATTGAATCAAGCTTCGGCAACCGAGTGTGAAATTGGGCAATAAGTCAAGCCACCAGCATTGAATTCGACTTTCAAATGGGCCTGCTCAGGGACAGGTATGATCACATGAGTTTTATACTCATGCTAAAATGCTTGCAGATGCATGCTTACTAGTGCCTGACCTCACACTTAGGATATAATAGTAACAGTTAGAGGAGATGCTGATGTCACAGTCATGGGAACTTCGTAAGGGGGGACAATTGCCCTCCATGATTGGTCGGAGGGTGCATAGAGTGCAATAGCAAGTGGGGAATGCCATGAAGGCACGAGCTGGGGTCCCGCGACCCAAGGTATGTCTGCGGCAATAGGCGACCACACCCTATAATAAAAATGAAGCCACCTCTTTTATTAGTTAGTTGTCATGCGAAATTTTGTTACAACAAGAATAATCCGATTGAATAAAAATGAGGCAACCTCTTAGTTCTATGAACCCAAGAATGTATTTGGACAAAGCATACAAATAAAAAGCCATATGTGAATTCTAAGCACTTGTTAGTCTTCCTTGTGTATTCAACATTTTCTTACATGAACTCACTCTATACTTGGCTCAGATGATAACATTTGGATTGAGTAGAAATTTCATGTTGCCGTAACTTGAGCTTGGATCCATGTTCCCTATTGTTGATGTGTATGAGCACAACACCTAAGATGCCATTTTAGGATGTAATGTGGAAGGTCAAGAAGGAGATCATTCTTGGCCTCGCGGTGGAGCTGGCCACCGCCAGCAGCCAGGAGCACGCCTGCCAGACCAACCAAGAATGATAGACTTCTTGATCTTCCACGACATCAAGGAAAAACAAGATGCTAATGCATCAATGGGTTGCCCTTTGGAGGAGCCATTGGTGCATGCGCAATTACTCTGGACGTTTTTGTGCCAGATAATATTGTGGATGTATTCGGAGAGCTTTGGAATTAGCAATAACTTTCTTGTATTATTAGCCTAGGTTCAAAAGTTTTTTTATTTTAACATCTTTGTTCACGTATCGTATCTTTTAGTGAAGAAGATGACAGATTGTAGTTCTATTGATAATATGGTTACAAAGCTTCTGGAAGCATATGGAATTTAAATCAGGGATATACTTAGTAAGTGATGTTGTTAGGGCCTTTTAACTATGTAGAAGAGTCCATTTAACCATGGCAGCTGCACTCTTTTGTGTAAAAATATTCATGACCATCACTTCTAGCTCAAGGGAGCAACACACAAAAGCCATTAGTGTCGTAGACCACAGCAATAATGTCGCGTGTTGACGAGTAGATGCCCTGAAAATGTGACGTCTGCGATGCTCCTATATCGACCATAGGAGCCAACCAGTACCAAGACGGAATACTTCTGTCTAGCTAAGGGCCGTGCATTGGTGTAGAAGGCCAAGAGGATGTATCGGCAGTCCAGCACGCTGTTAAACAAATCTTATAACCAGGACTACGCCAGTCAACATTGTAAAGATATGGATCTTAATGCATAAGATGTTTTGCCTTACCTCATGCATGCAAAAAATAAATAGACGAGATATTTGATTGTCACCTTATTAGTGCTAGGAACTAACCTTAAAGAGCACATAAGAATTTCAAACACCACCTGAAGCCAATGCAAATGCCATACTTTGCTCTAGCTTGATGCGTCTTTTTTTTACGTGCTAGGGTTTGGTTTTTAATTTGGACTTTTGGTGCTTAGGTTTGAGGTAACCTACTTTAGAGATATAATTCCTCTAGATACTTTCCAATCTAGTTTATATTTTCATGTTAAAATAGAGTATACGGCAATATTAAACCTTAGCCAATGTACATGTACATCTAAAACAACACCATATTTCATAATTCGGTTGAGCATGTCCAAGTTGTCAAGTTGGACCAAACAAACTGCCCAACTTCACAAGCACATTTTACCAAAGATTAACTGGGCTTGCATAGTTTTCACAGAAAGCCTATCATCAACAACACCACCTCCATTCACAAAGAATTCGTAGTGCTTTTGCACTAGTTGAGCAAATTACGTTGGTAACAAATTGGTAACAAAAGTCCATTCGATGGTTGGGCAGGTTACGCTGGAAACGAATAAGTAAAGGATATCAAGTTGACTGTTTAGGATGTTGGGTTGATGTAAAACAAATTCAATTAACTTTTCAAAGCATATGAACTAATAATGACAAAGTGAACTAACGATGATGAGAAAGTTTGACTCAAAACCAACTCAAAACTTGCCTACAAAAAACAAAAGTTTGACTCAAAACTCTAGCCTAATCTATAGAAGCACGCATTTGTTGAGCAGTACAAAATGGAACCTTTGAGTCATTCAGAAGCATGAAACAACGATGGCATTCTTGTCGTACCAATGGGATTCTAGAGTCCTTGAATGAGGAGATTGCCTTCATTGCTTATGCAATTCTCTAGAGCTTTCAATCAGATTCAAGACATTGCAGATCTTATATTGCCCATAATAGCTCTTCTTTTTCAAGTCCCAAATGTTGTAAACCAAGCAGCTAGATCTTTCAGGATAAGAAGCATGAATTTCATTTGCGATGTTTTCACCCTCCCAAACTACAAATAGAACCAGACATGGAAGCTCAAACCTGTTTATTGACATAATTTAAACGAGTAGCTCTAACTTGCATTCAGCGTCGTTTGCCAAATTTTAGCATTAATGGGCAATTGTGCACGTGCCAAAGTAACATCTAACTTGGTTTTGTTCACAGTCCATAGTAAACAATTGATTTAATGAGTTTATTTAAGACTACATATCTTATGAAGCAGATTATAACGTTCGAATTTCCTGCTACTTAAACTTCTTGAAATCAAGCTGGAAAATGTCACCACCAAAAGGCAACATGAAACAACAGCATAAAACAGAACCGTGCAGGAAACTTACACGCATGCATTTCTCGAACTGTAATCGCCAGCACATCATGCATATAAATCTCACAAAGTTGTGTTTGCAATCATTTGCCAATATGAATCCCTGGCTAGAAATATTCAACGAAAGATAAATATTTGATCAAGTGAATATATTGCTACTAATGACCTAGCAACAAAACATTTTTCTTCTGCAACAGTATGTAGTAAGACTGCAAAATTAAACTGCAAACATGTAAGAGAATGCATATGTACAGCATGTTTTGCATCTTAGATGCTGCCAAAGGTTCTTGAACCTATATTTTTACCGATAAGATCAGAGGGTTCCCAAAGGAGGCAGAATCTATATGTTTCGAGTGGCGAGCATGGAAAGCTAGAATAATTCAACCGGATTATAAATAAAGAGCAGAGAGCTTTAGCAACATCCATAACAATGCATGTCATACCTTTCCCACAGATCTGCCATGCCGTCTTGATGAAGGGAAGTGTAAGGCTTGATCCACAGTTTCACCCGTTCATAATTTGCAGTGCCTCAACTGAGTGAACTTCAACTGAAATCACCCTGCATGTAGTATGGTGGAGACAAACCTCAAGCCCTAATTCTGTGGCTTTCTATATGACCAGCCTCCTCCAAGCATCACATTAGGATCGGATGTATTTGTGTAACTTGTGATTGCAGCGATAAGTAATAACAACATCCTCGTGGCTGAGTTTTCTTCCTTTACCCCGAACACTGAACTTAACAACTTTGCTTTGCTCTTGCTTTCGAACAGCAAAGCCATGAAAGCGTGGAAGCATCAAACATGATTAAGAAACATGAAGCATGTCAATCAAATGGATTTATCGTCTTAAAATTACTTTAAACCTAACTTTATTGTCCAAACAAGCTTGTCAATGACTCTTCATTTCTCTCATTGTTACACAATCATGGGCCCTGAAATGCCATGGAATAAATTATTATGAATAGTTCCATCTTTGAATCATTATTTCTCTGTTCTATAGAATATCAAATAACATACATACAATTTCCATACCATTTTCGTCCTGCAACACACTGGCTCCACTTTTGCTATGTTAAGCTCCAAGTTTGAAGAATAGGATTTCATTGTTCGATGCTAAAATTAGAGATGTAAGTAACGACAGGATGGCATGTTAAATATAGGATTTAGAATTAAGTAACAAAGTTGAGATGGTGTACAGATGGTTACAGATCAACCAGGAAGGTTCCGACAAACAGAGTGGCAGATAATCTATCTTCTCACAGAACCCAATTCATGCAGATTGGAGTGGCAGATAATGTGTGTTGTTTCGTTCTTTCTCAGTGAAAGAGGCCAAAAGCCTGCGGTTTGCTGATGTCTGAGAGCATAAATCATGGAAAGAATAATCTGAGGAATTAAAGCTACATGAATCCGTCCCACACTGCATCAATCTCACCCAAAATCACCTTAAGTCATCGATTTAGAACACAAATGTACCTGCAATTCTGCTTCCGCTGCCATAGATCGGCCAGAATGAAAGAAAAGGAAGCACAGGCCCGAACAATCCCTACCGTCAGGCACATCCCAGGTGAATCCTTGCCGTCTAACTGTCACTGAGCGTCTGTCCTTTGCCGATCGCATCCGCTTGCATAGAATATTCTGCGGCATATTATCCTCAAAACAAATCCAAGCCTTCAAACCGTCACTCCACCCTCCAACAAGAGGGTTGCCCCCTGCGGGCAACCCAAAAATGGTGCAGCAATGACAAACATACAGGAATTAACAAAAGCTAAAGATATGGCCAAAGATACGTGATGGATTTTAAAAAGTTTGCTCTGACCTTTAATTTGATCTCCAAACATAAATTGCCAGTATTCATTCGGGCCTTTTTCTTGTTTCTTATTCCCAATAGATTTGACAACACACTTGAAGAATGAACAAAAAGTTTATAACCAACAAGGAAAGTACAACATGAACATTTCTTATCTAGTTGTGTAAGTATAAGAAGATGCCGCTAGAACAAGAACCTGAGGCACTATGTACTTACTCTATACTAGATAAGTAAAAAGAGATGTGGCTCCGCTTAAGGGACTTATCGCATTGGACTTGTAGTGGAATCACATCAAATGGGACTTCTCGACATTCGTGGCAGCGTCACTTTTTACTTGACGCAATCTCAGGGGATTTTGAAGTTATATCTTGGACTTGCGGCAAGATAGTATTATCTTCGACCAAGTCAGCCCACTGAAGTGGATTAAAGTGACCATATGCAACAGGAGGGGCAGAATCATGTAAAGCAAGTGATGAGGAGAGCTGAGATACAGAGGTATTAGAGCCCTTAGCTGATTTTCAACGTTGACGAAAAGCAGGTGCATGTTTAGGTCGCGGGTGGGCGCCACGATGATCAATGTCCATGTATTGACCATAAGTCTCTTCAACTTTCTCTTTTGATCTTTGAATCTCGCCGAGCCTTTGCCTCTATTGATCTAGTAACTGAGGTGTGGGATCTGCCGCTGGAATAGAGGTAGAGGAAGTCACAGGGGATAAGAGATATCCATTGAAGAAGGAGCAGAGCTAGGAGCAGGTGGTGCAGCAGAAGCTAATGGAGGAACGAGAGACACTGTGAAAAGAAAGCAAAAAAGACATATCTGAGGATGGGGGATCAAAAGTGTGGTGGTTGGATGCAGCACCTACGATATTGCACAAAGAGAGGAGCCTCAGGAAACATGAGATCTTACTCTGGACCATTCAACAAATGTAGCTTGAAAGGAAAGAACATAACACTAATCGTAGGGAATTATACGATAGTTGATAACACCCATTAGCATGTTGCTGTGTTGGAGTAAAAAAGGTTCCCCTCCAAGTATACATACAGGGGTACTTGCTTCAGGTCAGGAAGCAACACATACATTGGTGTTTATAGGTTGAAGCAAGAACAGAGAGTGTGTATTCATTCTCGCTCAGAATGATCGCCACACAGCAGTCTTGATTGGATGAAAAACAAAAATGCAGATCCATTTTCCTTGACGTAATGTTAGAGAACACATATAGGTTTAAACCAGTGTAAAACATTTGGCAATGTGTGCATGGGCAGAGTCCACGGGACCGGTACCAGATCCCTGGACATCAACGTCATTGTAACGAAGGAGTAGGCAATCTCAAGTAAAAACATTAGATTGCATCCACAAAATTGAACGACCCTGTTACAAGGACGCTTCCCAGAGCACAAAGCAATCTTGGGCTTCTACCATCGCCTTGCTAACATAGCTTAGACTAGTCAGTACACTAATATTACCTCCTCTTAAGAGTCCCTAAAAGTTCAATAACTCTGTATGTCCTAATGTGGTTGCAATTTTCTTATCAAACTTCAAAGCAAATAAACGCCCTAAACAAAAGATAATTTGTTGCATAAGACAGACCCTCCCTTTCTTGTGTATCAAAATAAGTCTCCTATGGGCGTAATAGCAAGGTTTCATACTTCTTGAAATGTTTTCATTCATATCAATACTTTAAATCCAACTCTGTTTGAAGCCCTATTAAAAGAAATCTCCTCTATTTCAGAAGCTCCTCTATTAAATGTTCTCTTGTTCAGAAGCTCGTTTTATGTGAAGAGCAGCCCTTATTACATTGCCTCTAGTAATCAGACCAACCTGTTGCAATGCCATCAACTAATGAGAACACAAATATCAACTCTTTTTGAGATTATGGATCACAGTTTTACCAATTTCCCGGAAGAATCAACCACTGGCAACCTCCTATATTTGGTGTCTAGCAATAATCTGTTTTACATAGAAAAAAGGATAATTCTTGTAAATTCAATAGCGTGCAATTTCTTTTGGTTTGCCCAACAGATTATGAACTAGACAACTTTAAGATCTGATGTTTAGAATGATGACAGATTAGTACGGGAATGCCATTTTATTTTTTATGTGCAAATGAATTCAGATGCCAAACTAACATGCTTAAATTTCACCTTGCTGCATCTTCAAGGTTTGTAGTCTCGCGCACTACCAGAGGTGAAGGAGTCATCACTTCCCCAACAGTTTTGCCCTGAGTTTTGGTAAGAAGCCTTTGAATTTCCTTGAATGTCTAATATCATACGTCATGTCATGGTTGAGTTCCAGAATAATGCACACTTAAGTCATGACAGTCTAGTATCTTACTTTCCAAGTACTCCCTGCCTCAGGAAATAAGCTATTGCTATCTTCCCTCTTCCCTAAGAAAAAGGAAAAAATTAGCACCTTACAACACCAAAATCCATTCAGCCAATCGTTTCACATATGGAAGAAAGAAACAAAAAAGAACATACTCACCAGAAACTGAATCCAGAGCCAATAGGTCATAGTCAGAGACCACACCAATCTGCAATATCCAGCTACAGTCATAAAAGGCACATAATTGAAGGAAGAAAATAAGATTTTATTCCATCCCCTTGTACGAACTGCACATTAGCAAAGTTCGAATGCCCAAGCGAAATGAAATCCCAACGCGGGCTACATTAGATGAGCAATCGTAGCATATTTTAATTTGATATTTCGCATACAAAATGCAGCTGGTTACCATAAGAGAAGATAACAAGATAAATTCCACAAACAACAAACCAAGCACCTTCCACCAAGTTTGGCAATCAAATAGGACCATTTTGTCAGAGGCTAGAGCTCAATTCAATGTCCAGTTGAAATGTCTTAGAGATGGCTTTATGGCCTAACATTATATTCCGTTTAGCTTAACTGGAGGGTGATGAGGCTAAATTGAAAATAAAGGCAAAAGAGAAGCTACATACCAGCTTACCATTCTCATCTACCACCGGTAATCCAGTTACGCGATTGGAGACCAGCATTTCAATAGCTGCACCAACAAGTATTTTAACAATAGAACCCCAAAAGAGGCATATGTGTATGTAATGCAGGGGAAAAAGAACACCTTCATCAACTGTTGTTGACGCTTGAACTAGTATGAGCTCACTGGATCTAGTCATAAAATCACCTACTGTATAAAAATCTGATTTCTGCCAAATGGGAGAAATTGAGTAATTATTATTCACAATTTATCTAACTTATGCAACAAACACTTGTCACTTACTGAAGAACTCTCCATTGGAGTGTACTGAGGTGCAGCTGCGGCAGAGGCCAAAACTGATAATCTGCCCCTATCCATCTTGCTGTGCCATAATTGTTGGAACCTAGCTCTACCATATCCAAATCGAGAGGAAAAATCAAGTTTGGGACATCCACAATTAGCATCTGAATAAGTAAGCGAAAGTCTCAGCGGCCCAGCTGCAGGCAGTGGGCAAGGGAGAGGAAGAGTAGCGGAGCTATGGCGAGGGATTGCCGCCATGGTGCTTGCTGTCGCCGCCATAGCCGCCAACTCCATAGCTGCTTCCTCCAAAGGAAATGACAAGTGAGGAACTACTTTACTACTTGTGGTAGGGTTCTGATTAAAATTTTTGGGATTAAGGTTGCGCAATGCAATTTGGCGTGCTTTCCCTTTTGTTTTTGGGTTATTAGAATCTTGAATCCTAGTTTAATGGTAGGGTTCAAGATTCTAGTATATTCCTAGAATGATTTTTTCTATACAAGTAGTCACCCAGCTTTTTTTTTGTCCTGATTGTTGTCTTTTGTTGTGTATTATATTTGCTCTAATGACCCGCGGTAACAAGTTACATCGTGAATTTCCTCTGCATCAGAATCACATGGCTCCTCTTACATAGTCAGATCTCTTAGAAACAAGTGCCATACAAAAGCAAGCAATCGATGTGAGTAGTACGAGGTAAAAAAGATAAGTTGATTTGAATTGAATTGGATTTTGTCGTTCACGGAGACCATATTCTATGGGACCCAAATAAACAAAGAATAATTGCCCTATTACTGTCCAGGATTAAAAAACCCCCACCTCGAAGAGTTTTCAAGGGAAATACCTTAGCAGTGATAGGCTTGCTGATAAACTATATATTTGTACATGGCTGTGTGATAGTCAGGGGCATAATTGACCTCGCATGTCCAACATCTCCTGAATGTAAGATGCCAGTGCTCCTACCACAGGTGTGTTCATCATCACATGTAGCAGTTGGTTAGGTTTAATCAACCTCCCACAACGTGTTCGAATAGATGCAAATGTTGGACAGTACTAAAGAGTGTGGGCCTCATCTTCAATAACTCCTAGCTGGCCGCATTGGCAAACCCTCTATTCCTGCTCTTCCTGGTCTCAATTCTGAGGTGGTGTGCAACTTTTGCGGATGGAGGCAATCGCTCTATGTTTTTTCATAGGCAAATGTGTTTAGCAGGTAACATCGTGAATCCCCCACCTCGAAAGCACTATTATTACAAAGCTTACTTTGGAAATAGGTATCCAGGTGCTATTTCAGGCGATTGTGATCCTCATTGTTATGCACCTGTATGCACCTATCTTCCTGTATATTCCATTTGGAGAACGAGATGGCTCATTTCTCCTTTCAACAGGATTTAACTGCAAACTTGACGTCTTGTCCAAGATTTCAGTTTTTGTAAAATAAAGTTGTATGGTGGTGCCCGCGTGTCTAACATCAATTTTAGATCTTGAAGGTATATCTCCAATGCAATAGCATTAGAAGTTTCATAATAAGATCTGCAGCATGCAAACCAATGATGTATACTCCCGAAATCTCTCATGTGTCATCTCTATATGTCATAACTGTCAAAATGTAAGGATACTGTCGAAACCGAAGTTTAAATAGCAGGATCTTCATTTGTTCCTCAGTTTGCATATTTGCCACATTCTTAGCTACTATTTTTTGTGCAGAAACCCTTGAGTCTGAGTATGGTATCAATGAAGTTTTGTAACCTACGAATCATTGATGGTCTAGGCATATTCATTTCTTGTGAATCTGTCTGTAGAATGTTTCCTCATAATAGCCCTTCTATACGCCATAAACCTTTTCAATGAGCTCTAATCTTGTATTCAGCTGGCAGATAATTGGATGGCGAAGGCCAAAATGACAAGCTATGGCCATGGCCAGACATGAATCAATTTCCCAACAAGCCTGCCCACTATCTCCTATGTTGTTTAGATTACACATCGAGGTGGTGGGCCAAGCTTGCCCACCATATCATCCCCAATTGATATATGCAAATGACGTGGACCTAGCATACAGTCCGTCCAGTGAGTATGTTGCAACATTGAAATGCCTTGAGTACTTTTTGTCAAGCAACTAAAATGCGCGTCAACTTGGCCAAAATTAAAGTGCTCCTGATGTCATCCTCTAGCCAACAGAGACAACCTCACTGCACGCTCGGCTTGATAGTTGCTTGTGAAAGAAGAGACACTACAGAAGTGATTGATGCACCAACCTTAAGACATGAGAATCATCCTTACTAAAGAGAAGCTTCCAAATGAACTTTGAGATCATAATCTGACTCTAAAGATGGAAGTCCAACATTTCAAGGTCACTAGCTGCCCTAGGTTTAACACACTTAAGCCCATGATGATTTAACGCTGCCACCTTTTGTTTTAACAATGCACATAATCTCATTCATCTTATATTGTGAAGCCAGTAAGACAGATGCCACATAGATATGGGTATTGCTAAGGACATGGTTTGCCGTATTGGCCCTGATAGACAAAGATAACTTAGTCACCTTCTATCAAAATAAATATTTCTCTAGACCGTCATCTTTATGTCTCGAGCACTTAGGGAGAAACATGCATTCCCTCCCCTGCCCAAAAGTTTTGTTGGTTGGCCATGGGGAAGCACCGTCTAGGGGTAGTCAAGAATACACGAAGGAACAACATTATCTAGTGTCCATAAAGCAGTGCAATTTTTCCAGCCTACAAGAATCCTACAGTCTAAGGAGAAAGCATCTAGGAGCAACTTCGGTACAGATTTTTAGCATTGGCCATTAAATAATGAAAATTGTCATTGATTACAAACTCCCTAAGAACCTTTAAGCATTTTTTTTTTTTTGAAGGACTTGAGCCTTTATTATCCAGAGAAAGTTACAGAGTACAATGGGGACTAATAACTCAGTGGAGAGAATGTCCACCAGAGCAAAAACACCCCACTCAAATACAACATCTAAACAATATGAAGAGCAAGCAAAAACTCATAAGTAAGTGTGAATCTGAAGATAGTGCTCCCAAATACGGCCCTTCACCTCATTAGCAATTGATGAGCACCTGAATGCTTTGACAATTCGTTGTTGGGCATCAAGAAGGACCTGTGCATCTGAACAAGCAAGACCTTTGAATATGAGAAGATTCCTTCTTTTCCAAATGGAATAGATGATCCATGCAGAAGCCAAATGAAACACCCTTTTTGCCAAATTATCCCAACTACTTGGATAAACTGCTAATAACACTTGCTGGCTATTCAAATTGCAATGAAAGAGGCCTTGAAGCCACAACCAAGCATGTCTGACATGTCTACATAGGAAGAAGCAATGCTCAATTGTCTCGTCCCTCTGTGCACATAAGGGACAAAGTGCAGACACCTCTGGACAAAATCTGTGCACCAGAATATTAGCGCGCAGACAATGATGAGTGACTTGCCACCATAAAACAGACACTTTGGGATGGAGTAGTTTATCCCATACCCATTTCCATACTGCTTTCTGCCGATCCCTGGGAATGACCAAAGGCCACTTGGACGAAGGAGGCAAGACGTCAGCATCAAGCAAGACCTTGTACATGGAATTCACCAACTTATCTGCTTTGACATGCTCATGAACTACCCACGGCTGGGGGTCATCCACTTGTGCTACTGGAGGAAGAATTGAAGACACCTTCTGCCAAATAGCTCGATCCCACCTTAAAAGGAGGAACTTAGCTCTAAACCCTTCCCATGTCAGCAACAGCCTTTGATTATTATACCAATCAGATATCATATGCACACCTGCTGCTCTTCATCGACGCTGCATCAATGGGTGGACTGAAGCAACTAGAAGACCACCATCCAGTGGAATCTACCAACAACTTGCAGTCATGCTAGTGTGCGCAAGATGGTGAAAATGAAACAGAGATTGTACAGTCTCCCATGCAACTAGCAATCCTCTAAGAAATGGGGATGCATTAGGGTATGTCGTTAGTGGATAGAACAGAGCCCAGGGGAAAAGTGGCCTAAGAGACCGAGACCCAAAAGAAATACACATTTGCAAAGACTGATAAACAAGGCGGGAACCCGGGGACTCATCCACATTATTCAAAATTCTCCAAATGAACTTAGAAATCATCACCTTGCTTTGCAAAAGAAAATTGATCATTCCAAGGCCGCCAAAATGCTTTGGCAACATGCACTTTTCCCAACTGACTTTGACAGCAGCACCCTCCTCTGTTCCTCCCCAGATGAAGTTTCTGACAACCCTGACGAGAAGTTGTATCTTTGACTGTGGAGCCAACATGAACGAAGCCACATGCACATGGGTGCTGCTTAAAATTGACTTAGCCACAACAATTCGTCCTGCCATGGAAAGCTTCGCTGTGGACCAGCAAAAAGGGTGCTTTTCCAAGCCCTTAATCACTGCCTCCCACGCATCTCCTGATGAGATATGAACACCTACAGGGATACCGAGAAGTTTGGTTGCTTTACCATGGGGAAGGATCTTCCATGGAAAGGTAGCTATACATGGTGGAACTGGAGAGTCCAATGCCCATAGTGCTGTACACTTCTGCCAACCCACAAAAATACCAGATGCTAGGGAAAAGGAATCCAACAAGGAAATGGCATTCTGCAAATTTTGCTCATCTGCCCTCAGAAAAAAGGAAAGTGTCATCCGCATATTGATTACAGATCTCCTGCGACCCATTGTTCATAGGAAGTCCATGCAAGATTCCCTCCTGTGCGGCAAGAGAGAAGACCTGGGCAAGGACCTCAGCCACAACTGTAAATAACAATGGAGCTAAAGGGCAGCTCTGACGGATGCCACGACCCACCTGAAAGAATGCTGAGGGTTCCCCTTAGAAGAGAATAGAAGAGCGAGCAGAATAATGAAGCCTCATGGCATCAGCTGTGAATTGTGCACCAAAACCAAAGCGTAAGAGACATTTCTCTAAGAAGGCCCAGTCAACACTGTCATATGCTTTTGCAAAGTCCAGCTTCAAATATACAATTTCATGGCCCTGAAGTTGAGCCCAGTAAATACCTTCATATGTAGCAGCTACGTTGTTTAATATGCATCGTCGTGGCAGAAATCCTGACTGTGTAGAGGATATGGAATCAACAAGAATATCCCGAAGCTTTTGTGCATAAGCTTTGGAAAAAATCTTGTACACAGAAGATAGTAAGGTGACAGGGCGCCAGTCCGAAATTGTTGAAGGTTCCTTACACTTAGGAATAAGAGAAATGCAGCCCAAGTTGAGAATTTTGTCTAGACGCCTTTGCCTCTTGAAATCCTGAAACGCGTCGTACACATCATCGCCAACACAATTCCATAACTCCTGAAAGAACTCCACAGGAATACCATCAATTCCAGGACACTTTCCTTTCTTCAAAAGGAAGGTAGCATCTGCTAAATCATTCACCGTAATCTCTGCTTCTAGAGTAGCTCTTTGTTCCTCAGATATAATAGGATGTATCTTTGCCAGTAATGCCTCTTGAAAATCTGATTGGAAGGGAAGACGACGAGAAGCAAAAATGGAAGAAAAGTGGCCATGCAGAAAGAACAATGTTTAAATTGAAACGCACTTATTTAAGAAGTGCGTTTGAAAGATTCCTCTAAAAATTTTGGAAAACTAAAAAATGAGGCAAATTAGGGGGCAATCAAGGTCTCTGGACACAAGTTGTTCAAAATTGTCCTTCAAAACAGCTTTTTTTAGAGTGACATAATATAAATAAAAAGACCCCCAAAAGAAATATGCCATTTTGGGGGTCAAACGAGCATTTACGAGAGCTACAAAAATTTTCACAATAAAAATAAATGTAGGTACAATAGGTTTTCTTGTATATTGTGTATAAAATTCTTTGTGATAGCAGTTGCAAAGGAAGAAAGATATGTTGTTATGCAGCAAAAGAAAGATCACATGGATATCATAACATATATAGAGTTCAAATATACGTGTGATTCAAATATATGCGCGAAGGAAGAATTACACAGACAACATATGCAAGATTTTCATCATATATGTTATGGAGTATGGAAATGCCTAAAAAAGGATGGTTGTACTTTCATTTGCTTGATGCATGCCATTAGTGTAGATATCTCAGCTTCTATGATGCATGCCATTAGTGTGGATATCTCAGCTTCTAATTCTACATCCTTGGTTTTATATTTTGCACAAATAAGATTAACTAGGTGAGAAATCTAGACTCATGAGGCTACATCATTTTGTTTATATTTTGCGCACAGGATTCATCTTAGTAAGAAATCTAATTTGGACTTGTTTTCAGATCATTGTCCAAGTACAAAAATTTTAGAATGCTTTTGAAAGGAATGATCATACCATTAGACATGGGTTGGGCATGAGCTTAAAAAAATTGTTACTATGCAAATGTGTTTAGCTTGACCACCACTACTTAGAGCTTGACCACACCTGCTTATAGTCAGCATATAAATATGAAAGGGCCTTTTGAGATATTTACCCGATTTTGAGATAAAGTATAAGCAGTCTTCCCTATGCTATTGATATACGCTAACCAGAACTACTGAAAAAACATTATAATCTTAAATTTCCTTATCCGTATCACTTAGTATCACATAGACACCAGTACTTGCACTCTAAAGATGATAAATCTTCCAATATGTAGCATTATAACAGGGGGTTCCTTTTGTATTTTTATACGCTTTTGCATATGGTTTTGCTATGATTTCATCGCGTATGCAATTGGATGTACTAATGCGTACATCTAGAGTGCGCATACGAGTGCACTAATTTTGGGCTAGTTTTATTAATCTTTTCCAATGGTTTAAGACCTTTTTATTTTTAAGCTTCAAATCATGGCATGCAAGACCTCGAGAGTTCTACTTTAGGGTTGGATTTCGGAGCTCTACTTTAGGGTTCTATTCTGGTTGATCTGGAAGTATGGCTATGGTTTCGAGGAGCTCCATGGCAATGGAGTGGAGGTTTTAGGGCTCCCGGATTGTAGTTCACGTTTTAGGGATTGTAGCCCTTTTGCTTAGCGATGGCTTGCAGGAGCCCTATGGTAGTTTCGCAATGGCAGGGTCCTCTGGCATACCAATCTTCACTTGGGTTTTTGTAGAAATCGCCCTGTCTTGAGCTCCGGATCAGCTCCATTTTGCTGCCACAGATCGGATTTAGTTTTGCTTCATAGCTTTCCGACCTTGAGGACAAAACTTTTATTGGGTTTTAGTGTTTTGCTTGGACCGCGTTTAGTGCTATGGTTATTGAGTTTTTGTTGAATCTTTGAATCTATTTTGCCGGGACGCTTTGCCTCAAAAGCCCTTTTCACGATTAAAGCCGACCTCGATGTTACGCTCATGTTACTCGACTTAACATCATTTAGCCTTCTCTTTGCTTCACGCAATTCGATGGCGGTAAGTTATTTTCTAACATCTCTTGAATGATATGCGTGGGCATTTAGATTGTTGACAATTGTTGTCCAACTTGCATCTATTCACCGATTGCCTCATTGATCTTATATGACCATCTTCCTTTTCGAACATTCCAACAAATTGAAATGAGGAAGTGGGCTGCTAGTTTTATACTTTATAAGTACTTGCATCTATTCATCGATTGCCTCATTGATCTTATATGACCATCTTCCTTTTCTCGAACATTCCAACAAATTTGGTAGAGGAAGTGGGCTGCTAGTTTTATACTTTATAAGTTTAAACTTTTTGCAGCCAACAAAAGAACTTATGTTAGAAGTCGATGAATGGCCTTGGATACTATATATAGAATCCTTGCTGCCCGTTAAAAGCACGCAATTGATGCCGAATAGTTGAAATGCTTGCACATTTCTCTATAGGTTTATCATATTACTCGAGGCGAGTCTCATCATCTCAACCGGCGTTTGCGCCTCTGATTCGAATTATTTCCCGATCTAATTTTTTTCTTAAGCTTATTAAGATGCCACACCGCAAGTCATCGCCCCAAATCTGTTTAGATTCTTCCCCGCATCTGTGGTTTTGTGGAAAGATTCCGTGGGCATCTTTGTTGCGAGGATATGATGGAATTTTTGTGACCCTATGGTCGCATATTGCAAAACCCGACCTCAGAGCGAGGAAGGAGGCCGCCCGCGGATGTGACCCAAATGCACATGCATACTGGCATCATGCTTTGATTCATAGCTAGAAGCTCTTTTATCTCCAAAGGCTTTGATTCCGGAAGCTATGGCAGCTCAAATTTCGCAGGCTTCTTCGGGCATTAGAACTGACAGTATATGTTCTATGCCCCAGGGAAACTATGGAGGGATTGGAAGGCTTGCAGAAGAAAGCATCAGATCGCTTGTCATCAAGCATCTACCTTTGCTGAGAATAGTTGCTAGGATAGATTTCCATGGAGATGGGAATTCTATCTTAGGACAACATGTGGACTTATCAAATGGTATGTCTTTTTTCATCACATTTCAATATTTCATTCACAGTTTAAGGACTCGCATTTTTTGAAAGGATGCAGTACAAACACTTCATTTGTTGAAAGGATGCAGTACAAACAGATGCTGTAAAATAATAAGGTCTCATGCATAAACATTTTCATGAATAAATGTTAAATGCTCTAGGAATTTCGTGCATAGAGATTTTCATGAACACTATGCTAAAATTTGTACCGTGATATTGGCTTTGGCATCCTGTGCTATATTGAAAACTAATTATGACTTTGGCTTCTTGTGTTGCATTAGAATCCTGTGCATATTTTATGAATGTGGTCATACAAATTATGCTTAAGCTACCAACGAAACATTTAAACTTCTCACCATGTGTTCTTATGCCATTCCTTAGTCAAGTTACAACTAAATCAAAGTTTTGTTTCAACTATGTTTTGCCAAACAAAAATTTAAGTCCTCCTCAGGTTCAATTGCAATACTGAAGCTTCTTAGTTAGTATCTATCTATCTATTTAGGCCCTTAAACTTTACTTATGTTTGTTTTTGTGAGGGCTCGAAGGGTGCCAATTTTTTTTAATAACCAATATGTAATTAACATTAACATTAATTAACATAAAGCATTACATCAAACTATGTTAAATTAAAATCCCCCTCAAACCCCCTTTGGTTTGGGTGCATTCACACGGGGGGTGACGTAGGGCCCGAAGGGCCCAAAAATTTTTTTAATATAACAATCAACACACAACTATTATTAACATTATTAACATAAACCATTGCATTTAACACATTTAAATTAAAATCCCCCTTAAACCCCCTTTGGTTTGGGTGCATATTCACACGGGGGGTTACGTAGGGCAGCGAGAGCCCCAAAAATATATTTACAATACATGTACAAAATTAACACCATTAAGTACATTCTCTCAAACCTTATAGTATTTTGCAAATCTTGATATACAGTATACAAATATTTGTACATGCATACCCCACAAACGAGGATCGCTATGTACGATCCAGATCTTGGAATAAAGGGCAAATATGCCCATCCTACAGCTCTCGTTGCCCGAAGTAACCCCCCGTGTGAATATGCACCCAAACCAAAGGGGGTTTAAGGGGGATTTTAATTTAAATGTGTTAAATGCAATGGTTTATGTTAATAATGTTAATAATAGTTGTGTGTTGAAAAGACATTGGAACTTACAGCAATCGAAATCCATATTAATTGTGCTCAGATTTTAGTATCAGGAGCCCAATTTTCGAGTATAAAGAACTAAGAAAGAGTTACCTCTGTTTTGCACAGTAAAATGCAACAGATTAATTAGAAAAACTAGACAGATTCTTATATATTCTCCAAAGATAAAGCCACTTTGTATTCTTCAAGAAAAACCTTCAAACATCCAAAATGCAAAGAGATTGAGTTCAGCCATACTCTATCCAAAGATCCCATTTTTAGTAATATCCGCTTTAGTGGAGACAATTAATTTATCTAGTGAATCCTTAAATGGTTACAAACCAAGAAGGTTGTTTGCGAAAAATGTGGTTACATGCAACCCTCTGAAATAATTAGCCAAAGACATTACTTGTTAAAATTCGAAATTACACTTAATATACCAACAAAAGCGCTTAAAACCTGATTCGGTTGTAACTACTCATCAAATTCTTAGTCTTCTTTGCATTCCTTGCTCCATAATTGCCTTCTTTGCTTCCAGCATTTTGAGAAACATATTTGCCTATACCAGCATCTTTCTTAGCTTGAAGTGGAGTGTTTAACATGAATTTCTCCACAATCTTTAGCAAAAAACTGCTTTTTGGACTGCATATGTGGCTCCCCTTCCTTTTACACATAGTGACGAGATCAGACCAGCTCCTTTTCTTAAATTTGTGAGCTCTCGCCTTTGTAAGCTTCGGCTTTAGCCAATTGAGGCACCAGCACAAGGGCGCTTCCAAGATAATATGTCTGGCACCTTGTTTCCAAGGGGCAACATGTTTTTAGATCAATCCAGTGTAATCTAGAAACGTCCTTTCTTCAGCTAAAATTAGTCTAACCTATTTTTGGCAGAATGCTCTACACCCAAGTAAAACCTACCCTGATCCGGATACATTTGGCTCCTGCTGCTATGGCTTACCGGAGCTCCATATTTCCCAACGATGGTCTCAAACATTCCACTGCTTGCAAATACCAAAGCCATCATGACCGGAGCCGGAGCTTGGAACTTGGAAGCAATATCGGAAGAACCTAGCCAACCCTAAAAAAAACTTCTGGAAGAACCACGGCCATGAAGAACCCTAATTTTTTTTCTTCTTTCTTTGAAGCTTAGAAGCCTTATGCATCACAAAAAAACTCTATGCATCACCAAGAACGTCTGGCATCGTTAGAAATCAAAACCCTAAAATTTTCCTCCCACAGAATTTTCCTAGCCTCGGTATAAATTTATACCGTCAAAAGCATCTGCCATGTTTTAGCCAGACGATTGTCATGTTATATCTGCATCCTGTCATGTTATAACCAACAATAAAGATCCATCTAATAGAATTTTCTTGTGTTATACTGTATTGGATTTATAACAAAACGTATTAAAGAGAAATTGTAGTATAAATTTATACCGTGGTTTCTTTTGTAAAACAATTCCGGTATAAATTTATATGCTCTTGTTTTTTTCATGTGGGATGATGGTATAAATTTATACCGCGTAAGCTCACAGGCGGTATAAATTTATACCATTCGAGTTCTTTCCTTGTGTATCGCTTGAACTCACATGGTATAAAATTGTACCGCTTGAGCTCATGCTGTATAAATTTATACCGCTTGAGCTCACGCTGTATAAATTTATACCGCAATGCCTCCTAAGCTCCCGTATAAATTTATACTGCAATGCTGTATAAATTTATGCCGCAATGACGCCAATAACGTGGAAAAAATCAAAGCCTACGAACTAAAGCTAAAAAACATGAAGCCATGTTATATGGTTACCTAGCCATCATCTGGCGAGTCGGAAACACATTTTAGAGCTCAAATGACAACATGTGGATTTGGTGAATCACCCAAAAACGTTGTTACAGATGACGATGTAGTTTCATTAGTAGACAGTGCTGAGGAACATCCCTTTTGATGGTGGGGCAGAGGACATGGATAGGTCTGAAGATCATGTTCTGAATGAGTTGGAGGATGAGATGCATCCTAAATTGCTGCAAAATGTAAATTTGTCCAATAAGGCATATATATAATTAGGATAAAGCTTCAGGGCTCGGGCAAAGTCAATACGTGTTGCAATTTTGACTGTCTTGTTATAATTTTGTAAAGAATCCGAACGTTTTGAATGAGATACCTTTTTGTTGGTCCAGTGCACTTGGTGTTTTCTTCAATGTCTAGTTTTTGGAGTCCTTCAAATTTCTACTAATTTTTTAAAGCAAATTAGGGGGCTGAAAAGTGGTAACCAACATTTTTTCATGGTATCTAAGTTCAATTACCCCCCCAAAAAGGGTACCTAAAATGTCAAAATTGTCACACTTGTCACGCATAGATCGCAAAAATGGACCTTTTTGAGGGAATTTAAAGGAATCTTTTTAAGATTCCTTTTAAAGTGCATTTGGAGCAAATAAGTGCGTTTCATTTTAAACATTGTTAAAGAACTTAAGTTGCTGAGGATCAGAGATGAGAGGCCCATCTTGAACTTGGAGAGACACCATCGCAGAAGCTTGTCTCCGAATTTTTGCAGCTCTAAAAAAGAAGCCTGTGCAATGATCCCCCTCTTTGAACCATTGCAGGCCTGCTTTAACTCGAGCGTGATGAACTTGCTCAGCTTCCATCTGTCTAATGCTGGCCAAAATCTGCTTCTTCTGCTGGGCATCTAATGGTATAACAGACCTGCAAGCCACTAATTGTTGGTACAGAGCTGACGACCCCAATTCTTAGCAAAGGACTTCACGACAGCTAGAGCATCAACAATCCAAGCCATTCCTTTCCTTCTCACGAATGCAGAGGACCAGGCTTGCTTGCATCCATCTTTAAACTCCTCATCCTTCAAGTATAAAGTGTTTAACTTGAAATAAGTCTTGGTCCTGCTATGTGCCCCATCCTGAGAACCATTGACATTAACAACCAACACATAACTACCATTCATATTAATTAACACAACCATTGGGTCCAACACATTTAAATTAAAATCCCCCTTTGGTTTGGGTGCATATTCACAGGGGGGGTGACGTAGGGCAGCGAGAGCCCTCATAATTGTATTTTGCACGTACGAAATCAACACCATATAGTATTCTGCTTGAAATCTTATAGTATTTTGCGATCTTGTTATACAGTATAGCAAATTTTGTACTTGCATACCCCAGAAACGAGGAACTTTACGTATGGTGTAGATTAAGGAATAAGGGGTGAATATGCCTATCCAACAGCTCTCGTTGCCCGGAGTCACCCCCCCTGTGAATATGCACCCAAACCAAAGGGGGATTTTAATTTAAATGTGTTGGACCCAATGGTTGTGTTAATTAATGTGAATGGTAGTTATGTGTTGGTTGTTAATGTCAATGGTTGTTATGTGTTGGTTGTTATGTGTTGGGGGATTTAATTTTTATATGTTGGATGTTAATGGTTTGTGTTGCAAAAAAATGTTTTTAGCCCCTTCGGGGCCTTAGGGACGTCACCCCCTCGGGTGTGACAAAAAATTTAGAATTCAAACCAGAAAAAAACTAGAATTCATTTGAGGCTTTCATCATCTGTAGCTTTTGAATTTGATCACAATAAAACAAATAGAACATAAGTAAAAGTTACCATAAAGATAGAGCAGATTGATCCCATTATTCTGAAAGTCATAAAGTTTGCAACACCCATACACAAACATTTTTCAACTGGAATTTAACAGCAGCCTTTGGCCTCCATGGATTCTTGTGGTGAGAAACCAAAGTGGAAAACTTTTCTGCTTGTTAGCACCAGAATCTAGAAGCCTTGGAATTTGCTTAATAACTGCCTCAAAATCTAAAAATGCATAGTAATTTTTTTTTTGAAGGATCAGATTAATTAATATTAATACAGAGTAAGTGGGTCTAAGTTAGATATTGGGGTACAAAAAAGCGCGACAAGCAGAAGCGGATAAAGCAGGTAAAGCTCGAGCAAAACGTACCTTTTCGCCGCCCTCAAATCCAGCTCCGAATCAGAAGAACTAAGCATTCCGGCAGAGTTTCCCTTCTGGGTGCATGAAACTAAGTGACGAATATACATGTTATCAATCTTTCTGCATTTTCGCATTTATCAACCTTTCCGCATCGGTGTTCGGGGGCCTTTAACACTCCCGTTTCCGCATCTCCATTATCGCTGTCTAACTCTTGGGCATCCTGAAAAGCTTATACTAAGAATAACGTTAACGTCTTCCGAGTACTTGAATCGTGGGGAATCAATGAACCTGCCTGTTTACGTGCTAGCTTCCATCAATTGCTTGCATTTGAACACAGTCAAACTTTCACTTTACTCAAAGACCACAGGTTTCTATCATATAATCTGTTGGGATTTATAGTCTCATAAATGTTGTTTTAGAACAGGTCCATCATATCATTCGTTGGGATATAGTTTCTCAAGCATTGTTTTGGATTCGTTTTACATGTTTACTGTTCTCTATTTTGTAATGAGAATGGCAGCAATGATTTAAGTTCTCCTATTATGGACAGAATGCATTTCAGCAAGCATAAGCTGCCCAAAGTGATATTTTTGAGCACTTCGTTGGATGGAATAGGTATATGCATGAGCGAATAATTCATATCCTTCTAATATTTGTTCATCCTCTGCCAGTATGGTTCAGTTCAGAATTATACTTCCCTGCAAAACAACAGCATCCAAGAAAAGGTTGATTTGAATGCTTTGAAATGAATGGTTAAACACTATCACATTTGGAGTGCTGCTAGCTTGGTTTCCATCATACAGGCGTAAATCCTCTTGGGTGCAGGATCAAGTTTATGTTTCCTTATTTTGCATCTTATGTTGCATGTCTGGTGTTCCGATGAGATGATAAGTAAGCTAAAAACGTCATCTTAGATGGGAGATGTCATGTCTTGTTGTATGAAATACCTACTCCTACTGTTAAATTCTGCCATACTCATTCATCCTGAAAACTGCAAGATCCCATGGGTACCACCCATTTGGATGTTGGCTTGGAGTTTGGACTTAAAACTTTATGCATGGCTTAAGGGTATCAATGAGCATATATTGGCCAAGTTTCCAGTCATTCTAAGTTCTCAAACTCAAGATATTACAAGTTGTATCAGACTTTTGCTGCAGAAAACAGTTTTTGCACATCTAAGGTTACCCCTATGAAATTTCAGCAGTACTTTGAATTAGCTTTTGTAATTTGGCGAGCACTTGAATAACTTTGAGGATGACTTGCTTGCCAAACCTCAGCTTCAAATAATAATGTTTGCCTCCTCAAAATAGGTCTGATACAGACGTAGAAAAACTGGTCTAAACAGTTTTTCCTTCACAAATCAAGACAAAGAGCAAAAATAAGAAAATAGATCTTGTACTTTGAATTAGCTTTTGTAATTTGGGGAGCACTTGAATAAACTTAAAGATGACATGCTTGCCAAATCTCAGCTTCAAATAATATTGTTTCCCTCCTCAAAATAGGTCTGATACAGAACTAGAAAAACTGGGTCCTTCACAAAGACAAAAAGCAAAGGAGATTTTATACTTTGAATTAGCTTTTGTAATTTGGCAAACACTTGAATAACTTTAAGGATGGCTTGCCTGCCAAATCTCAGATTCAGATAATAACGTTTTGCAACTCAAAATAGCTCTGATACAGACCTAATTTTGTCTTGATTTGTGAAAGACAAAAAGCATAAATTAGAAGGCATTTTAACAAATACGATATGATCCATGTCCTGTTCTTCAAAACACTGGGTCTTCAAGCAATAATACTATGTATTACAAAGTAATTGCTCAAACACATCTTCAAAACATCAAAGAAAATATGATAAATAACATTACTGAATCATAGCAATGAACATAGCAAAAGTAATCCCTGTTTTTTGTTCTTTGCAAGATCAAAGTGTTAAACATCTTTGCAAAATCAAAATGTTAAACACAAGCATGCAGCCAAATGAGATGTCAGGGATTGAACCTAACAAAATCAAAGGTCTGAACACAAACATATAGCCAAATGAGATATCAGGTATTGAACCTGAGAAACCAAAAAATCTCTCCTTTTTTTTCTTTCTTCTATTTCCACCATCTTTATACCTGAAGTTCATGGAGGTTTATACTTCTGGCCACCATGATAACTAGAAATTAAGTATTATAGTTATCCGGGAATCCAATTGAAACATGAAGTCCTTCCCAATCATCATCACTGTTTTTGCTGCACAAGAAGACCTTTTTTGCTTCAGATCTTGGCATCTAAAAAATGAAATCAATTCTAGAGGTACAATAAAGCAAGAAATAAATTGATTCTCTGTAGCTTCCCCTTGCTACAAAAGATCCTAAACCAAACGTTGGCATCATAGACCATAATTTAATTTCATAGACCACCAAAAGATCCTTAATTGAATGGAATATAGACCATAAAATAGCAGAATGGAGATAATGATAATTCAATGAGCACTAATGCTTACAACATTCATTAGTACTTTGGAAGGGAAAGGTGCCTTGTGTTAGAATGAACTTATGAACAAATTGCAGCCATTAGTTCTTATACGAATAAGCAAGTCACAGAAATATAAGCCATGTGGAATCCAACATATGAGACACTGAAATTTAACCACTAAAAAATGTAATAGCTCACTTGCTAGTGAACCTTGCTTTTCTTTTTCCTTCTCTTCTTCATTTTCTTTGTCATTGTCATCACCAGCCTTTGCCCCTTCTGCAAGAAGTTCTAGACCCCAAAACAAGCAACCCAATTGGCCATTTTTGGAAAAAAAAACTTACTCCTGAAGGATCAGCTGAAGCGCCTGAATGTGCCATGTCTGATACAACAAACTTGAAGCCTGAAATCAAAGAGAAGTTCGAATGAAAGAAATCAAAAAAGCAAACAGAAGGAACTCCGGAACGCGTGTAAAACCACCCTTTAGAAGTGATGGATAGGCGCCTACCCCCAGGCCCTTCATGACGGCCCTTCCCGGAAAATTTGAAGTCGCTTTTCTTCATCTAAATCTGATGCTGATTGATCCATTTAGAATCGTGTTGTACAGAGAATTGTGTTGTACAGAGAAAATGTGATGTACAAAGAAAATTCTGTTCAGGGGTAGAACACCGGATCATGCTTCCCGCCATAGCCAAAACCTATTAACTCTCCACGCCATCTCACAACAACCCCGCCAAATTGATTCTATACCGAATTTGATTTTGCGGGTAGCCATGTCATCGATCCGGAAGCAATTTGCTAAAAACGGATCATCGCGTTCCCGCTCTCCAAGCACCTCCAAGCACAGCGGACCAAGCACGAAAAGCAGCGCGTCCGGACGGGTGCTTTTGTACCCCAATATCTAACTTAGACCCAAGTACAAGATGAGCGATACTAGGGTACTCCCGCCCACTCTGGGGGGAGAGCCCACATGTCATGTAGCTACCTACAACTCATAACACAAGCCTACCAATACTGTCGACAATGAGGAGGGTCCTTTCCCAGACTGCTGGCTTGAACTGCTCTTTCCGAGGGGACGCCAAGTAAGAAAGATATAATTTGTATCTTAGCTGCGGGATCAAAACCAAGGCTGCACCTCCTCATTCCTGAACACCTTCATGCGTTGTCGCTTCCAAATGAGCCACAGCAACCAGGCTTTACACAAATGGAAGGCCAGACTCTGAAGATGGGACCACCCGCTAGGATACACCCCCAAAAGAACCTCTTGGCTATGCAGTGGGGCATGAAACAGGCGTTGGACCCACTGCCATGCCAGCTGGATGTCTGAGCAAAGAAACATACAGTGCTCCAGAGTCTCCACACCGGCGCCACACATTGGGCACAGGTCGCTGATCCGCGGATTGACCCTGTGAACCTAGGTGTTCACCCTCAGGGATCGGTGCACTATCTGCCATAGCAACACTCGAATCTTGGGGGGCAAAAATGCATGGTAATTTTTTGCAAGCTTCATTCGGAATGAGCCATAAAACAATATCCAATAGCGCAATCCTGTATTAATCAGCTGGTAGGATGTGAAAGCCTACCAAACCCGGCCGAAAAATTGCTGTTTTAGCATAGATAACTTAACCAAGCATATCCACATAATACACTATCAAAAAGATATCGGAGAAAGCTTTCCAACGCAATAAAAATCATCTCAAACAGAGCTCTGGATCAAAAGTTATGATAAGAAATGTGTTGCTGGCGGAGAAACTGCACTACATGCGCCCTTCAAGCTCTTCATGTGCCCATTATGCACCACACACATAAAAAGAGGGCTTTTGTTGTGAGCCATTGGTTGTTGACCATTGAAAAAAAGGCTAAAATTAATGGCCCTTCATGTGCCCATTATGCACCACACGCACAAAAAAAGGGCTTTTGTTGTGAGCCATTGGTTGTTGACCATTGAAAAAAAAAAGGCTAAAATCAATGGCTCAGAAATGGTGCACTCTAGATGTACGCATTAGTACATCCATTTGAATACATCACGAAATCATAGGAAAACCTTAGTGCAAAGCGTATAAAAACACAAAGAAAACCCCCTGTTATTATGCTACATATTACTGCGGATTGTGATCTGAAATAGAGCTGTCAAGCATGTTTTGGCGAGAAAAATTATGCAAATATGTAGCTGCCAATGCATTATAATAGCCCCTGTCATGACGTGCATATGCTCTACCAAAGCCAGCCATTGCACCAAGTGAAGGTTCCATCGCCATCCACCTCTACCAAGCCACAGTCATGTATCAAGCGCTGCCATTGTTCACGTTCAAAGCCTTGGATGACTTCTGGTCCTCTGCCGCACCGATCAACTTCCAACTCCACCATATTGAAGTCACCCACCAACAACCATGCAACATGAGCCCCCAGTCGAACTAGTTTGGATCTCAAAGCAGCCCAGAGTGCACCTCTCTGATGAGGTCTATTGTGTGTATACACATTCACTAGTCCCCACTCTTGTCCCTTATCAAACCACTTGATAATGGTCCAGCGACCAAATCTGTCAGCATGACTGAATGTGACTGCTATATCATGTCTCCAGACTTTTGCCGAGTGTGCTGCAGCCACCAAGACATTCTATTTCCTACCGATCATAGAGGCTACCTTTTGCACATCCTCTTTTTTGCACTTGTGCTCTTGTAGACAATAGAAATCTGAATTCATTCTAGCAAGAGCCATGGAAAGTCTGCTCCTTTTAGTTCGGGAGGAAGCAACACCCCGAACATTCCAAGAAACCAGCTTCATAATGCAGGGGGGTCTGGTGGACGGTGTTCCAAATCCATGGAGTCACTATTAGCAGATGATACTTCCATCTGATCAGCCCAGGTCAGTCCAGAGGATGCAGGAAGGGTTGTAACAATGGTAGCCACTACTGGTTCAGCTGGAGTAGCACACTCAACAGGAAGAGATTGTGGTGCAATAGTGTTTCTCCGACGGGCAACTCTTTTCATATGAGGGATAGACCACTCACCTCGAGATGCTTCCAGTCGTTCCTGTTTGCGAGCAATGACTGCAAGCCTCTCACGTTGCTCATCAGGAAGAGCAACTTGGGACGCAGAGGAGGAGGGAGAAGAGGGAGAAAGAGGGGCAGGAATAGACACAGGAGCAGAAGCAGGCTGGCTAGGACCCGAAGCTGCCAAGACTGGAGAGGGATCAAAGGAAGATGGAGACACTTGACCATGGGCTGCAGATGTTGCAGGAGCAAAGGGAGGTGTTCTTCTAATGCGAAAACTAGAGAATGCCTCAGCATCTTGAAACATGTCTGCAAGCTCAGGACCATTAAGTAGTGACAAACCATATTTGAAGAACAGTGGACCACTTTTGACCACAACAGATTTTGGGAGAGATGCATCAGCTGGAAGAGAGACACAAATACGAGGACCATTCATAATAGAGTGAGCAAGATGGAGACCCAAGCCACTAGCAATAGTCATCATGAACTCTGGAACTTGCAACTCAATAGGAAAATCTTCCAAGGCAAACCAGCATGGCATCCGAGTGCACTAGTCTTGCTAGGCAAAAAGCCAGGAGTGTATACCTGATATAAAAGATAGTGCCCCCACAAAGGATCTACTCCCCGCTCCACCAGCTTATCAACCGCTATGGGAGACCCAAACATGATTAGGAAATAATTGTTTTCCTTATCAAGGACCTTCAAAGACTCATGCTGGGGTAGACCCAATCTCTGTAGATGCTGCTTTAACCAAAAGCCCATCCTTCTAAGATCGACAAACTGACCAGTAAAGTGACACACAACAACATGAGAGACAAGATTCTGAATACACTGTAAATGTACCCTGTGATCAATCTCAACTACAGGAAGCCCCGCCTGTGTGAAAGCATTGGCGCACTCATTAGTCTCATAAAGACACTCTCTGAAGGGAGTTGAATGTCCATCTTATCTTCCGCAGCCTGTAACTCCTTCAAGTATGCAGACACTTCCTTCTTATTATTCTCCATCATAATATTCACAGCAGCCGTAACACAGGTAGAGCGTATACCAGATGTCATATCACGCTTTATCCAATCACTAAAGCGTGCACGTGACACACGAGCAATTGTATCACTAGAGGTCCAAGGAGCAGGAGCAGAGGCAGGAGCAGGAAGAAGACCCGCAGAAGAGGAAGGAGTAGAAGGCAAAAATGCAACAGAGGTAGATGGAAAATGGGAAGCACGAGCTAGGATGTACATGAGAACAAGGACCCGCAGTTGCAGCAGATGAGGAAGCAGTGAGAGGCGGAAATTGTTGCAAAGTAGTGGATGCACTAGCAGAAGGATGTGCAAAAGCAAGAGGATTGAGACGTGAGCTAGCAAGCAAGGAAGGAGGAATTACAGAAGCACTAGATTGCATAGGGGAGGCAGAAACAGAAGAGAAAGCCATGGAAGCAGAATTGACAGAAGAAATAACAACTGAGGAAGACATGCCAGGGTTAACTATAGAGGCCGAAATGGGAAACCCCAAATCCGGCACTGATTCCGATGTTGGGCTGCTTGATGCCATATACTGACGGAAAGCTTACAGTCCGAGCTTTCCAACGCACAAAAAATCGTCCAAAGCTGGCACTCGAGGAGAGAGATACATACAGAAACGGCAAACGGCGCCTCCCATGGCGCCCACAAGGCAATGGAGAGTTTGTTTGACCTATTTATTGCTTTGTCATGTTATTGCCAGGGGGCCCTAAGAACCTTTAAGCATGGTTGATTTTAGATGAGACCTTCCAGAGTGGCAACATCAAAGAGCTGAGACAACACCTTTGCCCAAATTGCACGGGAACTAAAGGACAACCTTGTCGGATCCCATGACCAACAGTAAAGATTTGAGATGGCTCACCTTGAAAAAAGACTGCAGACTTGACCGACGCATAGAGCTTCATAACATCTGGGGTGAATACCTCACTAAATCCTAAAGCAAGACGACATTTCTCCAAAATAACAAATTCAAATTGTCATAGGCTTTAGCAAAGTGCAGTCTAAGAAGTACCACTTAATGACCATGTAAAGGAGCCCAATACATGCCCTTGTAAGCAGGCACAACAATGTTCAAGATGCATTGGTGAGGGTGAAAACCAGATTGTGTAGAAGAAATAGACTCAGCTACTATCAAGACTTTATTAAATATTTTGTAAACAGATGTGTTGCTAGGATTTAGCAATATTTAAAGCATTCACATTTTGTTTCATCATTCATCTGGGTCATAATTTTAGTTGCAATACCTTCATAAGGATTTGAGAAAAAGAGATCACTAGATGCAGTTTTGATCACTTCAGTAGTTTTTTAAAGACAAATTGAAGTTTGAAAGATGGCTCAAGATTTGGTAATTCTAAGCTTTGCTAATATGAGGATACTACCTTGATTCCATGCCTTGAGCTACTTTATCTATCCTCAATCTATTTTTTAGCCTTCAAATTCATCACTAGTAAATGTGTGCCCGGCATTGCCGGGCTAATTTTTTGGCATGTGTTTTCACTCGGCCTTTAACATTGTGCAACATTGTACCAACATTTCACAAACAACGCATGTTGGTATTGGCAATAATGGACATTATTTGCTTTTGTAATTATTTTTGTTATTGAAATTATCTAATGATAGTATCATCAGTATATTAACTTTGCATTTATAGACTCACTAGAGAAAATAATGTTTTATAAGGAATGTGGAGGGCAGTGAAATCTATCTCTAAAGACAAAAATTTACGAAGACAGATCTAATGCTCAAAGTGTCACTCTTAGAAGTAGTTAAGTACATCAACAGAAAATAGGTACGGAAATGCAAACCACAAAATTTTGTCCAGGTTCATTGGTATACTTTAGTTCATGATGGAACTCTAAATATGCATGCCTTTTATAGCTTTTAAAGAATTCATGAAAAAGCAGTTTTCATCATGTCTTTCTATATATCCTCTCCATCACTGTGATCTCGATTGTCAAAACATATGCAAACTCAAAAGCTAGATCCACTAGAAATAATATTGTTACAAATTCATAGGGAGTAGGAATCTAGAATTCTAGAATCCAAGGATTATGATAGTATAAGGAAATGGAAGGGCTTAGAAAAAGATATCCTTGCAGCATCAATAATTGTTCCTAGGATGACCAGTGTAGTCTCATCATCGATAACGTCATGGGGATTATAAAGACAATTATTGCTTTGAAATATTTACATTCATATAGAAATGAACATTATCAATATTTCTTCAGAATATTTAGATTCATTACATGAATGAACAATATAGCAAAACATATCCAGAAGATTTATCCTTGATCGTCTCAAACTATCTGCAACTAAATAGATAGCCAGTTCAGCAAATCCATCAATTTTCTCGTTAGTCTTAGCTTCCACATACTTTTTTTGGCATGTTATCCACCATGCAAATCATAGTAATGTGTGCCCAACATTGCGGCGTATAGTCAAGGTAAGTTTTAATAAGAAATTCATGATATTCAAGACCAAAGATGTAGTATGTGCTAAAATCATATTAATGAGAGAGTTTTACCCTAAATGATGGGTTAATATTGATTGTGGACCATTTGTTGATTGACAACATAAAGTGTGCTAGAGGTAAACACATTGTTCTAAAAGAGCGCTAAGATATTATTTCAACTCAAGGAGTACACAAAAATACAATCAATAACGCAACGACACTAGTCATTAGTAACTTTTATATGTATACAAGTCCTTATTATTTAAGGACCGTATGAGACAGATTATGTATTGCATTAGTAAACCTTTGTTAAAGTGCGATTATAAAGAAGCAATAATAAAAGTAATAATATGATGGCAAGCAATCATGTTATAGTTCAACCAAGTTGTGTTGTACATGAAACTGCATGGTTGGAATATTAAATTGAGAATACAATCTCAAATAACAACCTTTATGGATCCCACAAACAAATGCATGATAATGCCAATTTGCAACATGGAAAATGGCATCTAAATAACAAACTTAAAGGCCTAATCATAAGTAATCTCTAGCTATTAATAAGAAATTCATGACATTCGAGACCAAAGATGTAGTATTTGCTAAATTTATATTAATAAGAGAGTTTTTCCCTAAACGATGGGTTAATATTGATTGTGGACCATTTGTTGATTTGACAACATAAAGTGTGCTAGAGGTAAACACATTGTTCTAAAATAGAATAGAATAGAAAAGAGCGTTAAGATATTATTTCAATTCAAGGAGTACACAAAAATATAATCAATAATACAACGAGGCTAGTCATTAGTAACTTTTATATATATACAAGTCCCTTATTATTTAAGGACCGTATGAGACAGATTATGTATTGCATCAGCAAAGCAAACCTTTGTGTTAAGGGTCTATCCCGTCTCACCCCCTTAATCATACATTCACATACAAGATCCACAGTTACAATTATGTGATACGACTTAAGACACCAATGCTTACCAAGTTATTAATGCAACCATACAATTCATCCAGTTCGGGTTCATCCAAGTCTTCTATTGCATTAAACTCAATGTCCTGGTACAATAGAAGTTTTAAGCAATAAAACAATTGCCACAGATTACCAGCAAATGGAGAATTTATGCCGCCTTAACAATATCTGGAACTTTATCTTGAATAAACAATGTAGCAGAACCAGACATTAACCAAGGGTTTACTCAGACCTCAAGAATAGACATGGTAATCCTCTGATAAATATATTCGTATTCTATGCAGAAGCCTGGCGAATTTGTTGCAAGGATTTGTGCAAGCCCTGACGAATTTATGCACTTGGCGATCTTAACTGTAAACAAAAAGGCTTAGAAGCCCTTTCTTGAACGATTCTGGCACAGCCTTTCTTTTACAAAACTGATTAACTTTGAAGATTAACACGCAGGTTTACATTAAACAGATATATGATGGCGAATTTACCCTGAATCAGAAGTCTGCAATGCAAATCATGGTTCTCAGCATGAATTTCGGCGTTCGATCTCGGCAACCCTAGAGCCAACTCTGGCAAATTCCGGCCAGACTATGGCAACATAAAAGCACTCTTGGCAGAGATTCGGCAACCCTGGAGCAAGCACTGGCAGTTCCGTGAAGATGCTGGCCGAAATCTGGCAGAAGAACCGGCCCCAACTGAATCCGCCCTTCTGATTTTTATATGCCTTCACAGGTCGCGACCTCTCAGGTCTCGACCTGTTTTAATGTTTTAATGTTCATTTTATTTTTTTGTCTTTTCACAATTTACATTAACCAATAGCTTTAATTTTAACAACTTTAACTTTAACAATAGAGATGTTGCCACATGATGGTCTTAAAAATATCAATAGTGCACATGTCACAACATACATTCATTTCCGCTTAGAGCAGTTTATTTAGCACCTCGTCGGGTGCGTTTACCGGTGCGCTTGAAATGGTTGTCATAAGGACCATCGCTGTTGTCGTCTTCTAATTCCTCATGGGGAAAATCCTCCCTGTTGTCAACATTATCCCCCGTTTTTGTGTGGAGCGTATGCTCCACACACACTTGACGGTCCTCTTGGTGCCTGCTTGAAGTTTGCACATTGACAGGTTGGAAATGATGATCTCTATAATGCTTATTAAAGATAGCTATATTCTGTTTTCGTCGTCCAGCCATGGACAAAGTTGTGTCGTAATATGCCTTGGAGGCATCAATCAAGAACCCTGTGGATGTCATATCTTCGAAGACTTGAATGTACCGGGCTGGTAGATGGCTGAGCTTGAGGAATATTGCCGTATCCATAAAAGTTCCATGGCAACTTTTATTTGGATTGATATGACTAAGCTTCTCTTTGGATGCTGCAGAGGGACTTAAGATAAGAACGAGAAATTTGCAAAATTTAGCTTGTTCATAAATCAGCTTTTCTGGACTATTCTGGGCATGAGTAATAAAACTCTCTAGGTGTCGAATAGTATCTTCAGAAGTATCCCAGTTGGTCCCTTTTATAATTGCCCAGTTTGGAACTTGCTTTTGAATTGACTCCTTCCATGGCATTCGGCGTGCAAACCTGGGATCAAAATTAGGATCTTCTTGAATAATTGAGGGTGCATTGGAGAAGTTTACTTGTATGTCACTTGTTTGGAGCAAGGATTTTCTCCAGGTGTCATCATCAACCTGTTTAAGGGGAGGCATATCCAAAAATAATTCATTGTTAGAGTCATTTTTATATAAAGAGTCCATTTTCTGAAGGAAATTTAGAGGCAAATTTTGCTTGAGTGTCTCCCACTCGTCATCTGTTGGTGACTGCCAATCTATATTGTGTACGGACAACATTGTCGCTTTATTATTGGTAAGTATGATGTCATAATGCAGAGCTACAATAGAAGCAAATCTCGCCCAAATTCTGAACTCATTGTGGCGCTTGACGGTGATTTCCATTGCTTGTAAGAGCAATGCTTGTGCCTCTTTGACATGTTGACGGAAATTTAGTTTAGCCAATTCTTGATCAAACTTGTCCATGTGTACAAGATCACCTGTTGCTTCAAAAACAAACTTGGGTTTAACATCACTGATGGCATCTTTAGTAGTGCTTCCCATGGCGACTTGAGAATGGGCCAAGTAAGCTATAATATAGCTTGTTACATCAACAGCCCATGTTTTACATAGAGTGGTGGTGCAAACAGAAATATCATTACGACATATGGCAGCAACCAGATGCAGGCGCTGTACATAAGTGAAATTCTTCCATACGGTTGAATATAGCTCCATAGGAATAGGTACAGCGGGATCTATACTTTGAGTCAACAGATGTATCTTTAAACTGCTCAAGTCATATTGGTATCTATTTTCAAAAGTTGTTAGTGTAGGTAGAAGCCGTTGGCAATTACCAAATTCGTGGTGAATTTGATCAATCAAGGACTGGCTGTGAGTCAACTGACTCTTTAACACTTGGTGGGACTGTTTCATACCCTGCAGTTGCTGCTGTCTTTTAACTTTGAGAGTGTCTAATTTCGTCTGGAATAAACTTTTGATAGCTATAATGTTAGTTGGGTTGTTGGCTAAGAGTTCTGCATGGGCATGCTCCATTTCCTGCATTTTCTTAGTGACCTCAGCAAAATCTTGGATTTTTAGTTTAAGAGCATCTTCGAGACCTTGCTTCTCTTGTTGAAGTATGATAACTTGTTGTACTTTAGTTTTAACATCCACTAGAATGGTTTGATAACAACGTTGAGTGTCAGCCAATAAACCTGTCATGGATGCAAAGGGATCGTCGGGAGACTGAATAGTCATTATTGGCACTTCAAGGGGCCCTTGAGGTGTTAGTTCTTTAATGTCACTATGAGTCTCCTGTAAATTTAACAAATGATGCATCATTAGTTGTAGATGGATGGCATAAGGAAATTCCTGTGCATTATTTCTTTTAATATTTCGCAATTGCCTATGTAATTGCTCTGTAAAAAGTGTTGCCCAAGGTACTGGAATTCCTTGTGTAGCCATTATCACATAAGCTAACCATTTCCGACTATAACCATGTTGATTAATTGGCATGAGTCTTTTCTTTAAGTGAAGGAAAATGGCTCTAAATGTTGAATTTACTTTATCGAAATTAAAGCATTTTTTCTTTACTGTAATGCCATAAGACCCTAGGTCAATATTGTCATACCGAGGTGCTTGGTTAGTGTTAGGAAGTTTCAAGGTTTGCATTGCTAGTTCCCTTTGAACTTTAATCTGGCCTGTTTGGCGAGTGTAACTTGTCCTGGTTATCAATTCATAATTGTTTATGTATTCATTTATCCACTCCTCATTTATTTGTTCAAATGGAATAAGAACAAAAGACAATAAGTGAGCTTGTCTTAAAGTGTGATGATAAAGAAGCAATAATAAAAGTAATAATATGATGGCAAGCAATCATGTTATAGTTTAACCAAGTCATGTTGTACATGAAACTGCATGGTTGGAATATGAAATTGAGAATAGAATCTCAAATAACAACCTTTATGGATCCGACAAGCAAATGCATGATAATGCCAATTTGCAACATGGAAAATGGCATTTAAATAACAAACTTAAAGGCCTAATCATAAGTAATCTCTAGCTATATGAAGTAGTTCCTCTTTGCAGTGGCACTAATAACTGCATTCCAGTCTAAACATATCCTTTAACAACGCAACGATTACTTTAAGTTCTTCCTTTCTGGATCATGCCAATCCATGATATAATACGAGGATGAGGCATTTTTGTGAAAAATCCTAAGAGCCTCTTCAAGATGGGGCATGAATGTGATGCTCCCAGAATCCATACGATGCTCCCATCGTACAAATACGGGAATTCCCCTCCCGCCATGGTAGGACCCTCCGTCATACTTGGACCACTTGGGATGACCAAGTGTCTGGGCGAGGAACACGGAGATGTCATTCGTCCCACGTCCTCTATGGGAATCCTATATAGCGGAAGCGTACATACATGTTAGCATACAACAATCATGCTGAAATAATATACCACCACGAAGGGTGGCCCATCCGTCATCATCAACAAAAAGACAATACAACCATAAATAACATGAGAAGTACACCATGACAAGGGCGCTACCGGGGCTCAAACTCCATAGGGTCAACTGACGGCCGGGCCTCAAGATATCGGCAGACGGAAGTATAACATGGCATTGTCTGGCAAAAGACAATGGCTAGGGTAGTCCACTCCATCCGCCCCTCTTGTGCACACTTTGCAGATAGGTTGAAACGTGCTATGATGTGCTTGCAATCCCGAGGAATCATCCCATGGGACTACCCCCGAGTTACATCTCCCCAGTCCGATGAGGCAGGTCAGAGAAGCTTCCCCTCCCGGATCACAACGGTTCCATGGGTGTGCTAGAGGATACCTGCCACATCTGCAGCACCCGTATCTGTACCCGACTTACCCCTCTAAATCTACGCAAAGTCGAGGACGTCCATAAAGGCCATATCCTGCGACCCAGGAGGTGTCAAGCCCATACCCGGCCCACACACAGTGACTGACTATAAGCCTAGCACACTGTAGGAGCCCCAGTAGCCACGCTCAGCAGAATTTTACCCCCACTTCACCAATTGTGTCCGTTGTTTGGTGCTGAACCACATCATAGCATCCACCGCCAGGTTGGCTCTTGCGCACAGGCCACATTTATTGGGTTTTAAGGGGTCTAGCTAGAAACATCTCTAGTTCTAAGAGGCTTTCAGGTCTATACCCTTCCCTTATTCCCAATACACGGAGGGAGCAGAAAGAAAGAATATAAACACCATCCAAGTATCCATCTTATATTATACGGTTTTGGTCTATGTAATGCATCGCGCCCTAATTTGGACGGTTTGGATTCATTATTTAATACAATCCAAAGGTTGAGATCTGTGGAGCGGCTAAAGCATCCTAGGGTTAGGGAGGATTGGGCCGAGATGTATTGCAGGTTATTTCTTTGTTGAAGGGATCGGGCGACAGTGGAGACGACTAGGGTTCGGATTATACCAAGCTTCGCATGGCTCTTTGATTCCTGAACCATCTGTACCAGCTCCTCTTCATAGATTCCTATAAATACTCTTGACCTGGATTCCAGTCTTTCAAGCGCACTGGCAAATAGAAAGTTATGCTCCGGCCTGACGAAACATAGAATCCAGTATGTCTCTACATCTGTCATCTGTCGCTATCGAAGAACGCGGTTACAGTCTCACTATTCCAAACTGGAGTAAGCTGCTTTGCATCTAAACATATCATGCTGGCAGGTAGAACTGCATTTTCTTGCGGAATCCCCCCAGCAGTGACATGTTCCACAAAATATCTTGGCAAGTTCTTTTCTGTTTCGGGCTGAAGGATTTTTCGAATGGATCTGGCCAAGGAGAATGGCATGTTACCATGAACTCCCTCTTTGAGTATTTCTTCCGACACCCACTTATGGTGGCATACTCCCCAAGCCAGAAGTGCATTATCTGAAAAATGGTCGGTGGCCTTCCTTAGGTCCTCGAATTTCTTGTACTTAATGCCAATTTGATCTGCAATGAAGTGCAGTATCTCCTTCTTCATGTAAGCAAGTATTCTTAAGTTCTGCGCCCTCGTCTTGAAGAAATTCTCGCCTTCGTAATCTGAGGTGACTTTGACGTATATATCCCCGCTTAATGCTTCTTCGAGGACCTTTCGACAATCATCATAGTCCAAGCCCCTCATGCATCTAAGGTCGTTGTCACTGAAGTAATCTTTGTCTTTCGCAAAATTGATTACTATAGCTTGACCCCTATTGTCCTTTAGTTCTCCCTTCCTCCATTTGTTCCACATCTGGCGAAAGAGTGCATAGACATCATCTGGCATGAAGACAAACCGATTGACATTCTTCGTGTGTTTGCCCCTCAGAATCTTGTCTGCCATTTCTAGGTAGTGCTGCAAGAGAACTGGCGATGTTAGAATTTCAACTCAAATGGCGCAGCTGCGCTATTTACATCAAATGGCGCAGCTGCACTATTTCGATAAATGTTTGGCATCACAGACGTAAACATACCTTGTACTCGTCACTTCTTGACTGTCCTTTACCAGCAGGAGCTGGTCTTCCACACTCCTAATACTGCTTACGCAGATGGTGGATCTGATCCACATATGGTTCCTTGAAGACAGTCTTGGCTACTATATCATTGACATCGACACTGAGCTAAGAAGGTCCAGGCCACTGATGTCTCCAGAAAGAACTCTGCATATTCTGTAGCTATAGATCTTCCTGAGCTCAACTCTAGCGTCTTCTGTCCCCAACTTACTGCACACAAGCTGAGCAGCAGAGACCGAATGATTACCATTGATAATATAAAATCGTTTCCCTGCCAGATCAGATTCTTGTGACCAGGTCAGCAACTCCTTTGTAGCCGGATCAAAGGGCACCACATCTGCTAGAGTGAATACTGGATGAAGCACAATTTCATTATAATGGGAAAATTTTTAGTAAACTGGAATTTTTTTATTATGGGGGTTGTATAGACCTTATGCAGGGGTTGTATACACGTGTACAGTACCCTGTATCATAGACCTTATGCAGGGGTTGTATACACGTATACAGTACCCTGTATCATAGACCTTATGCAGGGGTTGTATACACGTGCAGTACTCGTTTATCATACATACATGAATATTTAGAGAACATAATAACACGGTATCATATACCAACTTCCAAACACAATAGAGACCGAAGTACGAACTATGTATGTCCCTAGTAACCTTCCCCCCAGGTTCCTAACCCCTTCCCCTTCCCCTTTCCCTTGGCCTGCGAGGTCTAACCCACGCATCTGGGTTAGGAGTCAAGAGCTCACGCTCCTCCCAGCCTGATTCTTCCCACCATATGGGGTACCTAGTCATTAGAAAAAGTAATTCCACAGGATGATACTCACGGAAGAAGAGCGGACCCAACTCCACAAAACCGTTGTACTCGTTGTAGTACACCCTAATAAGGCCATACATCTGTCCCCGGTTAATTTCATGAATGAACTCTGATATGTATGCATCCAGAGAGTGTGCTAAATATCCAGCACGAAGAAGAGGCCTCAATTGCTGTAGCATCTCGTCCAGATAAGGAGGGGATTCAAGAAGTCCCCTCATTGCAAGTCTCCTATAACATTCAGATGGATTAATTTCCATCAGTGGCTCATGACCACAATCAAATCGCTCCAGAATGAAGTTGATCAACTCCATTGTAAGCTCCTTGGTGGGACTGTGGCGCAACCTCCACTCCAAGAAATGGTCCCATAGCTCATCCATTCCAGGCCGTACAGAATGTCTGGGGCATGCTTGCAGGCCTTCTGGAGTAGCCCAGGGAGGATTGGGTCCAATCATTTGCAAAAGCAAGCAAGGATCACCGATGGAGCAAGGAACACGGAGCAGAGCAAGTAGCAAGTTCAAGAGCAAGCAAGAAGATCAAGTAGCAAGGAGCACGGGAATGAAGTAGCAAGGAACAAGGATCAAGATCAAGTAGCAAGATGCAATGAACAAGGAAGATCAAGTAGCAAGAAGATCAAGGAACAAGGAAGATCAAGTAGCAAGAAGATCAAGGAACAAGGAAGATGAAGGAGCAAGAAGCAAGGATCAAGATCAAGTAGCAAGGTGAAAAGTGAGAAGTGAAAACAAGGTAAAAGAATTTATAGCTACGAATCCAATAATGTTGAAGTATAATACCAATAATGTTGAAGTATAATACCAATAATGCTGACGTATAATACCAATAATGCTCACGTATAATACCAATAATGCTGAAGTATTATACCAATAATTCTACAACGACTATAAAAGCAGCTCCATTCGGTAAGTCATTCATCTCCCATGGCTTATAATATTTATGAAGATCAGTTTGAGACCATTCTTTGCTCCATGAGCTACAATGATATTAATCGCTGCATACATAAAGGTGTTAAGCTGGATCCTTACTTACAATCCAAAGCAGAAGGTCGTGAGTGTGAGTGCCCCGGCCTTACTCGTGTTGTGATCCATCTTCTTTGGGTTCCTGAGCGCCATGCCTACAAGCTAAATGCGATCACAATAGCAGGGATTGATGATGAGTGAATCATCGACTCTATAATGCCATCAATAATATGTGCATCTAAATTATATGTATGCCATCAATAATGTGTGCATCAGATGTAATGATGTGTATTAAACACCTATTATAAAAGATGTAATGTTAGTATAAGCATAATGGAAGCTAATTGATGTATCGACAACGTATTAATTGTCCAAAATGCTTAAGTATTATAGCAAAAGAAATTACATACATGATTATCGAGAACATGACTGAGATTGAGAGCTTTTAGCTAATGCTATGTCCCCCCATGTCAACAATGTATTTTGGAATCTGAACAGTCTTCGGTCTTTTGCCATTTGCATCCCATGCATAATGTATGGCATCTAACTTCTCATACCTTGATGGATCTGATGGATTGGGTCGCCAACGTTTAGTTAAGCAACCTGTATAGTCACGACCAACAGGCATCCACCATGATACATAAATGTGACCATAATTGGTAGACTCTGGATCTAGGATGGCATCTTCTTCTGTAAAGCCCAACCATCTCCAGGTCGGACTAAAACAAACATACCTTTCGTAACATGTGCATGAGGATCGAACTCATCCATAGGCAACACTGGACGCCCATCTGCTAGCCCACAATACGTAGGCAAAGGTCTTACAAGCACAGCGGCTTCATCGACCTTTGGAGTAAATGCAGCTTGTAGAGGTTCTTGCCTTGTACGCAACCAAAAGTTATCATTTTGAGGTCGTCCTGGAGATACATCTTCCAAACACACAAGAATCTCGTTCCAGTAATCCATAGTTGCTTTTGTCTTGTCGTGCAAACACACTATCTTCTTGATTTTTGCGTAGGAATTCCATAATGCTATGTACTTGCGATCTTTGCGCGGGCCGGGGAGATCTTTCAATGTCTTCCTTGGAGGGATATTTTTAGGCACCCCCGTTGGTAACGTTGGCTCACCATTTTCATCCTCCTTCCACATTCTTATTCCTTTTCTAGAATCCACTCTTTATGGGTTGGCGCATCTTATATTGCATAATGGGCCATTTCCATCCATTTTAAATCGAATAGCAATGGGTCGGTATGGCTGTTAGGCGTTGGCCTTTATCGGGGATATATCCCTTGACAAAGCCTTTCAATCTGGAACTTCATCCACAAAATATGGAACAGGGGAGACTTTGCATTGCACTTGCTAAACAAGTAAAACAACTTCGGGGCAAAGTTAGAGCATCCGATGAACTCATTAACGTCGAAAAGTTCCCGAACAATGCATCAATATCGTCATGAGTATGCCCAACCATCATGAAGCCAACCTGAATCTCATCGAATACCTTAAGCCATGTCAAATAAGAGAGGTAGGAGAACACATATCTATTTTTATTTTGACCCGATGCATTATCCAACTGTAAGTAGAGATTTTGAGGAAGAGGATTGAAGCCTTCTAAGTTGGCACTAGAAGATGAAGGCATCTTCTCTTGTGTCTGCGCTAGCTTATGCTGAAGTGGTCGAGTATCTTTTAGGGCTTGCATCAATTTGCAATCGTAGTTACGCTTCCACCTGGATC
Organism: Isoetes taiwanensis; assembly: GCA_021234155.1. Taxonomy (NCBI): domain Eukaryota; kingdom Viridiplantae; phylum Streptophyta; class Lycopodiopsida; order Isoetales; family Isoetaceae; genus Isoetes; species Isoetes taiwanensis. Next base: position 5,599,128 of record JAJEKV010000017.1, on the reverse strand, counting down.
ACCACACTTGTCTTCTTCCGGCAACTCAAGATAGTGTAGGATCCTAGAAAGTGATCCAACATGAAAGTTTGAGTCATCCTTCCAAAGATCAAGAGAGAAATGGCCATAAGCCCGTCCACCATGACCATGTGTCAATGCTCCTGTCAAGCTGCTCTTCAAGCGATCTGCTCTCCAAACAGACTTTGCGAGATGGTGACTTCTTGGTGTGAATGTTTTGACCTGATCCATCTTATCATGTATTATGCAAAGGTGACTTTCTGGCGAACGATGTGATAATGCACGCCAATGCCAATATTGACTCCTACAGGAACGTTGTTCCAACATATGTGCCCGCCGTTGAATTGAAAGGTTACGCCTCTCCCTTGTATCTTTTGTTCTTTCCAATTTCTGCTTGATGACTACACATATGTTACACTTGGAGAATGCTGTATTTTTTGTTATGCTGACGTCTGAAAACTCCTTCTTCCAAATATTGTAAAAAGAGGGCAAGGTTACACTCTTTCCTGTCAATTCTTCCACCACGGCACCCACTTCCTTATGTATGCTCTTCTTATTAAGAATGGAAGGAAGTTTGCGAACATTCTCCCTTATATCATCCTTCCCTTTTTTGCTTCTATGTGGAATGCTCTCCGCATTCTCACTAATGAAGGTATCAAGCACACTTTCTGTAGCTAGTGTCACAGATCTAGGCTTCTTAGAGCCTGTATTACCATGCTCTGCCCGTTTTCCACCTAACTCGAACCTCTTCCTCCAACTATAAAGCGTGGGCCGAGAGCAACTCCTAAAGCCACGCGCCATGCGAATTGACAGCACTCCACTCCAGAGACCACTACTTTCGCCTCCGACTGCCCTGTATAAGTTACACTCAACACATCAAAAACAAGCGTAATCCTGGCACTGCTTGATTGAGAATAAAATTCTTTTCTTAAGGCACATACTTGCTCTCTCTCGGTTTTTGACATATTCGTCCTTGCAGCATGTTGATTTTAGAGCACTATTGATTGACTTGGAAGCGCACATCCTCTCCTCCTTCCTATCCCCCTTTGGTTCCCTCCTGACCCTCTTCACATATGTATATTTCCTTTTCCTCTTGAATTGCTTCTCAACATCAGCTTCCAAGCACTCAACTTCTAAGTCATCATGTTCGAGAGCAGCTCGAGCTTGTAAATGTTGTGAAACTGTCCTACCATCATGAAGCAAAACATCATGGGTCTCCCAGGTTACTAGACTGTTAGCTATAGGCCTCTTAGCACAAGCATTACATGACCTGATATTTTGGTTTCCCGTTGGATCTATTATGTTACCCACTGAAAGCCCGACCTTTGATACACCCAAGAACTCATCGTCTATAGCATCCTGGGGATCACTAAAGACTATATTCGCCTCCGAATATTTAGATCCAATGCAGGAATGAAGAATGTAGCATGGCAAACCTAGTAGATCTGTTCTGGAGTAGTAGACTGTCTCATCTTCAGGCTTAAACAACCTGAGACCAAGACGGGCAGCTAGATTCTCATGACCTCCAATCTCCTCTACTATCTCGTCTTCTTCATTTGTTGCTGTGTTGCTTGGTTCACCACAGTGAGCAGTGAAACTGATGTCCGGCGGGCTACTGACAGATGGTGGACTACTAGATGAATCCTCTTCTGAAGAGGGCAAATTGAGGGATCTCGAAGACGTATCTTCACTTGAGGGGAACTCATTTTGTTTTACATCCCTCTTAGGCCACTGAATGAATGTGCCTACTGCTTCACCAATGTTATCTGCCCCTCCGCAGGGGACTGGAAGCTCGGTCGATGGGATCACGGACTCCGTGACCTCAATAGCGACATTTGAAGGATCTATTTCCTTCCCATGAAGAGTGGTTCTATTCAAAATATGTCCCCGGGCAACAATTGTCCTTCCGACGAATAGGTTGTACAGGGGAAAAAAGCACAATTTCATTAAAATGAGAAATTTCGTGATTCCAATTAGGAACGAAAATCCTTTTTAGTCAAATTTATGCCAATTTTTTGAGCAATTATGGCGCCATTTAAAAAAAATATGCATCTAAAGTGCCATTTATTGGCGCCATTAAAAATTCCAGCATTGCATAAAATGAAGCTGGAGAAACATAACATCACAAAAATAGTAAAAAATTCCGAATTCATAGATTTGCATATTAAAAAATTTGCCAAAACAGGCAAGGACTCGGAAGAGGCAGCCTGTATACAAGAGTATTAGTGTACAATTTACATTATTTTCATACAAAATTCAGGGTTCCTCATCAGGAACAGGCTCCACAATAGGATCAGGTTCCGTATGGCCAGGGCCATGGCTAGAAGAAGCAACCATAGGATCTCCCGAGCTCTCGAGCGCTGTGGCAGTGAAATTGGGATCATCAAGAATGTCCATATTGAATTGTGTATTCTTGATCACATCATAGTCCACATCGGGTGGAGCTTCGGGCATCTCTGGATTTGGTGGATCTACAGCTTCTTCAACTACAGCAGGTGGTCTCTACAGGAACAGCTGCGATGGTAGGAATCAGTAGGCTGTCAATCCTATCTAGAATCCCCTTTAGGCACTCATGCTTAAGCGGGTCAATTTCTAATACAATGCAAAATCTCTTATTCAGCAATGAAGCTCTGCCAAAAGAACCACAGGAGAAGTAATCAAACACCCACGTTCTGGCGGTACCATTTTACGCTTGCAGTGCGAGCATGTAGCGAGGACCCGGTTGGTTTCTCATAATTATGTCCCCCGGCAAGCCTTGCCCGGTATGTACTGAATCTGGCGTTGCGAGCTTCCCGACCATAGCCTCGGTCTCCCGTCTTAGTCTTCTTCGTTAGGCACGAGGCGGTGGCGGTTCTTGAGGATGATCGTTGAAGGGAACTTGAGGTCAATAACCCGACGGGGGAGGACCTTGATGGCTTTGAATCTTTGTGGCATACACTAGTGAATGGGCCTCCCGAACTCCCCGGGGGGCGGATTCTTGTATTAGTCCTCATACATGCCAATATAAACTCGGATCTGGAATCCGGATCATCCAATCTGAGATGAAATCAAAAAGTTGTGCTCGGCCTTGCAAAGACTACTATCAAAAAGAATCACCGTGGTGTTCTTTACGGTATATTAAAGAAATTTGTTAGTGTGGTTTTGTCCCACATTGGAAATATGCCTCTAGTGTCGGGGCAATCAAGGATCTTGATGCGAGTGCAAACAACTTGTCCCTTGCGTCATTAGTTCAACCGCCTAGCGGAAGTCTTGATATCCTCTCTCTTCAAGGCGGCATTGCGTATGAATCTTGCCAAAGGCGGTGGCGTTACGAAAATGCCTTCCTTGCCCACTCCGGTTTCAACCCACTTACTATGCAAGGTGGCCATGGAAATCAGGTCGGTATCCTCGAAGCCCGGCACTGCAGTACTGAGATCAGTGAAGGACTTGAACTTCCTCGGAAAATTATCCTTCACGTATGCAAAAATCTCCTTCTTCAAGAAAGATATGGATCTTAGTGTCTTTGCCCTTGCCTTGAAGAATTGCTTACCTGTATAATCACTAGTGACCTTGACGAAGGTCTTCCCATCCGACACTTCACAGGAACGTAACCCGGCAGGTCTTAAGTAGTCCATACCCCTCATGCACCTCAGGTAGGTCTGACTGAAGTAGTCAGATTCTTTTGCCCAGTTACGGGTAATAGTTTGTCCCTTGTTGTCTTTTAGCTTGCAAGATTTCCACAAGTTCCATAGGGACCGCGAATAAGCGAAAAATATCCTCGGCATGAAGACCCACCGGTTGAAATCTTTAGGATGCTTACCACGCATGGTAACTTCAGCCCGAGCCGGATATAACTGGAAACAACAAGAAGTTAGACTTGAACATTTAATGAGCAAATGGCGCCCGTGGCTTATTTTAGTGAAAAAATGGCGCCGTGGCGCCATTTGGTGAGAAATGGCGCCGTGGCGCCCGTTTAGTGAACAAATGGCGCCCGCGCGCCATTTCATAATCTTCTGAAAATTAAAACATGTACCTTGTATGGTTACGGCGAGATTGCCCGCGTCCCCGATGGATCGGGCTTCCCGCATAGAGCATATTGCTTGCCGCAGGTGGGTTATGTTATCAATGAATGGCTCTTTGAAAATAGTCTTAGCGGTGATATCATTGACTTCACAAGCCGAAATGCGGGCATTCTGTTAGTTGGTATGCCGGATAACACTTTCGGCAATTCCGTTGAAGATAAATCTTTGACATTTGCTCTTGGGACTTTGGTGTCTTGCGAGTCTTCTACATACAAGTTGAGCAGCCATAACTGAATGATTACCATTCACTATATAATAGTGCATCCCCATGAGGTCATCCTCGGTTTTTTCAAGGGACCGGTTTATTTGTGAGGGGATTGAATGGAATCACATCAGCGGGGAGTGAAGGCGGATGTGGGTCTCTCTGAAAGGACTCCACCAAAGTTTTGGCGTGCTCCATATTCCTTGGTCTAGATGTCAGATTTGCTGGTCCTTGATATAATTTGAACACGTCTATTTTTTTAATGAATGTGACCTTGAGAGGAAACGGTCTGCGGTGATCGTAAATTTTTTGCGGTGTATTCTCTGCCGTCTTTTCCTCTTCCCCCTTTCCACCCGAAGATTTGCGGGCACCTCTAGCAAGTCTTGAGCTATTCTTAATGTGAGCTTCTTTGGCTCTAGCTTCTTAATGGGGACCCTTTTGGCGGTGTGTCCGGGATCCTCGCTATGCCTTGGGCTCGGGAGGTTCACCACCACTTCTAGGACTTCAGCCAGGACTTGGAGTCCGGCGCTCTCTTTGTTTTTTTGGTGTCCTCTCCTTCTCAAGGCTCTCCGGCCTGTGCTTCTTCTTTTTCCCATCCGTTTCCTCTGTCTCCACTTCCTTTCCCTCCGTTTCCTGTGTCGCCTTTCCTTCCTTCTGCCCCTTGCCTTCCCTATCCTTTTCTTTCCTTGCCCTTTTCTTTTCCTTCTTTTCCCTCTTTTCTTTATCTTCCTTCTCTTTCTTTTCCTTCTCTTTCTTTTCCTTCTCTTCCTTTTCCTTCTCTTCCTTTTCCTTCTCTTCCTTTTCTTTAGATTGTTTCTTTTCCTTCTTTTCCATATCTGGATCTTTGTGATCCTTTCTCTTAACTTTCCTCTTGCCCGCCGCCTTTCCTTCCTCCGGTTCCTGGACATCCTCAGTAGAAGATGAGGAGTCTTTGTCGGCTGCAGGTGTATCCCTAGGTTGTCTTGTCTTCTTCTTGCTCACTGTTTTTAGCCAGGCCGTGTCCACAATGGCGGGTAGTTTCTGCTGGGCTATTGCCTTGACAACGAATGAAGGCGAGTTTTTCGACTCGTTCATCCGATTGCGAAGAATCATAAAGCCCCTCAAGATTTCTTGTGGACCTTTGATGTCAGCTTCTTCAAAGCTGTTGTACGACGGCAGCGCCCAGCCTTGCTTCTTCGCCGAACCAGCTACATTTGCAATGCTAGCAGACATTACAGTGGGATCATAAAACTTCCAGTCCACATAGTACACAATTATTCTATGCTTCAAAGTATCTTCACAGACCACCCGGATCCAATCCTCGCGACCGCTCTTGGCAACCAACTTCATTTGGACCAAGATACCTGGCTGGTAAATGCCGGCTGTTTCTGTGTCTGTCTCCCTTATAAGGAGGCAGAGCTCTCTTCTGCAGTCTCCTTTAGAGCCTGTAGCAGTAGAGGGGCTCACCCGCATTACTTCCATGCACCAGTACCTGTCTATCAGCATCATAGTCTGGTCGGATTGAAATTGTGTTTCCGCACGTAAGATAGCTGCAACAAAGAGGCATCAGCAACAAAGAGGCATCAGTAAATGGTTTGAACAAGCAGGCAGACAATAGGTTGTGGTTGGCAAATGGCGCCGTGGCGCCATTTGTATCTGAGTCCAGTGCATAAGCACGGAGGCGGTTCGTATGCCTATCCCTGCGTTTGGTCGAAGAGGCCTCCACCCAGTCCAAACCACTCCCCTTCGCAATATTCGAGGAAGATGGTTCGAAGGAGAGTGGATCGGACTGGGTGGAGGCACCTGCGATTCGTAGGAGATACCACAACAGAACAAGCAGACAGACCAGATGACTAGGCAAATGGCGCCATGGCGCCATTTGCATCCGAGTTCAGTGCATAAGCAAATGGAAGCAGTTCGAATGCATTTCCCTGCATTTGGTCGCAGGTGCCTCGACCCAGTCCGAGCCCCTCCCCTTCCAAATATTCGCGGAAGATGGTTGGAAGGAGAGTGGCTCTGACTGGGTCGAGGCACCTGCGATTTGTAGGAGAATACATATGCCGCTGACTCCATTAGTGTTAAAGGACTAGGCAGCGGATAAAAATGGCGCCATGGCCATTTACCAACAACAAGTTCCCAATGTATGCTAATAGACATCAAATGGCCCATGGCCCATTTACCAACAACAAGGCCCTATGGTAAGCTAATACACATCAAATGGCGCCATGGCGCCATTTATAACAACAAGTCCCAAATGTATGCTAATACACATCAAATGGCGCCATGGCGCCATTTGCCAACAACAAGACCCTATGGTAAGCTACCAGGCATCCTAAAGTAAGCTAAGACTCCTAAAGTGCACTCAAACATCCAAATGGCGCCATGGCGCCATTTGTCAACTATAAGACCCTAAAGTGGTTACCAGGCATCTAAATAGCGCGGTGGCGCCATTTAGCCCAAACAAACAATGCAAGTAGACGACATACCTGTCCCTTGAGGTAAGCTAGCTTCTGTCTCCACATTTTGTTGAGCTCCAGAATTGTCCATTTCCATTTCGCGCGCCTTGAATTTGGTCCGAAAACCGGTGTGTATCTAGATGTGTTGAGGCGGGAACTACGGGGAAATGGCGCCAGAAATCACTGAAAAAAAAGGATGAAAAAGGGTTGCTTTAGGCGCCGCAGCGCCAATTTGTGACTTAGCGCTTGAAGCGCGGCTTAAGGTCGCAGGCGCGGGGCCGGAATCAGCGAATGAGAAGCGAATGAAGCTTGAAAAACAGGCGACCAACTAGGGCCCATCGCCGTCCAGCGCCCATGCCCGTGTCCAGCGCCCAGCACCCCATGCCGCCGCCCCGCCCGGCCGTGCGTCGCGGTCCAGCCGCCCGTGCCCGTGGCGGTCCAGCCGCCCATGCCCGCCCAGCCGCCCACTCCCGCCCATGCCCGTGGCGGTCCAGGCGCCCATGCCCGCCACAATTCGAATTTTGAAATTCGAATATTTCCCTCGCCCACCAGCCAAATTTGAACATAAAATTCAAAATTCCCGCCCGCCCTTAATTAAGATAAAGTCAAAATTCCACCCGTTATATTGAAATTTGACTGCCACACATCAAATTTGAATCGTCCGTTTTGAAAATTGTACTTTGCCTTTAAAGCTCCCTCTTTGCCGCCGTGCTCCCACTTAATCACGACCATGCCACGGCCTTGGGCGTTTTAGATTGCCGCGGTTCGGTAGCTTTCGAATCCGCTGTTAGTCTCTCAGCTGCTTCTCGCATAAAGGCGCTTCTTTCTCTCGAGCGCCTAAGCGGAAACTTTGCAAAGGCGCATGCATCTTTGTCGGTAGCTTTCTTCTTCAGCTCCACGAAATCCCGAGGTGATTCTTGGCTTTCTTCTTGGCGAATCCTCCTCCTTCTTCGAATCTTTCTTGGCTTTCTTCTTGGCTCTTCTTGGCGCATTCTTACGCCAATATATCTGCTTTGGGATCAGCTTCATTTTCTGTTCTATCTCTTTGCTCCGGGACATACCACTATGGATCTATCTAATATCAAGTAAGTCCACTTTGTTTTACGGTATAAATTCTGTTCTATTGCTGCCATGTGTATAGAGTGTTCAAATCTTGACATTAATCTTTGCTAGGACCACGAGAACCTTGGTTTCAATTGCAAAGTTGGCATGGGGTGCCCATGTTATGCATGCACTGCTCTTATTGACACATATACAACAATGGGAGCAAGAATGCATAACATAGGCACCTCGTGTAGATTTTTGTGATGGAGTTAAGCCATTTGGTGGAAATGGTGTTGGATCAAATGGCGCCATGAAGCCATTTAGTCGAAAATGGTGTTTGGATCAAATGGCCATGGCGCATTTGATCCAAATTCACACCTATGAATGTGCCATAGGTGTGAATTTGGATCAAATAAACCATGGCTCATTGATCCAAACACCATTTTCGACAAATAACGCCATGGCATCATTTGATCCAAGTGTTCACCGTTACACCAAATGGCTTTCATGGCTTCATTTAGCTCCAAATTTGGACCAAAATTTATACATTTGTACTAAATAAGCGCCATTTTTAAACTTATTTTTGCTTATTTTTCCTCTATTTCATATGTTAGAAAAAGTGTCGCCTTGCTTGATTGAAACAGGTTTAATTTTCCCCTGTACAACCTATTCGTCGGAGGGACAATTGTTGCCCGGGGACATATTTTGAATAGAACCACTCTTCATGGGAAGGAAATAGATCCTTCAAATGTAGCAATTGAGGTCACGGAGTCCGTGATCCCATCGACAGAGCTTCCAGTCCCCTGCGGAGGGGCAGATAACATTGGTGAAGCAGTAGGCACATTCATTCAGTGGCCTAAGAGGGATGTAAAACCAAATGAGTGGCCCTCAAGTGAAGATACGTCTTCGAGATCCCTCAATTTGCCCTCTTCACAAGAGGATTCATCTAGTAGTCCATCTGTCAGGTGCCCGCCGGACATCAGTTTCACTGCTCACTTGTGGTGAACCAAGCAACACAGCAACAAATGAAGAAGACGAGATAGTAGAGGAGATTGGAGGTCATGAGAATCTAGCTGCCCGTCTTGGTCTCAGGTTGTTTAAGCCTGAAGATGAGACAGTCTACTACTCCAGAACAGATCTACTAGGTTTGCCATGCTACATTCTTCACTCCTGCACCGGATCTAAATATTCGGAGGCGAATATAGTCTTTAGTGATCCTCAGGATGCTATAGACGATGAGTTCTTGGGTGTATCAAAGGTCGGGCTTTCGATTGGGTAACATAATAGATCCAACGGGAAACCAAAATATCAGGTCATGTCATGCTTGTCTTTGAGAGGCCTATAGCTAACGATCTAGTAACACTGGGAGACCCATGCTTTGTTTTGCTTCATGATGGTAGGACAGTTTCACAACATTTACAAGCTCTTGCTGCTCTCGAACATGATGATTTAGAAGTTGAGTGCTTGGAAGCTGATGTTGAGAAGCAATTCAAGAGGAAAAGGAAATATACATATGTGAAGAGGGTCAGGAGGGAACCAAAGGGGGATGGCAAGGAGGAGAGGATGTGCGCTTCCAAGGCAATTAAGAGTGATCTAAAATCAACATGCCGCAAGGGCGAATGTGTCAAAAAAAGCGAGCCCGGCAAAGTATGTGCCTTAAGAAAAGAATTTTATTCTCAATCAAGCAGTGCCAGGATTACGCTTGTTTTTGATGTGTTGAGTGTAACTTATACAGGGCAGTCGGAGGCGAAAGTAGTGGTCGTGGAGTGGAGTGCTGTCAATTCGCATGGCGTGGCTTTAGGAGTTGCTTTCGGTCTACGTTTTATAGTTGGAGGAAGAGGTTCGAGTTAGGTGGAAAGCGGGCGAGCATGGTAATGAGCTCTAAGAAGCCTAGATGCGTGACACTAGCTAGCTAGAAAGTGTGCTTGATACCTTCATTAGTGAGAATCGAGAGAGCATTCCACATAGAAGCAAAAAGGAAAGGATGATATAAGGGAGAATGTTCGCAAAACTTCCTTCCATCCTTAATAAGAAGAGCATACATAAGGAGGTGGGCGCCGTGGTGGAAGAATTGACAGGAAAGAGTGTAACCTTGCCCTCTTTTTACAATATTTGGAAGAAAGAGTTTCCAGACGTCAGCATAGCAAAAAATACAGCATTCTCCAAGTGTAACATATGTGTAGTCATCAAGCGAAAATTGGAAAGAACAAAAGATATAAGGGAGAGGCGCAACCTTTCAATTCAACGGCGGGCACATATGTTGGAACAACGTTCTGTAGGGAGTCAATATTGGCATTGGCGTGCATTATCACATCGTTAAGCCCGAGAAAGTCACCTCTGCATAATACATGATAAGATGGATCAGGTCAAAACACTCACACCAAGAAGTCACCATCTCATAAAAGTCTGTTTGGAGAGGAGATCGCTTGAAGAGCAGCTTGGCGAGAGCATTGACACATGGTCATGGTGGGCGGGCTTATGGCCATTTCTCTCTTGATCTTTGGAAGGATGACTCAAACTTTCATGTTGGATCACTTTCTAGGATCCTACACTATCTTGAGTTGCTTGGGAAGAAGACAAGTGTGGTGATTTGTGTGGAAGCGAGAACTACAGATTGCAAATTGATGCAAGCCCTAAAAGATACTCGACCAACGCAACATAAGCTAGTGCGAGACACAAGAGAAGATGCCTTCATCTTCTAGTGCCAACTTAGAAGGCTTCAATCCTCTTCCTCGAAATCTCTACTTACAGTTGGATAATGCATCGGGTCAAAATAAAAATAGATATGTGTTCTCCTACCTCTCTTATTTGACATGGCTTAAGGTATTCGATGAGATTCAGGTTGGCTTCATGATGGTTGGGCACACTCATGGCGATATTGATGCATTGTTTGGGAACTTTTCGGCGTTAATGAGTTCATCGGATGCTCTAACTTTGCACGAGTTGCTTTACTTGTTTAGCAAGTGCAATGCAAAGTCTCCTGTTCCATATTTTGTGGATGAAGTTCCAGATTGGAAAGGCTTTGTCAAGGGATATATCCCTGATAAGGGCCAACGTCTAACAGGCCATACCGAGCCATTGCTATTCCGATTTAAAATGGATGGGAAATGGCCCATTATGCAATATAAGATCGCGGCCAACCCATAAAGAGTGGATTCGAGAAAATGGAATAAGAATGTGGAAGGAGGATGAAAATGGTGAGCCAACGTTACCAACAGGGGTGCCTAAAAATATCCCTCCAAGGAAGACATTGAAAGATCTCCACGGCCCGGCAGACAAGACGCAAAGTACATAGCATTATGGAATTCCTTCGCAAAAATCAGGAAGATAGTGTGTTTGCACGACGAAGGTACAAAGCAACTATGGATTCTTGGAGCGAGATTCTTTTGTGTTTGGAAGATGTATCTCCGGGGCGACCTCAAAATGATAACTTTTGGTTGCGTACAAGGCAAGAACCTCTACAAAGCCGCATTTACTCCAGAGGTCGATGAAGCCATTTGTGCTTGTAAGACCTTTGCCTACATATTGTGGGCGGCCGGATGGGCGTCCAGTGTTGCCTATGGATGAGTTCGATCCTCATGCACATGTTACGAAAGGTATGTTTGTTTTAGTCCGACCTGGAGACGATGAAACTCCAACGTGGTTGGGCTTTACAGAAGAAGATGCCATCCTAGATCCAGAGTCTACCAATTATGGTCACATTTATGTATCATGGTGGATGCACGTTGGTCGTGACTATACGAGTTGCTTAACTAAACGTTGGCGACCCAATCCATCAGATCCATCAAGGTATGAGAAGTTAGATGCCATACATTATGCATGGGATGCAAATGGCAAAAGACCAAAGACTGCTTGATTCCAAAATACATTGTTGACATGTGGGGGGGACATAGCATTAGCTAAAAGCTCTCAATCTCAGTCATGTTCTCGATAATCATGTATGTAATTTCTTTTGCTATAATACTTAAGCATTTTGGACAATTAATACGTTGTCGATACATCCTAATTTATGCTTATACTAACATCCTTACATCTATTATAATAGGTGTTTAATACACATCATTACATCGATGCACACATTATTGATGGCATACATATAATTTAGATGCACATATTATTGATGGCATTATAGAGTCGATGATTCACTCATCATCAATCCACTGCTATTGTGATCGCATTCAGCTTTCGTAGGCATGGCTCGGGGAACCCAAAGAAGATGGATCACAACACGAGTAAGGCCGGGCAATCACACTCCACGACCTTACGCTTTGGGTTGTAAGTAAGGATCCACTTAACACCTTTTACGTATGCAGCGATTAATATCATTGTAGCTCATGGAGCAAAGAATGGTCTCAAACTGATCATCATAAATATTATAAGCCATGATGGGAGATGAATGACTTACCGAATGGAGCTGCTTTTATAGTCGTTATAGAATTATTGGTATAATACTTCAGCATTATTGGTATTATACGTGAGCATTATTGGTATTATACGTCAGCATTATTGGTATTATACTTCAACATTATTGGTATTATACTTCAACATTATTGGATTCGTAGCTATAAATTCTTTTACCTTGTTTTCACTTCTCACTTTTCATCCTTGCTTCTTGCTCCTTCATATTCCTTGTTCCTTGATCTTCTTGCTACTTGATCTTCCTTGTTCCTTGATCTTCTTGCTACTTGATCTTCCTTGTTCATTGCTTCTGGCTACTTGATCTTCATCCTTGTTCCTTGCTACTTCATTCCCGTGCTCCTTCCTACTTGATCTTGTTCCTTGCTCTTGATCTTGCTACTGCTACTTGATCTTGATCCTTGTTCCTTGCTACTTCATTCCGTGCTCCTTCCTACTTGATCTTGTTCCTTGCTCTTGATCTTGCTACTTGATCTTGTTCCTTGCTACTTGATCTTGATCCTTGCTTCTTGCTCCTTGATCTTCCTTGTTCCTTGATCTTCTTGCTACTTGATCTTCCTTGTTCATTGCATCTTGCTACTTGATCTTGATCCTTGTTCCTTGCTACTTCATTCCGTGCTCCCTCTACTTGATCTTGTTGCTTGCTCTTGAACTTGCTACTTGCTCGCTCCGTGTTCCTTGCTCCGTCGGTGATCCTTGCTTGCTTTTTTAAATGATTGGACCCAATCCTCCCTGGGCTACTCCAGAAGGCCTGCAAGCATGCCCCAGGCATTCTGTGCGGCCTGGAATGGATGAGCTATGGGACCATTTCTTGGAGTGGAGGTTGCGCCACGCCCCACCAAGGAGCTTACAATGGAGTTGATCAACTTCATTCGGAGCGATTTGATTGTGGTCATGAGCCACCGATGGAAATTAATCCATCCCGAATGTTATAGGAGACTTGCAATGAGGGGAATGCTTGAACCCCCCTTATCTGGGCCGAGATGCTACAAACAATTGAGGCCTCTTCTTCGTCTTTGGATATTTAGCACACTCTCCGGATGCATACATATCGAGTTCATTCATGAAATTTCTAAGGGACAGATGTATGGCCTTATTAGGGTGTACTACAATGAGTACAACGGTTTTGTGGAGTTGGGTCCGCTCTTCTTCCGTGAGTATTATCCCCTGGAATTACTTTTTCTAATGACTAGGTACCCCATATGGTGGGAAGAATCAGCATGGGATGAGCGTGAGCTCTTGACTCCTAACCCGGATCGTGGGTTAGACCTCATGAGCGAAGGGAAAGGGAAGGGAAGGGGTTAGGAACACGGGGAAGGTTACTAGGGACATACATAGTTCATACTTTGGTCTCTATTGTGTTTGGAAGTTGGTATATGATACCGTGTTATTATGTTCTCTAAATATTCATGTATGTATGATACACGGGTACTGCACGTGTATAGAACCCCTGCATAAGGTCTATGATACAGGGTACTGTACACGTGTATACAACCCCTGCATAAGGTCTATACAACCCCCATAATAAAAAAATTCCAGTTTACTAAAAATTTTCCCATTATAATGAAATTGTGCTTAAAATTGAACCTGTTTCAATCAAGCAAGTCGACACTTTTTAGAACATATGAAATAGACGAAAAATAAGCAATAAATAAGCGAAAATGGCGCCATTTAGTACAAAAGAATAAATTTTGGTCTAAATTTGGAGCCAAATGGCGCCATTGGTCGAAACAGTGCACTTGGATCAAATGGCGCCATGGCGCCATTTGATCCAAATTCACACCTATGGCACATTCATAGGTGTGAATTTGGAACAAATGGCGCCATGGCGCCATTTGATCCAAGTGCACCATTTCGACCAAATGGCGCCATGGCTCCATTTGGCTCCAAATTTACATTTCAGCCGTGCACCATGTTCAACGGTATGGCGCTATGGAGCCATTAAGACCAACACACCATAAGGGTGTATTTGGAATAGAATGGCGCCCTGGCGCCATTTGATCCAAGGTCACATGGGGCGATTTGGCTTAGCTCCATCACAAAATCTACACGAGGTGCCTATGTTATGCATTCTTGCTCCCATTGCTGTATATGTGTCAATAAGAGCAGGCATGCATAACATGGGCACCCCATGCCAACTTTGCAATTGAAACCAAGGTTCTTAGTTTCCTAGCAAAGATTCATATCAAAGATTTGAACACGCTATACACATGGCAGCAATAGAACAGAATTCATACCAGAAAAAATGGACTTACTTGATATTAGATAGATCCATAGTGGTATGTCCTGGAGCAGTAGATGGAACAGGAAAATCAAGCTGATCCCAGCAGAAAGCGCCAAGAAGAAAGCGCCAAGGATTCGCCAAGAAAGCGCAAAGAAGGATTCGCCAAGAAGAAAGCCAAGAAGAATTCGCCAAGAAGAAAGCCAAGAATCACCCAGGATTTCAGGAGCACCAAGAAAAAGCGCCGACAAAGACGCGATGCGCCTTTGCAAAGTTTCGCCTATCGCCTAAGAAAAGAAGCGCCTTTATGCGGCGAAGCAAAAACGAGACGAAATCAGGTATTCGAAAGCTACCGAACCGGCAATCCGCAACGCGTCTGCGTCGTGGCATGGTCGCATTAAGTGTGAGCAGGGCGACAAAGAGGGAGCTTTAAATGCAAAGTACAATTTTAAAAGCGGACGATTCAAATTTGGACAGGTGGCAGTCAAATTTCAATTCTGGTGGAATTTTGACTTTATGTTAATTTTGGTGGGGGAATTTTGAATTTTATGTTCAAATTTAGGGCGAGGCGTTAGAAGCGGGAAATATTCGAATTTCAAATTTCAAATTGTGGCGGGCATGGGCGCCTGGACCGCCACGTGCACGGGCTGGCATGGGCGCCTGGACCGCCACGGGCATGGGCGGGCATGGGCGGCTTGGCGGGCATAAGCGCTGGACCTTACAGGCGGGCATGGGCGGGGCCGGGCATGGGCGCTGGCCCGATACGGGGCGTAGTTGGCGCTGTGTGATACGTAAGGCGAGGCAGCGCCCAAAGTTTCTTATGCCTAATTGTTTTTAAAGCTTCTCATTCGGTTTTTAGTTTTTGATTCCGGCTCCTAAGCGCCTCGACCTTAAGCGCCCGGCGCCCGGCGCTAAAAGCCCGGCGCCCGGCGCCTAAATACGCCCGGCGCCTAAGCGCCAGGCGCCCTAAAAGCAACCCCTTTTCCGTCCCTTTTTTCCCGTGTTTTACGGCCCATTTCCCCACACGTTCAAATACCTCAACACATCAAGCTATACACCAGTTTTTCGGACCAAATTCAAAGCTCGAAATGGAAATCGACAATTACGGAGCTCCTCGAATGTGTGGAGACAGCCCGGCTAAGCGCACCTCTAGGGGGCAGTATGTCATCTACTTGCATTGTTTTGTTTGGGCTAAATGGCGCCACAGCGCCATTTAGATGCCCGGTAACCGGTTTAGGGTCTTATAGTTGACAAATGGCGCCATGGCCCATTTGATGCCTGAAGTGCACTTTTTAGGAGTCGACTTACTTTAGGATGCCTGGTTGCTTACCACAGGGCCTTGTTGTTGGCAAATGGCGCCATGGCGCCATTTGATGTCTATTAGCTTACCATAGGGCCTTGTTGTTGGCAAATGGCGCCATGGCGCCATTTGATGTCTATTAGCATGCATTTGGGACTTGTTGTTGGCAAATGGCGCCATGGCGCCATTTTTATCTGCGTCCAGTCCATTAGTCATTCGCATATGTATTCTCCTACAAATCGCAGGTGCCTCGACCCAGTCAGAGCCCCTCTCCTTCCAACCATCTTCCGCGAATATTTGGAAGGGGAGGGGCTCGGACTGGGTGGAGGCCTCTGCGACCAAACGCAGGGAAATGCATTCGAATTGCTTCCATTTGCTTATGCACTGAACTCGGATGCAAATGGCGCCGCGCCATTTGCCTGGTCGTCTGGTCTGCCTGCTTGTTAAAACCAGACGACTAAGCAAATGGCGCCATGGCGCCATTTGCATCCGAGTTCAGTTCCGAGGTAGCTTGCTTTTTATTGTGTTGCATTCTGTAGTGCTCTCTCCTACGAGTCGCAGGTGCCTCCACCCAGTCAGAGCCACTCTCCTTCGAACCATCTTCTTCGAATATTGCGAAGGGGAGGGGCTCGGACTGGGTGGAGGCCTCTGCGACCAAACGCATGGATATGCATACGAACTGCTTTCATGTGATTATGCACTGGACTCAAATGCAAATGGCGCCATTTGCCTGCCACAACTGATTGTCTGCCTGCTTGTTAAAACCATTTACTGGTGCCTCTTTGTTACTGATGCCCCTTTGTTGCAGCTATCTTACGTGCGGAAACACAATTTCAATCCGACCAGACTATCATGCTGATAGACAGGTACTGGTGCATGGAAGTAATGCGGGTGAGCCCCTCTACTGCTACAGGCTCGAAAGGAGACTGCAGAAGAGAGCTCTGCCTCCTCATAAGGGAGACAGACCCAGAAACAGCCAGAATTTACCAGCCAGGTATCCTGGTCCACATGAAGATGGTTGTCAAGAGCGGTCGCGACGACTGGATCCGGGTGGTCTGTGAGGATACTTTGCAGCAGAGAATAATTGTCTACTATGTGGACTGGAAGTTTTATGATCCCACAGTAATGTCTGCTATCATTGCAAATGTAGCTGGTTCGGCGAAGAAGCAAGGTTACGCCGCCGTCAACAACAAATTTTGAAGAAGCTGACATCAAAGGCCCACAAGAAATCTTGAGGGGCTTTATGATTCTTCGCAATCGGATGAACGAGTCGAAAAACTCGCCTTCATTCGTTGTCAAGGCATTAGCCCAGCAGAAACTACCCGCCATTGTGGACACGGCCTGGCTAAAAACTGTTAGCAAGAAGAAGACAAGACAAACTACTAAGGAGACACCTGTAGCCGACAAAGACTCCTCATCTTCTACTGAGGATGTCGGCCAGGAAACTGAGGAAGGAAAGGCGGCGGGCAAGAGGAAAGTTAAGAGAAAGGATCACAAAGATCCAGTGAAGGAAAAGAAGGAAAAGAAGCAAGCGAAGGAAAAGGAAGAGAAGGAAGAGAAGGAAGAGGAAGAGAAGGAAGAGAAAGAAGAGAAAGAAAAGAAGGAAAAGAAAAGGGAAAGGAAACAAAAGGATAGGGAAGGCAAGGGGCAGAAGGAAGGAAAGGCGAGACAGGAAAAGGAGGGACAGGAAGTGGAGACAGAGGAAATTGATGGGAAAAAGAAGAAGAAGCACCGGCTGGAGACCTCTGAGAAGGAGAGGACACCTAAAAAACAAAGGAGAGCGACTCGGACACCTAGTCCTGCTGGAAGTCCTAGAAGTGGTGGTGAACCTCCGAGCCCAAGGTATAGCCAGGATCCTGCGGACACACCGGCCAAAAGGGTCCCTATTAAGAATCCAGAGCCAAAGAAGCTCACATTAAGAATAGCTCAGCACTTGCTAGAGGTGCCTGCAAATCTTAAGGTGGAAAGGTCAGAAGAGGAAAAGACGGCAGAGAATACACTGAATAAAATTTACGATCACTGGCATCTGTTTCCTCTGGGTGTCACATTTACAAAAAAAATAGACGTGTTCAAATTATATCAAGGGCCAGCAAATTTGACATCTAGACCAAGGAATATGGAGCACGTCAAAACGTTAGTGGAGTCCTTTCAGAGAGACCCACATCCAGTGTTCACTCCAGCTGATGTGATTCCATTCAATCCCCTCACAAACAAACTGGTCGCTTGGAAAATCGAGGATGACCTCATGGGGATGCACTATTATATAGTGAATGACAATCATTCAGTTATGGCTGCTCAGCTTGTATGTAGAAGACTCGGCACAGCAAAGTCCCAAGAGCAAATGTCAAAGATTTATCTTCAACGGAATTGCCGAGTGTTATCTGGCACAGTCAACGAACAGGAATGCCTGCAGCTCAGTTGTGAAGTCAATGATATCACTGCGAAGACTATTTTCAAAGAGTCCTTCATTGATAACATAACCCACATGCGGCAGCAATATGCTTTATGCGGGAAGCCTGATCCATCGGGACGCGGGCAGTCACGCTCAGAACCATACAAGGTACATATTGTAATTGTTGGCAAGATTAGCAAATGGCGCCGGGGCGCCATTTCCTCACTAAATGGCGCCGCGGCGCCATTTGCTCATTAAATGTCATTCAAGACTAACTTCTTCTTGTTTCCAGCGTTATCTGGCTTTGGCTGAAGTTACCATGCGTGGTAAGCATCCAAAAGATTTCAACCAGTGGGTCTTCATGCCAGAGGATATTTTTCAGTTATTCATGTCCCTATGGAACTTGTGGAAATCTTGCAAGCTGCAAGATAACAAGGGACAAACTATTACTTGTAACTGGGCAAAAGATCATGACTACTTCAGTCAGACCTACCTGAGGTGCATGAGGGGTCTCGACTACGAAGACTGTCGGATTTTGTTCCAGGAAGTGCTGGATGGGAAGACCTTCGTCAAGGTCACCAGTGATTATACAGGTAAGCAATTCTTCAAGGCAAGGGCAAAGACACTAAGATCCATATCTTTCTTGAAGAAGGAGATTTTTAAATACGTGAAGGATAACTTTCCGAGGAAGTTCAAATCCTTCACTGATCTCAGTGCTGCCGTGCCGGGCTTCGAGGATACCGACCTCATTTCCATGGCCACCTTGCATAGTAAGTGGGTTGAAACTGGAGGAAGGCGTTTTCGGTAACGTGCCACCAGCCTTGGCAAGATTCATATGCAATGCTGTCTTGCAGAGAGAGGATACTGAAGACTTCCGTTGCGAAGTTGAACTAACAGACAGTAGGGGGCAAGTTGTTTGCACTCCTGTGCCAGCATCCTTGATTGCCCTAGACACTAGAGGCATATTTCCAATGTGGGACAAAACCACACTATCTAATTTCTTTAATACAGCTGTGAAGAACACCACAGCTGATTCTTTCTGGATAGTGGTCTTTGCAAGGCCAGAGCATAACTTTTTGATTTCATCTGTGTTGGATGATCTGGATTCCAGATCCAGAGTTTTTATTGGCACGTATGAGGACGAATACAAAAATCCGCCTGCCCCAGGAGTTCAGGAGGTCCATGCACTGGTGTACGCCACAAAAATTCAGGCCACTGCAGGTCATCCTGTCGATGAAATTGACCTCAAATTCCCCTTCAACGATCATCCTCAAGAACTGCCACCAGTTCCTGTGCCTAACGAAGAAGACGAAGAGGTGGAGAGCGAGGCTATGGCAGGAAAGCTCTGCAACAGCAGATTCAGGTACAGCTGGCAAGGCTTGCCAGGGGACATAATCATGAGAAACCAGCTGGGGCCTGCCACATGTTCCTACCTCGTGCAGAAAATGGTACCGCCAGGAACTGGGGTGTTTGATTACTTCTCCTGTGGTTCTTTTGGCCGGGCTTCATTGATGAATAAGAGATTTTGCATTGTGTTCGAAAGTGACCCGGTTAAGCAGGATTGCCTAAGGGGGATTCTTGATAGGCTTGACCGCCTACTGAATCCTATCATCGCAGCAGTTCCTACAGAGACAAAAGGTGTTGTTGTTGAAGAAGCTGTAGATCCACCTAATCTAGAGATGCCCGAAGCTCCACCCGATGTGGACTATGATGTGATCAAGAACACACAATTCGATCTGGACTTTCTTAGTGATCCCAATTTCACTGCCACAGCGTTCGAGAGCTTTCAGGGAGATCCTATGGTTGCTTCTTCTAGCCACCCTGGCAATACGGAACCTGCTCCTGATGCGGAACCTGATCCTGATGCGGAACCCTGAATTTTGTGTGATTGTAATTTAAATTGTACAATAATCCTTTTGTAAACAGACTCTCTCTTTCGAGTCCTTGCCTGTTGTGGCAAATTTTTTGATATGCAAATCTATGAATTTGGAATTTTTAACTAATTTTGAGAAGTTGTGTTTCTTTAGCTTCTTTATATGCACTGTTAGTATTTTTAATGGCGCCAATAAATGACGTTTTAGAGGCATATTTTTTCTAAATGGCGCCATAATTGCTCAAAAAATTGGCATAAAATGGACTGAAAAGGATTTTCGTTCCTAATTGGAATCACGAAATTTCTCATTTTAATGAAATTGTGCTTGATGTGGATCCTCAGCGAAAGATTTGCAGAGCCTCCTAATATGCTCGGG
The DNA here is from genome assembly GCA_021234155.1 of Isoetes taiwanensis. NCBI lineage: Eukaryota > Viridiplantae > Streptophyta > Lycopodiopsida > Isoetales > Isoetaceae > Isoetes > Isoetes taiwanensis. Next base: position 5,578,811 of record JAJEKV010000017.1, on the reverse strand, counting down.
GTTAATAACCCTGGCGGTCATATTAGGTGGTGCCTCTTCTAGATCCCAGATAGATATTCTTCTGGTGTATGTGACTCTAAGGGGGAACATGTGGCCGTGCTTTTGTATTTTCTTTAATGTTTCCTCTGCCATTTCTTCTCATCTTTAGTTCCTCGGGCACTTCAAGATCTGCAATCTTTTGCAATTTCCTGGCCCTTGTCTCCCTTTTGGTTTCTTTCTTTCTCTTTGCTGGTGTGCTATCTGCTGTGGATGCTACCACTTTTATGTGTTTTGTAGCCTCCTTATTGTCACTAATCGTGCGATCACTATCAGCAGGCTTCCCAGTGGACTTCACGGGAGATTCATGTTGGTGAGCATCAGGCTCATCCCTCTTCTCATCCTGATGCTCGTCCCCTTTCTCACCGTCTCGTCCTCCCTCTTGTTCTGTCTCCCTTTGTACTTCATCACCTCCACCTGTCTTTGCTCCTTTGCCAACTTTAGTGGCTGGTTTACTTTTTACACCTTTTCTCTGCATCTCTCCCAGCAGCCATCTGCTATCCATTACTGCTGGCATGTTGCCTGAGAGCTTCGCTCTTACAATGTAGCACACAGAGTTTTTGGACATGTCCATTGCCGCTCGCAGAATACCGAATCCTCTGAGGATCTCTATCGTGCCTTTGATATCTGCTTGCTCTCTGGACTCATAAGATGGCAGCAGCCAACCTCTTTTTTTTGGCCGACAGTGCTTGGTCCTTTATGCTGGACTCCATCATTGCAGGCTCGTAGCACTGCCAATCCATGCAGTAGAGATCAACGCTGCCAGTGACCGGATCTTCCACTGTGCAACCAAGAAAGTCAAGTCTTCCTTGTTTCTTGACTTCCCTCATGTTAACAATGATTCCCATCTGGGCCACGGCTGAAACTCCTTCTTCACATGTACCTGATTTGACAAGGAGGCAAAGTTCTCGCCTCTTGTCTCCCTTGGTTGGGTCCACACCTTCAATCAAGGGTATGGCTCTAACAATCTCCATACACTAAGACCTTCCAGTCAGGACTATGCTCCTCGAAGTTACCACATTCTATTTCTTCGGCGCATTAGCCGCTGCAAGGTAAGCATGGTGAGAGAAATGACATGTGCTAGAAAGATAAAACAGCAAACGGCATTTTCTCTAAATGGCGCCACCTGCACCATTTGCTCTTTTATGGGTCCCCTTCTAGAAGCAAATGGCCCACCAGCGCAATTTAGAGCAAATGGCGCAGGTGCGCCATTTAGTCTAAATGGCAGTAAATGGTGCAGCTGCGCCATTATCGTTGTGCTTATGGGTCTTTGGTGTTACCGAGGTGCATGGCTTGGAATGGCATGCACCTCGCTAACACCGGACACACATAAGCACAACGAGAATGGCGCAGCTGCGCCATTTGCTCTTCTATGGTCCCCTTCTAGAAGAAGACCAATAGACATTCTAGAAATGGCGCAAGTGCGCCATTTCATAAACTATACGAGGAAGGGCGGCTACAAGCCCACCCTCTCCTAATGAAATGGCGCGTCCGCGCCATTACAGTTACCTAAGCGACTCCAAATCGATAAGAATAGAAACAACAGATACTAACCTGAGCCTGGCTCCTGGATTTTGAGCGAAGATTGCGCCATTGTATTTGTACTGCGTATAAAAGTACTAGACCGTATAAATCTTACTCCACTTTTTTTCAGAACGCTCCCGGATCAACGGGCGCTAGAGAGAGAAAATGTTTGAATAGGAGAGAGAGTGTGCAAGGCGCTAGGCGCTGGCGGAAGGCGGTAGGCGGAGGCGGGAGGCGAGTAGGCGCAAAAGTAATGAGATGAAAATTGGACGGAAAAGAAAAAGATAAGTCGGAGGAAAAGAAAATCAATTTTACCCGCCCGTCCGCGCTCAAAATTTTTTAAATTTGCCCGCCCGTCCGTCTCTCCAAATTCTAAAAAATTTGTATTTTCCCGCCCGTCCGTCTCTCCCGCCCGTCCGTTTAAATTTTAAAAAATTTGAGTCATTCCGCCGGCCCAACCGTCTTACATTTGACGCCGCCCGCTCAAATTTGAAATTTGAATTTGCCCGCCCGTATTTTGAACTTTGAATTTGCCCGCCCGTCCACTTCATAATGGGCGCCTTTCGCTGCCTACTATCAGGAGGCAGACATGGTCATTAGAAGGCGCTATCGTCGACTCCGTAGGTTGCAATTTTATGCTCCTCGTCCTCGTTTCAATATTCGTAGGTATTTGCGCCTGAGATCACTTGGTCGACAAAGCAGGGCGCTTCTCCGACGTCTATTCCGTCTTAGACGTTGGTTCCTTAGACGATAGTAGCAGTCGCCAGCTTGGCCGCTTGTCTTTCTTTTGCAGCTGCTTAGCCCTTGTCTTCATTCTTCAGGCGCGCAGCTTCGTTCTTCAGGCGCTCGGCTTCATTCTTCAGGCGCTCGTCTTCATTTTTCAGGCGCTTGTCTAGATTCTTCAGGCGCTTGTCCAGATTCTTCAGGCGCATTCTCTGATATGGCAGATCCGGAATCGTCAATGACCTCCAGGTTAGAGGCTATTCAGTTCTAGTATGTTAAATGTTTTAATATGTTAAATGTAGGATGGAACTGGAGATGGTAGATTGCATGGGTTGATGGTGTGTATTTAATGAGAATTCTTTACAGTGTGTTGCGTGTTGTCCATAATTCTAAACAAATTAAGTTTTTAAAGGGTAGATCTTCTCTATCTTGCTCAGTAGATAAGTTCTCAACAATTGATGTCTTGCTGAATCTTGTACTAATAGGAATCCATAACTCTAGTTATTAGATATAGCATTTAGATTAAAGATGCCATTTACCTGTCAATGGGCCATTTTCCTTTAAATAGAGCAGCTGCGCCATTTACCTGTAAATGGGGCAGCTGCGCCATTTTCCTTTAGATGGCGCAGCTGCTCCATTTTCCTTTAGATGGCGCAGGTGCTCCATTTAAAGGAAAATGGCGCAGTTTAAATGGAGCAACTGCTCCATCTAAAGGAAAATGGTGCAGCTGCCCCATTTACAGGTAAATGGCGCAGTTGCGCCATTTAAAGGTAAATGGCGCGACAGCGCCATTTCGTAAATGGAGCAGCTGCACCATTTGTCCCATGTCGTCTAATTTCTTCCAAATTTTCGCGCTATTTTTACTAAGTATATGTCATCGAGGGTTGCATGTCTTTAACAAGTATGTCTGTGTATTGATTCTTACAGGAAAAGGCCCCTGCGTAACCTTGTCCATGGGGATGTGGTAGTTGCCAGGGGACATGAATTGCATAGAGGCCATCTGCATGGCAGGAACATTGCATGGTGCAATGTGGTCGTGGAGGTCACTGAAGCCATAGTGCCCACCCATGTGCTTCCCATTCCGTGTGAGGGAGCAGATAACATTGCTGAAGCCATGGGGACATTTATGGAATGGCCTCGAAATCAAGTAAGATAATGTGAAACTGCCTAACCTGTGTCATTGGGAACATCTGATACTGAAACCCCCAACTTGCCTAGTAGTCCCTCCACAACATCATCAGACTCAGTGTCGACTGCTCCGCTCCTTCAAACAGTAAGCAGCACAGAGAATATGGTGAACCTAGTCAGTAATAATACTGTGATTGGTAAGGGTGTCTGGGTGAATAGAACTTGCATCCATGGGAAGAATGTTGACGCACTCAACGTAGCAGTGCAAGTTACCGAGGCTGTAGTGCCTACCCACATCCTTCCGATTCCATGTGATGGCGCTGACAACATTGAAGAGGCTGTGGGCACGTTTATCGAATGGCCTCGGCAGGATATAAGATATCATGCCATTGTTTTAGCTACTCCAACTGACCTCGAATGTAGAATCTGTAGAGGCAGTGTCAGATGCAGATGAAGAAATTGATCCTACAGTGGATCTAGGTACTTGTTTTCCTCGCAGGATAGCATCAGATGATTATGAACCACCACCTAGTTTCTCAAGAACTGGTCTCTTGGATAAGCATTGCCACATTCTTCATGCATGTGACCGAAGTAAATATGCAGAGGCCATAATTGTCTCCAATGATCCCCAGGATGCTGTTGACGATGAATTTTTAGGAGACTCAAAGGTGGGCCTCTGTGTGGAAAAGATCCTTCCTGCACTAATTACAGAGGATCTCAAATGTCATGCTTGTGCAGAAAGGCCAGCAGAAAATGCACTTGTACAATGGGAAAATAGCGATGTGATGCTGCAAGATGGAAGAACTGTCTCACAACATCTGCAAGCTCAAGAAGCATCATTTGAGGATAACATTCAGGCTCAATTCAAACGAAAAAGGAAGTATACTTACACAAATAGAATTCCAAGACAGCCCAAGGGAAAGAGCAAAGAGGAAAGGCTATGCTCCACAACTTCAATCAATAAGTTCATGAAGTCAAGCTGCTGCAAAAATACTTGCAACAAGAAACTTACCAAGCATCAAGTACGTGAATTAAGAAAAGAATTTTTATCTCAACCATACAATGCAAGGGTTACGTATTTTTTTGACGTGCTGAGTGTGACTTACACAGGAGAAGGAGAGGACAGGATAGTGCTCAAGGGGATGGAATTCTGTCTTGCTGGGTGGCGCATGGCTTTAGGTATCAGTCAATCAACATTTTACAATTGGAGAATCAGATTTGAAGCAGGTGGAAAGGTAGCTGAACATGGTAATACTGGCTCTAAGAAGCCTAGATCTTCTACATTGGCCACCGAATGTGTGCTAGACAGATTCATTCAGGAAATGCTGAAAGTATTCCCCATAGGAGCAAAAGAGGTAGAGATGATGTAAGAGAAAATGTACGCAAGCTTCCTTCCATTCTTAATAAGAAGCTTATACATAAAGAGGTTGGTGCAGTCGTTGAAGAGCTTACGAACAACTCAGCCTTGAACTCTTTTTATAGTATATGGAAAAGAGAATTTCCAGATGTTAGCATTGCAAAAAATACAGCCTTCTCTAAATGCAACATCTGCGTGGTAATTAAGCAGAAGCTGGAAAAAACAAAAGATATGAGAGAGAGACGAAATCTTGCAATTCAACGTCGGTCTCATATGCTAGAGCAACGCTCTTGCAGTCAATATTGGCATTGGAGAGCATTGTCACAGTGGTCTCCTGAAAATCATCTATGTATAATACATGATAAGATGGATCAGGTTAAGACTTTAGTGCCTAGAAGTCATCATCTAGCAAAATCTGTATGGAGAGGTGATCGCTTGAAGAGCAGTTTGACAGGAGCTTTGACTCATGGGCATGGTGGTCGTGCCTATGGTCATTTTTCACTTGATTTATGGAAAGATGATTCAAACTTCCACATTGGTTCACTTTCTAGAATATTGCATAACTTGGGATTGGTGCAGGAGGACAAGATAGGTGACTTATGTGGAAGTAAGCCTGCAGATTGCAAATGGATGCATGGTCACTTTTCTTCATTTTTTGCTGCTCGTCGTCTTCCCTTCCAATCAGATTTTCAGGAGGCATTACTGGCAAAGATACATCCTATTATATCTGAGGAACAAAGAGCTACTCTAGAAGCAGAGATTACGGTGAATGATTTAGCAGATGCTACCTTCCTTTTGAAGAAAGAGTGTCCTGGAATTGATGGTATTCCTGTGGAGTTCTTTCAGGAGTTATGGGATTGTGTTGGCGATGATGTGTACGACGCATTTTAGGATTTCAAGAGGCAAAGGTGTTTAGACAAAATTCTCAACTCGGCAATAGTTGGTATCAGAGCAGGTCTCGAGTTAGAGTCTCCATGGGTGCCTATATGCATGGGTAATTTGCAAAGACTTAGTAATTATTGTGACATGGTATAGCCTTGGATGCTCGAGGACGAGCATAGTTCTAGTGGGAGAGACTGTAACAGGACCATGGTAGACTGCTCGAGTATTCGAACCTTGAATGTGCCTGTGGGGCGTTCCCGAGACACCGACATAAATGGTAGAAGCGACTACTCATAAACGTCTAGACGGTTTTGCCTAGTTGGTTAAGGGTCACTTTTCTTCCTTTTTTGCTGCTCGTCATCTTCCCTTCCAATCAGATTTTCAGGAGGCATTACTGGCAAAGATACATCCTATTATATCTGAGGAACAAAGAGCTACTCTAGAAGCAGAGATTACGGTGAATGATTTAGCAGATGCTACCTTCCTTTTGAAGAAAGGAAAGTGTCCTGGAATTGATGGTATTCCTGTGGAGTTCTTTCAGGAGTTATGGGATTGTGTTGGCGATGATGTGTACGACGCATTTCAGGATTTCAAGAGGCAAAGGCGTCTAGACAAAATTCTCAACTCGGGCTGCATTTCTCTTATTCCTAAGTGTAAGGAACCTTCAACAATTTCGGACTGGCGCCCTATCACCTTACTATCTTTTGTGTACAAGATTTTTGCCAAAGCTTATGCACAAAAGCTTCGGGATATTCTTGCTGATTCTATATCCTCTACACAGTCAGGATTTCTGCCACGACGATGCATATTAAACAATGTAGCTGCTGCCTATGAAGGTATTTATTGGGCTCGATTTCAGGGCCATGAAATTGTATATTTGAAGTTGGACTTTGCAAAAGCATATGACAGTGTTGACTGGGCCTTCTTAGAGAAATGTCTCTTACGCTTTAGTTTTGGTGCACAATTCACAGCTGATGTCATGAGGCTTCATTATTCTGCTCGCTCTTCTATTCTCTTCCAAGGGGAACCCTCAGCATTCTTTCAGGTGGGTCGTGGCATTCGTCAGGGCTGCCCTTTAGCTCCATTGTTATTTACAGTTGTGGCTGAGGTTCTTGCACAGGTCTTCTCTCTTGCCGCACAGGAGGGAATCTTGCATGGACTTCCTATGAACAATGGGTCGCAGGAGATCTGTAATCAATATGCAGATGACACTTTCCTTTTTTCGAGGGGCGATGAGCAAAATTTGCGTAATGCCATTTCCTTGTTGGATTCCTTTTTTCCTAGCATCCGGTATTTTTGTGGGTTGGCGTATGTACAAAGACTATGGGCTTTGGACTCTCCAGTTCCACCATGTGTAGCTACCTTTCCATGGAAGATCCTTCCCCATGATAAAGCAACCAAACTTCTCGGTATCCCCTCAGGGTGTTCATATCTCATCGAGATGCGTGGGAGGCAATGATTAAGGGCTTGGAAAAGCACCTTTTTGGTGGTCCACAAATGAAGCTTTCCATGGCGGGATCAATTGTTGTGGCTAAGTCAGTTTTAAGCAGCACTCATGTGTATATGGCTTCGTTCATGCTAGCTCCACAGTCAAAGATACAACTTCTCGTCAGGGTTGTGAGGAACTTCATCTGGGGGGGAACAGAGGAGGGTGCTGCTGTCAAAGTCAGTTGGAAAAAGTGCATGTTGCCAAAGCATTTTGGTGGCCTTGGAATGATTAATTTTCTTTTGCAGAGTAAGGTGATGATTTCTAAGTTCATTTGGAGAATTTTGAATAATGTGGATGAATCCCCGGGTTCCCGCCTTGTTTATCAGTCTTTGCAAATGTGCATTTCTTTTGGGTCTCGGTCTCTTAGGCCACTTTTCCCCTGGGCTCTGTTCTATCCACTGACGGCATACCCTAATGCATCCCCATTTCTTAGAGGATTGCTAGTTACATGGGAGACTGTACAATCTCTGTTTCAGTTTCACCATCTTGCGCACACTAGCATGACTGCAAGTTGTTGGTGGATTCCATTGGATGGTGGTCCTCTGGTTGCTTCAGTCCACCCATTGACGCAGCGTCGATGGAGAGCAGCAAGTGTGCATATGATATCCGATTGGTATAATAATCAAAGGCAGTTGCTGACATGGGAGGAGTTTAGAGCTAAGTTCCTCCTTTTAAGGTGGGATCGAGCTATTTGGCAGAAGGTCTCTTCAATTCTTCCCCCAGTAGCACAAGTGGATGACCCCCAGCCGTGGGTAGTTCATGAGCATGTCAAAGCAGATAAGTTGGTGAATTCCATGTACAAGGTCTTGCTTGATGCTGACGTCTTGCCTCCTTCGTCCAAGTGGCCTTTGGTCATTCCCAGGGATCGGCAGAAAGCAGTGTGGAAGTGGGTATGGGATAAACTACTCCATCCCAAAGTATCTGTTTTATGGTGGCAAGTCACTCATCGTTGTCTGCGCGTTAATATTCTGGTGCACAGATTTCGTCCAGAGGTGTCTGCACTTTGTCCCTTATGTGCATAGAGGGACGAGACAATTGAGCATCGCTTCTTCCTATGTAGCCATGTCAGACATGCTTGGTTGTGGCTTCAAGGCCTCTTTCATTGCAATTTGAATAGCCAACAGGTCTTATTAGCAGTTTATCCAAGTAGTTGGGATAATTTGGCAAAAAGGGCCTTTCATTTGGCTTCTGCATGGATCATCTGGTCTATTTGGAAAAGAAGGAATCTTCTCATATTCAAAGGTCTTGCTTGTTCAGATGCACAGGTCCTTCTTGATGCCCAACAACGAATTGTCAAAGCATTCAGGTGCTCATCAATTGCTAATGAGGTGAAGAGCCGTATTTGGGAGCACTATCTTCAGATTCATACTTACTTATGAGTTTTTGCTTGCTCTTCATATTGTTTAGATGTTGTATTTGAGTGGGGTGGTTTTGCTCTGGTGGACATTCTCTCCACTGAGTTATTAGTCCCCATTATACTCTGTAACTTTCTCTGGATAATAAAGGCTCAAGTCCTTCAAAAAAAAAAAAAAAAAAAAAAAAGATTGCAAATGGATGCAAGCAGTCAAGGACATCAATCCTTTGAAGAACAAACTTGCTTCCATGGCAGAAGTATTGCCAAGTACTTCAACTACAATGAATCCTGAGGTGTTCAACCCTCTTCCCCGAAATCTCTATTTGCAACTTGATAATGCATCAGGCCAAAACAAAAATAGGTATGTCTTTTCATACTTATCTTATTTGACTTGGCTTAAGGTCTTTGATGAGATCCAAGTGGGCTTTATGATGGTCGGCCACACCCATTATGATATTGATGCTTTATTTGGAAATTTTTCAACCTTGATGAGTTCGTCGGATGCTTTGACACTACCAGAGCTGCTTTACTTGTTCAGCAAGTGCAATGCAAAATCTCCAATTCCATACTTTATTGATGAAGTTCCAAATTGGAAGGCTTTTGTCAAGGGATTCATCCCTGATAAGGGCCAACGCCTGGTTGGGCATACTGAACCCTTGCTCTTCAAATTTAAGATGGCAGGAGATTGGCCTGTTATGCAATACAAAATGCGTCCTACACATAAAGAGTGGCTTCCAAAGAGATTCTCCGAGTTCGAATGTGGAAAGAGGATGAACATGGTCAGCCAATGATACCAAGTGGTGTGCCACAAAATATTCCTCCTAGACCAACATTGAAAGATCTTCCAGGGTTGAAGGATAGCATCAACAAATACATCTCCCTATGGAAGGACATATGTAAGAATCAAGAAACTAGCTTGTTTGCAAGGCAATACACGGCAAGTGTTGAGTATTGGAGCCAGCTTCTTATCTCTTTGGAGGATGTTGCTCCAGGACGTCCTCAAAATGATGCATGTTGGCCACAAACAAGACAAGCTCCTCTAGAACAAACAACATTTGTTCCAGAGGTCGACGTATCTGCCTTGGTCACACGACCTTTACCATCTTATTGTGGCCCGTCAGATGGCCGTCCAGTGTTGTCTCTTGAAGAGTTTGATCCTCACGTACATGTGACAAAGGGTATGTTTGTTCTAGTCAGACCTGGAGATGATAACACTGCCACTTGGTTAGGATATGCAGAGGAGAATGCTGTTCTTGATCCAAAATCTACATATTTTGGCCATATTTATGTATCGTGGTGGAAGCCTACTGGAGGGGACTACAAAGACTGCTTAACTAAGCGTTGGCGGCCTAATCCTTCCGATCCTTCAAGGTACGAAAATTTAGATGCTATTCATTATGCTTGGGATGCCAATGGCAAGAGGCCGAAAACTGTCCAAATTCCGAAATATATTGTAGACATGTGGAAAGACATAGCACATTGTTCATCTTAATACATGAGATCTTGTACTTGTAATACATATCTTTCATCTGAATACATAAGATCTTGTACATTACTATAATGTAGATCATATATAACTGCTTACATCTTTAATATATAAATGCATACATGATTCATAGATAAGATGGTCAGAAGTGCTTATATGGTGATTCACTCATCATCATTGGTGGTCCCACTTATCTCATAGCTATTACGCTCAGGAAGCCAAATGAGATGGATCATAACACGAATTAGCCCAGGGCAGCGAATCTCAGCGCCCATAGCTTTGGATCGCAGGTAGGTATCAAGAAGAATACCCCTATCTAGGCAACCGACAAGATCATTGTAGCTTATTGAGCACTTGATCGCCTCGATGTGGTGAACAGAAGAAGGCGAATAATCCATGGGAGATGAATGACCTCTAGCCCCGAATGGAGCTGCTTTTATAGTGAAGTAAAATTATTGATGTGAATTATTGGGGTAGACTGTAGCGCCATTATTGAGCGTGTACAAGTATCATGTACTCGTACAAGTATGAAATATTTAATTACTCAGATTCTATATTCACTATGCTTATATTATTATATCCTTAACAGATACACAAATCATAAGTGCTTATATTATTATATCCTTAACAGGTATACAGATCATCACTGATTCACTCATCATCAACACCTGCTGAGGTGATGGCATTCAGCTCATAGATCTCCTGATCAGGAAGCCAATATAGGTGGATCACAACACGAATGAGCTTCCTACAACCACTCGCAGGACCATCTGCTTTGGATTGCAGCCATGGATCAAGTTTGACACCCTTTATCACGCAATCATACAGATCATTGTAGCTCATGTAGCACTTGATGGTTCGGATGTGCTCCCGACGATCAGGCAAGGAAGCCATGGGAGATGAATGACCTCTACCACCGAATGGAGCTGCTTTTATAGTGAAGTAAAATTATTGATGTGAATTATTGGTGTTCATTGCCATGATACGAGTACCATACAAGTATGTATATGATCCAATAATTTCTATGTATATACCATCAATAATTTTGGTGGGTATATACCATCAATAATTTTGGTGGGTATAAATATACATCAAATTGCCGAGTGCAGCAACATTGGCCTCCGTCTAACTATGACGCATTCGGTCCCCGGATTCTATCACTTGCAAGATGAATCATGAGGACTTCAAGCGGTGCCGCGAGCGAGATATACCGCTTGAAGACTGGCTCACCACTGTTGCTCTCAATCCTCGCCATTATCCTGATCCCTTCGATGTTATCATCCATCTTATATGGAATAGAGAGCATCAAATGTTCATGATCGAAAGGATCTCTGGAGCGCCTGCTGCTGATTCTGATGATTCAGAATAGTAATAGTAGAAGAATAATAGTACTTATCATCTTGTTGTAATCTGGTTGTGTTAGTATACAACAGGTATATATAACCTTTTGTAATACACATAACCATACTATAAGTAATAGTAGAAGAATAATAGTACTTGTTATCTTATTGTAATCTGGTTGTGTTAGTATACAACAGGTATACATAATCTTTTGTAATACACATAACCATACTATAAGTATTGAGGTATACATAACCCTCCATGGTATACTATATAAAAATTATTCCAACTTGTCTTCAGAATTCCAAATTTAATGAAACTCTGCTTTCAACCATTGACCATATCTTCACGTTGTGAACTCTGATTGAAGACAGCAGGAACCGCCGTCAGGATCTCTATTGTTGCTTTGTGGATTTTGCGAAGGCGTTTGACACTGTGCCTCGGGAAAAGCTATGGGCAAGATTGCGACAGTTGGGGGTTCCTGTAGATTTGCAGAATGCAGTGTACAGGCTATATGAAAGATGCTCGGGTCGGTTGCAGCCGACAAGCCAACCATTTGATAGTAGTATCGGGGTTCGTCAGGGATGCCCTCTCTCCCCAACATTGTTTGGGCTTTACATTGATCAATTGGAGAGCTGGCTTGCTGATAATGGGGGCAACGGAGCTCACCTTCTCTACCCGATCATCAGACAGTTAATATATGCTGATGATGTGGACCTCCTAGCTTACACACCAGCAGACATGCAACGACATCTCGCTGCCCTGGACACATTCTGCCAAGCGACTAATATGCATATCAACCTGGCCAAGACTAAGGTGGTTTTGATATCATCTTCACGTCAGCCGAGAATCCCCTCCTTCAATTACCGAAGGCAGAATGTGGAAGTAGCATCCGTATACAAATATTTGGAGTGGAGTTTTCTTCTACTATGCACTACATATCTATACGGCTATGAGTGACGGCGGGCTGGAAGGCACTATATGTATTGCAAAACAATAGTCATAGAGCGGAGTTGTATGATTGGGCCCATCAGTCACACCTGTTCAAGGTCTTAGTGGAGCATGTCCTTTTATACAGGGTTGAAGTATGGGGCCCAGTAGTATCCCTCGCTACTTGGAATGACTTGGAGCAGGTGCAGAAAGCCTTCTTGGTACGAGCACTAGGGGTGAAGTCCACAATTCCATATCAAATTCTACTGTAGGAGACATGATTCTTGCCTCTTCAGAGGGCGTCCCTTGATCGCCACATTGTCTATTTCAGAAGGTGGTCAATATGGACGATGCTCGTCTCCCTAAACTAGCTTATATCATGGCAATGGGGCCGCAGCGCCTCAAGGCCTGCTGGAGGGAAAAGAGAGCTCAATGGCTCGCTAGATGGAATCGCAGGAGCATAGGTGCATACATGTGCAAACAGAAGCACCATAGCTTGAGGCAATATCTTGACACTTGCTTCCCCAGCAAGCTTTAGGATGCCAGTGCCCTTGAACATGTCAAGACAGCACACTACCAGCGCCACATAAATCCCACATTGGAATGAGGCCCGCAATGCTACCTGCGTATCCACTTGCCCATGAAAAGGCGCAGACTCATTGCCTCCATTCGCATAGGGGCACATCATCTTCGAATTGAGACGGGCAGATGGATTGGTGAGCCACGCCAGGACATGCTCTGTCAATGCTGCCAAATGGGAGTCATTGAGGATGAATCTCATACCCTTCAAAGTTGCCCAGCATATGATCAAATCCGGACGCGCTATGCTGAGTTGGTCAGGCCTGGCCAGCCACTATATGTGACATTGAGCACAGCATCCGTACGGGTGCTGAGATCATACCTTCAGGAGGTTATAGACATGCGAGATCAGCTATGTCCTCGGGCACACACTTGACATGTATATATACATTTATTTTATGATGATGTATACTTGCATAGTTTGATAGCATTCTTATTACTGCCACGGTTTTTCCCTCGAAAACCCTTCGGGGCGGGGGTTTTTTTAACCCAGACAGTAATAAGTTTGTTGCGCTCCTTCTGGGTCCCATAGGCCGATTGGTCTCAGTGGACGATAAAAAATCATTCTTATTCTTATTCTATAATATTTGACAATTACTATTGTAAATATGCAACGTAAATAGCATTATGCAATCTGGTTGCTTGCTATCTTCTGATGACCCAATGTTATTATTTTTGAGGGAAAAGAGGCCCAAAAGATGCTCTACTTTGATTTCTACAGATATTTGATTTTGCATACGAGTAGATCATTCATTTTTGGAAACCAGGTTACTTGAGGATTTTACAGCCTTAGCAAAAGGAGCAAATGAACCTAAAGCTCTCGAAGATGGCCATTTTCTGCAAGCTCTAAAAGTAAGGTATTTGGTGCCTACTATCTATATTTAGCAAAAAAAGAGAGAAGGTTGAAAATATCTTATTATTTCGTGACTTCTACAAACATAGGCCTTATTTATTAGCCTTTCCTCTGTTGGCTGATTTATGTCTTTCAATTTGTAGAATCTTTTATAGCATCCAGAGATTCTTGCTACGATATTCTGCATGAAATGGAAAAAGTAATGACGGGATTTCCCTCATAGTCAAGTCTGTGGAGTCCTAAGTTCAATGCTGCTTCTGGTTATTTTCAATCCTTGAACATGATGATTATATTTTCTGCGTGATTGCCTAAGTGAGGCAATTTCTTTTGTATTGTGGCATTGGCCATGTGGCCATAAGAATAGGACGAGCATATTATGCGATGGAAATTTACAGTTATCTTAAGGCTGGATAGTTCCACATTTTGAGATACAATCTAGCCAATATACGACCTCCAATTTTCTGAAAATAGTTAGGAATTTTATACTTTCTACAAAAGCAATCTATAGGCACACTAGATCGTTACATAAACAATAGCTTTAAGAAGATATAATTTTCACGCATCCAATATAGGGCGCCCAATCCTTAGCAACTAGACAATACATTTTAGTAGATGTTGTCCCTCAAGTAACTTGTGTAGTTTAGTGCCCTTTCCCAATATACCCCTTCTACGAGGCAAAACAATTAGGGTTGTGTGATAGGACAATCCAAATGCTTGAAACATGGCCCACCTACATTACTCAACAACCCTCTACGATATGTCACAATACTCTATGATCATAATATTACTTCTGGTAACGAATCGCCTTCCATTCACAAGCATTCTCCAACTGCATCTAAAGTTAGCAAATAGAAAAGTTGTACCTTTACAGAACATGATCCAAAGTATAGTTAATTTGATACATGATGATCTCCTTGAAGCATATTAGCATTCTCTAATTGCATCTAAAGTTAGCACAAAGGTATACCTTTATAGTCAATGACCCAAAGTATAGTTAGTTTGATACATGATGACCTTCTTGAAGCATATTTGTTAAGTTCCACTATATATATGATTCAAATCAATTCCAACAATTTCAAAATCTCCAAAAGGATCACCACTATCGATTCCAAACTACTAAAGGATCTTCTAATTTGGGTAAGTTTGTTGTAGTATTGGCTTTGTTTTAGCTTTTAAGAAACTATGTTCCACCTGCTTGAACTCTATGCTCCTCATACAAGGTCACTGCCAAATAGATTGATAGGAAGTGACTATTTATATATGTTTTGGCTCCTTTTCGGTAAGTTTTGCTTGGTGTTAATTTTCGTGTGTTTTAGCTCATCTACTGGTGACTCATATGGTACAATATGTAGCTTTCTAACACAGTTCATGTCTCAAATTACAAATAAAACTTTTGATGTAGCATTCTTGAAAGGTACTAAAATAAATATATAGGTTTATTGCCATTGTTTTAACAGCAGCTAAACCATACACCCATATATTCTTAGCTCTCCCGACTGGGTCTCTCTTTTTGTTTTTAGCCTTGCAAGGATGGGAGCTGCAGATTCCAACCTTACCAACGTCTCCGGGCACATCATCTTTGCCATGCAATTTCTATTTAGTTACTCAAATTATATACTAGTTTCCGCATTTTGACTTGCAGGTGCACTGTTTGAGCAAGTGCCTACATATGTACGATTCCTTAACTACCTGATTAGTGTAAGCATTTTGATTTTTATGGATTTTGCTTGTGATGGAAACTCAAGCATTTTGATTTTCGTGAATTCTGTTTCTAGCAGCGAGTTGTTGACGAGGTTTGTTTGGTCAATAAGTGTTGGGGCAAAACAGTTGCCTTGAGTCCTTTCAATGACTTACACCATATGTTTTATATATGGCATCTTTAATTATGCACCTAATAACAAATCTTTATCTATAGTTCATAGGTCAGGGAAGTAGGCTACCTTTACGCTGTTTTAGGCTACGAAATCCATTGATGAAGTGATGAAATTATGTTCCCTAAAGCGGTTATATCTCCACTTGATGTGTACATTGATGACAAGGCATAAGCTGTTTCTTTGATTTAGAATTTGTAACCTTAGTCTAATCTTATTTTACATTGTCATTTGTGTTCATAACACAGGGCAACATGACGGCAACAGGCAGTACATCACCACACATAAAAAATGATTCCCACATCCTCCTTAGAATACCCCGTTTGACGAGCAAAGGATAATTTATCAAGGAGAAGGTGATTTCAGCTCTATATTAGGGGTACTGAGGCAGTAACATGAGGATTGCAATTTAGAATATCGGTATTTTTTGTAAAAATGAAGAATTGGGGATGAGGAAAAATGGGGTAGTCAGGGGCATTAGGGATAATGAGGAGTAATAAGGGGATTGCAATTTAGAACATGGGGTTTTCTACTAAAGAAATGAAGAATGTGGGATGGCAAGAAATGGGGTAGTCAGAGTTGATAGGGGTAACGAGGGAATAATGGGGGATTGTAATTTAGAACATGGGGATTTCTACGAAAAAAATGAAAAATGGGGGATGAAGAGAAATGAGGTAGTCAGAATTAGTAGGGATAATGAGGGTGTAATGGGGTATTGCAATTTAGAACACAGGGATTTCTACTAAAACATGAAGAATGGGGGATGATGAGAAATGGGGTAGTCAAGGTTAGTGCTGTAATGAGGCAGCAATGAGGGATTGTACGAAAGAAATGAATAACGGGGGATGACGAGAAATGGAGTAGTCAGGATTAGTAGGGGTAATGAGGGAGTAATGGGGATTGTAATTTAGAACATGGGATTGCAATTTAGAATAGAATAAAATAGAATAGAATAGAGTTTTTATCATCCACGGAGACCAATTGGCCTATGGGACCCAACAAGAGGCGCAGCAAGCATATTACTGTCCGGGTTAAAAAAAACCCCCTCCCCGCCCTTAAAGGGTTTGTTTGGGATAAACCGTGACAGGAATAGGCTTGTTGTCAAACTATACAAATACAGAAACAAATACAAATATAGAATGGAGGATGAGTAGAAAAGGGGTAGTAGGTTTAGTAGGGATAATATGTCACTTGAGTTTGGAAGTGTCACTTGAGTTTGAATTTGGAAGTTTGAAAGTAATAAGTCACTTGAGTTTGGAAATGTTAGAGGAAGTAACACTTCCAACACAGTGCACAACCGGATATTGCTACCACCATTTTCTTGCTTCAGTGAAGCTTTAGATCTGATATCCTTGTAAGGAGCTAATTTAGATCTCATCTCCCTGTTGGGAGTATGGGTTGCAGGGTAGATGTGTTCCATGCAAAATTCTTTATAACATGACAGCTTATCATGTTTTTGAAAAATAAGACCTTCATCTACCATGCTTGCATTATTGACTGATGTGAGAATATCGTTAGATTTATTGCCATTGCATCTTTGCCACTTTTTTTAATTCACAAAAAAACGAAATTAATTGCATCGTTAGGCACATTTTTATTATCGACTTAAATGGAGCCCTATGAATATGACTTCTCTACTTGTTGTAGTGCTACTGCTTCATTTGTGATGGTTCTGGAATTTTCAACTCACTTACTAGGGCAGATGTATTTCATGTGTTCCATGCAAACGTTTTTATAGAATGTAAACTTCTCATGGTTTTGAAATTTAAGACCTTCATCTACCAGACTTGCATTGTTGATTGATGTGAGAATATCCTTATATCTATTGACATGTCATCTTTACTATTTTTATTTGGATTTGCAAGTAAAGAGATTGAGTGCATCTTTAAGCAGGAATTTTTGTTAAGAACTTAAATGTGGCCTTTGAATATGACGCTCTACTTGCTGTAGTGCTGCTGCTTAAATTTCTTCAGCTCAAGATGTGGTCAAAGGAAATTTTCTAATGAACCATCCTCATTTTAACCATTCTCATTTTCACAATTTCATTTTTAAAGATGATCATTACTTTGCAAGGCCCAAGGCTAAGACTATCATGTGGGTTTTTTTTGGAAGGGAAATTAGGTCGAGACGAAGACATGAAGGGAATTGAAGTTTTATTTGTGAAGGAAATTGAACTTCTATTCATTATGTAGTACTTTGATTTACATCCAAACTTTCCTATTGTCCACATGGTTGATCTTTTAGCATGTGCAGCGCTGAAGCTGAATAGTTTCACGGGAGACAATAATATGTCATATTATGATTGTAGCTCATTGTGATGTTCCAGGTGTATATGCAATATAGGTATGCATATATGACACATCACCCGTATCTAACTAGACCCCTAAGGGTCAATAAGGGTAACTTGGGTTCACTTAAAAGGGATTTTATTAGCTATGCTAATAAAATTAGTGGATAAATAACCTAAAATGTTATAATTAGTTAAATGGAACCAATAGGGAAGCGCCACCTGGCCCAAATCAATTGGCCAAGTGGGACTTGCCAATTTGGGAGGAGAAATTGGGGTCCTACCCCCATTTTTGCCCCAAAATCGATTGGGGAAGAGTAGAGGAGGAGCAGCTACCTACTATTATGAACAGACCTAACGAATGGAGGGTTTCCATGATAATGGCTCCAACCAAGAGACTGGTTTTTCCCTAGATAGCTTGTACTTCCGCTAACACTTCTTTGAATAGATGGGATGGTTAAATTCTCTTTCATCTTCTTATATTATAATGTTATACCATAAGTCTGTAGTGCATCGAGCCCTAATTTGAATGGCCGAGATCATCTGGATGCATCCGAAGGCCTAGATTTATTGCACGACTTACCAACACTGTGATTGGTCATGCTTCGATCTCTTAAGGGGAAAGGGTAAATGAAAAGGGGAAAAAGGAAAAGGGAAGTGGAAAGAGAGAATGTGAAGGGCAAAAAGGCATGGGGAAAAGGGAAAAGGGTAAAAGGAAAAGGGAAAAGGGTGGGGATGAGAGAAGAGAAAAAGGCATGGAAAACAAAAAAGGGAAAGGGAACCTGGGAAAAGGGCACGAGGGAAGGAGGAAGAGATAAAGTGGAAAAGGTAAATGGAAAGGGCATGAAAAAAAAAGGAAAGAGGAAAAGGTTGAAAGAAGGAGAAAATGAAGGAGAAAAAAAGCATGGAAAGGGGGAGGAGAAAAAAAGCATGGGAAAAGGAAGGAGCATGGGAAAAGGGGAAAAAAAAGAAGCGTTGAGGAAAGAGGAAAAAGGAAGGGACAAATGGCATAGGAAAAGGAAAAAAAAAAAGAGAGGAAAAGGGAAGGGAAAAAACGCATCAAGAAAAGGGGAAGAGTGAAAGGTTGGAAAAATAAGGAAAAGGGAAGGGACAAGGGGGAACAAGAAAAGGATGGGGAGAGGGGAAAAGAAAAGGGGCATAGAAAAAGGGAAAGTGAGAAGAAAGAAAAAGGAAAGGGAAAAGATGGAAAGGGAACCTAGGTAAAGGTCACAAGGAAAAAGAAAGAGGGAAACGAGAAAAGGGAAGGGGGGAAGGGCATGAGAGAAAAGGGAAGAGGAAAATGGTGAAGAAAGGGAAAAAAGAAAAAAGGGAAAAGAAAAGGGGCAAGAGAGAAAGGGTGGGGAAAAGACGAAAATGGGTATAAAAAATAAGAGAATAAAACAAATGTGCTAAAGGCATGGCAAAAGGGAAAAGGAAAAGGAAAGGAAGGGAAAAAGTGCACAGGAAAAGGATCGGCAAAGGAGGAAAACGGAAAGAAAAAAATCCATCAAGAAAAGGAAACGGGAAAAAAGGGAAAGGGAAAGGGAAGCAGGGGAGTGATGGAGGGGAGGGAAAGGGAAAAAGGACATGAGGAAAGGAAAAGAGAAAAGAAAAAGGAAGGGTTGAAAGAAGGGAAAATTGCACGGGAAGAGGGAAAGGGTGGGAAAAGGAGAAAAAGGAAGCACGATAGAAAGAAGAAAAGGGTGGGAAAAAGGGCATGGGAAAAGGGAAATAGAAAAGAAAAAAGAATGGAAAAGGGGGGAAAGAGAGAGAGGCACGGGAAAAAGGAAATGAGGAAAATGGAAAAGGGGAAGAGAAAAAGGGAACATGGAAAAGGGAAAGAGGGAAAGGGTGAGGAGATGGAAAAAGGGAAGGTAAAAAGGGCATGGAAAACGGGAGGGAGAAAAGAAAAATAGAAGGGAAAACGGCACACAAAAAAGGAGGAAAAGAGTGGAAAAAGGAGGAAAAGAGAAGGGAAAATAGGCATGGAAAAGGGCGAAAGAGTAAAAGGTTGAGAAAAAGGGAAGACATGGAAAAATGATGGGGAAAAGAGAAGGCATAAAAAAAGAGAAAGGAGAAGGGAAAAGGGCAAAGAAAAAAGAGAAAAGGGAAAAGGTGGAGAAAGGAGCAAAAGGGAAGGGAAAAAGGTTATCGGGAACAGGGAAGGGGGAAGGAAAAAGATGGGAAAACAAGGAACATGTGAGAAAGACGAGAAAAAAAAAGGAAAAGAAAAAAAAAAGTAGAGAAAATAAGAAAAAATGAAATGCGGGATAGAGCAAAAGGGAAAGGGAAAGGGATAGGGCTTTTCTCACTGCATCCCAAAGCATTTACAGGCTCTCAACTTATGCCCAGCAATGCTGGGCACCATTACTAGTATCTTATATTATAATGTTTTAGTGCAAGTAATGGACCACGCCCTAATTTGAACGGTTCGGATTGATCTACCCAACGGTGCAGATGATGCCACGTTAAATGCCTTTTTAGCTAAAAAAAAGCAAAAAAAAGGGGTTTGGACGTATTATACTGCTCTGCTTCGTTGCTTAATACGGTCATTGCTATGGAATAGGTGGACCGTGCACAATGTTTTTGGCCGAACAGCGAGTAGATGGGTGGATCGTGTAATCAAGATTTCATCGCCTCTTCATCTAAACATAAACATGAGGAATTAATAACATATAATGTTTAGGTTTGCTTCCTATGCAAAGATCTTCGACGCACTGTAATTCTTCAACGGCACCTTCACCCTCCATCGAACCGCTTCAATCTCGTGATCC
The DNA here is from genome assembly GCA_021234155.1 of Isoetes taiwanensis. Lineage (NCBI taxonomy): Eukaryota > Viridiplantae > Streptophyta > Lycopodiopsida > Isoetales > Isoetaceae > Isoetes > Isoetes taiwanensis. Next base: position 5,558,197 of record JAJEKV010000017.1, on the reverse strand, counting down.
ATGACTTTATGCAGAGCGAGAAGCGGTGATGGCTCCGAGTTTGGGTTAATTGGGCGCCCATTGTTTGCGTAAATTTCTGTCCTAAGGCCTTGAAAACATGTTTTACACCTAACGGCTGGATTTATTGAAGTATATGCTTGGCACTCCAACGGCGGAAACGATCTCCGTGGTATGATCCTTTCTTTAATCATAACATGGAATGCTATGATTGGGTATTACCGTCACTTACGTAGAAATAGGATAGTCCGTGGCATGTTTTGAGCCATTGGTTTTTTTCAATCTATTTTGATCCGTTAGATAGGCTGGTTGTTTTATCCACTTTTGATTGGGGTCAGGTTTCCTGATGCACGCCCCATGCATTTCGATCCTCAAACAACTCGCTGAATCTGCTGCTTAAATCATTTGGAGCCGCACTTTAAAGGGCGACGTGGGTTAATTGGGTGTTCCATCGCTTGCGTAAATTCTCGTCCGGCGGAAACGATCTCCGTGGTATGATCCTTTCTTCAATCATAACATGGAATGCTATGATTGGGTATTATTGCCGCTTAGAGATGGCAATATATTATTTTCAAAACATGTGAAGCCAAATGCGCAACTTTTATTATCATGCTATCTCGCATGTACAAGCTCTCGCAGTCTAGGAGAAGGCAAGCTCTTTTGGCCGTGCATCACCGAAGTATAGCTGCCTCAAAGCAAAGGTGCGTTGGACACTTGAACTTCATGAGCTTTGTAAATTCAGGTTGCTTAACTTGGTGGTTCATAAAAAAGTATCAAACTCAAATTCATATAATTGCAAGCTTTCGAATAGCTGAATCAAATTGCATTCTATGCTTGAAGAGAATCAAGTTGTCTCATTCTTTACTTATCCTTCCTTTCCAACCGCTTGTCGTGTTCTTCGTGGTCGTCATATTTAATCTATCTAAGCAACCGGTATGCATGATATTATAAGGACTCTGGATCCAAACCTGGTGTGTAAAAATACAAATTGAAGGAGTTTTTTTAATTCTTAAATAGATATAAAGGTTAGAGTATGTGAGCATGAAGTGACTTGGGACTGTTGTAAACAAAATATGAAGTGACTTGGGATTTGTTATAAATAAAGTGCAGATGCAATGAAGCCGAGGCTAATGATTATATGCATCACTCTTCTGCTATCAGATATTTGGTATATAATGCAGGAGCAACTCCAAAAGGAGTTTTGAGTATGATGGAGATGTCGGCTCTTAGTATTTACCATATAAAGAGTCATTTGCAAGAAATGATCTTTGTATTTCTGGCCAATTTTACTTCCCATTTTGTATAATGATTTATTATGTTCTATTTGCAGAAACATCTTCTAACAAAATATTTCCCAACGACTCTCAATGGTAATTAAGGATTGGCGACATCATGGCCGTTCCTTATTCATTTGTTGTTCATTGGATAATTATGTTGGACATATGTTTTGTATGAAACCTTAAGCAACCCAAAGGCGTGCCTTTTGATAATGCACCGTAAAGTTACATTCCTAATTTCTTTTTAATAAATGTAGAAAATGCTTTTTAGTTTAGAGTAAGGTACGTAAATGACATAGTTTTGGTGAAGGGTTTTAATAAGTACATCAAGATTAAGTCGCTTATGCATGTTCCGTAGGGACACAAATAATAGAAGCATTGCAGCTTGCATTGAAGTTCGGCGACTTCATGAGCGCAGCTTCAAGAAGCTATAAAAAACAATTTGAAAATTTATTCCTCAAGGGATTGCTGATTGGTTTGTGAAAACAATTTGCCGTGTTCAAAGGCATTTACAAGTATTGAGGCTCAAGGAAAATATTTGCAAAAAGATATTGGAAGAACAAAGAAAAAATGAACAAGATTCTTAGCTCTATCTGGAGCCTAAATGGGTCAACAGAACATCCCCGATTTGATGTTGATGCTTTTGAACCAAGTTCAATTACTTTAGCCAAGGATGATTCTCTAGCATTAGTGTCGGTTGCTTCAGGCAAGGATGATTCTCCACCGTTAGTGCCTTTCTCATCTGCTGAAGCAGACAAGAGGATGATGATAATCACAGTGGTGGCATTGAAAATTTGACAATGCAAGGAGTTTGCATTATTACATACATTTGTATCAGGCAATACCTACACAACATGGATCATTCGATTATGCTGTGCATACCTCCACAAACAATGTTCTTAATGGTGTAGATCATGAATGAAGACCATTATAAGGAAGTGATGGCAGGGAAGATGAGCCCAGAACACAGGAATGGTTATTTGGAGTTGCCCGAGATGAAGAACACCCTTGAGAGCCTGAAATGCTGACAAGTTCTGACCCAATAAACTTCAAGTGGGGACTTTGCTTTTTTGAAATTAGACTTGCTTGCTTCTGCTGCATGCTTTTGCAGTATCATTAGAGCGTTCTTGGTTGAAGAACAAAAAATTGTGGAAAAGGTATTGAAGATTCACAAGGCAAAAGAAAAGCACTCTGCTAAAGCACAAGCTTAAGTTCTGTTGCTCATAGAGAAAGTTGAATTGTGCGCAGAAATAATTTTACCGAACTCATTTTGTAGTCAGTGCATTTTTCTTTTGATGACAAACTACTTACAAATAAGGTGATACGCATTCAAAAAATTGAATTCTAAAGACATATAGACTCCGGCCAAATTTTCATTTTACTTGGAAAAAGAATGTAACTACAAGTAATGTGCATAGAGTTTACAAGGGAGCATAAGTGTGCAAGAGATTTAAGAGGCATTTATAGTGGCCTTTAATATTTGGTTATTAATGTTTGTAGACATGGGTGGAATCTGGTATTTGCCATCCAATGCCCCTCACCCAAATATTATAACGAATTCCTTGAAAAGAAGACATAGGTAGAATCTGTTCCTTCAAATTTGCTATCAAATGGCCTCCATCGAAAATAGTAAGAAAACCAAGTACAACGTATGAGGTTGATATTTTAAGATGATTTATTAACAATTTGTATTGTAGTGCTTTTAGGTTCTGTTGGGCCCAACCTTGGGCCAGTACTTGAAGCATCTCTCAATCCCACTACCCGGTGAGACGCAGAGCCATTGTGGTATGATATGTGCCACTTTTAGCATGTGGCAATGTGGAGACCTAACAATTGCTATGAACAAGCATCATCCTGTTCTACTCAAAGCTCTCAGATAGATACCGATGCAACACTATCTAACATGAAGATGTCTTATAGACATTGTTATACCTTTGAAAAGTTTCCGCTATAATAAAAAATTAAATAGTTGGATTATTCCCGCAAGCTTTTCTTTTGCGACCAAAAACTTACAGGCTCCCAACATATGCCCAGCAACGCTGGGCACCATTACTAGTGTTATTATGATGATGACTAGTAACGGTGCCCAACGTTGCTGGGACACCACAATTTACCTTAAACAAAACCACCAACACACAACATAATCCGTCAAATAAACACCAGACAGTTTGCCCTTTTATCCATTCAACTAAACATTGCTTCTCCTGCATCTCAAAAGTCTATTATTTTCATGTCTCGTCGCCAACTCAGTTTGCCCTTTTATCCATTCAACTAAACATTGCTTCTCCTGCATCTCAAACGTCTATTATTTTCCGGTCTCGTCACCAGCTCCAAGGGTCAATTGCTTTCCTGCCCCTCATCAGCTCTGGTAGAGATAACTCCGAAGAAATAGACATCCATTTTCTTTTATCTGTCATTTTGGGTATATCCTGCTGCCTATGTGGCAACATGACATTTTTTAAAATTCAAAAATCAATAAAAAGGATCATTAATGTTTGAGACAACAATATTTTTACTGGAAACATGGAGCTTTGAGGATTCGAACCTCGATTTAACCATTATCTCTAACAATATAACAACACAATCACAATATAACGCAGTATAACATAATAAGTTCACTAAAAAAAGCCCTATCGCTTTCCTATCATTATGGTATAAAATAGATATCAGCTCTAAAGCGCATTCAAGAAGCTGCTCCGAACTCAGTTAAACTGCATGAACCAGTTCAGGCAATAGTATGCCGAATTTGCATGATTAATGAACATATATCTAGAATCACATGTGCTATTATATGTGCTACAACGCCAAAACCATGCAATTTTCAATTCCATCTGTCCCAAAGCAAACTATATTTTCCTTAATGATATGTATGTAGCTTATGAGACTTGCACACAGTGGAGCTACATTTACATCTGTGTAAGATTTTGGGAGAGAAAAACAAAAGTCTGCATTTGCCACGGTATGCATAAACTCCATCAAGCCGATAACCTAAAAAGATAAAACTATGGTTGGTCTAGCTTTGTCCATCTGTTCTTTTGCTGTCTAAGAGAAGACAGAGAAATTCTGGAAGGAGCCAAAGGACACGGAACAAATAAAATGTGGATGTTGAGAAGAGGTGCTCTTGCAATGGCCAATTCAAGCAGATGACATTGTAAGCTTTCTGGAGAATGCAAACGAAATTCAAGCAGCACCTTTGTGCTTCTGTTGTCTAAGAAGTATCCAGAGAATCTACTTTACAAAGCAATGTGAAGAATGTGAATCTAAAAGATGCAGACCCTTCAATAGGCATGCCATCTTGGTAGCAGCTGACGCGACTATATCATCATGATGAACTTCAATCTAAAATGCAGTAACTGCAGAAAGAGGATGCAATAGATATATAGATATATTTAATAAATTGAGCGTACAGTATGTTACTAAAATATGCATTATAAAAGTAGTTAACCTCGACATTCAAAATTCGTTTGTTGTTGTTCGAAGAAAGCCAAAAACCAAGTATCCTACACCTGAGGCCAAAAAAAAAAAAAAAGCATTACAGAACCTAGTTTTTTCTATGTAAATAAATGATAGGAACCATTTAAATTAATACTTACAACTTCTACTCTAAATTCCATTTCGCCTGCACCAAAGGGAGACATCTTGGAACTGTGCAAACTGATAATGCAACATCCAGAAAGCAATAAGGCAACACCCATGCTCCAGTCGGTTTTGAAACACACGAACATGAAGCTTAACCCAGCTGCTGTTGTAGCACCTGCTACCTGAAAATAAGTATAAGACTTCTGCTGCAAGAAAGAAGAGTCAATAGACAACCCTAATTACTAAAAAGCTGATTCAGAAGAGAAGAGCGCCTATTTGTTGAAGAGGAGATCGTCATTGCCAGAGCATAATCTTGGCAAAAGAACTGAGCATATTTGGTTCATAATCCAATCACAGCTGAGGCATGTGAGGAGTTGTTGCACCGGGGTTCGCACGACCTGCCAAGCCAACTTTAAGTAAAGTGGTAAGTGGTCTAAGTCGATCTCTTCATCCTTATTAGTTGTTCCCACCTGGAAGTGCTTGACGACATGCATATCCTGCTCAGGCACCACATAGTCCACCACACTAGATCCTCCCCCCTGGTTTTCCTGTCTACAAGTGCTCTTGCGGGTGGACGGCCACTGTGCTAGTCCATTGCAGATTACCAGGTCAAAGATACCACAGAGCAAAAGCAACTATCTACCAGAAGAGATCCATCTTATGGAAAATTTTTACTGAGAATTTTGCTTCACGTATGCACGGCCAGAATCTGACCACACTAGATCCTCCCCCTGGTTTTCCTGTCTACAAGTGCTCTTGCGGGTGGACGGCCACTGTGCTAGTCCATTGCAGATTACCAGGTCAAAGATACCACAGAGCAAAAGCAACTGTCTACCAGAAGAGATCCATCTTATGGAAAAATTTTTACTGAGAATTTTGCTTCACATATGCACGGCCAGAATCTGACCAGAGTGTTACTTTTTGACAAAGCAAACATAAGTATAAGAGGAAAAATTAGCAAGTTTGTATGTAATATCTGGTCACGTATGCACGGCCAGAATCGACCACACTAGATCCTCCCCCGGTTTTCCCCGCCTACAAGTGCTCTTAAGCGGGTGGATGACCCACCGTGCTAGTCCATTGCAGATTACTGTGTCAAAGATACCACAGAGCAAAAGCAACTGTCTACCAGAAGAGATCCATCTTATGGAAAATTTTTACTGAGAATTTTGCTTCACGTATGCACGGCCAGAATCTGACCAGAGTGTTACTTTTTGACAAAGCAAACATAAATATAAGAGGAAAAATTAGCAAGTTTGTGGCCAAAGAAGTTATGCTCAACTTGTTGCTCTTGCTTTACGTCTTGTAATCAACCATCCTATCAACCAAGCAAGTGCACTATTGTGGCTACATATGCTCTGCATTCTGGTCTGATGCATCTTATGACATATTTGTATGCAGGATCCAAGAAGCCATATCCAATGCCAGATTTCCTTTGTCATAAATAAATATGGGCCGCACAATATACATGTGAATAATAGTTTTTCCACAGAACCGTCCGACCAAAAACATGCATTTGAATGTGGCTTCAACAACCAGTAATGGTTAAGCTTTACCCTTCCTTGCTTCCGCATGTATTTCTCATTACTAATGCTGATCTTCACTAAATACTTGAATTTGTTAAGTTAGCAGGCAATTACCACATCTGAATTCGGGTATTTATAATTGAAGGAATACGAATATAAATAAGTGCTAGGAGTAAACTAATAACTTCCAAGTTACTCCAGATCCAATTGGAATATTCTACAATAATGGAGTTCTAAGCCACAGCAAAAATTCATGGAGTATAGAATCAGATGGCATATAGTGATGGCATAATGTTACATTGAAAGATAGTGCACTCAAAATCGTCAAGGATAGATGATCTAAAGAGCTGAGTGAATCGAGTATCATATGGCGCATAGATACATCATGAACGTTGAGAATTTCCTGTTGATATTATGTTGAGATATCTATCTATTTTTGCAAGAAAATATTATTTCAATGGTTGTGTTTGCGAAGAGGGAGAACTCGTGATAACAATGCTCAATCTGAAGAATAGAACAATTTATATTCTTCAGGGCATGAGTGTGAATAATGTGATATCTGCTTTGGATAAGTGCAAACAATGTCCATATCCCTTACCTGCAGACAATATTGTTGTTTAAATAACCATTGCCCGCAAGTCTATCGATGTTACCAATAGAATCTATCATGTATTAATGCATAAAGATAATCAAGTTTGTGTATACATGTACATGCACATGCACATGCAAAATAATAAATGATAAATGCACCTCAAAGCACTAGACTGTGGCAGTGGAGCCTGACCTGCAACACAATATTAAAACCTTTGAATGCCAAACAAAGCAACATATTAACTAACATGGAAGAACATACTGCAACAAAGCATTAGTACATGATGGCCTTCATATGGCAGAATGAGTATCGAGGATTCTCATGCAACCTGAAATTTTTTTGTAGCCTAAACTCATTCAAGCATCTTGCCAAGTTTGCGTTTCATAGAAGATAACTTACCTAGTTGGTGTCTGAGCTTCTACTATTTGTACTTCATTAAAAGTTTGGCAATTTAACGCGCCAAACAATCTTGAACATACACTCATGGTATCATAAAGATCTAAGTGATGAATGCAGCTTCAAGGTTATGCAAACTTACCTCTCGCTTATTTTCTTGTGCAGCATATTCACAAATGACAATAGTTAGCTACGATTTCTATTGCAGCAGAATCTAGCATTTCCTCTTTTAATGCATCGATGATACTCGAGCAGGATAGCCATCACCACCTTCATCTTGATACCTACCATCTCCCATGAATTTGGCTAAACTAGATATGCCACAAATTTATTCTTTTTTCTCTCAGATGCAGTTCTAAAGGCTAGATGAAGCAAATGGATATGTCTGCATTTTGCCAGAGGCAATAAAACGAACCGAGACATAATCTACCCTCATCATCTCCCATGAGTTTGGCTGAACAAAATATGCGACAAATTTTCCTTCTTGTTCCAGTCTTAAAGGCTAGATGAAGCAAAAAGATACGTCTGCCTTTTGACAAAGGCAACAAAACTTGCAGTTGCTTCCTTTATTAGTTTTTCTCCAGCGAAGATCGAGTCTCTAGCATTGCGATTTTTTATGGGCTATAAATCTGTCTGCCTTCCCAGCCATGAACTATGCCGCAGCCCTTTTCAAAGCTAATGGCACTGGAACTTTGCTGGCATGAGAAATTTCAATCATTTCTTTTATGCTCGGAATCATCTAAAAAACGGTTAGTTTGTGGGATTTTTTAAAATAGAAGATAATGCTTGATTTATTTAGATTTTGTGCACTTGCTTTAAGAAACTGATTTGAAGACTTTGTTAGGTTTTTTTCTGGAAATGGTTAGATTTCTTTTAGGTATACTTGATTGTTGCTTCTTACCCTTTTGCAGATTACTAAATTGAATGTTCTCATATTGGCAGCATTTTGCCAAGATGCTTCATTAGGTGGTTTGATATAAGGGGTGACTCCGGGCAACGAGAGCTGTTGGATAGGCATATTCACCCCTTATTCCTTAATCTACACCGTACATAAAGTTCCTCGTTTGTGGGGTATGCAAGTACAAAATTTGCTATACTGTATAACAAGATTCGCAAAATACTATAAGATTTTAAGCGGAATACTATATGGTGTTGATTTCATACGTGCAAAATACAATTATGAGGGCTCTCGCTGCCCTACGTCACCTCCCGTGTGAATATGCACCCAAACCAAAGGGGGTTTAAGGGGGATTTTAATTTAAATGTGTTGGACCCAATGGTTGTGTTAATTAATGTCAATGGTAGCTATGTGTTGGTTGTTAATGTCAATGGTTGTTATGTGTTGGTTATTATGTGTTGGGGGATTTAATTTTTATATGTTGGATGTTAATGGTTTGTGTTGCAAAAAAACTTTTTTGGCCCCTTCGGGGCCTTAGGGACATCCCCCCCCGGTGTTACAAAAATTTTAGAATTCAAACCAGAAAAAAACTAGAATTCATTTGAGGCTTTCATCACCTGTAGCTTTTGAATTTGATCACAATAAAACAAATAGAACATAAGTAAAGGTTACCATAAAGATCGAGCAGATTGATGCCATTATTCTGAAAGTCATAAAGTTTGCAACACCCATACACAAACATTTTTCAACTGGAATTTAACAGCAGCCTTTGGCCTCCATGAATTCTTGTGGTGAGAAACCAAAGTGGGAAACTTTTCTGCTTGTTAGCACAAGGATCTATAAGCCTTGGAATTTGCTTAATAACTACCTCAAAATCTAAAAATGCATGGTAATTTTTTGCAAGCTTCATTCGGAATGAGCCATAAAACAATATCCAATAGCACAATCCTGTATTAATCAGCTGGTAGGATGTGAAAGCCTACCAAACCCGGCCGAAAAATTGATGTTTTAGCATAAATAACTTAACCAAACATATCCATATCATACACTATCAAAAAGATATCGGAGAGAACTTTCCAATGCAATAAAAATCATCTCAAACAGAGCTCTGGATCAAAAGTTATGATAAGAAATGTGTTGCCGGCGGGGAAACTGCACTACATGCGCCCTTCAAGCCCTTCATGTGCCCATTATGCACCACACACACAAAAAGAGGGCTTTTGTTGTGAGCCATTGGTTGTTGACCATTGAAAAAAAAGGCTAAAATCAATGGCCCTTCGTGTGCCCATTATGCACCACACGCACAAAAAAAGGGATTTTGTTGTGAGCCATTGGTTGTTGACCATTGAAAAAAAAAAGGCTAAAATCAATGGCTCAGAAATGATGCACTCTAGATGTACGCATTAGTACATCCATTTGAATAAATCATGAAATCATAGGAAAACCTTAGTGAAAAGCGTACAAAAACACAAAGAAAACCCCATGTTATTATGCTACATATTGATTTTGATGTCTGTATTTTATGGGGTAATAAATTAGTTCTAACAGCCTATGGTTATATTTGCACCATCGTTTTGATATGATAGCCTGTTTAGGCTCAGTTGCAAATTTTGCCCACTTCTTTGCAGCATCTGTATTTACCAAACGTAGAGAATTCTTTTCCTTGGGTGATGTTCCATCATCATCATCATCATCATCATCATCATCATCATCATCATCATCATCATCATCATCATCATCATCATCATCATCATCATCATCATCATCATCATCATCATCGTCTTGCTGCAATTTGTTCCCAATCTTGGGTGGTGGTTCTCTGCATACGCATTTCCTAGATGAAGTTTTCTGATATTAGTTTTATCATTCCTAACTTGTTGGACATGCAGATTTATGGTGGGCTTCTGTTATTCATTGAAAATGTTATTCATTGGATATGTGATGTTTGACACCCAAAATGATCGTAGAAAAAGCAGAACATGACAACTTTGATTATTGGAACTCAATACGCTGATGACAATGCTAGTGATATGTGATTCTGATCTTTGTAACTCTTTGGTCTAGTGCCGCGTCCTAAGGCTATCTGTTATTTTTTTAATTGAATTGCCTATGGAGCTAGAGGGGTGAATGATAAGTAGGCGATTTTGATTTTGTTGGGAGTAACGTGTGCTCTCAAGGATCCTGCATGCAGGGCCTGGATTGTGTTAGAGATTATATTTGATTTAGTGGATGCAAACAACGAATCTAAGTGGTTGTGGTTGCCCTATTATGTGCCTAATTATTTGTTTGTAATTCTCTGTTTGCATTTGCAGAAATAGTACCTGTATGTGCACTTCCTTTAGAAAACTAATTATCCAATTTTCTCTTTCTATTTACATCCCCGACTATCCACCAATAAGCATCTATAATAAGAGCCAATATGCACAGTATCATAGTTTCCATCATACTATTTACAACAAATCGTTCATCTAGGATGGTTGTCTATTTGTAAATATTAAGTCATTTGTAAGACTCATTTACAGAAATTGAGAGTTTGTAAGACTCATTACAAAAAATGTGTGTCATTTGTAAGACTGTAACGACATACTTAGAAATCTTTTAAATTGTATGGTCATGTAGCTATTTCTTTGTTTCTTAGCTTAGAATTCCAGTCAAAACTGCAAAACGCAGCCCTCTCGATCGCATAATATTTTCGGGGGATTTTTTGCAGCATCGTGGAAAAACGACCTTCCTTCCATCCAAACTTTGTGCTACAAAAATTTGCACAATGTGGTGTTGTGGTGGAAGCAATGTTTTTCGAAGGAAATATTGGCTCCAGAATTGGACTTGGATTCCAGAAGACCCTACACCGAATACGCCCCTGTTTTGATCTGCAGGTCGAATAAGCCCCTGTTTTGATCTGAAACTGCATCTGATCTGATAAAGAAATCCGGCAAGTGGGTATTCGGCCCGCCACATGCAGGTCAATACACTGGTTTAATACTCAAAACCGGTGGTGCTCTCTCCACCGCCAGGCTACAAGCAAAAGCTTCCCTTCCCGCCATCTTGAACGCAAGCGGGACGGATCTGACCTGTTCCCCTCCGCCCCAAAGAATTTACCACTCTTGCATTGCTCTTTAAGCCTGCTTTCTGCCACTTCTCTTGCCTGGCCATTATATATTGCCCCATTTCTTTTGGCTCTGCCCCTTGTGTTAGAGCATCGTTTGCTTGCCTTCGAGCAACATTCTTCTATCCCATTTGGCCATTTGCACGGTTCTTGGGGGCAAATTCAGAAGTTGGCTGTTCGATTTTGCTCTGTTTTGTTCTAGATCTAGACTCCTGAAGAAGGGATTGGTGTTAATTTTGATGGGCAGTTAGTCCTTTTGCCGCGTGGGTCAAGAATACTCGTTAAAAGTCTCTACCCCCAAAACAGTGTTTCTCGTGGGCCTTAAATCTGCTTCTATTGGGTGGAGTGTAGCCTGGAAACAGGCGCGTAATTGTGAAGAGCCCCTGGGTATTCCACTTGTCTAATGCAGGTGTGAGTTTAGATGAGTCTAATACCCCCTTTTTAGGGACAGGAGGTCTGGCGAAGGAGAAATGGGAGGTATTTGACTTGCCTAATATCAACCCAAAATTGGGAGTATTCGACTTGTGGAATAAGTGTGCACGCCGAAACCACAAGTCTAATACCCCCTATTCCACGAGCCTAATACCCCCTTGGAATCCAAGTCCAAATCGGGAGCCAATAAATGCACCGAATGTTTTTTGGCATGACCACATGAATCTAAAGAAAGACTCATGATTCCCAACTTTAAAACCATGATAAAACGAACTATTGAATGGGGTTGTCTTCTCAACTACGGATCAGACATCTCCTTGCTATCTCCAGAACCTATGTTAATATACACCTACAAATGTGGTATTTTGATCGATTTGTTGACGTAGATCTTGATCATGCTATAGGATATGTGCTCATTGTAGGCATCTATTTGGATGCATGTATGTGGAAAAATACTCGATAACTTTTGCACCAAGTATCTTATACACAAGCGGCGGCCAATTTCTTGTATATATTAGTGATATGAAACAAAATTTGCTTGCTTGCTCTTTCACCAACATGCCAATGTCATATTTATTGATGGGATGGGACTTATAGATAGATAGATACATACATATTTCTACATCCACAAGGACCCTACAGCGGGCCATGGGACCAATTATTTAACTGGTATATTACAAATGCATTTGGTCTAGTGGCTTCGATACAATAAGTTTTGAATGCATGATAACATGCAACATACGAATAGAATAGAAAAGAGTTTTTTATAAAGTTTTTTTTTTTGGATTGAGAGCACGACCCAATAAGCAATGCTCGTTAAATTCTATTCATTAATAATGTAATTTGATAGACGAAGGAAGGAATGAATGTGAGAAAATGCTAAGAGTTTGTGACAACGTATCATTATTTTCTGAAATAGGGCTGCTAATGCATTTGGGACATGTATATAACATCTTAGTGGTAGTACAACATGGTGGGATGCAACATAGGACAATTATTGAAAGGGTCGAACTGTGTGTGATCCTCCATTCGTTGTTGTCGATGCTTAACATTATTGTTGTTTGAAGTTATCCATATATTTTCTTGGGCACAATAGCCAATTTGTGAACAAATGAAATTCGTTTTTTTGCACGAAATACAAATTATTTTCTTGGGCACAATAACTAATTTTTGAACAAGTAAATTGATGTTTTGCACAAACTATATTTCATTGTTAATTGTATATCTTAGGTCCCAAATGCATTTGATCTAGTGACAAACCATTAATTTAGATACAATATAAGGAGATCGAGAGTACGATCCAATAAGCAATGCTTGGTTGCAGAAAGAGGAGGCCAACCTCCCCTTCAAGGGGGTTATGCAAAATAACCCTCGAGGTCGTCTCCTCTTGTTGAATGGGGACGAAGGCATGACAAAGTTCAATTCATTAATAATGTAACGTGATGAATGAAGGAATGGAATGAATAAGAGTTTGTGACAAAATAACATGTTTATATCATTGTTTTTTGGAACATGGTGACCAACGCATTTGGGGGCATGTATATAAGATCTTGGCGGTAGTACAACATGGTGGGACGCAACATAGGACAATTATGAAGAGGGTCCAGCTGTATCGGATCCTCCGCCACTTGTTGCTGATGCACATTATTGTTTTTTGAAGTTATTATTCAATGTATTTTCTTAAGCACAATAACTAATTTTGAATGTGTCAACTTAATAGCTTGCACAAACTATGCAATATATTTTCGAGTTGAGTACATTCTCCACTTCAGATCTAAAATGCCATTAACTCTTGGGATAGATAAACATTGAAGTTGACTTATTAAACCAATCATTCAGGTAAGCGGAGATGGAGTCAAATAAGATGTACTGCGTACTGAGGTGGTAGGTCGGTGTAGGCAACTGGATTGGAAAGGCAAGATGAGGTAGATGGACCACAAGCGTAAAAAAAAAAAAAGTTAAATTTTGTGTTGAAGAAGAAAAAACAATTGTTACGTAAAAATTGAGTTGAATTTTATTTTCTACTTCCACGAAGATAGATAGATAGTATTTTTACGTCATGCCACATTGGCAGCGTCCATAAAGACATACGACGGACCCGAGAAAGCAAGAGCAAGTGGCCTATCCTTCCTATGTAATTGAGTGTCCAATTTCTGTTCTCACTATTTTGTTCCTTCAAAATTCTTAAAAGATGACACGTTGCGTTATAAGCATTTAAGGCAGATGAGACATTTATGGCAGGGGATCTGCATCGGCATTTATGGGAGATATGGGGATCTGGATCTGCCTAGGTTTTCGTTTCGTGGCAGCCAGATTGCTATGGCGGAGCAGAGCAAACCTGCAGAAATGTTTCCGGCAGCAATCCATCTTGCAGATTATCCATTTCTCTGTTTTTTAATCTGTTTCTCCGCCCCCCTGCTTGCGATCTAGGCCCCTCTTTTGCTCACAATTTCATACCCAATATCGTGAACCCAAATGCAGATTCTTCAAACCTTAAGATTCGGGCATTTGCCTGCGGATTCTAGCCCAATATGCTTCATAGAAGGGGACTAAAGCGATTCATGCAATTGGGTCTCTGTCAAAACTGCCCACCATTGCAGAATCGTTTCATGTTGCATGTGATGCTACAAAAGGGAGAAAAATCCCTACTTATTGGGCTCGGATCCTGAGCAAATCCCGAGGATAAACAAAAATAAGGGGAGTGCCGGAGTTGGGCAGCTCCAAATCTTGCATTAAACTCCAGAAGCTCCAATTATAAGAGCCCGAAATGGAAGAATCAGACCAACATTGAAGAGCCGCCAGAATAGAATCGAGGCTGCGATGCATGAAGGGTATTAAATTTCCATGCAAAATCGAAAGCAAAAAATGCAGGAGCAGGGAAAAATCGAGGGCGCGAAATGTTACAGGGGAAGAAACAAGCTTAAGAGATAGATTTGCAGAAGAAGGCCGCCGGAGCAGGCGCAGAGGGAAAGCGAACCTCTCTCTCTCTCTGCCTCTGCGATGGCGGAAGGGAGGGTGTATATCGGGGGTACAGGGCCGATAACGGGGGGTATAGTTGTACAAATATACTAAAAATATACTAAGGTAGCTTGGGCCCCTAGATTTGGACCCCTTACTAACCATTTTTTATAATGGCCTCTCCTTATTCCCCCTACCTATTCTTCCTATGCTTCAATATTCTTCTTTGGAACCTCCGCCACTCCAACATAACCCACCAAAAAAAAATATTTTGGCATAAATATTTTGACAAGGATGGCGGAGCAGAGCAAACCTGCAGAAATTATTGGAGCGACATGCCGGTTTTACTTGAACCTAATTCATAGACTTCCGACAGTGGGCTGCTGTATCTTTCTTTACTCATACATCAGATTTGCGAAGTACCCAATATGCTGGCTTTTGTATTTTTTAAATCTGATTGCTTCTACTTGCAAACTGGGTCTTCTGGGGGCGGATCAGGCTTACTGGTAGAGCCGGTTTGGGGCTATATTGCGTAGGATTGTTTGCTTGGAGACAAAATCTGCCATAACTGATGAGGAAGAGGTGGCTGTCGGCTACTATGGGGCTTGCATGTGGGAATGAAGCTTTGGGTTTACAGGTCCGGCCGGTTTTGCTCTGCCCAAAAGCATGCTCCGGTCCATGTCTGCCAAGCAGCTATGGCGGATAGAAAAAGGGCTAGCACCTGCAGGAGAAACAGAGGGCCATCCCCTTCATTTGTTTTCTAGTCTGGCGAAAAAGAGCGATAGATCTTGCCTTGCCCTTTCTTTTGCCTTTATTCCGGGCTATTTTCGGAAGCTTTGCACCTGCACTTGACATGTTAAATTCACATGCTGCTCACGCGCTCTATGCTTAGGCAAATGTTTAGGGGTGCTCACCTCTTCAACCATTAGTTAAGGCCATTAGTTATTTTATTTTTAGGGTTCAACAAAACTTATTTTTATCCCCACAACAATACCTCCCATGGAACCACCTAGTTGATCTTTTTTGTATACTGGGTTATTTTGATATTTTGCTCTCCTGGGGTTGATGGTTTTCGTTATTTGCCCCCAGCACCACAAGAGCTCAATCCAACATTAGGGTTAGAACAGTTGTTGGCATTCCTCATAAACTATTTAACCTTTTGAATATTTGAAAGAATGCTTATAGACGTGGCAATACTAGTTTAAACCACCTGATTTGCAACATTAGAAATGGAGGGTATATCTATTTGCTTCTCGAAAAAATTGGCGGCTTGGGAAATTCTGGTACTTGATGCTAAGGCAAGAAAGCAAGTGAAAAAATTTGATACAAAATGCTGCAAATGTGTTGTTTATAAACCATGGTTAGTTAGAATGTAAGATCTTACGAAGTTGCTTCACATCAATCTAGAATCACTTGGCCATTGCAGAAGAGAATGTTGGACGTTAACTGGGGTCCAACTGCGCAATTTTGAAAAAGAGAAATGTTCGCGGCGGCCTTGGCCGCCGCGATAAATTTCTTGTAGAACCTAAGGCAAAATAAACACGAGTAAAAGATGAACAAAAGGCAGGTGGGCAATGGGATGGGCATTATGGGTCAAAATAGAAAGGGCACCAACCGGGCTATACTTTCCCTCTGCAAAACCGACCGTGTTATTGGAACTTCTTTGCTTTGTGTTCTCGTGGCAGAGCAAGGGGGAGCTTGTTCCTTTTCCGGCGTTGCCCACAGCAGTTCGGGTGGTGAAGGTGGTGCCTCTCGCTCCGGTTAGGGCTTCCCCTGCCCGCTGCTTCTTTTGCGCCCACACGCTATGCTTCTTCCTTATCCATCGTTTTCTTCCTCCGGCGCTTTTTCTCCCCGTTTTCGTCCCGAATCTCTGCTCCAAATATAACCTTTTCACGAAGAAATGTTGCTCTGTTTTGGAGTTGCTTTCAGGTAAGCGATTTGAGGTTCAGACTATGGCGAAGTTGCTCCCTGGCTCGGCCGCTGCTTCTCTTTCGCCATTATCCTCATCGTGTAGGTCTTTTCTTCTAGTTGGGATGTTGTTCCAACCCGAATTTGAGTCATAGGGTTCCCTTCTACCTGATTTGTTGTAGAAACAGAGGATTTTGGTTGTCTGTTACTAGTCTATAGTGATGTAGGGAGCTTTTGGAGGAAGAGATGCCGTAATCTGGGATCTGGATTTGCATATAAGTTAATCTTCCTCGAAATTAATTTAATTTGCACGTTACATGATGCTACAGTATGCTTCGTTGATTGTAGGTAGAGTATATTTACCGCATGTCATTATTTTAATGGACGATTCTGTTTATTATGCTATTGGCAGGATAGACATGTTCTAAGGACTGTGTGGATTGCAGGCTTGCAGTCATCATTGGAGGTTTTGGAATGTAAGGAAGCGGGAGAATGGATGGATTCTAAACCATTTCGGGATAGTGCTGGATCAAAGGAAATTGAGGACAATTTTGGTATTCTTCATTCTTTGACACGGAAGGAGCTTAGGGAATATTTGAATACAGAGACTGGACTTGATAAAAAGTATACGAGCTATACTAAGTGTATGCTTATTGATCGCATAAGAAGCATTCTATTGCCAGACGAATCTACTTTAGAGACCGCGAAGCCCAACATCTCAAATTCAGAAGACAAGCCCATGAAGCCCAGTCCAGAGCAGAAGAGCCTAAAGCCCAATGTGGGTGGTTCTAAGAAGCAACAAAAGAAGAGTAAACAACAATCAGCTTCACCTGCCAACAGTGTTTCATTTGATGAGCATAAGTCCGACAGCTTTAAAGTTTGTAACAATTCAGCATGTAGGGCTAAGGTCCATCCGAGAGATCCATTCTGTAAACGCTGTTCTTGCTGCATCTGCCATAATTTCGATGATAACAAGGATCCCAGCCTCTGGATTGTATGTGGTGAAGACCTTCCAGAATCTGGTGTTTGCGAGATATCATGCCATATTGAATGCGCATTGAAGAGACAGGTAGCTGGAGCCATTCATAGAGAAGATAAGGAGCTGGATGGAAGCTATTATTGCACAACATGCCGAAGAATTACATCTTTAATTGGGTACCTCATGATTCCTCCTCATAATAATGCATAATTTTTTAGTTTTGGCAATTTAAAGTACATCTCACTGGATGCGACCTTGTAGCACCTATTGAAAGTTCACACTACTGTACTGCTTGCGAGATTTTGTTTTATAATTATTATAGCTTAAATGCATTTACAATGAAGGAGTTAAAAATTATCCCAGTCTATCTATATTGCAATTGACCTTTAGGCATCATGGCTATCTTTGCTGTTTTCATGCTTCTCCAATGCTCGGGTATTTGGCAAATTGAATTTAGACTTTCTTCATACTGCTGCATAAACATAAAGTGCTTGTATAAATCTAAAGTTGGAATTTGTTTAGATCTGAGGCTGTTATAAGGTTGCCCATTTTCTAACAAAGATAGAGCTGTCAATAATTGTGCAGTTGCTGGAAGAAACAGCTTTTGCATGGGAAAAATGCAAGGCGTGTTGATGTCCTTTGTCAGCGCCTTACCCTGGCCAAAGGCCTTCTAAAGGGTACCCAACGGTACAAGGAAATGCATGAGATTGTACTCAAGGCAGTACAAAAGCTGGAAGATGAAATTGGTCCTGTTGATGGGACATCATCTCGCGGGATTGTCAACAGACTCTCATGTGGTGGGGAGGTTCAGAAGTTGCTTCAAGATGCGCTTGATGCATTGAAAGTGGCATTGGAAAGTCAAAATGGAGTCAGTATTCTAGGTAATGGAATACATGGAATATCTTCCTTGTGTATGTTCAAATACTTCTCTAACTTTCTATCTTTTAGGTAACCCTGTGGTCCGCATTAAAGAAATATTTTCAAGCTCGGTGCTGATAGAAATTGCTGATATGAGACTTTGCGGAGATCTATTGGGATTTAAATTGTGGCACCGTAAAGCATCTGAGCCCTTGTTTATGAAGACTCCAACATGTAATTTATCAGTCTCTCGGAAGCAGGCTTTAATATGCCATTTAGATGAATGTACAGACTACATATTTAAGGTGGTTGCATTCTCATCTGATGGGGATAAGTGGCAATATGAAATTAGCTGCAGCACAAAACAGTCCAACAGTAAGGATATGAGTAGTATGCCACTTGGAGATATGACCTCTCATTCCGAAAATTCTATTAATCCATCAATAGCTGTAAAAGAGGAACCTGCAGATTCACAGGTAGGGGACACTGACGCAAAGGAACATTTATTCTATGGCTCATTACAGGAAAAGATGGATGCATCACCTGTAGAGACGGCTTCAACAGAGAATAGACTAGTCATAGAGATTTCTAATTTACCACTTCAAGTAAACGGTGGAATTGTTGATTTTGATGCTGAAAATTCATGTGCAAATAGTCATGATGTTAAAATTTTAAATCAGGCATATGATCCTGGAATGATTCCCAAGCAAGAAGCTGGAGAAAAGGAAAAATATATTCCTGAGCAGCTGGATGCAAGTCTTCATTCGGAGAATGAAAAGAGGCAATCCCTTGTACACCAGATACGTCTACTGGAATCTCAGGCCGTCTCATCATCACTTCCACCAGAGAGTGGTGGTAAAGCAATTGTACCATTTGTTGCCGATAGGCTCACCCCTGTTGTTGAACCTTCAAGTTGTGTCATTGAAGAGCTAGGCTCTCAAGCAGACGACAGTAATGGAATCATTGAGCACTTCTACAATAAGGTGGTTCAAATTGATTCCCAAGTAAACACATCAAGAAAACGAGGCCTTCAGGCTGGGATCAACTCCTTAAATTTAAAATTGAATGGGAAGAATGGTGCAGCATCACACAGCTTGCAAGAAAAATTGCTAGAGTATTGTGTGAAAGTTGTCCGGTGGTTAGAGATGGAAGGGCATCTCAAGTCCGAATTCCGGGTGAGATTCGTTACCTGGTTTGCTTTGCGGGCTACAGAGGATGAAAAACGTGTTGTCAGTATTTTTATAAAAAACATGGGTGACAGTCCAGAGCGCTTAGCTGGGCAGTTGAAGGATACTTTTGAAGAGATCATCTCGGTCACCAGACGCAAAGTCACATCAAATAACTAAATAGCTAATGATTGAATTGCATGTTTGATCAGCAGAATACCTGACATAGCTTTATTCTTGGCTGCGGCCTGATTTATTGGAAAGTATGAATTGGGTCACATTGTGGACTGACCTGGCATGGTAAGGAAGGCTAATGCATGTTAGGAGTTGGCTTGAGTCAACTCATTCTTCATTGTATCTGACAGATGGGTTTGTACTTGTGTTATTGTGCCGAGCACAGCTTAACCCAGACAGCTCTGTAATTTTGTTCACCTGTTTTCGCGGGTGTCTGGCATATGTTTAACTCATGAGGAATATCCAATTTTGATTTACTTCATTGGTGATGCTTATGTCCTTTATTCAATGCTATGGTGATAGCTAACTGGCTTTACAAGGAAAAACCCTGCAACATAACTAAAATATTTGGTAACGAACAAGTATTAAAAATGTACATAGATCAACAACGCTCTTACATGCAATATGGTTGGCTAAAACAAGGTATTGCAGGCATGGTGGTCAGCTAAAACAAGATGTTATTCAGGTGGCCATGAAAGTTTCGACTGTTGGGCTCCATATACCACCTCACGTTTGCTGAACAAAACTGATAGAAAGATCGCTTGCTCCATCCATGTACTCGTCAAGAACATTCAAGAGAGATTGCCTGCTCCATATATACGGCATACCTCGTCATAGGATTCCTTCCTGTTCGACCTTTCAATATCGGGTGAATAACTTGCATCAAATAAATAAGACTCACAGACAGACGTATATTGAAATCTCGGGCATCAAGTAAATTAAACTCACAGACTGACGTATATTGAAATCTCCCGCTCAATCCCTCCGATTTAACGTAAGCTACCAGAGAATACCCTGCGGCCAACCCGAGCATGGCTGATATCCACCTCCGCAATTGGTGCGCTCAAGTATTGTAGTGATTCTGAAAAGCAGCGGGAAACCTCTGATTTGGCATTGTACAACATTTATTTAAGATAATATTTATACTGAATATGCATGGTTGATGGCTAAGTTTGCTAGTAGGACAAACCCTTGGATTGAGGGGAGGACAAATTTATCTCTTTTCTTCACATGAGAGGAAGTTGCTAGTATAGAAGTTGCTAGTATATCTTTATTAATACTGAAGGGATTTTGTGTGTAAGTGATCAACTTCCATTATAGACCATTGATGCAGATGGAAGGCCAAGATTGAGAAAATGTACGTAGTTTTTGTTTGATGCGGGTCCGAATTCCTTTTGACTGTTTTGTTCGATGTTGACAGCTGTGGCTCTGTTCTCCCCGCAATACATCGAAACAACAAAACTGATCCTACAAAGAAGATTTGGCTCTCGATGGGAAGTGCGAAATTGTCTTGTGCATGTTCTAGCATTGAAAGGCGAGCAAGCAGATGATCCCAGTTCGAAATTTCTGGCTTTCTGATTTTTCTGGCAACGGATGTTCATTTCTAGAATTTTCTCTGCAGTTTCAAAATGATGATTCGCAAGGGCAACGTCATGCCATCCCATCATGATAATGCAGCAAATTCATTAAGTTTTTTTTTTTTGTTTTTTTCTTTGCAGCTTCTGCTTGGTTGTTCAGACCATATGTTTTGTGGGGAATAGGTACATCATCCCATATTTGACCTTGCTTTGCATTTTTGGCTTCTAATCCAAATCGCCATAGCGCTATTCTTCTTGCCGATTTGGAGCGCTATTATTCATTCAGATTTGGAGCGTTATTCTTCTTCCAAAGCTAAATATGAAGCCGCTCTTCTGACCTTCCTATTTCAAATCCTTGTGGCAGTGGTCACCGTGTTAGCAAATCTGGCTATATCTTAACTCTATCTTGGCCTTGTTTTATAAAGCATCATCTGGATTTGGAGCGTCATTCTTCTTACAAAGGTAAATGTAAAGCGGTTTTTGGTTTTTGTGTTTCCATCTCACATATATAGGTTTTTTAGAACAAGGACAATGCCTTCAGCAAATCCGCAAACAAATTGGGCCATCCGGATTTTTTCCTTGCAGAGGTAATGTTACAGGTGCTTCTAGGGGCATTGCCAGAATCGGGCCATTGACAGACGTCTATGAGCATGGGAGTACCGTCAGTCAGGTCACACAGGTGACTGGGTCGACTGGTGGGCCATATGTCCGTAATCAGTCTATGGTGACGTAATATGAGAGTAAAGGGATTTAGTGCTAAGGGTTAGTACTGAAGGAAATTGTTAGTACGGGATTAGTACTAACGTCAGAGTATTGCTAGGGACCGATATCAGTCACTAGGGGCACTAACATTAGTTAATAATATTAGTTGCGGAAGCAGGGCATATGATGCCAATGGTTGCTGGTAGTCACATAATGTTTATATTAATATGTAGCTAACTTTGCAAGTTAATGTTAGTGGTACTAGTGTTAGTTATTAGCACTAGGGTGTTGCAACATCGGCTGGGAGCAGCACCGTACTGATCAACGAGGGAGATCTGGGATCCATGGTGTGGGCGGCAGTTGATTGGTGCATCCCAAGTGGGTAAAAATTTGGGCATTGAATTTTGCTGTAACAGTGGTATCAGAGCCTAGCCTGGACCTGAGAAGCAATCACAAAGCTATTGTCGAGGTTTTCCAGCAAGCAGGGCTTGCTAAAACTGTGACCTAGGCCGAAATTTGGGATTTTTGAAACCAGCTCTGTTTGGGCTGAAAATTGACGCACATGTGCGTTTTAGGCAAAGACGATTATGTACAAAATTTCGGAGCATTTGGAGCAACAAGCAGCAAAGGGTGAATGATTTTGACTAGGACGAAATCGTGCGAAATCGTGCTCCCGTTGAAGCTCCATGCTCCGGCTGATCACGGGTCCCATGATCAGCCATTAAGGTCACAAAGGGGTCTTAATGGTTATTTTTGTTTATTCTAAATAACCATTGAAGTTGACACCCTTGCTAATCCCATTAGCATTTTACAAAGGCCCGGAGCACTTGTTGGCAGTACCGAGTACTGCATTCTTCAAACTGGGTTCGCTATAAAATGGATGGTCACTCTAAAGTATTAGATGTGCTGATAAAAGCACTAGAATTATAGGATTTTGGAAATCCAGTAATTCTAGCGTAGGGTTTTATCTGAATATGTCTAATATGGCAAGGAGTACTGCTTTCCAAAACACTTGGGAAGTGGAAAAGCATGAACTTAAAAATGTTTCAATACACGACTTAGTTCAAAATTCTGCTCATCTTCAGTGGAAGATAACGTCTATGAACAACAAGTCCATAATTTGGTAATTGAGGATTTTTGTCAATTATTAGGACAAAATGAATAAGGAATTATCAAGAATAATCCTGTCCGAATTCCAGCTAAGGAAATTGCAAAAACTGCAACAAACTGGAGATTTGAGGGCATATGAGCAAGAACTTCAGAAGTTACTTGCTAGTGTCCAGCCCATGGACGATGAAATGCAGGTTGCATATTTTGCGCATGGTATACAAGATACTGCACTTAAGATGAAGCTTAAAAGGTTGCATCCAAGGGATTTGGATACTGCAATAGTCTATGCTTGTATATGCAGTCCTAAAAGTTGCCTAAAAAGCGATGAAATTGGTTCAGTTAACTTGGAAGGATACATGTCTAAATGAACTAAGACATGAGGTCCAGTATTCCAAGGAAAAGGGCAGTATGAGCACGAAGAATGTAGTTTTGCAGGAAAAACCTTGTTTAAGCTGTGGAAAGAGGGAACATACTGTTTGAGATTGTCCAAATTTTTCCGATAAAAGTTGACCAATCTATTTGGACTAGGTTGGTAGGAGCTCTTAAACTCGTCTCATGTACATGAAAATTGTGTGAATGAAGTAGTTTTTGAGGGTTTCAAGCAAATTTTGCGATTTTTTTCTCTCGTATGGGGATTAGTCAACGCGACTAAGGTATAAATATTTGTTAAGCATTTTGGATAAACTTTCAAACAAATGGGTACTCGATAAAGCCTTTATTGCTGGAAACAATAAACGCTGGGGTGCTAAGTAATGCATAGTGCACATAGTGCAAATGGGATTAACTTCCTGGCAGATCAATTGTGATTAACTGCTTAAATGACATGGTCATTTAAGGGGCTTAGTTCTTTAACCATACGATACTAAGTGACGTCGTCATTTTAGTGGATGCTTATATGAACTAAGATAAGAAATTAATCCAGTAAAACTTAAACATTTGGGATGTTTAAGAAAGAGATAAGTCCTAACTCATCTCAAAGTAGACCACACTTAGAGATGTTATTAGTCCTAAGTTCAAATGAACAATCTGGGATTCTTCAAGCGAACTTAGCACTAGGTTAAGAGATAAGACTTTCTCTGATTAGGCCTAGACTGAATTTTGGGACAATTCACCTAAGGGCTATAATCATATTGAACTAGATGACTTGGATTCAGAAACAGGGTTTCTCAATAAGTTAATGTTCTTCGAAAGACACTAATTTTCTGGTGCACAAATAAAAAGAATTTGTTTCTAAATGATAGCTAGCTATCAAGGGGATGGCACTTAATTGCCCAGATCTAGTAGTAGGATTACTACTCCCGCATGGAATCGCTTAGCCACATTAGGGCTTAAGGTGCATTCCGTCTATTACTCATCACAAACCAGGGAGAAGCATGATAGGTATTGTCATACTTTGGGGTTTCAAAGTAATGCATTTCAAAATTAAGATTTTGTTTGTATGTTTCCATTTCATTAGATTACTTTATTTGACATTGGTTAGAAAATCTCTACATATCTTGTTGTAGGCAAGGAAAGTTCTGAGTCAAATTCTGGATGAGAATTGACCCTGAGTTACTTTGGGATTATACAATATGTATACCCTAAGACACTTACACCAGTGTGTTCAATCCAAATTTTGGATCAAACATCTGCGCTGCACATTACTTGAGTTGGGCTTGAGTAATTGCGATAGTACTACTTTTGAAAAGTAATATGTATGGAAAATCTATTGAAGTAATGACTATGTGCAGACAAAAAGGACTCATCCGAATCGGCTCTTGCAGCACATAATTCATGAGCAAATTCGTTAGAAAACGATAATGCTCCTAACAATTGTACTTCAAATTATTCCAACCGTAAGGAATTGCTTCCATGAACAATCCTTTCGGGGGGGGGGGGGGGGGGGGAGGGAAGGTTATATTCCTGATTGAAAGATTATATTTTGTAGAAATTCAAAAACTTTGTGTTTACTTCAATTAGAAGATTAGAATGTGTGTGTTTTACTAGAGTTGTTTGTTTATGTTGTTGTGGTTGTAGTTTTATGGTTAGAATTCCACGTTGTGGCCGTGGAGACCTGGGCTCGAATCTCAGCAACCACAAATATCTTGTATTTATATTCTTTGTAATATGAGGCTTCTGCAATTCATCTCAAAGGCATCGTTCAACCTTACTCGTTGAGCATTTCCTTGTGGAGATTCTTCTAGACGTTGTCCATAACATGTGTCCAGACATGAAGAATGTGGATCCAAAAAATGTAAACCGTCAGAAGGCATGCTTATTTTGAAAGGGGATCCATACGATCTCTGCACTCCATCGTCTATCCATTCTATTCCATGGCTAATACTAAACTCCAGGAACCCTAAATAATTCGCAGTTGACACTCTATTTCGTCTATGGGCACGATGGCATCTACAACTATTTATTCACTCCATTACTTCTGCTCATTTACACGTTGATAAAAATCCGCAACATCCCTGGACAGTATGTTTGTAGTAGGTAGAAGCTTTGTTTCCGATTGAAGGACTGTAGTTTACAGGAATCCAGAGACTATGTGTTTGCATCTGGCTGTCTCCTTAATTGGGCTAAGTGTAGTGCTTTATGGGTGGGGAAGGAAGCAATTCCGCATTTTTTATATGAGTATGCCTGGAAGGTTGTTGTACCATCTGCAAAGACAAAGCTTCTAGGAGTCCCCTTTGGTTTAGATATTGACATGAATGCAGCATGGGATGAAATTATCTTAAATTTACAAAGGCAACTGATTTGGTGGAGAGGTTCAAAGTTATCCTTGGCAGGTAGAATTCAAGTAGCTAAGTCAGTATTGAACAATACGCATATTTATTTGGTTTCGGTTCTATTGGCTCCAGCTTCTAAGTTTGCAGAGATAAAAAAGATTGTAAGAGATTTTGTCTGGTGTACCGATCAAGGAGGCACTGTGAAGGTGGCGTGGAAGAAATGTATGTTGTTTAAACAACAAGGAGGTCTTGGTATGTTGGATCTTTCTTTACAGGGTAAGGTCTTAGCTTCTAAGCTATTGTTCAGTTTGTTGAAAGATGATTGTGCATCACCAGGTATGAAGTTACTTAAACAATCAGTAAAGAAGTGTGTGGTTTTTCATAGCCTTCTCAATGGCAATCCATCTGGAATCTTGTTTGGTCTAAATATAATCCTCTAAAGGTAAATGTTCTACTTTGGCAGGTGATTCATCGCTCTTTGAGAGTTAATGAGATGGTTCATCGCTTTAAGCCGGGAGTAAGCCCACTTTGCCCAATGTGTGAACGGTGCATTGAAACATTGGAGCACTGTTTATATTTGTGTGCCGAGCTAAGTAGTCTTAGGTCCTGGCTGCATTCTCTTTTTGGAGTCTCTTTGGATAGTCAGCACTTTCTTTTGAGTATTTATCCAAATCAGTGGACTGCTTCTAAAAGGATTGCATTTCACATGGCAAAGTCTTGGCTAATATGGAGTGTATGGAAGCGAAGGCGAAGAAAGGTCTTTTATGATAAGCATATTTCTTCTCAGGTGGTGCTTCAAGAAATTCGTAAGAAGTTGTATAATTGCTTTCAGATCTCCAATGGGCCTGATCGTATTAAAATTCCAATATGGAGTGATCATCTAAAAGTGATTGATGCTTCAGGGACATTTCTTACTTCTGGAAGTACTTTGTAATATTTTGAGTGTATAATATGAAGTAAATCACGTTCTTAAAAAAAAAATTATCATAAAATCCCCGTTTTCACACGATGGTAATGTATTGAAGTTATATTGATGTGGATGTGGTTGTGGTTGTCGTTTAGTGGTTAGAATTCCACGTTGTGGCGGTGGAGACCTGGGCTCGACTCCCAGCAACCACGAAAAATCACTATAGATTATTCTTACAAGCCAATTCAATGGCTAATGCCCACCTGTCTTTACACTAAACCATTCACAATTGGTACTCTTTGACATCTATGGACACGAAAATATCTAAAACTCTATATTCAATCACATCTACTGGTTTTACATGTGCTACAAATGCCCATCATTGTCGTGCATATAAGTTTCTAGTAGATATTGTTTTTGCTCCTGATTGAAAGATTATATTTTGTAGAAATCCAAAAACTTTGTGTTTACTTCAATTAGAAGATTAGAATACGTATCTTATATTATAATGTTATGTAATGGACCACGCCCTAGATCTAATGGCCCAGATCGTTTGGCATAGATCCGAGGCTAAGATTTAGTCCATAATTTAGGTTTTTTTTTTTCGTTCCTCTTTTATGGCGGCCGCCCAATGGTTGCAGGTCTCTCCCTTAGCTATGGCTGATGCGTGAATTTTGTTAGGGTTGCTGCGTGATTTGTGACTAAGGTTTAATACAGTAACAGATTGAGTGACTCTTTCCCTCCGGTAGAGCTAAACGGCCTGTGTTTTCTATAGATCTGTGATCCAATACATTGGTAGATGAGCTTCTTTGGAAGCATGAGGACGGCGCCATATTTTTGTTGTTACCATCCGATCAGTTCAC
The DNA here is from genome assembly GCA_021234155.1 of Isoetes taiwanensis. Lineage (NCBI taxonomy): Eukaryota > Viridiplantae > Streptophyta > Lycopodiopsida > Isoetales > Isoetaceae > Isoetes > Isoetes taiwanensis. Next base: position 5,530,640 of record JAJEKV010000017.1, on the reverse strand, counting down.
AAAAGAAAAGGGCAACGATTTTGTTGCCCTATGGAATGTCGAATCACAGCCAGCTATGTTCTAAGTATCTCTCTGACTGTTCAAGGGCGGCCATTGACTGAAGCTTACCGAGGCACAACTCAAATTCGGTGAAAGAATTACGGAGAAAAACGCAGACAAAGTGCCTGATGACAGCAAAGGAATGGAGGGGGGTAAGCTCCTTAAACAATTCCCATCTTCCCAAAGTATTGGGATCTGTCTGATACTGGAGATGTTCTGGAGCAGTTAGAATACAAAACATCCTTGGTAAGCAACTTTATAGTTTTGCTTTTCTTTTTTTTCGATTGTGTTAGTATCTGATTCATTCCTCTTGATTTCTAAACAGGCTTTGCTCCTTGGTATGACCTACTCAGATTCGAAGCCATTGCCCAAGGGTGATGACAAAAAATGCCACTTCAAAGCTGTGTTGGAGATGAGTTTTTCATAGATGCATACGATCTTTCTTGCATCTCTATAGTGAGCGCCCAAATTCAGGTTGGACTTGTGTCAAATAAAAATTGCTTCAGAGGATTTAATTTAATGGCAGATAGTTGCTACATGTGTTTATTTTACTATGAACCAATAAAATGGCACAGATTGGTGGTGCACGCCTATGGCCAGAAACAGAGGTGTTGAATCCATAAACTTTGCTGAAAATTCAGCTTTCACTTCTAAGATGTCATATTCTATAGAGACACGAAAAGGGGGCTCTGGAATAGGCGGAAAAATGAGCCACATGACTTCTCATGTTGCAAATGAGAGCAAGAATACTGCATTTAGTTTTCTGGCGCCTGGCAACGGTGTAGTGAAGTTTGTTATGATAGTCAAATGAGATGTTTTGGATGCTCTGCTGCCTGTTCCGGAGAAAGCTATTGAGGTTAGACTCATTATATGTCACTAGTAATGGTGCCCAGCGTTGCTGGGCATAAATTAGGAATCTGTGCGGACAAAAACCTATTCATTCTACCATTTTTTCATTCCCCCTTTTTTTCTTTTTTTAACCCCCTTGTCCCTCCCTTTACCTTCCCTTTCCGCTTCCCCTTTTTCCCTTTCTCTTTTTTTCTGATGGCCTTTTTTCCTTTCTTTTTATCTTTCCCCAGCTCTTTCTATTTTTCCATGGCCCATTTTCCCTTTTTTTTTTTTCCTTTTCCTATTCCTTTTCTCTTTCCCGTTTCCCATGCATCTTTTTCCGTTCTCTTTTGCTCACTTTTTCATGTGCCCTTTTTTTTTCCTTTCCCCACCCTCTTCCTCTTGATCATGTGCCCTTTTTTCCATCTCTTTTCCCATTTCCCTCTCCCCTTTTCCTCGTGCCCTTTTTCCTTTCCCTTCGCCTCCTCATTTTCTGCTTCCCTTGTCCTTTCAACTTTACATTACCTTTTCATCATTTCCCCACCCTTTCGCTTTTCCCTGCGCCCTTTTTCTCTTTTCTTTCCCTTCCCGCCTCCTTTTCATTTTCTCTTTCCCTTTCCCTTTCCCTTTCTCTTTTCATATGCCTCTTTCTATTCTATTTTCTCAACTTTTTTATGCGCCTCTTTTCCTTCTTTCCCCATCCTCTTCCCCCTTTTTGCCTTTCCAATTTCTTCTTTCCTGTTTTTCTTGTTAATTTTCCCTTTCCCAACTCTTTTTCCCTTTCTTTTTCCCCTTTACGCACCCTTTTCTTCTTCCCTTTTGTCCCATGCCCTTTTCCCCTTCCTCTTTTTCTATTCCTTCTACTTTTCCACTACCCTTTTCCACCTTTTTCCACATTTTCCCTCTCCCTTTTTCTAGATGCTCTTTTTGCTTCCCTTTTCTTCACCCTTTCTCTCTTCTCATTTTTTCCACATCCTTTCCCTTTTCCCCTTTTCCTCGTGCCCTTTTCCCAGATTCTCTTTTGCCCTTTCCCCCCTCTCTTTTTCTTCTTTCTTTCCCTTTCACTTTTCCCATGCGCTTTGTTTGTCCCCTTCTTCCCACCTTTTCTTATTTTCCCTTAATTTTTTCTCCTTTTCCCACCTTACTTTCTTACCCTTTTCCCGGTGCCCATTTCCCTCTCCTTTTCTGTCCCCTTTTCTATTTCCTTTTCCTTTCCTTTTCCCATCTTTCCTTTTTCATCCTTTCTAATTCCTTTTTCGTCCTTCCTAGTTTTTATTTTTTTTCCTTTACCTCTTTTCACTAAATTTGTTTTTCACTTTTACCCTTTTTACCTTTTCCTTCTTTCCTTTTTTTTTTTTCCTTTTCCCTCTTTCCTTTTCTTTTTTTCCTTTTCCATTTTTTTTCTTGTTTTTGTTTCCCTTTATCTTTATTTCCCTCTTCCTTTTTTCCCTTCCCCTTTTCCTTTTTCCTTTTCCCATTTCCCTTTTCGACTATCGGATTGAGTGAATTTTGGCCATCGGTCATTTTATCTTCCCCTTTTCCCTTTTCTCCTTCTCTTTCTGTTTTCCCCTGCCTTACCCTTTTTTTGTTCCTTTCCTTCTTCCTCTTTTTTGTTTTCTATTTTTCCTGTTCCATTTTTTATTTTTTCATATTCTCATTTCTCCTTTTCCTTTTTCCCTTTTTCCTTTTGTCCTTTCTCTCTCACTTTTCCTTTTCCTTCTCTCCTTTTGCCTTTTCCCTTCCCTTTTCCTTTTCCTTCTCTCCCTTTCCCGTTTCCCTTTTCCCTTTCATCGTTCGACTGTCGGATTGAGTGAATCATATTGGAGCCATTAGTTGAAGACACGCACACATCATGTCCACCGTTGGTCAATCAAATCCTTGACCATCCGATCTAGGGCTCTATTGAAGACACACGCTATAATTTTATAATATAAGAAGATTATAGTTCATTTCTTTTGGAGTTATCAAACCTTAACTTAGGCTGCAAGGCAGGAAAAAACTATTATGTGGACTGTCCTGTCGTACATGAACTGAGACAAAGTAGAATGTCGATGTCCATCTTTATATTGTCTATGGTACCTTTGCTGAAGTGAAATCCTTATTGTGGGCTCATTCTATAGTCAAAAGCCTTCTCAAGCATCTAATATGTCAAGTGACTTCTGTGTCAATGGGAAATTTTCTGCTTGAGGTTTGAGTATCTGACATCACAGTTTAAAATAATGGAGGATGATAGCTTGATTATGCCCTTGCAACTATCTGAGTAAGGAAGTAAGTTTTGGCTATAATAATAGCTTTTGTAAATGCACCAGATAAACGAATCTTCCTGCAATGGAGTAATTCTCTTCTACAGCTTCTGCATATAAACATGGAATCCTTTTGTTTAGTATTGGTATCAATTGTTGAGGCTCTTCAAAAATGTTGATATTATTGTATTACTAGTAACAGTGCCCAGCGTTGCTGGGCATAGCTAGAAACTGTGAATGACATACTGGAGCAATTGTTAAATGGATTCTTGTTTTTAAAATTGGATAATCAAGAGCATTCGACCACATTTCGCACTTCCCCTTATCTTTTCCGTTTTCCTTTTTCATTTTGCCTTTGTCTACTATTTTTTTTTTCCTATTTCCCCCTTGCCCCTTTTCCCTTTTTACATTTTTCAATTTACTTTTTTCTTTTTCCATTACTCCATTTCCTCTTTTTCTCTTTTTTGTTTCTGCTTCCCCATTTTTCCTTTTCTATTTTTCCCTTCCCTTTTCTCCAATTTGTGGTTGCCCTTTTTCCCTTTCCTTGCCCTTTCCCCCATCTCTTTTCCCATTTCCCTCTTCCTCTTTTCCTCGTGCCCTTCTTTCTAAGTTTTCCTTTCTGCTTTCCCCTTTCCTTTCCTTTTTCCCTTTTCCCTTTCCTTCTCCCCACCTTTTCTTTTTTCCCCTTTTTCCCTTCCCTTTTCCTCTTTTGCCCAGCCCTTCAGTCTTCCTTTTTTTCTAGTGCCCTTTTCCCTTCCTTTTCCCCTCCTTTTTTTCTTTTCCTCCTTTCCCTTTCCCTTTTTCCATGTCCATTTTTCCTTCGGTTTTCCCCTTTCCTCACCCTTTCCCTCTTCCCTTTTTTGCCATGTCCCTTTTCTCTTCTATTTTTTCATTCTTTTTTTTCGCTCCTCTTTTCCCCTTTCTTCACCTTTTTCCTCCTCCCCCTCCCTTTTCCTTTTTTCCTTCTCTTTTTCTTTTTCTATTTTGCTCTTCCTTTTTATTCACCTCCCCTTTCTATTTTTCCATTTTACCTCCCGTTTTTTCCCTTTTGCCTTTTTCCATTTGCTTCCACTTTTTTCACGTTTGCCTTCCATAGTCATCCTGGCAACGGTTTTTTCCCAGGTGGTTTTTAATCCGGGTCATGATGGTTGTGTTCTAGCTCACGTTGTGCTTTGGTTTAAGGGCTTCGGCCCATGTTCTTGTTTGGACTTCGGTCCAGGACTTCGGTCCCTTATGTACTTGGTCCCATAACCCGATTGGGTTCCGTGGACGTTAAAAATTTTTCCTTCCTTCCTTCCTTTTCCATTTTCAACCTCCTTGTCTTTTTTTCCCTTCCATTTATTTCTCTTCCCCTTTTTACAGTGCCATTTATTCCTTCCCTTTGCCCACCCTTTCCCTCTTCCGTTTTTCTCGTAATCTTTTTCTTTCCCTTTCCTCCCTCATTTGTTCTTTTCTTTTTCCCTTTCCCCTTTCCTCCCTCCTTTCTCTTCCTTTTTTCCGCTTCTCTCCTTCGTTTCTCTTCCTCTTTTCCCCATGCCCTTTTTCCCTTTTGCCCCTCCCCTCGCTTTTTCCTTTTACCCTTTCCATCCCTTCTCTCCTCCCTTTTTCTCTTTCCTTTTTTTTCGTGTCGTTTTCCCTTCCTTTTTTCTCCTTTCCCCACCTTTTTTCTCTCCTCCTTTCCCACTGTCCCTTTTCGCTCCCTCCTCCTCTCCCCTTTTTCCCTTTCCATTTTCCTTTTGCTTTTCCCTTTTCCTTTTGCTTTTCCCTTTTCCTTTTCCCTTCCCTTCTCTCTACCCTTTTCCTCATCCCCTTTTTCCCTTCCCTTTTACTCCTGTCCTCACCCTTTCCCTCTTCTCCTTTTCATAGTGTCATTTTTTCCTTTATTTTCTCTCTTACTTTTCCTTTCTCTTTTTTGTGCTATTTTCTATTTCCTTTTCCCTTTTATCCGTGCCTTTTTTTTTTGCCTTTATCTCCTCCTTTTCCTCCTTTCCCCACCTTTTTACTCTTCCCCTTTCCATTGTACCTTTTCCTCCCTCCTCCTCCCCCTTTCTTTTACCTTTTCCTTTCCCTTTCCCTTTTCTTTCCTTTTCCCTTTTCCTTTTCCCTTCCTTTTTCTCTACCCTTTTCCTCATCCCCTTTTCAACTTCCCTTTTACTCCTATCCTCATCCTTTCCATCTTCTCCTTTTCATAGTGTCCTTTTTTTCTTTATTTTCCTTTCCCTTTTTTTCGTTTTCTTTTAAACTTTCCTTTTTCCTTTCTTTCTTTCCCTTTTACCCGTGCCTTTTTGCTTTTCACTTTGCCATTTTCTCCTCCCTTTTCATTTTCCCTTTCCTCTTCAGACATTAGAGCATGACCAATCATGGTGGAGGGAAGTCGTGCGATAAATCTCGACCTCCGAATGCAATCGGATCATCTCAACCATCCAAATTAGGGTTTCAGTCATGACATACTTACGCTATAACATTATAATATAAGATTGCAAGATGCAATATTGCAATTTAAATCTAAGCTGTTAAGGGGTGTGCAGAAATGAGCATTGCAACTCTTTTGTGTTCCATGCACGAATGCAACTGGCCATCTCTTCTTTCATGCGCTTTTATGAACATGGCCATTAATCTACAGCTCCATTCCATAGAGAGAGTCTTATTAGGATGGTTCATGATATCAAAGATTTTAATTTCTAAACTTGCACAAAGGGGAGTTCTGGTAGCAAAATGTCAGAGAAGCTAGCATGGATGTCAAAACAAGACATCAATAGAGCAATGGCATGAAGGGACCATGCTTTTTCTGTATTTTACACTTAAACATATCTGTTTACTGCAGTAGCAAACTAATTTTATTTTTGCAGGTGTATAGCAACGGTTCTTGGTGAATTTGTAGGAGAATATGTATATTTCATAGTACCTTATTCAACTGTAAGACCCAGTCATAGTTATCCGCATAGTAGAGGATGGACCCAAGATAGTGTTGAGGCTACAACTATCCTTGAGTGTCATGCTAAAAGTTGCTGCTTTTATTCCAGTTGAGCACATTAACTAATGAGAAAATCTTCAATATTTTCTCTGGTGTAAGACGGTATGATGAGGTTTGTTTATCTTTGTCTAATTGGTGGTGAAAATGGGCATCTTAAAAGGCCCAGAGGATATCCAAGATTTTTTCATATTGGTGGCTCTTACGTCACCTTTCGGGCAGTTTGCTCATGCACTAAACTTTTATGATGTGGTACTAGATATTGTTCAAGTCTAATTTGGACCAAAAGTTTATTTTCCTACTACTTGGAAATGATTATTTGCTGACAAATATTTTATTTTGCAGTTTGCACCATCATATCATCATGATTATGTCCTTTACATTAATAGTGGTGAAGCACCAAAGAACTATTGTGTATGAACTTCCTTGCATTGGTGTAATAAGATATTTGGAGCTAGTAAAGTTTGGTAAAGTTGATGAAACATATGTTGTCGAGCTATCTCTTGGATGCTAGAAAATTAGGCAATTCAGGACATGCAAAATCTAGCAAAGATGATAAGAATTCATTGTCCCATGACTCAAGTTTGACAAGTTGAGTCATGTGATATGCACATTTAGATATTTTTGCGTAATGCTTTTGAAGTTAGATTTCGATCTGATAGTCAATGTTTGACTGCTAGCAAACGGGATAGCTTAGAAGGTGTGCTTGAAATAAGCTTCTTGGCTCCAAACAGAAGAAAATCGTCTCATGGTGATATGATGGATGATATAGACATTCATGAAGGATATGAAGGGTTTGTGCAGCGGTGATGTTTAAGATCCCACAGCTTACCATGATTTTGTTTTACATTTTGGCACGTGCCCCCATCAATTTATTTGTGGTGTCCCTTTACAATAGGTAATCTTTGCCATTGTGACAAGAGTCCAGATTTTGATTCAAATTCATTTTGATTTTGATTTTTCGTTCCTCTTGAATGTCGATGTTATATAATTACGACATAAAATAATACTACCTTACAGGGGCCTTGACTTGCACGATTAATCGTTTATAATAGAGGAAATTCATTCGGTTTGCATTGTTGACCTACCATTAGATCATTACTTCACCACTTAATCTTAACCTAAGTCCCATATTAAAACTCAACTTCATATAGCAACCCCTGAGTGCATATAAGAAGAAGACGACTTACACTCACTAAAGCAATATCTTGCAGTTCAGAAGCGACAATTAGTAAAGTTTGCAGCTTTTTGGGAAGCTTGCATGCATATAAGTTTTGACATGGTAATTATTGTGTTATAAGTTCTTTAAGATTTTGCCTTATGATAATGTGAGTAAAGAAGAACCTATTGTATTGCAACATATTTTTTTGGCAATGGTTCAACAAAGCTTTTGTTTCTACGATATTATAGGAGGCTTTATTTGCAATGTTTCACATTTAATAAGAGTCATGAACACAGACAGGTTCATATTTTATTTGCATACACCAAGTATTTTTAAAGATACTCTAAGTAGATGTGCAAAGTTCTTTTAAAGGTAGCTATACATAAGGGTGCAACACAATGAACAAGCTATCTATGCTAACAGTAAATAACGCAAGAATACCTTCAAAGGATTAAACGATTCAATGGCCCAGAAGTTGATCTATACAAATACACAAGTTTCTAACATTTATAGGTTTCCAAATTATGCCCAGCAACGCTGGGTACCGTTACTAGTGTTTTACTAAAGTTGTTTCTTTATGTTGTTGTGGTTATAGTTTAGTGGTTAGAATTCCACGTTGTGGCCGTGGAGACCTGGGCTCGACTCCCAGCAACCACAAAAAATCACTATAGATTAATCTTAGAAGCCAATTCAATGGCTAATGCCCACCTGTCTTTACACAAAACCATTCACAATTGGTACTCTTTGACATTTATGGACACGAATATATCTAAAGCTCTATATTCAATGCATGACATCCACTCATTTTACATGTGATAAAAATGCCCGTCATTGTCGTGCATATAAGTTTCTAGTAGATATTGGTTTTGCTCCTGATTGAAAGATTATATTTTGTAGAAATCCAAAAACTTTGTGTTTACTTCAATTAGAAGATTAGAGTACGTATGTTTTACTAAAGTTGTTTCCTTATGTTGTTGTGGTTGTAGTTTAGTGGTTAGAATTCCACGTTGTGGCCGTGGAGACCTGGGCTCGACTTCCAGCAACCACAAATATCTTGTATTTATATTCTTTGTAATATGAGGCTTCTGCAATTCATCTCAAAAGCATCGTTCAACCTTACTCATTGAGCATTTCCTTGTGGAGATTCTACTAGACGTTGTCCGTAACATGTGCCCAGACATGAAGAATGTGGATCCAAAAAGTGTAAACCGTCATAAGGCATGCTTATTTTGAAAAGTAGAATCCTAATAATGAAGTCCTACGACAAGGGAATCCATGCTATCTATGCACTCCATCCTCTATCCATTCTATTCCATGGCTAATGCTAAACTCCAGGAACCCTAAATAATTCGCAGTTGACACTCTATTTCGTCTATGGACACGATGACAGTATGGACACGATGACAGCTACAGCTATTTATTCACTGCATTACTTTTGCTCATTTACACGTTGATAAAAATCCGCGACATCCCTGGGTAGTATGTTTGTAGTAGGTAGAAGCTTTGCTTCAGATTGAAGGACTGTAGTTTACAGGAATCCAGAGACTGTGTGTTTTCATCATAAGGTCCCTTTTTTCACATGATGGTAAATGTATTGAAGTTATATTGATGTGGTTGTGGTTCTGGTTGTAGTTTAGTGGTTAGAATTCCACGTTATGGCCGTGGAGACCTGGGCTCGACTCCCAGCAACCACAAAAAATCACTATAGATTATTCTTACAAGCCAATTCAATGGCTAATGCCCACCTGTCTTTACACTAAACCATTCACAATTGGTACTCTTTGACATTTATGGACACGAATATATCTAAAACTCTATATTCAATGCATGACATCTATTCATTTTACATGTGCTAAAAATGCCCATCATTGTCGTTCTTTATTTAATTTAGGGCAGTTGTTTTTGAAATGGCCTGATTCATGGCAGTGAAAGCATACTCCCTTTTCCTCTCTTCTTTTGCCAGCAAACAAAATTTCAGAGGCTTCACTATCTTCCCCCTTTTGCATTTTCTTTTGCTCACTTTCTGTCCTTAAAATGTTTTCTGCCTCTTCTCTGGTTTTGGCCATGTTTCTAATAAACATGGCCAGCTGCTCATTCTCCCCTATAGCTCTAGCTATTGCAAGCACTTGATACCTTTCACTTAAGCTAACTCCAGCTCCACTAAGGTCAGCCACAATGTTATCAAAGGTGTTAAAAAATTCTGAAACTTCTTTGTCTTCTCTCAACTTAATACCTTTCAGTTAAGCTAACTCCAGCTCCACTAAGGTCAGCCACAATGTTATCAAAGGTGTTAAAAAATTCTGAAACTTCTTTGTCTTCTCTCAACTTAAGATTTCTTAACTCATTTTCCAAAAGATCTATTTGGGACGAGCTTTTCTCTTCATAGTGTTTGAGCAAGAAAATCCACATCTCTCTAGGACTCATATTTCTTAATTTGAGTCTAATGGTAGGACTAACCTTGCATGTAATGATCCCTTGAGCCTCCTTTGTTCTGGCATAGATAGATCTTCTTGCTCCACTCACAGTAAGAGAAGTCCCTTCAGAAGAAGTGCTGCCTGAACTTCCAGAGCCTGCAGCCACAGCATAGGATTGAGTTGTACCACCACCAGTAGCAGACCTTGCAGGTGTGCAACTTCCTGCACCAGCGCTACTTCCTGCACCAGCTTGAGCATAAGCTCCTCCATTTGGATCAACCAGATCCCACAATTCTTCTACCTCTAGGATGTGTTTGATTGCATCCTTCCACACTTGGAATCCAGGTCCCCCTGTGTAGACCTCTACTGTTCCAAGCAAATTTGCACCAAACCTGCTAGCCATATTTTCCTGCTCTGATACCAATTGTTAGTATTTAATGCTCCTTATGATACAAAGCAATGATCTAATCCCTTTTGAATTAGAAAATAACTCCAATGTCTACCAACTTATGAATTCAAAGCACAAAACTTATGAATTCAAACTTGCACAATAAACCTTAGTGTTGAACCACAAGTGGTTCAATATGTTTTTGTAGGCCAATATATTTGGGGCATATTGCAATGGTTGATTTTAAGGGTTGGGATTAGGTGGTGGAAGTGGATCGATGGTTAAGATGAAGAGGCAAAACTGATGGTTGTGATGAAGAGGTGAAAAACAATGGTGGAGATTAACAGTGTAAAGCATAAATAATTTGAGGAGATACTCTCTCCTCCTCTTCCTTCACGTTTACAAAGAGAGCATAGTGGAAATGCTCATATGAGGAGGGTGGCAGCCTCCTCATGCTTATGTTGAAGGCCCTAGCAAGGGAAGTTTCTATGTATTATTTCTTATCGAATATTAGCTTTCCTTTTGAAATTCTGGTGCAAATCTGGATTCTGGACTTCTTGTTATTCAGTGATTTCAATTGAAGGGTTTTTGAGGGTGTTGGCCTGGCTGGGGAACCAGGATCAACATTATGGCACTCCTGGTGGGACTCTGCTCTCTTATGAGTAAGAGTTTTTCCCCAAACAAAAGCTCAGTTGCAGTCGCAGTTAATTTGAAGGCTCATGGATGTAGGAAATTGTAATAGGTGTCTTATGAAGATATTTTTATCAAAGCTTAGGCTTGTTGCAATAGTTGTTAATCTCAGAATGATTGGACTCCAAAAAAAGGATTATCCAGTAAGCAGTGGAAATGGAAATGGAGGACTGGTTTAATTATCTGCAATAAGCTTTACCTGTGTTCTGGACCGTTTCTTCCTGCCAGAGGATTTGTCCAAATGCAGAATCTACGAAGGATGCGTCTTATTCCTATTCCCTATTCCAGAAGACTCAAACGGAGGTAGCCTTGCCGATTTTTCTTGCCACATATTCTACAGCATTGCCGTCTATCTCTGATACAATCGTACAATCATTTCCTTTGTCGGATTTGAACAAGAAGAAAAAAAAAAGTGAGAAATGAGTTTTTCCTTCTTGCATGCCTCGTCTACTCTGCCAGTGCTGAGATCTTTGCCGGAATCCATCTCCACCGTAATTGCTTTCTGCTCTGCCAGACCACTGTATTGAAGCAGCTACGAAATCATTGCCGCCATAGCCAAACCTTACACCTGCATCGCCACTGTTTACTCCGCCATACCTCATTCTATTTTTGCCTCTTCCGATCCACCCTAGATCCACCGCCTGCCGTCCTGATGCATTCCAATCGCATGCCCTAACCCTAAGAGTTTTATTTTCCTCTTTTTTCAATCTTACCATTGCAGAAACGTTATTTTAGAGCCAATTTATTTTGGGACACCCCAAGTTTTGTTAGAGCCAATTTATTTTGGGGCACCCCAAGGTTTTGTCTAACACTTCGACCATTGCCCTGACCCTTTGTTTGCTATTGCGGATATTCCCCATAATTTTGTTGGGCACCCCACGGTTCTTGTTGGGACACCCTAAGGTTTTGCCAATGTGTGACATGCACTAATGATGCTATTTTATCTACTTACTTAAAATGTTTTTGGGTGAGTGTGTCCTTTTTTTTCCGGCCGCCTGTGGACATCGAAATGCGGCCAAAAAGCGAAATTTTGTAATCAGAAAATTAAAATCCGGCCACAAAATAAATTCCTTAAAGTATGCACGTTTGTTCCCCTTCTTTCCCCATTTTCTTTTCTTTCCCCTTTTTTTTTGTCCTACGGCATTATGATCTTAATTATACACCGAATGAAAACCTTAACGACGAGCATTTAGTTGTGGTATTAAATTAAATGGTACGTTATAGAGAGGCGAGCGTTAAATCCAGTGTTCCCCATCATAGTCTTGCAGGCTTTCCACCATAGTCGATGCATCCGCCCGTCTTTCTTCATGGGTTCAAAATTGCAGCAGGCTGGGGCAGTACCATCCGGCAATCCTCTCGCTTTTTTCCGGCATTGCTTGCAGGTTTGGGTTTTGTTTTATTTTTCATTTCTTCCATGCATTGCTTGGAGCTTCGGTTTTATTTTATTTTTCATTTCTTCTTCAAATAAACAACAATCGGCTCTAATCTCCTTGCATTCCTCTGCATTTCATCTTTTCAGTTTGGCTTCCTTTTTTCCTTTCCGCACTTCATCTCTATTTTGATTTTCCTCATCCAAGGTAAGCAATAGCAGGATTCATCTGTTGCTACTCTATTCCAGGTACTGCAAGTTTCTATTTGGCCAATATGTTTTCTATTCTCTGCAAATATAGGGATCACAACCAAGATTTAAATATCTAATTTTGTATTTTATTCCTAGATTCTATGCTTATGCATGAACGTGTTTGGTGCATCGATAAGCATCGATTGCTTTAAATCCGATGGCTCTAATCTAAGCAGTTATTAGATGGGCTAGCTCTTTAGCTGTAATCAAAGCCGTCTCAGAATCTGTTACCGTATTTTTTTTTTCAATGATGCGCCCTATCATGTTAGAATTTGAGTAAGCTTGAACTTTCAGCTCTTAGAATCTTAGATCCTTGCAGTTTGAACTAAAAAACAGTACCATAAGAATAGATGAAAGAGCAGGACCTTATGGGACTGTTCACACTGAATAATATATGTGCAGTGTTCTTTGTTCTATAGATAACCAGATAATCAAACTATTTTTGCTCTGGCTTCAAGAGCATAATACTTTCTAAAGCATCCATGTTTTTATTATGGTTCTTTAAAATATGGCATTATTTATCTATTGCTTTGTGTTCGGTATAAGTTATTAAGATATGCAGTCTTTATTTATATCTAGATTCCCATTAGCAACCATTGCTTTTGTATTACAGATGTCTACACATTTAAACTATATATATTGAAATATTGAGACAATATAACTTTCAATCACAGCTCTATTCTATTGTATCCAATTCATTTTAATGGTGCGTTTGTGATCCAGAAACAGTTGCTTGGCCATTCTGCTGCTTCCATACATGATACAATTGTGCAAGTTGACTATAACTATGTCAGGCAACTAAGTAGCTTTTTTTACTTCATTTGAATAAAACTGGAGGTGACTTGATGGTTCAAATCCATCACATTTATGCGGATTAGATTAAATCCATCACAATGCATTAGATTGTTTATGGGATAGCATACATGTGCTCACAGACAACTAAAAATAAGTAGATCGAGATTGAGCTTCATATTCCAAAGAGTTCGTTGTGGTTAACAATGCATATAACAAGAAGTTTTGTTGAAGGTTGTATCAAATACACTAAGGTGGATGCTGTACTTATCTATAACTTTTGGTATTTTCATTATTTCAGTGACAAGCAAGTTTATATAAATCATTTTGTTGGTATTTGGTTGATGTGTTCACATGCAACAAAGAGCTAGATGGGTGAAAAGTCAAGAATTCTAGACCAAGAACATTGTCGTTTTTTACAATGAACAAACAAATTAACTAATTAAATAAAGCCCACTATAGAACTTGGCATTCACACATCACTATTATGAAGGTGGCACATAAGAACTCAACCTCATAATTATCAAACTGGCACTTTACAATTATGTGGATATCCCTACCATGTCTATAGAAAACTACCCCATAGAAGTGATGTAGAAATACAAAGCTTCTAACACTTCTATTGGAAAAGGGTCCAAAAACATAAAATATATATTTACTACTAAACAAACAAGCCCATCATTTGACACCTAAAACAATTACAAGTGCAAGTGTTAGCATCCAAATTATGCTTTTGAAGGTTGGCATGGCAAAAATGCAAATGTGAAATTATTTAGGCCTTTGTGATTACTTAGGCTTCTAATAGCTTGACTTAATCAATGCCCACAATTCAACACTAAGATCGTGTTAGTGTAAGAGCTTCTTCTATTGGGTATACACAAATGTCAATAGCACAAATGCAGTACATTCTTTGTACAATTGGGGGATGGTTCATTTCGATTAGGGATAAATATCAATTAGGGATAAATGCATGTGCTACTTCAACAGGTCCTCACTTACACGTGCTCCAACTTATGCTTGACAAAAATGGATAAAACTATTTGAGGGATGATAAGCACAACCATGGGTTTGTTGCGACACATAGGTGGAGTGGTTACAAACAAGGACGTGACTAAAAATGCATCTCTAGAGGCCTATATGGACATGCATATTCAAAGTTCCATCATGAACTAAAGAAGGCCAATAGAGTTCTATCATGAACTAAAAAAGGCCAATGTTTGTTTTGCATATTTGTACCTTCTCCCCCACCTTTTCTTTTTTCCCCTTTTTCCCTTCCCTTTTCCTCTTTTGCCTAGCCCTTCAGTCTTCCTTTTTTTCTAGTGCTCTTTTCCCTTCCTTTTCCCCCCTCCTTTTTTCTCTTCCCTCTTTCCCTTTCCCTTTTTCCATGTCCATTTTTCCTTCGGTTTTCCCCTTTCCTCACCCTTTCCCTCTTCCCTTTTTTGCCATGTCCATTTCTCTTCTATTTTTTCATGCTCTTTTTTCGCTCCTCTTTTTCCCTTTCTTCACCTTTTTCCTCCTCCCCCTCCTTTTTCCTTTTTTCCTTCTCTTTTTCTTTTTCTATTTTGCTCTTCCTTTTTATTCACCTCCCCTTTCTATTTTTCCATTTTACTTCCCGTTTTTTCCCTTTTGCCTTTTTCCATTTGCTTCCATTTTTTTCATGTTTGCCTTTTCCATTTTCAACCTCCTTGCTTTTCCCTTTTTCTATCCCCTCCCCTTTTCACATTCCCTTTTTCATTTTACCTTATTTTATTTTCCTTTTCTCCCATTCCATCCCCTTCGCTTCCCTTTCCCCCTTCCCCTTTACCAATGGCCTTTTTCCCTTCCCTTTTCCTCCTCTCCCGACCCTTTCTCTCCCTTCCATTTTTCTCTCTTCCGCCTCCTTTTTATTTCTTTTTTCCCTTTCTTTTTCTCATGTCTTTTTTTCCCTTCCCTTTATTTCTCTTCCCCTTTTTACAGTGCCATTTATTCCTTCCCTTTGCCCACCCTTTCCCTCTTCCCTTTTTCTCGTAGTCTTTTTCTTTCCCTTTCCTCCCTCATTTGTTCTTTTCATTTTCCCTTTCCCATTTCCTCCCTCCTTTCTCTTCCTCTTTTCCCCATGCCCTTTTTCCCTTTTGCCCCTCCCCTCGCTTTTTCCTTTTACCCTTTCTATCCCTTCTCTCCTCCCTTTTTCTCTTTCCTTTTTTTTTCGTGTCCTTTTTCCCTTCCTTTTTTCTCCTTTCCCCACCTTTTTTCTCTCCCCCTTTCCCACTGTCCCTTTTCGCTCCCTCCTCCTCTTCCCTTTTTCCCTCTCCATTTTCCTTTCCTTTTCCCTTCCCTTCTCTCTACCCTTTTCCTCATCCCCTTTTTCCCTTCCCTTTTACTCCTGTCCTCACCCTTTCCCTCTTCTCCTTTTCATATTGTCATTTTTTCCTTTATTTTCTCTCTTACTTTTCCTTTCTCTTTTTTGTGCTATTTTCTATTTCCTTTTCCCTTTTATCCGTGCCTTTTTTGCCTTTCACTTTGCCTTTATCTCCTCCCTTTTCCTCCTTTCCCCACATTTTTACTCTTCCCCTTTCCCAGTGTTCCTTTTGACTCCCTCCTCCTCCCCCTTTCTTTTACCTTTTCCTTTTCCTTTCCCTTTCCGTTTTCTTTCCTTTTCCCTTTTCCTTTTCCCTTCCCTTTTCTCTACCCTTTTTCTCATTCCCTTTTCAACTTCCCTTTTACTCCTATCCTCATCCTTTCCATCTTCTCCTTTTCATAGTGTCCTTTTTTTCTTTATTTTCCTTTCCCTTTTTTGCCTTTCACTTTGCCATTTTCTCCTCCCTTTTCCTTTTCCCTTTCCTTTTCAGACATTAGAGCATGGCCAATCATGGTGGAGGGAAGTCGTGCGATAAATCTCGACCTCCGAATGCAATTGGATGATCTCAACCATCCAAATTAGGGTTTCATTCATGACATACTTACGCTATAACATTATAATATAAATATAAGATTATTTTGCCAAGGACAGTAGCCAGTGCGGACATTGGAAGTACCTTTTTTAGACTTGTTGAGTATGGTTATCCACACGTGGTCTAGAGCCAAAGTAGCCAGTGCGGGCGTGTGGATGTGCGCAGCTCAGGGGACTGGCCCACATCTTTTTGGGGCATAATGTTGAACCACTTGTGGTTCAACATGTTTTTGTAGGCCAATATATTTGGGGCATATTGCAATGGTTGATTTTAAGGGTTGGGATTAAGTGGTGGAAGTGGATCGATGGTTAAGATGAAGAGGCAAAACTGATGGTTGTGATGAAGAGGTGGAAAACAATGGTGGAGATTAACAGTGTAAAGCATAAATAATTTGAGGAGATACTCTCTCCTCCTCTTCCTTCACGTTTACAAAGAGAGCATAGTGGAAATGCTCATATGAGGAGGGTGGCAGCCTCCTCATGCTTATGTTGAAGGCCCTTGCAAGGGAAGTTTCTATGTATTATTTCTTATCGAATATTAGCTTTCCTTTTGAAATTCTGGCTGGAATTCTTGTTATTCAGTTTTAATTGAAGGGTTTTTGAGGGTGTTGGCCTGGCTGGGGAACCAGGATCAACACTTAGCTTTCAAAGATGTAAGTATTTTCAATGGTCTAATCGATCTGCTTACCGCTCTACCCAATCATTCGATTCTCTGCTTCATATATAGAATGGTCTGCCTGACGGTTAGCAGTGGATCCCGGAATTCGGTGCCGGATCGGTCGGTTTCCTTCAAGAGTCTTCAGGGATATATCCCACATTCATGAGAGCAAGAAACAGCTCTACGAACCATTGAATAAAATTTAAACATAAACTCAACTACGAACATGAATACTTATACCTTAGGCCATGTTTTCTTAACCTTCAAAAAAACTTGAGAGCCATTGACCTAGATGCTTCTCTGAGATCTCAATTTTTTTTTTTTTTTTGGAGAAAAGGAAGATTTATATTTATCATAAGAAAGTTAGATCTGATACAGTATCAGAACCGTTGAGGTTCACAAAAGTGCTTTTAGCACAGGAAAGAACAACTGAAACAAAAATGGGACCGGAGTCCTTTTTACAGCAGTGTAGGCAAGGTAGCTCGATCAGGAGGAAGGATCTTGTACCATGAAATCCAAATCCGAGTCCGACTCTTCTTCATCAATGATCACCAAGTCTGAAGCCACCGGGTCTATCTGCCAGCCAATCTCATTCCATTCAGGTGGGAAGGCAAAGAACCAAAGAGGGGCTGTTTCAGTGAAAAGGATGATGGCTTCCCCATGGCCGTCCTGTAAGGCTTTGTGATGGTAAAACATGTCTCTGAAGTGAGAGAATTGATCCTCAGTTAATAACCTTTCATAGCAAAAAAGGAATCTGTCAAGGATGTGAGCTTGATAACCATTGAGCAGGAAAGGCTTAAGCTTTTTGAGGTCTTCATCAATGGAAGGGGATAAGGCCCAATGTTGCTGGTTATTAAAGATTTCTGTAGCAGCAGCAAAATTAGACAAGTCAGGAAGATTAGGCTTACAGTTCATCCTCGTTGTAAAGGCAATCAGCAGCTCTGAAAACCATGTAATGATCATCAGCAATAAGCATATCATAACAAACAAAGACATTGTATAAACCAACAAATTTCCCTATTGACAGCCATGCACAATCAGCTTTGTCTTGTTTACTGTTTTTATGAGCCATAGCAATTCTGGAGATCTCGATCTGAAAGGCTACTTTCATCCAAGCTATATCCACCCTTTGATTTGAATAATTAACCCTGTTCCTGTGTTTCCAAATAATCCAGAGAGCAGTTTGCCTAATGGTGTTCAAGAAGTTGTTTGATCCTTTCAAAAGGTCCATGATGTTGGCCCAATTGCCGAGATTGTGACCTTTTGACCTGAGATAAGCATCCAGCCATCTCCAAAATTCCCTGATTTTGGGGCAATCAAACATATGTCTAATAGTCTCAGAATTGTTTCCACAAAGTTTACACATAGGATTGTCCTGAAGGTCTTTACATCTCTTAAACATATTATGATTGGAGGGAAGAGCATTGTGGATACACCTCCAAATGAACATTTGCATTTTAGGTTGTGAATAGGATCTCCAATTATTTCTCAAAATTTTTTTGAGGTGCTTATTGGGAACATGCCAATTGGCAGCCTGGGTCAAGGATTTGGATGGGGCAAGAACTCTATAACCTAAAGCAACTTTGTATTGGTCTGAGTTCATAATATGCCAATCAGGATTCTTTGGGGTTTGACACTCACTCTGGGTACTAGCAACAGCCATGATTGTGTCAAAAATAACTGTCTATTTTCTTGCCCTTGACTATCTGTTTAATACTTTCCCAGCTGCTCCATTTATCTCCTTCCCACAGATGTTGCAGCTGAGTAACCCCTGCCTCTTTCCATTTTTTCCATATCTGTGGATGTTTGAGAGCCCAACAGACATCATTTTCTTTAGCAAAAATGGGTGACCAGAATAGGGAAAAATTGGCACTATCAAAACCAATATCCTTATGCTCAAAACCCTCTGCAACAAGATTCCAAGCCTCAAAAATTTTCCTCATAAGGAGGGAAGTATTGGGGGCACTCTTGAACTGGTAGTACATAGAATCTGGGATGTGATGAGCATATTTCTTCATACCAAAAGGTCTAGTGGCCTGTAGCCAATATCTAATGAACTCCATGGCAGGGGAGTTCCAGCCATTTATAGCTTTCCAGACATATTTAGCACCCAAAGCCTGGCTGTGCTTATGAAGAATTTTCAGCCCTAGACCACCTTCCTTTTTGCTGTGAGTGATTTCCTCCCACCTAACAAAATGCATTCCTTTCCAGATGTATTCCCTCAGACATTTTTCTATGTCATTATAAGATTCTTTATTAGCAATGAGAGCCGAGGAGAAATAAACATGGGTGCTAGCTAACACCACATTTGCAGTAAGAACTCTGCCAGTAAAAGATAAATTCGGGGAAAGGGAAAGAAGTTTCTTCCTAATTCTGCTCACAATAGGCCTCCACACCTCTTTATTGGGAAGGTTAATAGCTAGGGGGAGACCAAGTAGGGTGATGGCCTGATTAGGGGGGTTAACTTTAATACCACCAGTATCTAAATCCTCAGTGGGGTTCTCCCAGAGAATGCTGCATTTGTTTAGGTTGAGATGGACCCCTGAAACACTAGCAAAGTTTTGAATGCTGTTCAGCAAGGCATCAAAGCTGTTCTAGTTGGCTTTTAAGAGGATAAAAGTATCATCTGCATACTGCATGATGGTAAGCTGTTTGTCTGACCCTGGCATTTGCAATCCCTGAATCTGTTGTTGCTGTTGAAGACCTTGTACACATCTCGTGAGCATTTCTGCAACACAAAGGAAGAGGTAAGGTGCCAGAGGGCAACCTTGCCTCACACCCTTTCTTATAGGGAAAAATTTGCTGGGGGATCCATTAATGATCAGGCTAGAAGAAGCCAGATTGTTGAGGGCCATGATCTTATCTATGAGAGTTTGATGGATACCTATGTGAAGCATTGCTCTCTTTAAGAAGGGCCATGTTATAGAATCATAAGCCCTTTTAAAATCTAGCTTGAGGAGCATGCAATTTTGTTTAGAAAGCCTGTTCCAATGGATTGCTTCACTGGCTGCAATGTAGTTGTCTAGAATAAACCTACCAGAAAGAAAACCTGATTGGCAGGTGCTGACTGAATTGTGCAATTGCATAAGGATCCGAAAGGAGAGAATCTTGGCTAGAATTTTGTAGGTAGTATTGGTCAGAGATATAGGTCTCCAATCATTTATTTTACTGGGATTCTTGACCTTAGGTATCAAAGTGATAAGACTGGAATTAAAGGCTGGGTAAACCGAGGCTGCATCCCATGCTCCCTTGATAAATTCCATAAAGTCTTCCTTCATCACAATCCAGAAGGTTAGAAAAAACTCAGGGGGGAAGCCATCGTGGGCCCCTGGGCTTTTGCCTTTTTCCATGTTCTTTAATGCTTGCAACACCTCCTTATCATCAGGGTAACCATCTAGATCTTCCTCCATGGTCTTGGTTTCTGGGATGTTTTTGAAGAAATTGTTCATAGCCTCTTCTTCTTCAACACTGTATTCAGCTCCTTTGAACATGTTGCTATATTGTTCCAGAAAATCTGCCTTAATGTCCTGCTCATCCTCAATCTTGTCCCCATTATCGTGTTCCACCATAGTGATGGAATTGTTAATAAGTTTATTCTTAGCAACTCTGAAGAAATATTTTGAGCTGCCTTGATCCATCTTATTGTATTGGCAGATCTTTGCTCTTAAGGCCATCCCTTTTGCTTCTTTCTCCTCTATGGCCTTGATGTTATTTTCCAGTAATATCTCCTGCTTATGAAGATTTGCACTCAAAGGGTTGAGCTCTAGTTCATGTCTGATATCCTTCATTTCTTTTAGGAGCTTATTCTTTTCCTCTCGGCATTTTGCTTGCCTAGCTTTTCCCCATTCTTTAATCCAATTTTTACAGATTTTTAATTTCCTGCTGAATTCTTTCATAGATTGATGTCTCCCTACTGCAGGTTGAGTGAGGTAGAAACTCCTGAATTCAGAGACAAAACTGGGGTTACCTAGCAGGGAGCAGTTAAATTTGAAAGGGGAATTTGTAGGTTTGGTAGTGGTGTGAACTTCAGGAATTTCCAGAATTTGAGGGAAATGATCTGAAAGGATATTCCCATCATCTCCAGTAACTATGCAGTTGTCAAGGCAGGAGATATTAGGATTTATGACATAAAATCTATCCAATGTGCAGTAGGTTCTCTCAGCTCCTTGTCTTTTGTTGGACCAGGTGAATTTAGAGTTGGCAGAGGGAACATATACTAATCCTGTATCTTGCAGCATGTTTTCCCACTCTGCTCTTTCACTTCTGGATATATTAATCTTGTTTCCAAGTTTGAGGTCCCATTGAGGGGTGTTGTTTAGGTCCCCCCCCAAAATCCAATCATTAATATTATCCTGGTCAGTCATCCAATTTTTAATCTCTTTCCATATTGGGGCTCTCTCATTGGGTTCAGTGGGAGCATAAACATTGATTATCCCCAAAGTTTGCCCCTGCATATCTATAGCTATACTGTGCCATCTATTTGAGGGGCTGCAGTATGAAGAAACAACTTGAAGGGTGGTCCAAAACATTGCAAGCCCACCTTTAGTGCCCTGAGCAGTGATATATGAAGAGCCAGTACCTTTATTGATCCAATCTCCCAGATTGGAAGCTTCAAACTGGGGTAAATGGTGTTCCTGAATCATAAGAAGATCAGCTTTATAAGCTCTAGCTAAAGCAATAAATCTTCTTCTCTTTATAGGGCCCTTGATCCCCCTTACATTCCATGAGATGATCTTCATTTGAAATAAAGATTGGTGAGAAGGAATAGGGGAGGACCTTCAGCAGGATTTGGTCTTCCTTGTGTTGGATGCAGGGCCAGTATAGTTGGGATCTTTTTGGTAAGTCTTTTTGTGCTTTCTGGATTTCTTATTAGGAGTGGAGCTCATATTTCCATATAGGTAGTCTCCAATCTTGTCTAGATCCTTTGGGATATTATCTAGGCCTTCATTATCTGACATTCCTATCTCATCCTCTAAGGTTGCCCAGAACTTTGACAGTATAGGAGTGCAAATCTCTCTTTCTTCATTGGAAACACAGGACCCAAGTTCTGAATTATTCAAAGTATCAAGGGATTGGGTACTTACCTGGATGGAAGCTTCCTTATCATCCCTTGATTCTCCTCGAGTATGCTCTGGCCCTGGTGTGTGTAAGTATTCTTCTAGAGCCTCTGCAACAAAACGTTCAACACAAGCAACATATCTACCATCATCTTTGCACTGAATAAAAGCCTGAAGGAAAGAGATATTATCCTCAGCTTGCTCTTGATTCTGCTGTAGGAGGGTTTTTGGATTAGATACTGAGGTGTTTGGGGAATTGGCTTGAGTTGGTGGGATGGACATGGTGACTGGAGACCGAGATACAATTTCTGAAGAGTGGCCAGACTCAGGTTGTGGTAGCCCTTCCAGATCCTCATTGGATGTAAATTCTGTTTCAAATAACCTTAACTGCAAGAGCAATCTTTGACCTAATTGTGTCTGTGATCTTCAGTTGAACTTGTCTGCAAATAATCCCTAATCATATATGATAACCTTTGGCAATCTCCAACAGGTAGAAGCTTTGTTTCCGATTGAAGGATTGTAGTATACAGGAATCGAGAGACTATGTGTTTTCTTCGGTGACAAAATTATCATAAGATCCCTTTTTTCACACGATGGTAAATGTATTGAAATTATATTGACGTGGATATGGTTGTGGTTGTAGTTTAGTGGTTAGAATTCCACGTTATGGCCGTAGAGACCTGTGCTCGACTCCCAACAACCACAAAAAATCACTATAGATTAATCTTAGAAGCCAATTCAATGGCTAATGCCCACATGTCTTTACATGAAACCATTCACAATTGGCACTTTATGACATCTATGAACACAAATATATCTAAAACTCTATATTCAATGCATGACATCCACTCATTTTACATGTGCTAAAAATGCCCATCATTGTCGTGCATATAAGTTTCTAGTAGATATTGTTTTTGCTCCTGATTGGAAGATTATATTTTGTAGAAATCCAAAAACTTTGTGTTTACTTCAATTAGAAGATTAGAATACGTATGTTTTACTAAAGTTGTTTCCTTATGTTGTTGTGGTTGTAGTTTAGTTTTTAGAATTCCATGTTGTGGCCGTCGAGGCCTGGGCTCGACTCCCAGCAACCACAAATATCTTGTATTTATATTCTTTGTAATATGAGGCTTCTGCAAGTCATCTCAAAGGCATCGTTCAAACTTACTCGTTGAGCATTTCCTTGTGGAGATTATACTAGACGTTGTCCATAACATGTGTCCAGACATGAAGAACGTGGATCAAAAAAAATGTAAACCGTCATAAGGCATGCTTATTTTGAAAAGTAGAATCCTAATAATGAAGTCCCACGACAAGGGAATCCATACCATCTCTGCACTCCATCCTCTATCCATTCTATTCCATGGCTAATGCTAAACTCCAGGAACCCTAAATAATTCGCAGTTGATACTCTATTTCATCTATGGAGACGATGACATCTACAACTATTTATTCACTCCATTACTTCTGCTCATTTACACGTTGATAAAAATCCGCGACATCCCTGGGCAGTATGTTTGTAGTAGGTAGAAGCTTTGTTTCCGATTGAAGGATTGTAGGTTACAGGAATCCAGAGACTATGTGTTTTCTTCGGTGACAAAATTATCATCAGATCCCTTTTTGCACACGATGGTAAATGTATTGAAGTTATATTGATGTGGATGTGGTTGTGGTTGTAGTTTAGTGGTTAGAATTCCACGTTGTGGCCGTGGAGACCTGGGCTCGACTCCCAGCAACCACAAATATCTTGTATTTATATTCTTTGTAATATGAGGCTTCTGCAATTCATCTCAAAGGCATCGTTCAACCTTACTCGTTGAGCATTTCCTTGTGGAGATTCTACTAGACGTTGTCCATAACATGTGTCCAGACATGAAGAATGTGGATCCAAAAAATGTAAACCGTCATAAAGCATGCTTATTTTGAAAAGTAGAATCCTAATAATGAAGTCCCACGACAAGGGAATCCATACCATCTCTGCACTCCATCCTCTATCCATTCTATTCCATGGCTAATGCTAAACTCCAGGAACCCTAAATAATTCGCAGTTGATACTCTATTTAAGGTCTATGGACCGCGATGACATCTACAACTATTTATTCACTCCATTACTTACGCTCATTTACCGTTGATAAAAATCCATGACATCCACACAGGCGGTATGTTTGTAGTAGGTAGAAGCTTTGTTTCCGATTGAAGGATTGTAGGTTACAGGAATCCAGAGACTATGTGTTTTCTTCGGTGACAAAATTATCATAAGATCCCTTTTTTCACACGATGGTAAATGTATTGAAGTTATATTGATGTGGAGACCTGTGCTCGACTCCCAGCAACTACAAAAAACCACTATAGATTAATATTAGAAGCCAATTCAATGGCTAATGCCCACAGTCTTTACATTAAACCATTCACAATTGGCACTCTATGACATCTATGAACACGAATATATCTAAAACTCTATATTCAATGCATGACATCCACTCATTTTACATGTGATAAAAATGCCCATCATTGTCGTGCATATAAGTTTCTAGTAGATATTGTTTTTGCTCCTGATTGAAAGATTATATTTTGTAGAAATCCAAAAACTTTGTGTTTACTTCAATTAAAAGATTAGAATACATATGTTTTACTAAAGTTGTTTCCTTATGTTGTTGTGGTTGTAGTTTAGTGGTTAGAATTCCACGTTGTGGCCGTGGAGACCTGGGCTCGACTCCCAGCAACCACAAATATCTTGTATTTATATTCTTTGTAATATGAGGCTTCTGCAATTCATCTCAAAGGCATCGTTCAACCTTACTCGTTGAGCATTTCCTTGTGGAGATTCTACTAGACGTTGTCCATAACATGTGTCCAGACATGAAGAATGTGGATCCAAAAAATGTAAACCGTCATAAGGCATGCTTATTTTGAAAAGTAGAATCCTAATAATGAAGTCCCACGACAAGGGAATCCATACCATCTCTGCACTCCATCCTCTATCCATTCTATTCCATGGCTAATGCTAAACTCCAGGAACCCTAAATAACTCGCAGTTGATACTCTATTTCGTCTATGGACACGATGACATCTACAACTATTTATTCACTCCATTACTTCTGCTCATTTACACGTTGATAACAATCCGCGACATCCCTAGGCAATATGTTTGTAGTAGGTAGAAGCTTTGTTTCCGATTGAAGGATTGTAGGTTCTGAGGAATCCGAGAGACTATGTGTTTTCTTGGTGACAAAATTATCATAAGATCCCTTTTTGCACACGATGGTAAATGTATTGAAGTTATATTGATGTGGATGTGGTTGTGGTTGTAGTTTAGTGGTTAGAATTCCACGTTGTGGCCGTGGAGACCTGGGCTCGACTCCCAGCAATCACAAAAACTCACTATACATTAATCTTAGAAGCCAATTCAATGGCTAATGCCCACCTGTCTTTACACTAAACCATTCAAAATTGGCACTCTATGACATCTATGAACACGAATATATCTAATTCCCTTTTCTCCAATTTGTGGTTTGCCTTTTTCCCTTTCCTTGTGCCCTTCCCCCCCTTTTTCCCATTTCCCTCTTCCCCTTTTCCTCGTGCCCTTCTTTCTAAGTTTTCCTTTAATAAATTTCCCCTTTCCTTCTCCCCACCTTTTTCTTTTTTTCCCCTTTTTCCCTTCCCTTTTTCCTCTTTTGCCCAGCCCTTGAGTCTTCCTTTTTTCTATTGCCCTTTTCCCTTCCTTTTCCCCCCTCCTTTTTTCTTTTCCCTCTTTCCCTTTCCCTTTTTCCATGTCCATTTTTCCTTCGGTTTTCCCCTTTCCTCACCCTTTCCCTCTTCCCTTTTTTGCCATGTCCCTTTTCTCTTCTATTTTTTCATGCTCTTTTTTCGCTCATCTTTTCACCTTTCTTCACCTTTTTCCTCCCCCCCCTCCTTTTTTCCTTTTTTTCCTTCTCTTTTTCTTTTTTTCTATTTTTCTCTTCCTTTTATTCATCTCCCCTTTCTATTTTTTTCCATTTTACCTCCCGTTTTTCCCTTTTGCCTTTTTTCCATTTTTCTTCCACTTTTTTCCGCGTTTGCCTTTTCCATTTTCAACCTCCTTGCTTTTCCCCTTCTTCTATCCCTCCCTTTTTCACATTCCCTTTTTCATTTTACCTTATTTTATTTTCCTTTTCTCCCATTCCATCCCCTTAAGCTTCCCTTTCCCCTTCCCTTTACCAATGGCCTTTTTCCCTTCCCTTTTCCTCATCTCAGACCCTTTCTCTATTCCGCTTTTTTTCGTGCCCTTTTTCCCTTCCATTTTTCTCTCTTCCGCCTCCTTTTTATTTCTTTTTTCCCTTTCTTTTTCTCATGTCTTTTTTTCCCTTCCCTTTATTTCTCTTCCCCTTTTTACAGTGCCATTTATTCCTTCCCTTTGCCCACCCTTTTCCCTCTTCTCTTTTTTCTCGTAGTCTTTTCTTTCCCTTTCCTCCCTCATTTGTTCTTTTCTTTTTCCTTTCCCTTTCCTCCCTCCTTTCTCTTCCTTTTTCCTTCTCTCCTTCTTTTCTCTTCCTCTTTTCCCCATGCCCTTTTTTTCCTTTTTGCCCCTCCCTTGCCTTTTCCTTTTACCCTTTCCATCCCTTCTCTCCTCCTTTTTCTCTTTCCTTTTTTTTTTTTTGTCCTTTTTTTCCCTTCCTTTTTCTCCTTTCCGGACCTTTTTCTCCCCCCTTTCCCACTTGTCCCTTTTCGCTCCCTCTTCCTCTCCCTTTTTCCCTTTCTATTTTCCTTTCCTTTTCCCTTTTCCTTTTCCCTTCCCTTCTCTCTACCCTTTTCCTCATCCCCTTTTTCCCTTCCTTTTCGCTGTCCTCACCCTTTCCCTCTTCTCCTTTTCATAGTGTCATTTTTCCTTTATTTTCTCTCTTACTTTCCCTTTCTCTTTTTTTTGTGCTATTTTCTATTTCCTTTTCCCTTTTTTTTGCCTTTCACTTTGCCTTTTTCCTCCTTTTCCTCCTTTCCCCACTTTTTGCCTTTATCTCCTCCTTTTTTTCTGCCCTTCCTTCCATTCCTTTCTTTCCATTCCATTTCCAATCATCCCTAATCAGTCATTCCATTCCTCCTTCCTTCCTCCTTCCATTCCATTCCATTCCATTCCATTCCATTCCATTCCATTCCTTCCTTCCCTTCCTCCATTCCATTCCATTCCATTTTCCATATTTTCTTCCTTCCACTGTGATTCCATTCAATCCTCCACCCTTTTCAGTCTTTCCTTCTTTTCCTTCCTTTCCTCTTTCTTTCCTTTTCCATGCCTTTCCTTCCTTCCTTTTCTTTTCTTTTCATTCCTTCCTTCCTTCCATCTTCCATTCCATCCTCCATTCCTTTCCATTTCCTTCCTTCCTTCCTTCCATTCCTTCCACTCCAGTCCACTTCTTTCTTCCTTCCTTCCCTTCTTTCCTTGATCCTCTTCCTTTCCCAGCCACTCCTTCAGATCGGCACCATTCGGCATATCCCAGCACTCGGCATTCTTTCCCTTTTTAGGTGCTCTTTCCCTTTCCTTTCCCTTCTCGATCTTTCCCTTTTACGTGCCTTTTGCCTCTCACTTTTGCCCTTTCTCGTAGGTACCCTTTCCTCTTAAGAATCGAGCATGGCCAATCCGCGATTGGTGGGAAGTTAATGCGCGATAAATCGACCTTTAGATGCAATCGGACAATCTCAAAGTATCTAAATTAGGGTTTGATGCAAGACTATGCGTAAAACTTTATAATATAAGACTAGTAATGGTGCCGGCGTTCTTTGAGCAAATGATGGGAATATTTGTGGATGGAAACCTATTATTTCGGACTCATTAACCGGAGTCCATCATATCTAGGCTATAAGGGTTTTTGTCGCGTTTGATAACCTTCCCTTTGCTCTATCTGTATATCCTTTTTTCCATTCTTTCCTTCCATTCCCCTTCCTCTTTCTTCCTCTTTCCTTCCATTCATTTCCATTGTTTCCTTCCTTTCCTTCCATTCCATTCCTTCCATTCTTCCTTTTTCTTCATTTCTTTAATCTTTTCCAGTTTTTCATTCCATCCAGCACTCGGCCTCATGCGCTCGTCAGTTTCTCCAGCCTCCTGATGGCACTCCTCTTTGTCCATTCCATGCTATCACTCCATTTTCCTTCCATTCCATTTCCTGTTCCTTCCTCCATTCCATTCTTCCATCCATTCCTTTCCTTCCTTTTCCTCCTTTCCTTTCCTTCCTTCCTTCCGTTTTCCGATCCGTTTTCCCCGCCAGCCTTTTCCTTCCACCCTCTTCCTTCCATTCCTTTCCCTTTCCATCTTTCCATTCCTTCCATTTCCCCTTCCATTCCTTCCTTCCTTCCTTCCATTCCTTCTCCATTCCTTCCAGATCCCTTCCATTCCTTTCCTTCTTTCCATATTATGTCCTCACCCTTTCCCCCTTCTCCTTTTCATGGTCCTTTTTCATTATTTTTTTTCTCCTTTCTTTTTCTTTCCCTTATCGTTATCTTTTCCTTTCCTTTTCCGCTTCTATAGTCTTTCCCTTTTACGGAGTGCCTTTTTGCCTCTCACTTTGCCACTTTCTCTGTCATTTTCCCTTTCCTCTTAAGAGATCGGGCGTGGCCAATCCGCGATTGGTGGGAAGTTGTCGCGATATATCTACGACCTTTGAATCTGATCAGACCGATCTCAGTATCTAAATTAGGGTTTGATGCAAGACATCGCTAAAACATAATATAAGATGCATGACATCCACTCATTTTCGTGTGATAAAAATGCGTCATTGTCGTGCATATAAGTTTCTGAAAATGAATATTGTTTTTGCTCTGATTGAAAGATTATATTTTGTAGAAATCAAAAACTTTGTGTTTTACTTCAATTAAAAGATTAGAATACGTATGTTTTGCTAAAAGTTGTTTCTTATGTTTGTTGTGGTTGTAGTTTTAGTGGTTGGGAATTCGCGTTGTGTGTAGGTAGGCGCGGGCTCGACTCCCGGCAACCACAAATATCTTGTATTTATATTCTTTGTAATATGAGGGCATCTCCAAGGCATCGTTGACCTTTCGTTGAGTTCCACTTGTGGAGATTCTACTAGGCGTTGACATGAAGTGTGGATACGAAAATGCTAAGCCAGATGAGGAAGACACTTTTGAAAAGTACAATCCTAATAATGAAGTCCCTGACCAAGGGGAATCCATTACCATCTACGCTCATCCTCTATCCATTCATTCCATGGAAACATTAAACTCGGGGGCATTAAATAATTCATGATTGATACTCTATTTCAAATCTGTAGAGCGATGACATCTACAACTATTTATTCAACTCCATTACCGCCTGCTCATTTACCGTTTGAAAGTAAAAATCCAGCGACATCCACAGGCGTTATGTTTGTAGTAGGTAGAAGCTTTGTTTTAGATTGAAGGATTGTAGGTTGAGGAATCGAGACTATGTGTTTTCTTGGGTGACAAAATTATCCTTAAGATCCTTTTTACGATGGTAAATGTATTGAAGTTATATTGATGTGGATGGTTGTGAGTTGTGGATGTGGTTGTGGATTTGTGGTTGTAGTTTTAGTGGTTAGAGGAGAATTCAGCGCAGGCTCGACTCCTAGCAACCACTTAAAAAACTCACTATCAGTATTAAGTAACTAGAAACCAATTCAATGGCACTCTATGACGTATGAACTGCGAATATATCTAAAACTCTGTATTCAATGCATGACATCCACTCATTTTACATGTGAGTAAAAGTACCCATCATTGTCGTTTTATATAAGTTTCTAGTAGATATTGTTTTCGCTCTGATTGAAAGATTATATTTTGTATAAATCCCGAAAACTTTGTGTTTACTTCAATTAAAGATTAGAATAAGTATGTTTTACTAAAGTTGTTTTCATATGTTTATTTGTGGTTGTAGTTTAGTGGTTAGAGATTCCGTTGTGGCCGAGACACGGGCTCGACTCGTGACACAAATATCTTGTATTTATATTAACTTTTTGTAATATGAAACTACCAATTCATCTCCAGAAATTCGTTCAACCTTACTCGTTGGAGTTCCTTGTGGAGATTCTAACATGTGTCCAAGACTAGCCGTCCCGAGGAAGGCATGCTTATTTTGAAAAGTAGAATCTAAT
Source organism: Isoetes taiwanensis (assembly GCA_021234155.1). Classification (NCBI taxonomy): domain Eukaryota; kingdom Viridiplantae; phylum Streptophyta; class Lycopodiopsida; order Isoetales; family Isoetaceae; genus Isoetes; species Isoetes taiwanensis. The sequence goes on along the minus strand of JAJEKV010000017.1, from coordinate 5,500,755 downwards.
AATGAAGTCCCGCAGCCAGGGAATCCATACCATCTGCTCCATCCCTCATCATTATTCCATGGCTAATGCTAAACTCGGGGAACCTATAAATAATTATGCCGGTTATTCTCTATTTGATACATGGACACAGCCCAGCATCTACAACTATTTATTCCTCCGTTATTGCTCATTTACCGTTGATAAAGATCAGCGACATCCCTCGTGATTATGTTTTGTAGTAGGTAGAAGCTTTGTTTCCAGATTGAAGGATTGTAGTTCACAGTCGAGACTATGTGTTTCTTCGGTGACAAAATTATCATCGGATCCTTTTCCTACGATGGTAAATGTATTGATTATATTGATGTGGATATTGGTTGTGGTTGTAGTTTAGTGGTTAGAATTCCGCGTTGTGGCGGTAAGGAGACTGGGCTCGACTCGAAGGCAACCACAAAAAATCACTATGAATTATTCTTACAAGCCAATTCAATGGCTAATGCCCACTGTCTTTACACTAAACCATTCTAAAACCATTCTGGTGGCATATCTATATTCAATGTGACATCCACTCATTTTACATGTGATAAAAATGTATTACGTTATGCGTGCATATAAGTTTTGGTAGATCTTACATTTTTGCTCTGATTAAAAGATTATATTTTGTAGAAATCCAAAAACTTTGTGTTTACTTCAATTTAGAAAATTAGAATATGTATGTTTTACTAAAGTTGTTTCCTTATATTTGTTGTGGTTGTAGTTTAGTGGTTAGAATTCCAACGTTGGTAGTGGAGACACAGGCTCCGACTCCGGCCAACCACCCAAATATCTTTATTTACTAGTAGTTGACCTTGGCGTGCAGAATAGGAAGCTTTTAGTGGG